>CM056602.1:32117168-32487898 GCA_029721355.1 Tegillarca granosa | reverse complement strand
CGATGATGAAATTTACATGATAAACCGCGACTGTCCATTGATTGAAATGATTTAGTCGAAATGAATTGGAGAATCGAAAAAGAATGCACCATTTTCCTGCATTAAAAGCGGACTTTATTTTGATGACGTCACACTGTGCCGCCGCGCCCCCCCCCCCCTCCGTAAATATGTAAATATGACAAAATATACGAATATAAAAAACAAAAATATTATAAATGAGGCTTAAATAAAGTTTCTCTAAAAAACGGTTAGGAAGTTAAGCATGAAATCAATGTAAACAATGATCTGTTGACTTCCGGTTTTCGACATGAGTGTACGGATATGTGTTATGTTTTATTAGACATCTTCAAATAGATTCCTGTCGTATATCAGTGTTACGCGCGAAAGCCTGACTCCACAGAATAGCGTTTTATGTATACAAATATCCTACAGTGACTTTATAACTTTTTCTTAAAGATATTTATATAATCTAACTATATCTGTATATGAATTCTGTTAATCGACCACTGTAAAAATTTCACGCGTTTTCAGTCAAATAAAAACATCGTCACTCGTTAAATTATAATTAGAAGGGAGGTAAGATCAGGTGTCAATTTTGTAACTTGTTCTCAAATGAAGTAATACGATGAAATCAAATGACTTAACGTTCTAACGACATCAATTTGCTAGTTGTCATATTTGTTTACATGGAGGGAAATATCGTCCAATATAAATACTTTTACTCCAGATTGGTAAAACTGGCGCTAAATTTTACGTTCATTTATTTTATGTTGCATAAGATTTATGATTTGTTTATTTGGAGTTGCATAGTTTATAGTACATGTATAGCCATTTAGTGCCACATGGTTTATGACATTGTCATTCAATAAAATATGTTTTGTGCTATATGGCCATTTTGTCAAGTGATTATGGCCATTTTGAGTCGCGCAGTTTCATATAATCATTAAGTGCCACATGGGTGATGATGTTGTCATTTAATGCAACACGGGTTATACTATTGTCATTTAATGTCATGTAGTCTCTAATAAAGTAATTTAATGTCATCGGGTTATGATATGGTCATTTATTGCCAAATGGATAATAATATGGTCATTTAGTGCCACATGGTATAAGTAAAACACGGTTTGTGCCCAGTTTGTCATTTTGAGTCACATACTTATGATATGGCTATTTTGAATCACACAGTTTGTAATATGGCCATTTAGTGTTGCACGGGTAATGATGTGGTCATTTAGTGCATCGTAGTTTAGGTTGTTGTCATTTCATGTAACATTGTACAAATTATTGTCATTTAATGTCATGTGGTTTACGATATGGTCATGTAGTGTCAAATGATGTAGTGCTCAACAGGGATTCTGGTTATTTTGTAAAACACCATACAGACTGCAAACAAAAATATTACTGAAGATACCATCAACAAAATGTTAGAGTTTTTGATAGACAACATATTTGTTGTGTTTGGCAATATTATCTTTCAACAAACAATCGGTATACCAATGGGCACAAACTGTGCACCGTTGCTTGCTGATTTGTTTCTTTATTCATATGAATCAGAATTTTTACAGAACCTTGTCAAATCTGGAAAAAAGACTGTCGCCAAATCATTCAACTACACATACAGATATATAGATGATGTTCTTTCTCTAAATAATCACAAATTTGGAGAATATGTGAATGTCATGTATCCAAGTGAGCTTGAAATAAAAGACGACAGATTCTCCATGTTCTTCTTCATATTTGGACTTATACCTCAATTATGACACCCATGAAAGGTTACATCTAAAGCTATACGACAAACGTGATGACTTCAATTTTTCTATTGTCAACTTTCCGTTTCTTTGCAGTAATATCCCTGCTTCTCCTGCGTATGGTGTATATGTTTACAGTTAATACGGTACGGTAGAGCTTGTTCCCACTATGTGGACTTTCTGCAACGAAGCAAATTACTTACAATTAAATTGTTGACACAAGGATATTGCAAGCCTAGGCTAATCAGGGCCCTTAAAAAGTTTTATGGCCGTCAGCACAATATTGTTGATAAGTATGTAGTCACTGTATCCCAACTTATACTGGATATATTTGACTTACCATAGTTCTTTGTTCCTTTCATTCTCAAAATTGACTTGCACGTGACGGGTGTAGCTAGCTAAACAGGAGGTGCTTACCCTTCCGGAGCACCCGGCCTCACTTCCTTGATGGAAGTTCACGTGTCTCACATATTTTGCCAGTTTGCAAAGTTTTTACTTTGTTTTTGGGATTGTGATATGGACAAGGACTGGTATGTTTGTTTTTATTTATGATATAACATTTTTAGTTTATATTATTGTCATTTATTGTCTTGTGGTTCATGATATGGTCATTAAGTGCAACATGGTTTATGATATGGTCAATTAATACCCAATAGTTTATGATGTGGTCATTAAGTGACACATGGTTTTTGAAATGGTCATTTAATGCAACACATAGTTTATGGAATGGTTTATTTATGCCACTTGGTTTATGAAATGTAATAAAGTTTATAAAATGACTATTTATTGTAACATGGATAATGATATGGCCATATAATGCTACACTGTTTATGATATGATCATTTGGAGATGCATGGTTTCTGATTATTTAAATAATTTATTTTACTTGATCTACAGAATTGTTTTGGGTTATTTAATGATCAGATTAGTATATAGACAATAGACATTGCACACAAAATGCCTCACTGTTGTCTTTTATTACACTACAAAGTGAAGATATCTACCACGACACCTACAAAGGCTGTCAACTGAACATGACATAATCTTGAACAGGCTCAAAATTCACATTTATTTAAACATTCATTTGTCTTTCGTCTTTCACGAATTTCAGTACTTTCAGTACTTTGATTTTATTTTTGGGATTGTAATAGGCCATGCACCAGAATGTTTTTATAGAATGGTTTTTTTGAGTCATAACATAAGATATGTTATATTTTTACCAAAAGAGTATACCAATAATCTTACTTCATATAACCACCAAAACTGGTTTTTCAGAAACAACAAAACACTTCATATCATAAATAAAATTTATCAATCAAAATTCACAATATTTAAAAAGGGGTATTTGTATTTTTTGTATTTTTATATATTTTTTCATATAAAATAGATGAAGTATCTGATCTTAAACGTGGTAATATCTCCATAGAGGCAGCAGTGACAGAAACAAGAAGTAAAATAGCAAAGGTTGAAGGTAAGAATATAGGTCAGTGAAAAGGAAGTAAATCGATATGCGGCTGAAAATATGCTATTTTCAGTTAGAAATTTCTTCCAATAGTAGTATAGGAGGGGTTTTTATATCAACCCACAAATTCCCATAGGGCCGTCCACCTAAAATGGACGGCAATGGACGGCAATGGACGGCCCCCTTTTCTAAAAGGACGGCACATCGCCTATTGTTCTCGTAACGCAGGTGTTCCGCGTCACATCTGCTCATTGAGCGAGCAATTTCTTGTTCATTTAAATAATGTTCCTCATACGTTATTAGGACCAATCAGCGATGAACGCATTGGAGCTCTTCGCTTTAAGATAATATTGTGTAAGCATTATCTCGTCACTTTAAGCGCAATTCTTGCTTATGCTCAGACGTGTATACGTTGCTTAACAGAAAATATTTGGCGGTTTTTACAAAGTGATTATTTTAGTGTTGTTACAGATTCTACAACTGAAAACGGTTGTAAAGACTTTTTTACATTTATTTGTGTGTGATTTAATTAAATTCTTTGGAATTGGCCATGGATTCAGGTAAGTCACTTAATTTTAATTTAGTTTTAACTTTAAGTACATCAATATTTATGTATCTGTGAGGAATGGTGAAAAATTGAAAAAAAGATCGTTTAATAGCTGTACTAACACTTTTATAGACCACTATCAAAACACTATTATTCATTTGGAATATTGTTAATTTTTTTACTTTATGTTTTAGTTCAAAGAATTATCTTTTGTTGTTTTTATTATACTTACCAGTATGTGAATTTGGTGTGAGAGAGTTTTGAAGTGAGAGAAAGAGTTAATAATTATTTTTAAAAAATGAATTATATTCCTATAATTTTTTTTTACAATTTGCATTTTGTTACCGATACTATCTTTCATATTTCTATTTATATATATTTTGATAACGATAAAGGTATTATATTTTAAAATTTAATATATTTTTTATAAATGTATTATCTTTTTTAAAGTTTTTATTGTTAGTACAATTTTTAACTAAGATGTTTAGTGAGATACCGATTTTTTAATTTTTTAAAATTAATTTCGTTTTTATTTTTTACTCGAGAAAGAGATTGTTATTTTAAATTTTGATTAATACTCGGGTAGAGTTTGAAATTTTTTATGAGAGAGAGAGAGAGAGAGAGAGGTTTTAATTATTTATATCAGATGAATTATATTTTTGTTACTTATTTTATTTTTTACAAAAAAGGTATTATGTTTTTTAAAAAGTTATCTTGCTTTTTTTATTTAAATTCCGAAACATCTGAATACCAGATGACGGGTTTTTAATTGTATTATACATGGTCAAAATGTCATGTCATAAAGTTAATTGTCGTATTACAATGTATTCAAGTATATCTGATAAATTTAGCATTAATCTAATCAGGGGTTCGAACCTCCTTTGAATACAGAGGATTCCATTATGACAAGAACACTTTGAACTGAATTCATTTTGAATGATGCATGATGACATCAGATGCTTCCAGAAATACCTTTTGTCTTACATACACGTTCAATTACGCCAGGTGATACCCCCTTTGTTTTAACATACACGTGCATGCACGCCAGGTGCAGACCACCCCTATGTCCTCCTCAATGCAAACAATGGTCATTCATTAATAAAAACAATAACAGGATTATTTTCGTGCACGCCAGGTGCAGACCACCCATACAACCTCATTAATGCAAACAATGGTCATTCATTAATGGAAACAATGGTCATTAATGGAAACAATACCGAGGTCATTGACCCCATTTTCACACCCACCCTCCTTTCCCATCTGCAACAATACCGGGACTCAAGTACTATTATTCATTTGGAATATTGATAATTTTTTACTTTATGTTTTAGTTCAAGAAATTACCTTTTAATTTTTTTTTGATTATTTCATAATATTTAACTAATTCCTGTGTGTGTGTGTGTGTGTGTGTGTGTGTGTGTGTGTGTGTGTGAGAGAGAGAGAGAGAGAGAGAGAGAGAGAGAGAGAGAGAGAGAGAGAATAAATAATTATATTTTTTGTGCAATGAATTATTATGTTATTTTGTTAACGATAAAGGCGTTATATTTTAAAATTTAATATGTTTTATAAAGGTATTATCTTTTGAATTTCAAGTATTTCTTTGAATCTTTCAAAATTCACATAGAATTTTGTCATATAATTTTATTTGTCATATAATATTTCAAAAGCATTTCTATAGATTCTTTGTACCGTTGTCCAACATAATATGATTTAAAGAGCATTCTAAATATGTTCAATTATACCAACATCCTTCTCTAAATGTTGTCTTGACATGATATTTTTTTTTTTACACTTTGAAAATTGTCACAAATTAAATAGTCTCCTTTCATTAAGATGAGGACCTCTTGCGTATTTATTTTCTCTGATGACATCATAAATTAAAAAGAAGCCCTTTATCAACACCAGTGGTTGCATTTTTCTTGATATCTTAAAACCTTTTGCATTGCTTTTGTTTCTCTACAAAATTGATGGACGTAATGGTTTCAATGGGTTCCATTCATCAAAAGTCTTGCATTGTATTATAATCCCCATGACCACCCTTGGATGATCAATCTCATACTTACAATTCATAAAAAATGTAACTTCTCATACGACAAAACACTTGGAACATCACTATAGAGATTATTGTTGAAGTTTATTTAAATGTTTAAAGAATTTCACGGCACGCGACAGATGTCAACG
This sequence comes from Tegillarca granosa, assembly GCA_029721355.1. Taxonomy (NCBI): domain Eukaryota; kingdom Metazoa; phylum Mollusca; class Bivalvia; order Arcoida; family Arcidae; genus Tegillarca; species Tegillarca granosa. Next base: position 32,481,960 of record CM056602.1, on the reverse strand, counting down.
ACAAAACCAATGTTGTGGAACATTACTACAGAGTTTATTGTTAAATTTTTTTTAAAGAAATCCACGGCACGCGACAGCTGTCATATATGATTATATAGGTATTGTAAGTTTACCACGATCTCACATACTTAATCTTAATCATTTTCCTGGTGAAAATAAATTCTTTGAAGCGTTCCGACAAGGTAAAAGCTGCTATTTATGAATGATTTTTTAAAGTACAAAGAGTTAATGTACATGACTCGTAAAATAACCCCATGTATTAGTGATTATTTTTTATCTTTTTAAGCATTAATAATTTAGTTTTCCAAATTGTTCATATATTTGATCTTTATGAATTACAGAAAACGTATCACAAATATCATTTGATGGCATTAACCTTCCTGTTGGGAGTCAGGATGTGGAGTCTCTCCTGGAGATTAACACGCAAGATTTGTTAAACGTCAATCTTCCCAGTCAGGTAATTCCTTAATTATTTGTTAAAGTCTTTAGCTAATATTTAATCATTTAATAATTTCAAATATTTCATTCCATGATTCAATTTATTCTTACAATATATGGTAAATTGAAAGTATTTTGAAAGCAAATTATTACATAAATTGTATTACCATAATAATAACATGTTAGAAACTAGCAGGGTCTAAAGGACTTGTTGGGTAGATAAGTGGGGTGTTTAGAATTAATACAGCTATTTTTATGTTATAATTGTAGGAAGACAGTGGAGAAGTGGAAAGTTGTCAGCCACTTGATGTAGTGGGTTATGAAGAGGAGGAAGACATTATAGTGAGTATTTATTGTAAAGCATTCATATAATGTCCACAACAAAAGAACATAATAATACTTAAATTGATTGTGCTATTTAAAACTTATTGCTTAATAAATTTCTGTGTTAATTTTATAGATGAATTCGGATTCTGACGAAGAATTGGTGGCTGCCATGGAAGAGAGTATTACCAAGTTCACAGCAGCAAGGAACACACCTTCAAACGTAAGTAAATGAAATAGCTGCTTAAATATAATATTAATGTTTGTGAACTATGTAAAAGAGTCGAAAAATATATAAGCTTTTATTATGTTTTACAGGATTTCCAATGTCCTCATTGTGAAGATAAGGTTTATAAAAGAAAAAAACATCTACAAGATCACATCAGATCAAAACATAGTGGAAGAACCTTTCCCTGTAAGAAATGTGGACGTGAATTTAATCATTGTGGACATAAAATCGCCATGAAAGAAGCTGCAAAGCAACAACACAACAAAAACAAATCGAAAAAACGGAAGAATGAAAGGAAGGGAGATTCATCAAAGAAAAAACTTAAAAGCTCTTCAACTGCAGATAATACAGTGACAAATGAAATGCCATATAGTCCGGTAGCAGGTCCGTCTCACCACATTACAAACGCCGAAAAAGAATTAGCAGCAGAATCGCCAACGCAAAGTCCTGTAGCAGGGTCATTTACAAGAAAGTGAAGCGAGCACATCGAAAAAAATCAACTCTCATAAGTCAAGACCCCATGTTGAAAAAGTCTACCACTGCAGAAGATGTCCCTTCACGTGCAGCGATAAGAAACAACTATATTTACATCGCATGCGGGAACATTTTCAGCGGGGTGGAAGTATTCACACACGCCCCTGGAATGATGAAACTGAGGCTCCTTGGCATCGCGAAGATGGTAGCGTTGATGAACGTTTGAGAGATGTGTATACTGCCAACGAGCCCATCATTCTACAAAACCATGATATTGGACCGGTGCAAAGCACATATAATTTTCCCATTGATAATACCCTCAGCGTAGATCAATTAATGCAGCAAGCTAATGCTATTTATCTTGATCAGCAGCACTCCTTTCGATTAAACATGTCCTTTGGCGTAATCTTGCAGAATAGAGTAACTGGGGAGTATCGTTACTTTACTGCTTATACCAACCATGTAACTTTTGAAAGCCCCCTTTTTATAAGTAAACGGAGTGATTTGAGGCAATTGGAGCTGCGGTTGAAACGGATGGACATCTTAGCCGAACTATTACATACTCGACCGGATACTACTTGGGTGCCAGTGTTATTATGTAATGTGGAATACTACATCACCAGTACTTATTATACAATCGGAGCTGGAAGTCTTCCGGATTATATAATTAATATGAGATCCATCACCAGTCTTGTCACAGATTATAAAGGAAAAACCTTACAAAGATCAGCTATGTCTTCTCAGATGTTTAGCATTACATAATGGATACAAAGTCGACAATTTGAAACAACCAACCGACATTTATTATGAGCAATGGTTAAATTTCAATAAATCCACAAAACGGTTTTCCGGTGTAGCACTGGAAGAATTCCCAAAATTTGAAGAATGTTACAAGGTGAACTTAGAAGCGTATACTATACAGAAGAAGGATATGCATTTTCTGTTTACAAATCTAGAGGACGATACGAAAGCAGTATGTATGTAAATCTTTACCAGAACCATGCATCATACATCAATAATTTTGCAACTTACGCCCAAAAGTTTCAGTGTCAAATGTGCCAGCGTCTATTTAATCGATCCAACAAACTCCGTGTACATCAGAAAACATGTACAAAGCAAACAACTTTTAAATACCCTGGCGGCTTTCATCAAGCTCAGTTATCCATTTTCGATAAATTAGATGAATTTGGAATCCACGTATCACAAAAAGAGAGGACATTTGAATGGTTTATAGTGTATGATTTCGAGGCCATGCTTCAGAAAACGGATCAAAAACAAACCGACTATTTACAATGGACCGCTCAACATGTGCCAATCAGCGTTTCTATATGCAGTAATGTAGAAGGTTACACAGACGCCATGTGCTTTATCGATCCGAACCAGGAAAGATTAGTAGAACAAATGATAGCTGCTATGAGCGAGATAAGTGAAAAAGTAATAGAGATGGCGGGGAAGAAATGGGAATATGTTTTAAAACAATTAAACGAGAAGATAGAAAACAGTGAAAACAAGGAAGATTTGAAGAAGTTATATGCAAGTTTCCAAAGTTACATATCTCAAGTGCCTGTTCTAGGTTTCAATTCCGCCAAATATGACTTAAATTTGATTAAAAAATCCATAGCCAAAAAGCTTAATCTACACGACGAAGGCCATGCTTTTGTGGTGAAGAAAAACAACAGCTACACCTGTATTGCTTCCAAAAGCTTAAAATTTTTAGATATATCTCAATATTTAGCAGCTGGAAGTAGTTACGCAAAGTTCCTGAAAGCCTATCAAATAGAAGAAGAAAAAGGGTTTTTCCCATATGAATGGTTTGACACGCCTCAGAAATTGGATTTTCCCGAACTACCTCCCCATTCTGCTTTCTATAGCTCCTTAAAAGGTGGTAACATCAATGACCAGGAATATGAATTATGTAGAACAGTGTGGAGAGAAAATGAGATGAAAACTTTTCAAGACTTTCTGGTTTATTACAACAATTTAGACGTCAAACCTTTTGTAGCAGCTGTAGAAAAACTCCAAACATTTTACTTTGAAAAGGGAATTGATGTTTTTAAAACGGCTATCAGCGTCCCAGGAGTTGCTAGACAATTACTGTTTAAAACAGCAAAGGAGAAGAACGTGACCTTTGCCTTATTTGATGAAAGAAACGCTGATTTATATCAAACTATCAAAAATAACATAACCGGGGGAGTGAGTCAAATTTTTACAAGGTATCATTCTGCACAAAAGACAAAAATCCGTGGACAAAAAACATGTGGAACCATTTTGGGATTTGACGCAAACGCTCTTTACCTATGGGCTATAGGTCAACCTATGCCTGTTGGAGAATTTGTCAGACGTAAAGCACCACTCTTTAAACCCGAAGTAAGGGATCATCACATGGCAGCTTATTACTGGATGAATTATCTTATAGAAAAAGATCATCTTCAAATTTTGCATAAATTAAATAATGGAAAAGAAGTAAGAATTGGTAATTATCCGGTAGATGGATTTAGTCCCGCTTCTGCACCTCATGAGAAAGCTACAGTGTTTCAATTCCATGGTTGTTATTTTCATGGACACCAATGCGAACTCACAAATAATATAAAAAATAAGAAATGGCATGAAAGCAAAGACGAAAAGTATAAGAAAACTCAAGAAATCACCCAGTTCCTTACCAACCAAGGATATAATGTTATAGAAATGTGGGAATGCCAGTTTAAGCAGTACAAGAAACAACATCCAGATATTTATGATTTTATAAATAAACAACGACCAAACTTCTACCAATCCCATAAACATAGCGTCACAGAAAACCAGATTTTGCAAAGTGTAGTGGATGAAACCCTTTTTGGAATGGTAGAAGTAGATATTGAAGTACCAGACCAATGGCCATCCTACTTCAGACACGAAAGTATGACGCCGTTTGAATATTTTTCTGAAATGTGCCCTTTATTTTGTAATACTGAAGTCCCCTATGAAATGATTGGAAAACATATGCAGACCCATGTTCAAACACATAAGCTATCAACTGGACCACGAAAACTTTTAGTAGCTGGCATGAAGGGACGTCAAATGCTGATTGCAACACCGTTATTAAGATGGTATTTAAAACATGGAATGGTTATCACTAAAATTTATCAAGTGATCGAATTCCTCCCAGAGAGATGTTTTGACAAGTTTGAGAAGGAAGTAAGCGAGTCTAGAAGATTGGGGGATATAAATGCGGAAAAGGCAATTATTGCTGATACTATGAAATTGATAGGAAATAGTGCTTATGGCAGCCTTATCATGGATAAAACGAAACATAGAAAAATAGAATATGTTGAGGGTGAAAATAAAACATGTCTGAAAGTAAATGATCCACGATTTAGAACATTGGAGTGTTTGGATCCAGTGGAACAAATATATGAAGTGGAGATGGCTAAAAAAGTAATTCATTTAGACCTTCCAATCCAACTCGCATATTTTATCTTACAAATTTCAAAACAAAAAATGCTGGAATTTTATTATGATTTTTAGATAAATACATAGGCCGAGATAATTTCGAATATATAGAAATGGACACAGACAGCGCCTACCTGGCTATATCTAGCTCCTCTCTGGTTGATGCCATTAAACCAGAAATGAAACAGGAGTATCTTAGAGGATTAAATGGATTTTGCATAGATGCGAATATTGAAGCAGATACTGGTTATCACTGGTTTCCAAGAACTTGCTGTGAGAAACATGCCAGTTATGATAAACGCACACCTGGACTCTTCAAGTTGGAGTATTCTGGTGATGAAATGGTAGGTCTTTGCAGTAAGACATACATTGTAAGGAAATCCATAGTAAAAAAAACCAACTAATACTATGATTGTTGCAAATAAATTACTGTCAACAGTATTGAAAAGGTCAATTAAACGCCTTAAAAACAACTCTTACAAATCAATACAAGTTTAGTGCAAAGGGCGTAAACAAATGCCGTATCAAGTCACCAATGTCCATTTTCCGTGAGGTATTAAAAACCAAAAATCCACAAACGGTAACAAATCGGGGATTTAGGGTTAAAAATAACTCCATATTTTCTTATTGTCAAATCAAAAGGGGGTTTAGTTATTTCTACTGCAAACGCAGAGTATTAGATGATGGCATTCACACGGTTCCTCTCGACATTACTCTGTGCCCAATACCTTATATAAAGGAAAACCAACCAAACAATTCAATCACGGAAGATGACAGCGATGAAGAGCCTTGTGATTTTGATGTTTTTGATGCGTTGGTTGAGCTTTTATAAATAAAAGTCAATAGTGGATAAATTGTAATTTGTATATATGAGATAATTTTACCTCCAAGTCTTAATATTTTCAAAGGGGGTGGTAATTAAGGACTTTGTATGATCAATCTGTTTGAATTATTCACTTTTACTCAATATCTGTTATAATTTTAAAACATGAATACACATTTTTATTGTTTGAGAAAATTGGATTCATGTTAAAGTACTTTGTGTGTGTAAACGGCACCTTTTAAATAAGAGGTCTACCTGTTGTATGATTCGGATGAATGGGTATGTATGCGGTGAATCTGTAATGTAAAATCTTAAATGGTCTTAGCTGCCTGTGTGCTGAATATAGCTATGACTTTAGGCTGTGTACATGCGTGTGTGAAAGATAGAGTTATTTGTTTATTTATACTTTAATCATAATAAAAATATTATGTAAGAAAAAAAAAAAACGATTGCAGAAAAAATAATCTGCTAAAAAAAAAAAAAAAAAAAAAAAAAAAAAAAAAAAAAAAAAAAAAAAAAAAAAAAAATTATGAAAGCAGAAAAAATAAACTGCTGAAAAAAAAAAAAAAAGAAAAAAAAAAAAAAAAAAAAAAAAAAAAAATATGAAAGCAGAAAAAATAAACTGCTGAAAAAAAAAAAAAAAGAAAAAAAAAAAAAAAAAAAAAAAAAAAAAAAATATGAAAGCAGAAAAAATAAACTGCTCAAACAAAAAAATAATTTGAAAGCAGAAAAAATATACTGCTCAAAAAAAAAAAAAAAAAAAAAAAAAAAAAAAAAAAAAAAAAAAAAAAAAAAAAAAAAAAAAAAAAAAAAAAAAATTATGAAAGCAGAAAAAATAAACTGCTCAATAAAAACATATTAAATTAATATTTTGTAAATTTTTATAAAGTTTAATATTTCAAGTTTTAATATTTTGTAAACTTTTGTAAATTTTATTTGGGACTTTTGTAAATTTGATATAGAGTTATAATTTTATTTCAATTTTTTTTTTGTCATTTTGTATAAATACATTTGTACCATTTTGAACATTTTAGAATTTTATATAGTGATTCCGCATACATAAGTTTTATAATTTTTTGTACATTAGTAATTTAATTTTTGTCAATTTTGTTAATTTTTGTTAAGTTTAATACTTCAAGTTTTCATATTTTGTACAGTTTTAGTTTTATCATTTAACTTTTTATACTATAAATAGGGGTTGTAAGTTGTAAATATTTTGTGTTTTTTGGTATGAAAAAAGGAATAATTCTGTGAATGCTAGCCTGAATGAGAGGAGCGAGCGTGTCATGGTAGCCATACGTCTTTTATAAAAGATGTAAAAGCCATCTGATGAGACCTTTGGCGGGGTCGAAACATTGCACACAGACGAAGACATTACCAATTGATTCAGACACTAGTGTAGTTTAGTATCAAGACTGGCTATCTCTTGTCTTAGTTAATTGGATTTAATACATCAGAGAAGAACAACACACAAAGACATATTTTATAGGTAAATTTATTCTACTTCTACTAAAACACATTACAATACTTAATAGCGAATCCATTTATTTATCTGTCCTGGTGGACCTAACTTTACATTGCGTTTGAAACCAATGATTTTAACATTTTGTCCTCCCTTCAAAGTCTTTTTAGGAGTTTGAAGCCTTTTCAAAACTGGAAGTTTCTTCTTTAGACGCGCCGCTGTTTCAACCATAGTGTCGCTAGGATTACTCTCCTCCATTTCATCATCACTTGTTTTTATTTCTCTCATTTTGCAATCACCCATTTGAGGTTTATTATGTAAAGTCGTCACATCACGTACATGCTTTTCCGGTGTTGTATTAGCTGTATCGGTCGTAGTCACCATATTGATTTCATTTACTTTAGGTTCAGAAAAATTATCGTCGGATTCCAATTTTGTGCTTGACTTGTTAATGTCCTCTACTTGTTTTAATAAAGTTTCATATTTTCGTTTAGACAGCAATACTACTTCTTCACACATATTGATCTATTTGTTCAATTAAAGGTTTCAATACTAAATGAATCAAATCTAAGTGTCTCAGCAAAAGTCTTTTCTTCTTTAATGCGCTAATAGTTCGATCAGCTAACTTACGTATAATCTTTTGATATGGTTTAAGCTTATTTCTTTGCTGTGGTGTTAAAGAAATGGTTCCAAATAGTATATTCAACGCTACTTCAAACAAAGCCTTGAGCTGTGAATCAGTTCCTGTTGATATTAATGCCTTTCTTTGTTTTTTATCTGCATGGTATAACAACGTCAAGTACGCTGTGTTTCCTTTGAGTGTCGTACTCATTATGATAAAATGTAGAATTCACTCGTCTTTTTGTATAGCAAAAAGAACAGCTGCTTATCTTATAATGTCTTTGGAATCCTTCGGTAAATACACCAGTGTGGTATCGTTCGGGAATATTCGAGAATAAAGTCGTATATTATTATCTTTCGTATGAGGGCTTGAATTAACCACTAAATAACCATAAGGTTGATCAACGGCTTTATGATAGCTCTGTCGAAAATATTCACTTTGTCCAGGATAAAGCTGACTTCCAAATCTATATACCTGAAGCACATCACGCAAATTTTTAAAAATAATGGTGTAATGACTATTTAAACTCAATGTACGACTATATTTGCCTGGTGGGAATATGTTCTGTATGAGAAATATACATGTTATATTCAGATGATGACTTCCAACTGTGAATAAATATAAAAGTTCAGGATCCGAACATGCTTTCTGCATAAGGTCATCGATCACAAAAACTGTACTTTTCATTCCATCTGTGAAATCTAACAACTGTTGCTTGGTGGGTAACCCCTCTATGAATTCGATGTTCTGTATGCTCTCTTTCATCTGGTCAAACAATGGTTGATACTGGCCATAACTGTACAGTATTTTGTTTGGTGATGTACTGAACATTTCGCCTGCATTTTCTAATAATTTCTTGCAAAAATAGGTTTTCCCACTTCCAGTACTTCCCGATAATACAATAGTTGCTGGTGTAATAAACTTAACACTCATGATGAAATGCAAGTTTTAAAGGGTAACGCGTATTTAAACCATTGATAAAAGAACAGCCGTTCTTTTTTTTTTTTTATTAAGTATAAGACATGGACTGGTATGTTTGTGTTTTATTAATAATAATAACAGGCGTTTGGTCAGTTGATCAGAATGGTGCTTTCTAAACAGATAGCTGATTATTTGAACAAGATTTATTATGACCCCAAGCATGCTGCGGCTTTTTCTGGACCTGCAAAATTATACAAAATTGTAAAAGCTGAGGGGAAATATAACATCGGTCGTCATCGCATTAAGCAATGGTTACAAAACCAAGATGCCTACAGCTTACAAAAACCAGTACGCCGAAGATTTAAACGCAACCGAGTTGTTGTTGGTGGGATATTGCATCAAGTAGATGCCGATTTATTGTCAGTAGAAAATATTGCTAAATTTAATGACGGTGTGCGGTTTCTATTGATGTACATTGATATTTTCTCCAGATATTTATGGGTAGAAACATTGAAAGACAAGACGGCAAAAAGCGTGATTGAAGGACTTAAAAATATATTTGAACGTGGTGGTAAACCTTTCAAGATACGTTTCGATGCAGGAAGCGAGTTTAAAAACCGTTGGGTAAAAGACTTTTTAAAAAAGGAACATGTAGATTATTTTTACACCACCAATTCCGAGATTAAAAGTAATTATGCCGAACGGGCAAATTTAACAGTGAAATCAATACTGTATCGCTATTTTCAAGCCAAACAATCCTACGCCTATCTCAAAGATTTACAGTCACTCATAGAAAGCTATAATCATAAACCGCATAGAAGTTTAAACTACATGTCACCATCTCAAGTGAATAAAACCAATCAAGCACAATTGTGGAAATATCAATATAGGAGGAAAGCCCCAATATCAAAAGTGGGAAAAAGTCGCAAAACTTATAAATTCAAACTTGGTGATACAGTACGGATATCCTATTTAAAATATCAGTTTCAAAGAGCATACGATCAACAATGGACTGACGAAATATTTAGAGTAAGCAAACGTTTTAGGAGGGATGGTATAGAAGTTTACGAATTAACCGATTTCGCAAACGATCCTATATCCGGTAGATTTTTAGGTCCCGAATTGATGCGTGTAGATAAAGATGAAGATACAGTTTGGAAGATTGAAAAAGTAATTTCTTACAAAGGGAAAGGGTCTAATCGTCAAGCATTAGTCAAATGGAAAGGATGGCCAAAGAAATTTAATTCTTGGGTACCTGCAAGTGAGCTAAAAGATATATGAGACATTAAAACATGTAAGTAAAAGAACAGCTGTTGCTTTTCTGAAATTTATATGTAAGTTAAAGTATAAAAGAGGAGAACAGCTGTTGTTTGGAAGATTGAAAAAGTAATTTCTTACAAAGGGAAAGGGTCTAATCGTCAAGCATTAGTCAAATGGAAAGGATGGCCAAAGAAATTTAATTCTTGGGTACCTGCAAGTGAGCTAAAAGATATATGAGACATTAAAACATGTAAGTAAAAGAACAGCTGTTGCTTTTCTGAAATTTATATGTAAGTTAAAGTATAAAAGAGGAGAACAGCTGTTGTTTTTCTGAAAATTATTTGTAAGTTAAAGTAAAAAAGAGGAGAACAGCTGTTGTTTTTCTGAAAATTATTTGTAAGTTAAAGTAAAAAAGAGGAGAACAGCTGTTGTTCTTCTGAAAATTATATGTAAGTTAAAGTAAAAAAGAGGAGAACAGCTGTTGTTTTATATAAAATAAATATACATTATTTTAATAATATCATCATTTGCACAATGAGTTACCAGATCCGTCAACATGCAAGTTTTTTAAATTTACTCTATCTTGGTAATCCTCAACAGAGAAAGGGTATACTAAACTATATTTCAGATGGTCAAATGTTTGCTATAGTTCAAGTTGCACATAAAGTGTTGACAGGAGAAATACCTATAAGTGCATCTTATAAGAAAAAACTAAGACGTTACAAAAGGGTGTTGCGTACTTTGACTAGCAACCAGGTCTCAACCAACAAAAAGAAACAAACTTTGTTGCGTTACAATAACATTTTACCCATATTCATCCGTCCAGCACTTGAATATCTTGGATTATTATGAAGAATGACTGTTATATTCTTATAGATAGTGAAGATTCTAGAGCATACTTTCCACAAAATACTGTAGCTGCTTTTCGTGTAGTGTTAGATACGAGATTGGATTTTAAAGGACAATGGTATGTTGGTTTATGTGAAGTGCATTGTACTAATGTAACATCTTCAGGAGAAATTTATATATGTACCAACATTTGTGGTGAAACGTTATTGGCTGGTAAAAAAGAACAACTCTTAAGAAGAATTGTAGTAGAAAAGGATAAAGATATAAGTACAGTGTTCACCGCACCGTTTTATTTACCGTTGACGACGTCTACTTGGCAAGACATAGAAATCTATATAAAGGATAAACAAGGACATTTATCTACACTCATAGGAGGTAAAGTGAGCTTAACACTTCATATAAGAAGATATCCTTTTTTCATTTAAGTATGGCAGAATTATATGTACCAGATACTAATAAATGGATCAAGTTTTTTAGAAAATTGAATTCTGGAAAAGTAGATTCCTATCAGTATGGTCGAGGCCAAAAAGGAAGTGGCATTGGCAATTTCAGTCGCGGGACTTATATGATACCTATAGACCATCACGTGAAAGATGACGATAACAAAAAAACAACACTACAACCTGTAGTTAAAATGGTTTCGCCTGTTGCAGCTAATTTAGAACAAGCAAAAAGTTACTTAAAACAAGAACAGCAGCTGTTTTCCCGAATGCCTATAAAAAGGCGATCAAGAAGTAGCTCAGTCAGTCCACAGAAGAAAGCTAAACGGTCAACATCTAAGAGAGTTTCCGCTACAAAAAAGAAAAACAATAAAGGATCAAAGACGAAGCGAGCAAACGATATCTTTGACGAGTAAATATGGCGTTCTGGCCACATAATGTACATAAATCGGAAGGCATACCAAAGCAGTTAAATTTATTTACGTTACCGCCAGTACAAAGTGCAGTAGAAAAGAGTTATTTCGTAGATTGCCGTCCAGTATCACAAATTTCCGATGGATCGCCCATCGAATTTAACATTGCAAACCAAGGAAGTGATTATATCGATCTTCAAAGATCACGACTATATATCAAAGGCAAAATCGTTGCTGGTGATGGGACGACAATTGATGCCGCAAAGGAAGTAGGTCCAATTAATTTTCTTCACCAGACCCTGTTCGATCAAATAGATGTGAGATATAACGGGAAACTTATAACCAGCTCGGACGGTAATTTTGGGTATAAAGCTTATCTACAGACACTTTTGAACAGTAGTACAGAGAAGATTAAATCCTTTCAACAAATGGGGTTATTCTATGAAGAGACCAATGTCTTCGACACGGACCCCGTAGGAGGTAGTAACCCAGGGATGTCAGCACGTTTTGCAGTAACTAAAGGCAGCAAAGTATTTGAAATGACCGGTCCTATCTTGCAGGACTGTTTCCAGGCGGATCGTTATTTGATTAATAATGTTGACATTTCCGTAAAACTATACAGAAATCGTCCTATTTTCTATTTAAAATCGACAGAAGCAAAACCAGATTTTAAGTTTGAGATACTAGATATCTATTTCCGTGTATGTAAAATCAGCTTGAATCCTGCAGTGTTTATCGCCCAAGAAAAAGAAATTGAAAATATTCCGGCGTTATATCCTTATAGAAGAACAGAATGCCGAGTAGCCAATGTAAATACCGGACAAACGAGTTTTCATTGGGACGCCATTTTTCAAAATCATTTGCCTTTGAAGGTCGCTATTGCTTTCGTCAACAGCAGTGGTTATACGGGAGATTGGATAAAAAATCCCTTTCGTTTCGAAGCTGCAGGGGTGGGCGAGATAGCACTCTTAGTAGATGGAGTTAGTATTCCAATGGCACCAATGAAATTAGCATATGATTCGAAGCAATATGTTCAGGCGTATGCTAATTTATTTGATGGCAGTGGGAAATGGACAGATAATAGTGGATTATACATTACCAAGGAAAAGTTTACTGACGGTCATGCCATTTATTTATTCACTTTAGAAACACCATTCGACGAGGACAGTTTGTCTTTGATGAAGAACGGCAACTTGAGATTAGAAGTTAATTTTTCAAGTGCATTGACTACGAACTATACTTGCATTGCTTATGCTGAATTTCAACAAATCATCCAGATTGATAAGTCACGTACCATAACTTTGAATTAAAAAATGGATACCATACAATTAGAATGTGCTATACACTGTGACTTGTTGTTAAACTCATATATTCAGGGTGTCTATGCAGAGAACACTTTACCAAAAACTGTAAATAGTTATCCATCTGCATACATTTGTAATACAGACCCTATTGAAGATTATGGTAGCCATTGGGTTTTCTTTGGTTTTAATGGAGACGGATCAGCAGAGTTTTTTGATAGTTTCGGACATCCGCCTGAGTATTATAGTATGAACTTTGTACAATTCTTAAACAGAAATGGTCGCTATATACTTTATAATGATAAAGTTTTACAGAGTCATTATAGTAGTGTGTGTGGGCATTATTGTTTATTTTATGCATTGTGTAAAACTAGACATGTATATAACATTATCGATATTTTTACTGAAGACAAGGACCTTAATGATCAATTTGTATTTTCAGTGATTTCACGTTATTTTCATAGATGTAACTTGTAAATATTACTGTATATTCAATGTAATGTATTAAAACTTAATGAAAAAAAAAATTCAAAATCAAAAATGAATAAAAAAATTAGTTTTAGTTTACTTTTCGTATCTGTTATTTATTTATCTACTCTAGAAATCTGTGGTCGGATTCGAACTCTATGTACCAGTGATTGCTTCTCTCTATTGACAAGGTACTTTTGTGTCAGAAGTAGACAGGGTTGTGAAAAAAAAAAAATAGGATTCGAACCTAGTACTATTTAAACTGTGATGGGATTCGGGGAAGGAACATGATAGAAATAACAACAACAACAACAACAAAATATACTTGCACTTTATATAGCTTGAGTAATATTTATATACATAATCTTTGTTCCAAATGATACATTTTAAGTATAATTGTTTTTAATTTAGTTTCCCATTTTACAGTTTTTAAACAAGTTTCTCTCCAGTCTTTACACAAATATTTTTGGCGATAAAACGTATCTGTTTCCGAAATGATATGTGCAGATAATGTTTTCCAAAGTGTTATAACATTGAAGTCGTCAAGTTCTTTCAATGTTGAGTTGAAATGACGTTCCAATATGTTTTTAAAATCTGAACAATCATGTTCTTCATTAGATTCACACTGGCATGCGTAACATAAATCCTTTCCTTTAGCGTTGATTTCTTCTTTCATACGTAGGGCATACGCTAAATTTAACGTATCTTCCAATTGGTTTGTAATAACTTGACTATTTCCAGCTTCCATTTTTATAGTCTACAATATAGGAATAAGTTACTGGATCATCGACTTACACGTCAATATCCCATATTTCATATCACACAAGGCTTCAAAAGTGTCAAAATCTAACATGATACTAATCCCAGATTTCCTCAAGCGCAGTTTTACATTTGGTCCTTTTTTGAATACTTCTACACTCACTTTAGGTGATATTTGAACCGAAATATAGTTTTTATCCACTGCGGTAAACAGACAATCTGGGATTTTACTCAGCTCGAGTTGACGTTGAGCCATTTTGTTCTGTAAAATAAAATTAACAGTTTTACTTCAGAACTCTTCTATATCTTCCCACCAGACATCACATACCCATTCGTGATCGGCGCGTTCACCACAAGTACATTTTTCTTGATCAATCTCCATTCTTTGATAATTTTGTCCAGTCATATTTAAAAAGACACAATGCGGAGATTTTTCCTTATGCTTTTCAGTATCTTCAAGTTTTTCCGCAATGTAGTTACAACAAAAACAAACTAAATAACTTCTTGTTTCATCAAAATAGAATCCTGATCGAGCCAATTCGTAACTTTCAGATTCTGAAAATACAGGTTTTAATGTTTCTATTCTTTGTTCAAACTCAAAAAAGTTTTTAAGAGTTATAAGTTCCATACCTTATAAATGCAATCTTTTGAACAGCTCACACAGATGATCAATTTCTTTTTCAAAATTCACTTCGTCTAAATCGTCCATATACACGTCCGAACATAAGCAAGAATTGCGCTTAAAGTGACGAGATAATGCTTACACAATATTATCTTAAAGCGAAGAGCTCCAATGCGTTCATCGCTGATTGGTCCTAATAACGTATGAGGAACATTATTTAAATGAACAAGAAATTGCTCGCTCAATGAGCAGATGTGACGCGGAACACCTGCGTTACGAGAACAATAGGCGATGTGCCGTCCTTTTAGAAAAGGGGGCCGTCCATTGCCGTCCATTGCCGTCCATTTTAGGTGGACGGCCCTATGGGAATTTGTGGGTTGATATAAAAAACCCCTCCTATACTACTTTTATCTAAAATTTATCACATTATTTATCATATGTATTTATTTATCTAAACATTTTAGACTTTCTCTTATGTATTTACTAAGATTAACAAGTGTCTCTATATCTTGACTGCTAAATAAATGTTGAAAATTCAGTATATTGGTCTTTTCCAGAAACGTTCCCTTATGTATTTTAACCTTATATTTTTGAATTTTTTACATTGAAACAAAAAAAAATGAAATTCGTCTCCCATTACATTTTCACAAAAAAGACAAAAACGTTCATTTCTTGGAGTTTTGTTCCATCTGCCGGTTTCTATAGGTAAGTTATGATTTGCAGTTCTAAACTTAAGCATATAAGACAAGTAGTATTCTGGTAGACAGGATAGATATTGCTCAAAACCAAACCTAGTTTTAATGATTCTATATGTTAAGCCTTTACTTGAATTATTTATATCATGTTCCCATTTCTGTATAAATTGGTCATGTAATTTACGTTCAATAGTTTTAACCACCCATTTCTCATTTAACCCAGTCCCTTGTGTAATCCAAATATTACTATACCTCAACGAATCAAAAATTTCCTTGACATTTTTCGTCCAATTTATAGCATATCCGTTATGAAAAATATTTAAGAGTAATCTATAAAATATATTTGACAATTTGTTTGGACTATGAACAAGTTTTACCAAAAAAGGGACAATTCTTTTTTTTTTATCTTAATCATCATTGGAAATCTCCCAGTTTTTCCAAAAACCATGTAATTTGGAGTAGATTTTCGAAGTTTTAGAATTCTCTTTAAGAATTTTAAGTATAAACTTTCTAACATTGTAATATTTTCATATCCCCAGACTTCACAACCATAGGTTAATATAGGCTCAATCATGTGATCAAACAATTTTAATTGACATTCAATTGATAAGTCCAAATTAGTGATTTTCTTGTAAACACAAAATAATGCTTTAGATGCTTGTTCCATTAAGCATTTTCTTGCTTTAAAATATTTGCCATTGGATTTAAACTTTGAATGATTCCTAAATAACAATATTCATCTAGATTCAACATACAATTAAACGAATAGAAAGTATATTCGAAGAAGGAAAGGACATAAATGCAGCGTATGAATACTTAGTGAATTTCTCTTCCGTGAAATGGATATGCATCTGGAGACTAAACACAGCGGTACTTGTAACAGACCGAAAAAATCATTTTATAAACCTTATTGGAATGCAAAATTGGATAAGCAATGGAATAAAGTCAGGGACCATGAAAAGGAATGGATACAATGTAAATCATCTACAAAACATAAAAGGAAACTAAAAGAACAGTTTTGTCGGGAAAGAAAAATATTCGATCGATTAAACAGAAAATTCAAGCGGAAACACCAGTCAGATATACAACAGGAATTAACGGATTTATGTGATAACCAGGATAAATCGGATTTCTGGCGAGCAATTGGACGGATGGGCATAGCAGAGGATAGGAAAAAGAATATACCGATGGAAGTGTTGGATGATCTAGGAAATGTAATCACCGATAAAGATAAAGTTATATTCCGTTGGAAAAGTGATTATGAAAAGTTATTCTCTGAAAATGATAGTGCGCGTTTTGATAATGAGCATTTAGAAAAGGTTAAAAAAAAAGTTAAAAGGTGAAAATTTTAGTGATATTTTAGGGTCTTATAGTGGTGCAATTTTAAACGAGCCAATATCTTTTAGTGAAGTGCGCGATATTCAGAAAATTAAGTTGCGAAAGGCTGTCGGTTTAGATAATATCCCAGCTGAAGTTTTGAAAAATGATATATGTGTAAATTTGTTGTATAAGTTAATTGCATATTGTTTTGAAAATGGTTGTATACCAAGTGAATGCTCAAAGAGTATTATTAATCCTATTCCAAAATCAGATGGTGGAGACAAACGAGATCCATTATCTTACAGAGGTATAACTGTGTTGTCTATCCCGTGTAAAATATATACTCGTGTGTTAAACGATCGACTGAATAAATGGTTGGAGCGAAATAATATTTTAGTTGACGAACAAAATGGTTTCAGAAAAATCGAAGTTGTACCGATCATATATACACGTTGTACAATATCATAAATCGATCATATATACACGTTGTACAATATCATAAATAATAGGAAAGCTGCTGGCTTTGCATGTTTTATGGATACAAAAAAGGCGTTTGACACAGTTAATAGGGATTTATTGTGGTTTAAGTTATTAAGATTAGGTATTAATGGTAAAATGTTTAATGCCATTAAATCTTTATATAATGATGTTCAATGTGTTTTAAGGTTAAATAATATGTTTACTACTGGTTTTGATGTAAATTTAGGGGTAAAACAGGGTTGTAATTTATCCCCAACTCTGTTTTCTATATATATAAATGATTTGGCTGAAGACATAAAACGTTCTGGTTTAGGTATAGATATTGATGATTACGTTTTAGATATATTGCTTTATGCAGATGATGTTGTCCTTCTCGCGCCGACAGAGGAGTGTTTACAGCACATGCTGGACATTGTCGACTCTTGGTGTAAAGGGTGGAGACTGCTGTTAAATCCCAAAAAGACAAAAATTGTTCATTTTCGCAACAAAAGATGTAATAGATCAGATAAACGTTTTACATGTGGTGACACTGTTTTGGATCATGACATTTCTTACAAATATTTAGGGATTTGGTTCGACGAACATCTAGAGATGAAAAAGGCCAATAAGAACTTAGTAAGGCTGCGAATAGGACACTAAGTGCAGTGTACTCTAAATTCTATTCTGTTGGTGATATGTCTGTCAAAGTATTTTCAAAACTTTATTCGTCGCTTGTAGAACCAGTTTTATTTTATGGTAGTCAGGTGTGGGGTCTTAAAGACTGTAAAAGAATCGAAACTGTGCAAAACAGAGCAGCCCGCTTTTTCCTAGGGGTATGTGGCAACACATCCAACTTAGCTTCAAGAGGTGAACTTGGGTGGTCAACATGCAAATCCCGACTGCAGATAGAAGTGCTACGTTATTGGTTGAAGCTAAATACTTTGCCAAATGATCGATTAGTGTGTGCGGTAAGACATTGGAGTAGCAAATTTTCACATTCTTGGGATACTAAAGTCAAACAGTTATTATGTGATTTTAACTTATACGATTTATTTTACAATGCACAGACAAAAGCCAAATCAATAGATTTTTAGATACCGCGAAAACAGTAATTTTGAAGCAAGACTTTGATAAATGGAATCATGAACTTTGGAACGACAAAGGAAATGGAGAAAACGGAAATAAACTTAGAACATATCGAACATTTAAATCTGAAATCGGCTGTGAACAATACTTAACGCAATTAATACCAAGGCACCATCGTCGGGCATATTCCAGTTTTAGATGCGGCAGTTTGCCCCTTAGAGTGGAAACGGGACGATATAGCAAACCTAAAACTCCTTTGAATGATCGTTTATGTCAGCTTTGTAAAAAAAATGTGATATTGAGGACGAGAAACATTTTTTATTATATTGTGATTTTTACTCTGATCTTCGTTTTGATTTATTTTTTTTTGCTGAGAATATTTTTACAGGTTTTAATGTTTAATGCGAGACAGAAAAAAAATGAAATTTTTAATGCAAGAATCTGTTTTACAACCACTAGTGGCCAAGACTATTTTTAATATGTTTAATAGAAGGAAATATTTTTTATCATAACTATTTAATTTTTTTTTTTTTTTTTTGTCATTTTTAATTTCTAATTTATTACATTTATTTTTAACACGCACACACACACACACACACACACACACACACACACACACACTTTTACTGCTGTATATTGAATGTACATATATATATTTTCGCTAATTTTTATAGATGACCGTGTCTCATAAGCCTTTTAGGCTGGATGTCATGATATTTTATTTTTTGTATTGTATATGTTGTTATGTATGTTTTATGGCATGTGACACGTTAATAAAATAAATTATCATTATTAATTTTGTTGACTCGAGGATATTGTAAGCCTAGGCTAATCAAGGCCCTTTAAAAAGTTTTATGTCCGTCGTCACAATATCGTTGATAAGTATGTAGTCACTGTATCCAGACTTATACTGGATAATGTTTAACTTGCCTAGCTAAACAGAGTATCATAGAGATTATTGTTATCTAATCAATAGAGGTTTACGCAGCATGCCTAGCTACTCCAAGTAGAAGATCATGTAACTTATCACAGTTGTACAAATCAGAAATGACCATATGATAGCATTTACAAAAACATCCGAAAATTCTCACTATTTATATACCTACATGTAATATTGTTACAATTGTAATACAAAGGACATACAAACTTTGCATGGGCACCTAATGAATGATACAGGGTCACCCGCCTCACCCGGTATCTTTTCTACTGACCCTGTATCATTCCGTACCGGACACTTACAAACCATGTAACTTTTTTACCCTACCGATGACCCAATGCTAGATCTATTTTCAAAAAAATAGAAATATTGCTGATAAAAGAAATTAAAAATAAAAAATATCCGAGTGCAATAAAATATTACAAGGAATATCACTTAATAAGGTTTAATGCATGTTATTTGATAATATAACATTTGAACTTCAAAATAAATAAATAAGTAATAATAATAATAATAAATTTTGAACTGTCCTTAAGTGTTTTGAACCGCCCCTACACAGTAAAAATTTGTAAAATGACGTATTTGTGACGTATACAAAGAGTTAAAAGTAGGTCATTTTTGTTGACGTTTACGTTAGCGACAGGGGACGTAACTCTAACCCACCCGGTATCAGCCTTGCTGACCCAGTATTTTTGCGCGTGCGGCTATGTACGGAATGATACTGGGTTGGTCATGTGATTCAATTTAGCCAATCACTATCATAGAATTTAGTCAGAGGTAGGGTAATATAAATTACTAATTTACCATGTACCAACAGACAACGGGTACTATCTGTATCAGTTCCGGGAAACGAATCAGTGTAGGTTCAAGAACAAGTCACTTTAAATTCTGAGAATTACGAAGTAAGTGAATGAAATCTGTTTAATAAAAAATAAAGGCATGGCAAGGTAATCAGTAAATACATATTATTTAAAAATCAGTAATATGATATCTTACCTAGCCTAATCAGTTCAAGTTCAGGAGCGTCTACAATTAACAACATGATATAACAAAACTTGTGTATTTTTTAAATAAAAATGTAACATTATGTGCATAGAGTTTTCAACAGACCGGGGAGTTCATTATAGCGGTTTATGTATAACATCAATAATATATTTGGTGTTATTTTCTTTATTATTTGATATAAATAAGTATTTAAAAAATTAAACCCTAGTACTTATGTCATTAAAAACAGTTTGTAAAAGTTTTTTGTCTCTTTAATATAAGAGAACGTTATGTTGAATTTTTCGTAAATGTTTTTAGAGAAAATCCAAACGAAAACGTGATTGCTTATTCGGACTGTATAGTAATACCAAATTTGCAGGACTTTTTACATATATCTTAAAAAGGGGATTTAATAGAGATTTACAAACATAAAAACGGACCAGAATATTTTGTAAGTGATAATACCAATAGTACCAGACCACTGCGGTAGCTCAGTTGGTAGAGTGCTCGCGTAAGTGGAAGGTCGTGGGTTCGAACCCCGGCCGGGTCTGACCCAAGACTTGAAAGTGGGTAGTGACTGTTGTTTCGCCAAGCACTCGGCATTACGAAATGAAAGTCACGGTTCTTTCGGATGGGAACTTAAAATAAACGAGGTCCCGTGTCATGGCAGGCATGGCACGATAAAGGACCCTGCTGTATAATGCCATCAGCGCAATGCACAGGCAAAATTTCTGCACTTTCGCCTATAGCTTGCGACGTCTCGATATAAGTGAAATATTCTTGACTGGGACGTTAAACACCATTACTCAACTCCAATAGTACCACTTATTCTTAATTTAGAAAGGTTCACAAAATTTTATATTCAGACCGTAGATTGAATCTTGAAATAATAAATAGAAATTTTCTCTTTGTCGCCTTCTAGTGTCACGGTCATCTTGATATAAACTGTTTTAATATTTTTCTCTGTTATTTCTCTTTAATATAATTATTGAGTTGATTACGTCTGCTAGAGTTATCTTACTTTGATATGATAAGTTTATACTGTAATGAATTAATTGAAAAAATTATTTTCGCAATGCGCTCCTAAAGCAGTTAGAGTATTGATCAGTAAATACAGTACCTGCATGGGGAAGTTGAGTGCTTTGAAAATATTTTACATTGTTTATATATATATATATATATATATATATATATATATATATATATTTAAAAGTCCTTATTAAAGTAATGTCATTATTTTCGAATATCAAAAGTAGAAAGTTTTACTTAACCGCTTCTCATTTAAATTTGTTTGTTAGGAAGTACTTTGAAATATTGCCAAGATGAGAGCTTCTTAGGTTTGAACAAAATTTTATCTGAATTTGATGAGCCTCGCACTATATTTTCAGCGTAAGGACTTGCAACGTAAAACATGCTTTCTTAGCCAGGACCACATGTGCTTTCAGCTCTCAATTTTCTGGAAACATGAAGATAAAGATAGAATAAGAAACAAAGATAGAATAAGAGTCTCTAAAATTTAAAAAGGTTACTATCTTAGAATTAAGAAAATATATGTACTTTTTGTACGTATTGTTAGCATGAAGACTTTATGATCCTGTAAAAATGACCCATTTTAAAGAAAACATTTGTGATTTTTTGTTTGGTTGTCATTGGTTGAAAACAGTAAGTGTTTCAAAATGCTACTGATATATTTTAATGTCATAAATATGGTGTAAAAACTATATCTATATTCTTTAGAATAAAAACCATAATAACATTAAAAAAGTTTCTGCAATAAATATTGAAATATGGTCCATGACACTAAATACATGGCAAGTAATGGCCAATTCCATTTTCATTTCACTACTGTATTTTGACTTCTAAAAACATTGAGGAATTTTTTAGGTTTTTGGTGATAGTTGTAAAAATTTTCTCCACGAATGTCTAGCTCGTAAAGAACTGTTTCTGCAATAATCTACATAATGCAATAAAATTTTTAAAAAAATAATATTTACACTTTAAACATCCAAAAAGAGAGTACTTAAACTAAACGGTTTTGAATATTAAAAGTTTGATAAAACATTGCATTATGTGTTTAAACATACATTTCAAAATACTGCATTCCGCATACGAAAATTTTGACGGAAATAACCGTGTTTTTCAATTAATACACATAGAGCGCATTCCTCCCCATCAAAGATATTTGACTACCAAAACTTCTATATTTTATCTTCTGTTTTGCAAATTTTGGTTGATGGAGAGAGATGCGCTGGCATTGAAATTTGGGGATAAAGATAAAACATATTACCCCTTAATCACCCCAAACAATATACATACTTGATATTAGCTAACATACGATTCCAATTACATCTACGCTGGTTGTGTGGTAGGACGTAGGAAATGATAACCTCCGACAGTTCTGGGTTCGAATCTTATATGTCGTCAGTTTTTTATTTGTTTTAGTATTTTTTTTATTTTACAATTGCTTTTTGTTATTTAAACGCAGTGTATATGCTTCATCAACAAACAACACAATAAAATTACGCACTGCTGATCTGAACACATCATTGAAACTAGTTTCAATACATGTCGTATATATCTGATAGCGTTATGATCATTTATAAGGCCACTGGGCAATACGCATGCGTTTCCTATACAAGCTAAAGGTATACAAAGCAACATTACAAAGCATGTAAATCACGGAACTATTATCATTGCAATGTAGGCGCTGCATTAGTTCACAGTCGAAAATCATGTAATGTGAATTTTACTCTTCAAAATCACGAGTAATAATAGTCAGAAAACGACCAATGACATATTTTCTTATTAAGTTTTTTTTTCAGTAATAATATTGAGATGTCTTTAAAACGTTAAGTTTTATATAGGCACGTTAAGCTAAAATTAATTTGCATTTGGCCTCGAGTCGATGTTGTGATATAGAGGTCTCCTAAAGGTGTAACCTTATTTCTTGGCATTTATCCTATAGGCGGATCGCTTGGCTTTTTGAGACTCATTCTTTCTAAAATTCAGACAAATCTCAACTGACAACTGAGCCTATTTATCATTTTGTTCTTTAATACCACATTGATTATCTGTCATTGCTTTTTAACCTAAATGGCTTTTTAAAAATGTTTGTAAATGTATATATCTTTGTCCTCTATCTTAATCGTCGTAGCTGTCTCTTAATATTCCAAAGTTGGATAATATAGAAGTGCCATTTTTCCTAGTGAGCCTAGATAAAAAAAAGCTGCTTACAAAAAACATTGACCAAGGGATATTGCAAACCTAGACTTATTAAGGTGTAGCTAGCTAAACAGAAAGTGTTTACCTATCTGGAACAACCGGCCTCGCTTCCCTGGTAAATTTTCACGTATTGAACTTGGATAGCCATTTTTCAGTTTTCACTATGCTTTTGGCATCGTTTTTTGGACACGGGCCAATATGCTTGTGTTTGATTTCTTGTTGATCTCTTCTGAAAATCATTTTTATCAAAATCAATTCATGGCATTACACTTCATTTGAAATATGGGCAAAAAAAATGATAATGATAACTAATGATACTTGGAATTGTAGATTAGGTAGATTAAAAGTACAATTTTAAGCCGTCGATAGTGATAATTCCTTTAACAAAGGTTTTTTATAAAGGCTGCAAATCTCGAAAATATTGAAACAATTCATTTATAAAATCTACGAAAAAAGTAAAAACTTTTGATTCCAATGTAAAATTTTCTTTAAATGATGTCGATTTTTCTAGAGCTTCTTTTTACGGAATCTACAACTTATACGGTTTGTTCGTGGTTGTTTGGTTTTAAAGATTTTTAATTTGGAAATCAACCTATATCTTCATAAACATAGTAATTTTCATCTAAATGTTTTCGACATCAAAAACAAAGAAAACAATTTGTCAGTTATTTAAAAATGTAAGGAATCTTTTATAAATTTGTTTATCCGTATATCAAACAGAGAATCCGGTACCCTTTTTTTATAGTCACCGATTCTCAATTTCCGAAAAAAGTTTATCATTAAAATATGCCTGTTTGTCATGGTAAATGTAAACTTTAAACACTTTTAGCCTTTTGCCTTTCATAATGACTGAAAACGCTTAAGAGGAATCAAGGTTTCTTTGATCATGTAAGATCTAATAAAGTGGATAGGTGCCGATTACTACGCCCTCTGTGTACCGGTTGGACTTATTAAATATTGTTTCAAGGAATTTATTCCTCTGCAGTATATTAACTTAATTATAATTTTAAAACGTTGCCATTAGATATTTAAGAATTACATATACAGTACAGGCCTGTCGAAAGTTAAACACTTTAGTGCCGACTCGGCCCCTCGGCAGTTATGTCTCGGCCAATAGTAATCAACAGCTCGGCACCTTTTCGGCAGCTACTGTCCATCGCTCGGCTGTTTTTCGGCCACTTTTTGACTGCTCGGCACTTTTTCGGCTGCTCGGCACCTTTTCGGCCGCTCGGCTCCTCGGCACTTTTTCGGCCACTCGACCCCTAGATCGTTATCTAGAAAACATCAGTTCATTAAACATGCCTGCAGTTACGCGTATATCGCAATATTTTAGAGAGAAAATTGTGAGATTATCTAACTCTGGAGTAAGTCAAAGAGGGATCAGTAGGAAAATTAGTAGAGAAGATAATATTTTTTTATCAACAGTTTCAGTGAACAAGTTTCTGCAGCGTTTTAGACTACTTTCTTCTAAATCAAAAGTTTGATGACAGGTGTTGGAGTCTGGACCATCTCGGAGACAATGTGTCTAAATAAAACTCCGTTTGTTCGACATTCTCTTGTCATGGTACTGAGAAGGTTTTGAACTTCATGTATTGAAGCCAGGTATTTGATGATGACAGGAGATTAACAGATTAGGATTATGACACCTGATGTTTACCTGTATAGGTACATTTAATGACTAAATCAAAACTGCGATGGCAGAACTTCCAGTTTTTTTTGTTTTTAAAATCCCGCTCCATAATGGAATATAAAAGATTTATGCAATTCTGGGGAAAAAAATCACATATACTTTTCCGTCGTCCATATATTTAATGGTATTTATTTATTTTTTTACCGAATTACCGAAAATTCTTAACAAAAGTTAATTATGAGATAATTAAACAGGACAATACAAGAAAAGACACATATTACCGATTAACTGCTGTGTGGTTTTTTTAGGTTTTACTTCATAAATATACGTATAATTCTAAATTGCTATTGTTAAAGGTATTCTCAAACTATAAACCTCGATTGTTAAAGATCTTTAAAGGACTATATATATATACGTGTGTGTGTGTGTGTGTGTGTGTGTGTGTGTGTGTGTGTGTGTGTGTGTGTGTGCTTTGACGTTTTCGCGTATTATTCGGGAATAATATATTCCATTATTGTTTTTAATTCATTAATTAATTAATTAATTTATTTTTTATTATTATTTCTATTATTATTATTTTTAAATTTATTATTATTATTAAATTTATTTAATTTGCACTTATATTTCTTATCATTAACGACTGATATATTTTATTATTATTATTATTATAAAATACAATTAATCTCTCTCAGATGTAAGTTGCTGAAAAAAAATACATATGTATCTTTTCCACCATCCGTTTATTTAATGGTTTTATTTTATTTCATTTCATTTCATTTCATTTTATTATTTTATTTTATTTTATTTTATTTTATTTTATTTTATTTTATTTTATTTTATTTTATTTTATTGTTTTATAATCATTTAAAAAAACTATTATTGTTATTTTTTAAAGTCTTTATCAATACCGATTGATATATTTTATTATTTTAAATATACAGTTAAACATTAATCTCTCAGATGTTAATTGTTAGACCACTCGTTAGCTAGTGGCCGAGACTCGGCTACTGAGAGGCCAAATCAGTGAACTGCCGAGTCATGGACAGTTCAAAGTGCCGAGGAGCCGAATGAGTCCGAGACTCGGCTACCAAGTGGCCGAGCTGTGGACAGTTCCAGTTGCCGAGGGGCCGAGAGTTGACAACTTTTCGGCCACTAGCTGTCCACAGCTCGGCCACTCGGCAGCCGAGTCTTGGCTCCTTTTCGTCAGCTCAGTGTTAAACTTTCGACAGGCCTGTACTGTAAATGCAAAAAATTATCTTTTCATTGTAAATTTTCATTAACCGTTGATACTTCTGAGACATTAGTTGTTAAATAAATGGTAATGATGTAATGCATCTAAAAGCAATATAAACACAAAAACTGTATATTAAACCTATTACCCTTCAGGAATTCATAATGGTGGTCTCAATATGTGTCTTTTCTTGTATTGTCCTGTTTAATTATCTCATAATTAACTTTTGTTAAGAATTTTCGGTAATGTTGGCTGTTGCCAAGTAAAATTCGTTTGTCTGTTAATGATTAGTTTTCTATTTAAAACCATACTCCTTACTAGCAGGTACAAATTGTATTCCCGAAATTAATACATAAAATAATTTAGTTAAACTCGCATCCTTGTATGAAAAGGTTAAATATAGCTTATTTGAACATAACATTTTTCAGATAGATACAAAACAACAAAGTGATATATGTTTTGTATTTATGTCTTGAAAATACTCTGGTATCCTAGGCAACTATCCGGAACCGGAAATGAGCCGTTTACTTTAACCTCCAATCATTCATTTCGATTTTTTTCTTTATCCGGACTCTAATATGAAAACTCCTATCTGTTCCCTCCTGAATAAGCCGTATCCCAGTTTTATGGATGGCGCCAAAATACCAATTGGTAGTTATCTTTCTTTTACAATATGTGACTGAATTTATATCAATTACCGTCGATCATGTTTATAAGACCTATTTAAAAGTAAAAATTTAAACATGTTTGTCAGTTTTTAAAATTTTATTTTACTTTTGGAATTGGACCGGTATAATTATATTGCATTAGAAGATGAATGAACATTGAATTTGACTTAAAATTCCAGTGGCGATACCAGGTTCGAAGCAAAACAATTAAAGCGAAATAACTCGTATTGCTTTTATATAAAATGCAGAACCTTATTCCGCTATCAAAGAAGAATAAGGCAAATGTGGCTCTCTTCCAAAATGTTGAATTATTCTCACTTCGATCTTTGATCTACTTTCTGTGGGACGGACATGCACAGAACGCTTGTGGTGTTGTTCAAAGAAATTAATGATATGTCTTTATACTGAATATGTCTTTATAGTCAATATAAAGATGAGTATAAAGACAACGGTTGTCATATACAATTTTTAAAAAATTGTATCATTCAGTACATTCCAAAATGGTTGATAACAATAAGTAACATTTCATTTTTAATGTATTAAATGACAAAGTTAAAAAAATATGACAAAATCGTAGCCAAGTATGGCCTTGAATAGATATGCAATAACTTACGCGATGAAACTATTTTAAGCTATTTTGACAGTGGGACCACAAACTACATGTTTGACACTGTTGGAAGTTGGACGCTGGAAAAAATATCCTAAGAAAGAATATATTACGTGATGTTTGTAACATTGGTTACACTATAGTGTTGATTTTTTCAACTTTGTTCTACTCTGGTAAAAAGTGTTGAAATATAGTTGTTACATCATAAGGAAATATTTAAAAGTAAAGAAGTCTAGATAATTTTATTAAATTGACCAGAAAACAAATATGGGGGAGGGGGGGGGGGCTTACCTGTCCCCGAGTGCCTGTGATATGAAATGTTAACGGACTGAGACAAAAAAATCTACAGTTAATGATTTCCAATCGTTTTTATATGGGTTTAATTTATGAAACGCACATAAGAAAGCTAGAATAAGTTGTTAGCAGGGTTTGAAAATTGAAACACGTATACACCTTAAAACTGGTTTCTGTATATGTGTGCAGTGTCATTGAAGTCGGATGCAAGCAGAAACTTGTCATCCCAACAAATAATTGTATGAACGTCTTTGCGGTCTACCAAAATTGCTGAAGACGAACCATCACTAGGAATAAATTTAACGTTGGCTGAATTTCGACCACATATGTAAATATTGTCATATTTGTCAAACTCCACACCATAAGCAACGTCTAAATCATCATCCATAATTGTCCTGATCAATTTAAAATCTTTGTCAAAAATGAAACCACGTGCTTGATCGGATTTGAAATTGAATTGAGTTACTATAATTTCGGATGTTCTCGGGTTGATACGTAGGTGGTATGGGTTTCCCGAAAACAGATCTTGACCCTTCTCATTTTTTGAAACTTTCAAAAAAGTTTTTTCTTCTGGGTCATAAATTTGAATTTGTCCCTCCTTTTCCTCTGCTGATGTAATGATAAATTTCCCTTGAAGTATTCCTATACCAAACACTTTAAGTTCGGTTGATATTGATGACGTAATTTGCATTTCGTCATCATCAATATTAACCAATGAGATCATACAAGCAACAGGCTGTGTAACGGCTACTGTTGATTTATCAACTCTACATATATCCCAAGGATTTGAAATTAAAGGTAGCTCAGTTATTAAGACTCCATCCTCGTGAAACATCTTTAACTTTCTGTTTTCAAAATCACACAGGAGTAATCTTCCTTGACCGAGATAAAGACCACCCGTTATACGAAACCTACTATATCCATCTGTCGAAAGACAAACATTTACAGTTTTAACTAATTCTACTTGATGTTCAGAAAAGTTGAACGATCTTTTATCTTGATCACTGGTTTCATTGAGTTCGAAACTGGGGCCTTTCTCTGTGATTTCATTTGTTTCAAAAGACAATTTGCCTAGTTGTTTAAAGTCATTTATTAAGTCCACTAACTCCTGTGATGGTTCAAACACAATCTGAGCATCTTTTTCAGTTTTTGAGATATAGTCTATTTTCCCTGTTAGATAAGACACGTCGAAAAGTGATTTTATCAGAATTGGCAAAAACAGTATTTCCTCTTGAAGAGACACAGCAATTTCTAAAGTTTTCTTTGATTTTTCTACTTTTTCTTGGAGGACCTCAACAGCTGTTATCCTCTCTTCAATCGTGGTCTCTTCTGTCTTGACAATTTCGTCTAATTTCTGCAAAACCGAAACTTCAGCTTGATCAATTATTCGATTAATTTTCTGACGAAACTCTGATATCTCAGTTTTTATTCTTTCGTGTTCTTGTGACATACGTTCTTTCCTTGTGTTTGAATCTGCTTTCACTTTCTGTAAAATCTCGAGATATTCCGAAAATTTTTCGAGAATAATTTTGATCTCGTTTGAATCTTTAAGTTGAACATCATACTCATCAATACGCTTTACATCTTCACACTGGTTGTGTTCGGCTTCGATACATTCAGGACATCCGAGATATTCGTGCTCTGAACAATATAATTCTAGTTTTAATTGGTGAACTGTGCAAATGACATCAATATCTTTTTCATTTCGTTTCAGTTCCAAAATATCATCTTTAGGAATAAGTAAGTCATCGTTACGAAATGAATTATGGACTGCAACGCAGGATTTACACATAAAAACTTTACATGGCTTGCACCATTGGTCGGCAACTTCGTTAAACCCACGGTTTTGACATATGTCACATAATATATCCGAATTTACAGGTTCCGTTTTTATTTCCATTCTTGAGCAAATTCAGTTTTAACAAGTCTATACAGCAACTGATCAAAACAAATTCGTTTTTCAAAAAAGATTTAAATATATATTTGTCAGTTTATTTCTGTTATCTAGTGCTGATATTAGTTAAATTCGCCATGCATATAAATGTTTTTTTTCTATTTCTATATTTTGAGTTCTTCCTATGCTCTTCTCTAATTTACATTTGCAAATTTCGTTTTAAATATAGCTGTTTTCCAATTTAACAAGAGAATCATACACAAACGCATTTATTTTCATGTTATAGTAAAATTACTTCCATTTTATGAATGTTTATAAATATTTCACTTCCGATGAAAAACTTAGAAAGGATAAATTTCAGGGCATACTGTTATGACGTCATTGTACAAATCATTAGTTTTTACTAGACATCCGTGAATTTATATTTCTGCAGAGACGAAACAAACACGTTTGACTATGATCAACATGGAATTATCACGTGATATGCCACTAATTTCGTTTAACAATTCACAGAATTATCCAACGTGCTAGGCCACTGTTTCTAGATAGCAATCACGGAAATATAATCTATGACTCTGATTTTGAATAGCAAGCCACGGAGTAATCAGATGATATGCCAATGATTTTGATTAAAAAGTCACGGAATAATCACATGATATGTCACTGGTTTTGATTAACAATCAACGGAATTACCCAATATTCTATGCCACTGATATTGATTAACAAGTCACTGAATAATGTAACATGCTATGCCACTGATTCTGAATAGCAATCCACGGAATAATCACGTGCTATGCAAATGATTCTGATTAACAAGTCGCAAAATTATCACAAGCTATGTCACTGATTTTGATTAACAAGCCACGGAATAACATAAAATGTTTACATAGATTCTGAATAACAAGCCGAACCTTCGGTTAATGATTTGCTGAGTTTAGGTTTTAAAAGTTGTTTTCATTGTTTATAACTTTTTACCAGAATCCATAACGCAGGATAAAATACAATCAAAAATTTTTAAAAGTCCAAACATAACACTTCTTCATTTCCTCATCTTAATCTCCTAAAATCGATCACAACCCACCGAATCACATTTTAAAATTATTATCCGTATAATCTCTAGAATTAATGTTATATTTCATCCACGCACTTGAATCTTACAAAACAGGATACAATTCAACAACGTTTAAATAAGAGCGTATATTTAACATTGGAACTTTGACAGTTTTTACGGATATTTACCCATTTAAAATTAATCTTTAAAACAACAGAGTTTGATTTTTGTTTAAACTCACATGCATTGCTGAACAGAAACCATAATCATTCATAAACATATATTTAACAGTTAGAGTTTTAAATACACGATTTAAATGATTCAATGTAGTATTAAAGATTTCGACAGGTTAAAAATTAGAATGAATACAAACTGTCTGGATAATAAAACAAATGACCCATTCTGATTAATGATTCATTCCGTTATTTAATCATAAATATTTTGTTCTGTGTTATAACACCTCCATATGCCGTATATAAATGATTATATATCTTCTCAACTATTTTATTGTATTTTATTTTTCTTTTAATCAAATATTGTTTAGTTTGTTACATATTTTCATTGTTTCTGTGTTTTCTCTTTTCGATTGTTTTACCACTTCCTTTTGTTTAGCTAAGATTATCATATTACATAGAGCAAACACACTTGTTTGAGACAAATCAAAAATCGGTCCAATACAACTACAGTAGAACATCGATGGCTCGAAGTCCAAGGGACTTCGACTTAGACAAAATATTCATCGGGGGGTTCGAATGATCGAACATCGAGATATGATCGGAGGTTCGGGTTCCCATGTTTATTGACGGTCAAAGAATCTTTAAATTTGTTATACATGTAAGTAAACTAAAAGGTATTATTATAATGATACTCATGAAAAAGGAAATATAGCATGAGGTAGCACCCCTCTCATTGTTTGATTATTTAGCTCACCTGTAAAAGATACAGGTCAACACCAGGATAAATTAACATTTTACTTAAAATAAATTTGAAATTTTAATACATGTATTAAAAAGTTCAAATTTAAGATTTAAAAAAATCGACTTGAATTTTAAATGATATTGATTTTGTTCAAAACATTCGTAAATTATACTAGTGTGATTTTGTACACTCGTCACATGACACATAGACCATTTGGATGGGATGAGATAGGTAAAAGCCAGTTCTGTTTTCTGATTCTGAACGGAACCAGAACAGTTCATAAAATATCATTTTGCTTATATTGATCGCAACATGGTATCTAGCCAAAAAGGCATCAATTGAAAACATTGATTGACTTGGAAACTTCTGAACAAAAAATGTTTATTTAAAATCGAAATCATTTGAGTACAGAATTGAATATTCTAATTAATGACTTAAGTGACAGAACGAGTTCAAATTTCGCTGACCATAATTAACAAACAACTACGAAAACTAAAATCACCTATTCACAAAATATGGGACAATATGTGATCCATACGTCAAACAAGTACAGGACGAAAGTGACAAATATGCAGTTATTATAAGGCCGCGAACAAAGTCATTATATATACTCCAGAATAATATCAACAATGTTCTAAAGATCGAGACGTCACCAGATTTAGGCGAAGGTGCAGAAATTTTGCCTGTGGGTTGCGCTGATGGCATTATACAGCAGGGTTCTTTATCGTGTCACGCCTGTCATGACACGGGACCTCGTTTATTTTAAGATCCCATCCGAAAGAACCGCGACTTTCATTTCGTAATGCTGAGTGCTTGGCGAAACAACAGTCACTACCCACTTTTAAGTCTTGGGTCAGACCCTGTCGGGGGGTTCGAACCCACGTCCTCCCACTTACGGAGCGAGCTGTCTTCCATCTGAGCTACCGCAATGGTAGTAAACATTGAAATGAACAACATATGTGAACACGAACAGTTTCTAGCGTTTATTGGAAAACCGCCGCTTATTACCTTACTTGATTAAAGATCCTTCTTTCGCATTTCATTTCGTTATATACATGTATATTAAAATGTGCAGTCTGTCATTAACGTATTCAGACAGATAAAGTTGCTTGCCCAAATGACTTAAGTCCATTCTCTGATTCTGAAATAACGGTTTCACAGTCAATGTCAATTTAAAGGCCCAATTAAGGAAAATGCATGTCGCTTGTTGACTTCATAAAATTACAGAAATATGAAAATTTAATCGATATTTGTAATTGTGTAATCATATTCACGTATATATGTGTGTAATATTTAAACAATATTTAGATGCATCAGTGTTCTGTATGAGCAGAGACCGCACCATAAATATATCAAATTGCCTGAATTTTGCATGTCGCATTGACAGATACTGTTAAGAAACACAGAACATTATTATTTTAGAACAAATAACGACTGAAGTGGTATTTCTTTTTTTGATATCCCGTTGGTCTCGAAGTTTTAATAGCATTTTTCCAATGCATATTGTTTTTTTACCGAGCACGGAGGGTGAAAACCAATTGTCGCAACAAAAACATTAACAAGCGTTATGTAACTCATGTAGATTATACTATAACGAAAAACACAATTTCAGATCAAAAATAAGTAATGCTGTAATCTGCCATTTATTAAACTTTGATTAAACAGTGATAAAAATGTCCGGTTGTCGCCAAAAACTTGAGTCAGGCTAATCATTTCTTAAAATGACTGTTGTCTCCGTTAAGGTTTTAACAAGCGTGATCGGCAGTATAGCCAACAACAACAATATTGACAGATTTTTTTTTTATTGCGAATTAGGCAATAATGTCCACTCCTGAAAGTTACCATTACAAATACAATTTGTCATGATATATTTAAATTCTTTCAAGAAAGATCTCAAATTTTAACATCCGTTATATTAACATCCGTTATATTAACATCCATGATAATCAAAACCTTTCATAAAAAATCTTCATCAAAAAGAATTTTATGGGTAGTAAGCTTTGTTCTACACCGTAGTACTTCTATAAAAGTTAAAACGCGGGAATATTTGGTTTGTACATGCAAAAGTTTAAAGTTTTATGGCATTAAGTACAGTAAAGTATGTTGGGTCTCTTGAATTATTCCTCAGTCTTGCAAAAGGAGAATGCATTAGCTATACTAGAAATATTCTATTTTACATAATTACAAGCCTCAAAATAGATTAAATCATGGCGAATACTTAGTAAGAGGTGTAGTGGTAAACTTCAACGCTTAATGATGATTTCTGCTGCAATGCTGAATGCAAATGAAAAATAACGGATGTTAATAGACAAAAGTCATTATCCTTTGGTTAACTAACAATATTTGACAGATATTTTAATAATGAATTATAATTAAAAAAAAAACAACAATACATATAGTACATTTTGACGATTTTCTTGTTTTTTCATGACAGTAAATATTGTTTATTACCTTTGGTGATGCATACTGATGCCTAAAGATCTTATTAATTTCCGTAGAAGTTATGGTTATGCCAAAAGAAAATATTTGCATTTTACTTGATATATTTAAACAATTGTTCTATACTTCATTTTTTAATAAAGGGTTGTTTCTATCAAATAATCTCAGAGGATTCTCGTTAACAAAATTTTTTAATATCAAGGATGAAAGAACCAATACTGCAAAAATAAACATTCTTTCAGAGTCGCAAACAGTCGTAATTGAAACTGCTTTTTTCATTCTGGAAAGCTTTCAACATTGAGTAACAAGCAAAGTCAGTTCTTTAAGCAAAAATAAACTGTTGGTCAGTTTATTGTTATCTGATTAAACATCCATTTGACTTCATAAACGTCAAAAGCTAATCTTTAAAAAGAAGATGCTTATTATTGCCATAACGTCATCTGTTACTTAGCTGTCTGTTAATTAAATGGGGTTTTGAGTCCCAATTAAGAATATTTCACTTATATCAGAATGTCACTAGCTTTAACCTGACCTCCCAAATAACGAACGAGCACTCTACACATTGAGCTAAGGTAGTGGTACTTGGTCCTAATGGTGCATTAAACACACTGGATCAAATTGTACGCTTTTCTGTTAGGGGCATAATGCACATTTTCCAGGTCTGTTGGTATTTTTGTCTTTTTAAAAGGATTCTCATTTATATTACTGCCTTGTTAGCAATAAATGTGTTAAATTTGGTATGCTTACGTAAGTACTTTTGTTGAGTTCTTTATAATCAAAGAGACGTATCTGTTCAATTATAAAGAATTCATCAAATGCACTTAGTAAACATTCATTGGGTTTTGAGAATAATAGAGATGCAGTAATGTCATTAACTTCCGCAACTTTTATAAAAGCATAAATTTTCAGTTGAAACTGGCAGAGTTGATGTTTGTCGCAAATATTTGAGTTGCTTGCAAATGCTTTTGTTATTTTTAATTATTTATCTATTTTCTTATTTCATTTATTTTACATTTTTATGCCAAACACTTAGTTAAATGTTTTAGTTCAAATCATTTTAACATCCGTTATGAAGTAACAGTTGCTCATAATTGGAATAAAGAGTCTTTGAATGTTTAATTCATGTTATCGGTGATTTGTTTTATCTATGTATTGATTGGACTTACAATTAGACATAATTTCCATGACCAAAAAGTTGCTTTCTTAAGTATTTGAAATCTTAAAAACTAAAGAATCAGTTTATCAAAATGAAATGGCCAAGATGGCTTCTGTTGTTGCCTCCTCTGTTGATATACAGTGCAAGTGAAATATTTAAACTAACGCGATAGGATTGCTACAGCAATACTCTATTTTAAAAACTAAATGAAAGCAACTTACAACTTCGTGCATTGTTCGTTTACAATTAATAACTGTTACTTTAACATCCGTTATCATGATGTAAGAGGTCATTTATAATAGCATTTGAAATATTATTGGAGAAGGTCGTGTGGAAAATTTTGTTATTTTTGAAATCTAGAAACCTCACACTTTCAAATTAACAACAGTTCTACTTCTTACAAATGACTTCAATTTTCAACCCTCTGTAAAAATTAATTGGGCCTTTAATTTGACATTGACTGCTAAGTGAAATATTCTTGACTGGGACGTTAAACACCGTTACTCAACTTAACTCAACTCATTGTTAACTTGAAGTCAAAAAGTATCGGTGATACTCATTCCTAGGGCTATCTAAAGCTTGAACATTAAGCATGTAGGAAAATATTTTAGAAATCTTGATTACAGATGTCACAGAAGTAAAATGTACAATTTGTTGTATTGTAGTTAACTACAAACTTGATAGCAATTACATGTATATTTATTTATTTATTTATTGTAAGGATACAATTACAATAATTGATCAAGGCAATCTAATTAAACATAAAATGACAATCTAATTAAACATAAAATGACAATCTTTACTTGGAAAGATGAGAAAACTACAGAAATATACAAACTCTTCAAACAATATACACAAAAAGTGTAGCGAGTCTGTAACCTGCAAGGCGGTAACAATAAGGAAATTGTTTATTCTAATGAACAGATTTTGGTATATCTTATTACTATACAATTTCTAATGTAGTTTGCAGTAATTTTCAAAATATTTTTTGTATTGTTATCAAACAGAAGTTTGATTTTATTATGTGAAGGTAGAATAAAGAAATTAGGGTAAAAATTATTAAGTTTTAAGTAAAATAGTGATCCACCTTCTGAATATAGAGGGCAATGAAATAAAAAATGTAATTCATCTTCAACTTTATTTAGAGTGCAACAACTGCACAATCTATCAAAGTAGTTGGTATTGTTATATATCCCTGTTTCTACAAAAAGATTATGGACACTTAACCTGAATTTAGCTATGGTAGATCTATCGGTATAATTACATAAAAGATTGAACAGTAGAAGGAATTATTTCATTCAAAATTTTTAATAATTAGACAATATATTATATATATTCTTATATATTGTCTGACGTTTTGGATATTTTGCTGTACAGTGCATGTAAAATTAATTTTAACCTTTCGTAAACAGCCTTTAATGTTTAAACAATTACTTCTCTCTATGCTTCGGATCATATAGCTGACATTTGACATTTTACTTCTCTCGTTGCTTCGGATTATATTTCTGACTTTTGACATTTTAATCTACCACGTATGTTTTAAAATCAGAGAGAGAGAGAGAGAGAGAGAGAGAGAGAGAGAGAGAGAGAGAGAGAGAGAGATGTCTAAAATGTTTTTCACTTTCTACAGAAAGAACTGTCTACAATGTTTTTCACTGTCTACAGAGAGAACTGTCTACAATGTTTCTCTCTCTCTCTCTCTGTATATATATATATATATATATATATATATATATATATATATATATATATATATATATATATATATATATATATTATGTAGTATGTATATGCATATAGAGAGAACAGGAGATAGGGGTATTCACATTTATTGATTTTGTATTTGTCCGTTTGTTTTTCAGTGTTGGTCTTATTTCTTGATTTTATGCTGTAACACTTTTCATAATTATTGTTGCTTTGTTCAAATTTGCTACCAAACTGTTTTTAAGGATGTTTCCTCATATAAACTTGCTGCCTTTCCGTTTCCTATGTTTTGATGCCTCGTTTGTAACAACCGAAGTATTTTTTTTTTTTTTGGGGGGGGGGGGGTGGTGTTATGCTTCAACACAATGTCACAATTTTTCCTTCAAACTATCCCACTTCTTTAGCATTCAGTAATCTGAAACTGCGTTTATTTAAAACTACAAATTTTCACTAACTTTGATTGACAAGGTTATGGTGCGACAGTAATTTACATGAATCAAATTCAAAGGTCATACTCATTGTTTTTATCGATATAATTCAAGTCATTATCTGGGAAGAAACGTTTTTGTGACTTTATTACCGTTTCATATATGAAATTACCTTATTATTTTAAATAATATCATAATACTTAATTAAATGGGATATAATCGATGTAAGTTGAACTTTCAAACTAGCACGGAAAAGATACAAAAAGGACCTAACTTCTCTGTTTCGCAGACATAATTGAATACTTCTACCAAGATGTCTGTTTTTTTACTGTTGGTGGTCGTCGGGGTTTCCGTCGCAGGTAAGTTGAAATGAGTAAGGATGCTGCGAATTTCTTTCGTTTTTCGATTATGGCATGAAAACTGCACAATAATTCGTCAAACATACATTTACGTCGTAAAACCTGGTTTTGCGGTCGTAAGACCTAGTTTTATGGTCGTAAAACCAAGTTTTGCGCCGTGGAACCTACTTTTGCGATCGCACAACCTGGTTTAACGATTTCTTGTGCAATCTTTGCGTAAAATTAAGGTTTTACGGCGTAATAATGGGATTTACGAATTATTGTGCATTTGGCTTGCCATATTCGGGGCGTAAGTACGTTGAGGTTAATGTGGATGTAGAGATTGTTTTTCGTTAAATATTCCGTAATCTCTCAAGAAGGAGATCAGAAACTTGTACAACTTGTGCATACTGACAAATAAACTTGTAATTTTTCAATCTTTGATAAAAAACGAACAGCAGAAAAAAAAAAAACAAATCCATTGAATCTTAAATGTTCTAATAGTAAATTTTTTACAAAAATTTTAGGAATTGTTTATTTTATTATTATTTTTTATTGTTTTAGATGTCAGTGTTTTACGCGATGTGCGCACTTTGTTACGCTCCAGTGAAAACTGTTATGAAACAATATCAGAGTGTAGTCGGCGTTATCAGGATGAAGCCCCAAGAATAATGGATTCAACCAACCAACAATATCGCTTTGACATTGCTGGTTTGAACATCTGGTGCAGGTTTGATATCAATTGTTTAATATGAAACAATTTTTGCAATGAGCTTGCACCTACAAATACGGCGCTAACACACGGCAGGCTATAATACACTCTTGCACATCACACGCATACACAAACTTGTCTCAAACTATTCTCAAAAGAGAATATATCAAAGTTTATAATAATAATAATAATAATAATAATAATAATAATAATAATAATAATAATAATAATAATGGT
Source organism: Tegillarca granosa (assembly GCA_029721355.1). Lineage (NCBI taxonomy): Eukaryota > Metazoa > Mollusca > Bivalvia > Arcoida > Arcidae > Tegillarca > Tegillarca granosa. The sequence goes on along the minus strand of CM056602.1, from coordinate 32,443,116 downwards.
TGTGATGATGATGATGATGATGTGATTGTGTTGTTGGTGATTATGATGATAATGATTTTTATTATCATTATTATTATTATTATTATTACTTTAAATGACATGGATAATCAAAGAGAAGTCATTAAAACTATTTTCTTACTTTGAAAAAGTCTAAGAATGTTCCGTTTGCTATTATAAAAAGAGAGAGATTGGCGATAATGTACTTTAACGGTAGAAATTACCTTAATTACGTTAATTCATTTTCATTAATGTGCGCCAAAGTCACTTTTATTCGTTGAAGTACATTAACGGCAGATAATGTATTATAACGAATAAAAGTGATTGCGGTGTTCCATAGCGATTTGTCTGTTATATTAATTTTTGATTTTTAAAAATTTGATTTGGCTATTAAAAACAGCAATATGTTCAATTTTTTTCTGTATACAGACAAGCTTCTCTTATACTGCCTTGTATTGAGAGGCAAGGATTCCCAGAAGAATGCAGCGAAGAGGGCGAAAAAATAGCCACATTCAGGCGTTTTTATGACGTCATTTGTGTAAACAACAATACACGTAAGTCACTTCATATTCTTTGTTTTGCTTCATATATTTAGTTGTTAGTTAGGTCCTGAATTTTATTGTCCGTATATTTAAAAATAAAGATTTCAAAAATAATAATGATTCTAAAATAAGTAAATAAAAATCGATAAATGTATAATAATATAATTCTTAATATAGAATACTATAATATTCTTATAGTATAGATGTATACTGAACGTCCTCTGACATATGTATAGCGAACGTCCTCTGATAGATTTATACTGAACGTCTTCTGACATATGTATAGTGAGCGTCCTCTGTTAGATTTATACTGAACGTCCTCTGACATATGTATAGCGAACGTCCTCTGATAGATTTATACTGAACGTCCTCTGACATATGTATAGCGAACGTCCTCTGATAGATTTATACTGAACGTCCTCTGACATATGTATAGTGAACGTCCTCTGATAGATTTATACTGAACGTCCTCTGACATATGTATAGTGAACGTCCTCTGATAGATTTATACTGAACGTCCTCTGACATATGTATAGTGAACGTCCTCTGATAGATTTATACTGAACGTCCTCTGACTTATATGTATAGTGAACGTCTTCTGATAGATTTATACTGAACGTCCTCTGACATATGTATAGTGAACGTCCTCTGATAGATTTATACTGAACGTCCTCTGACATATGTATAGTGAACGTCTTCTGATAGATTTATACTGAACGTCCTCTGACATATGTATAGCGAACGTCCTCTGATAGATTTATACTGAACGTCCTCTGACATATGTATAGTGAACGTCCTCTGATAGATTTATACTGAACGTCCTTTGACATATGTATACTGAACGTCCTCTGACATATGTATAACGAACGTCCTCTGATAGATTTATACTGAACGTCCTCTGACATATATGTATAGTGAACGTCTTCTGACATATGTATACTGAACGTCCTCTGACAGATGTATTCTGAACGTCTTCTGACATATATGTATACTGAACGTCGTCTGACTGATGTATAGTGAAAGTCCTCTAACGGATGTATATACTAGTATATATAACAAAATTTTAATGTGCCAGATGTGCACATTTCGGAAAATCATTCCTCATCAGTGACACTAGGGGCCGAAAAAGTTGATAGATTAAAAAACATACAGTTGAAAATAAATAAGTCTAAAGTTCCAAAAATATGTGAATCCAAATCCAGCTAAGGAATGTTTTGCATGAGGGAGCAGACCTTAGTTTTAAATAAATTTCAAAAATTCAGACGACCATTTTGCTAAATGTTATATTTTCTGAAATATATGTATTCTGAACGTTCAGTGACAGATGTATACTGACGCAGTAAGATAGCACTGTTTTATATATTTTCAGAGATAAAAAGTTTACTCTCCTGTGTAAATGACCTTAAGAAGACAATTCTTCAAATCAATTTTGCGTCATGTGCTTCTAAAGTAATTGGCAGTCTACGAACCCTTTCAAAACTAGAGGAAGCCAATGTTAACATCCCAACAAACGTGAGAGAAGAGTTCCGGTGTTCGTAAGTATCCATGTTATATATAGATTAGACTGCTGATATTTATCTTTTGAATAACACCAGTGATATAATCCGGGTCAGACGGGTTATCTCCCATACTTGATTTATCCCATTAAGATCATTCGATAAAGTTTACTTTTTTTTCAACAAGATGTAGAATTGTCAAAATATAGAGTTGTCGGTACTGTTGTCGATTTATTTTATAAACAAACAAGCTGACACTAAGTGTTTGATGGCTGTGCTAAATTGGTTGTAATGTTGTTTAACGTAGCATCAGCAATTTTTTTTAGCTTTTAGCGATGAGAGCAAGTTAATTGTATGCGTGAGGTTGCCAGAGTGTATTATGGTCTGTCTTGTTCTAGTGGGTGACTTTTTGTTGATTGTTAACTCACCCAGTCAATATGCAGCAGAAAAACATACCACTCCACCAGTCACATATTCTAACATTGAGTGAATCAGCTGATATTCTTTCCCTTTAATGCCGAGCGCCAGACGAGGTGGCGGTATCTCTTATTTTTGATCGCTGTGTTTTGCACACCGACCTCCAGCTCCAACTTAGCCACCTAGGTGGATAAGTTAGAGAACTTGGAACTCTTCCCCCTGTAAAACTTTAAAAACGTCGAACTGTGTAAACTGTTCTTAATTCTTATTTTTTTTTAATTCCGGTTTAGCGCATACAATTCGTTTGAACGTTGCTCAGACATAATTGGTGAAGAAGACTTATGTGGGTCGAAAAACAAAAGATTTTTTCTTGAACTAGTTAGAACCGGATTCTTCAAACAAACCTTCAGAGCCGCTTATAATATAGATCTGGGTTCATCCTGTTAACGGATGTTTTGTCTTCAAGTGTAACTTTATACTCTCTGAGTCTCAAATTGTATAAGTAAATAAAAATGATTCCGGTAATTAAGTAGTTAGATTTTTTGTTCCAAATTCACCAGGATCGCACCCTGGTCAAAAGGCAATGGCTTCTTCTTACAGGTAAGTAGGTACTAACTCCTCTGCGATTCCGAAATTGACCACTACATATGGAGATTTAGCACTGTTCGGTATCAATCTTTGTATATTAAAAGATCTGTTGTATTTATCTGTTATTAAGTGAAAGTGAAACTTCATTCCTGTTTTGAACATTTTGATGTATTTTTAATGGGTAAAAACCATAGTCTTTTTTAAAATAAAAATCAAAGTACTGAAAGTACTGGAAGACGGGCATTGCTGAGAGAAGAGAACATTTTTCACTGTAAAGACTTAGAACTATAGCAGGATGCAGTCAAATCTAGTGTTTAATGGAATTTCCATTCAACTGTCATCGCTATATTTATGGGCTTGTTATATGTTTTAAAACAATAAAGGGAAACGGAAGGAAATATCCACAAAAGAAAATGTATTAAAGATTGACCTAGGCTAATCAAGGCCCTTAAAACGTTTATAGCCGCCATCATAATATTGTTGATAAGTATGTAATCACTGTATCCAAACTTAAACTGGATATATTTGACTTACCATAGTTCCTTGTTCCTTTCATTCTCAATGTTGACTTGTACGTGACGGGTGTAGCTAGCTAGACAGGAGGTGCTTACCCTTCCAGGAGAACCCGGCCTCACTTCCTTGATGGAAGAATTACCAAATTTGTCAGCTTTCCAAGTTTTTTTACTTTGTTTTTGGGATTGTAATTTGGACAATGACTGGTGTTTTTGTGTTTTATTGTAGAGGCTACTGCATGAATTGGGCATATACATGTTTTATTACCATAAAGTCGGAATAAAGTGCCATACATGATTATGTTTTTAACAAACTAATTTTCCAATATTGAACTTTGTTTAAATATTGAAACAACAGAATTTGTGAAAAAAGATTGCAATAAATGAAAATTCGTATTCTTCTTTTATTTCAAATGCTTAAGCTAAACAGCGTTAAATGCTCAACTACTTTTTAATCAAAGAATAATCCGTATACCGAAAAAGGCATTTGTGAGAAGTATTCTGTAACACGTTTGAAATTTGTCCTATCTAAAACAACGAGACAAACATAACTACATGTAACAATATAAATATAAAACCCCGTAAAACATTTGGAAATGGCATAAAAAAACTCACGTTGTTTTTACATACCTGCATTGATTCAGCATAAAGGGTTCACTGTTGAGCTGGTTGTTACTCAGTAAATTGTTTTACATACCTATCATTGATTCAGCATAAAGTGTTCATTGTTGAGCTTGTTGTTACTCATTAAATTGTTTTACATACCTATCATTGATTCAGCATAAAGTGTTCACTGTTGAGCTGGTTGTTACTCAGTAAATTGTTTTACATACTTATCATTGATTCAGCATAAAGTGTTCACTGTTGAGCTGGTTGTTACTCAGTAAATTGTTTTACATACTTATCATTGATTCAACTTAAAGTGTTCACTGTTGAGCTGGTTGTCTCTCAGTAAATTGTTTGACATACTTATCATTGATTCAACTTAAGTGTTCACTGTTGAGCTGGTTGTTACTCAGTAAATTGTTTTACATACCTATCATTGATTCAACTAAAAGTGTTCATTGTTGAGCTGGTTGTTACTCAGTAAATTGTTTTACATACCTATCATTGATTCAGCATAAAATATTCACTGTTGAGTTGGTTGTTACTCATTAAATTGTTTTACATACTTATCATTGATTCAGCATAAAGTGTTCATTGTTGAGCCGGTTGTTACTCAGTAAATTGTTTTACATACTTATCATTGATTCAGCATAAAGTGTTATTGTTGAGCTGGTTGTTACTCAGTAAAATGTTTTACATACTTATCATTGATTCAGCATAAAGTGTTCACTGTTGAGCTGGTTGTTACTCAGTAAATTGTTTTACATACCTATCATTGATTCAGCATAAAATATTCACTGTTGAGTTGGTTGTTACTCAGTAAATTGTTTAACATACATATCATTGATTCAACATAAAGTGTTCACTGTTGAGCTGGTTGTTACTCAGTAAACTGTTTTACATACCTATCACTGATTCAACAAAAAGTGTTCACTGTTGAGCTGGTTGTTACTCAGTAAATTGTTTTACATACCTATCATTGATTCAGCATAAAGTGTTCACTGTTGAGCTGGTTGTTACTCAGTAAATTGTTTTACATACCTATCATTGATTCAGCATAAAATATTCACTGTTGAGTTGGTTGTTACTCAGTAAATTGTTTAACATACATATCATTGATTCAACATAAAGTGTTCACTGTTGAGCTGGTTGTTACTCTGTAAACTGTTTTACATACCTATCACTGATTCAACAAAAAGTGTTCACTGTTGAGCTGGTTGTTACTCAGTAAATTGTTTTACATACCTATCATTGATTCAGCATAAAGTGTTCACTGTTGAGCTGGTTGTTACTCAGTGAATTGTTTTACATACCTGACATTGATTCAGCATAAAGTGTTCACTGTTGAGCTGGTTGTTACTCAGTAAATTGTTTTACATACCTATCATTAATTCAGCATAAAGTGTTCACTGTTGAGCTGGTTGTTACTCAGTGAATTGTTTAACATACATATCATTGATTCAGCATAAAGTGTTCATTGTTGAGCCGGTTGTTACTCAGTGAATTGTTTAACATACATATCATTGATTCAGCATAAAGTGTTCATTGTCTAGCTGGTTGTTACTCAGTAAATTGTTTTACATACCTATAATTGATTCAACTTAAAGTGTTCACTGTTGAGCTGGTTGTTACTCAGTAAATTGTTTTACATACCTATCATTAATTCAACTTAAAGTGTTCAGTGTTGAGCTGGTTGTTACTCAGTAAATTGTTTTCAGTTACAATTCTGTCATTAAGAGAAAATAACAGAAACTTAACAAACGAATGCAACTTAATTATTTAATTCTTTAAATGTCTTTTAAAACATGCTTGAGAATCGTCGATTATATTGACACTCCATTAAGTGAACTACACGAATGCCTTAATCTAGAGTGAAGCACATAGCACTTCCTGTCACCAGAATGAAAGAAGTCCGGTGCTTTTTCACGAGCAACGGAAGATATAGATCTTTTTAAAAGTTTTAGAGAACCAAGAGATCTGCACTCATTATTAAGGTTATTCCACAGGTCAATTGCAGATGGGAAGAAGGAAGATTTATAACATTCTAATCTACATAAAGGGGTAGTAAAGTTATCACTATTTCTAAGGTTATAAGAGCTTGTTTCAGACACAGAATGAGGAAGTAACTCAGATAGATATTCAGGAGTCATTCCGTTTTTTATTTTGTAAATCATAGTTAGTTTTCTTCTTTTCCTCCTTTCAGATAATGGATCCCAACCGGTTTCGTAATAGAGCGCTTCTTTGCTTGCAAATGCAGGTAGACCGGTTACTATCCTGGCAGCTTCAAGCTGAACTTTTTCCAGTAGGTTACTATCACTAGAGTTACAACCGTCCCAAACTTTAGATGCATATTCTAATAGTGGAAGTATAAAAGTACAATAAAACTTACTAAGAATATTTTTGTTTAAGGTATATTTAATTTTTCTGAGAACTGCTACCTGTTTCAGGCAGAAATAGAAATCTGTTCTATATGAGTGTGCCAGCTAAAAGTATCCGAGAGAGTAATTCCAAGATGTTTATGAGTAGAAACTACAGAAAGCAGAGTGTTTCCAAAATAAAGATTAGGTTTAGCATCCGATCGGGCATTAGTAAAATACACAAAACCCGTTTTCTTATCATTAAATGTAATTAGCCATTTTTCAGACCATTCTCATTTAGAACACTCAGATCTCTGTTTATGATATTTTCTATGTCATTTACATTTGTAGACGAATAACTAATAAAAGTGTCGTTAGCAAAAAGTCTTGTAAAACCGAGAATATCATCTGCCAAGTCATTTATGAAAATTAAGAACAATAATGGGCCCAAAACTGAACCTTGCGGTACACCAGCTTTTAAAGCTGCATCAAGTTTTTCAATTTTCTGAATTTTTTTTTTCAATAGATATCCTCTAACCACGATCGGTGAGATTCATTTTCTAAAATTTCATTTCTTTTAGCTGTAAATAAACGAAATCCTCTAACCGGTTGGTCAATGTTTAACGATGATTATTATGAGCTTGGAGCATGCGCACGAATGTACGGAAAAACCAAATGAATCGAAGGTGAAACCGGACAAATTGCATTAATTGTCCGTCATTATTATCCGGATGTATTTGAAATGGTGTTATATATCCCTGACTAAGTCACAAATGACAAATTCAACGAAGTTCTGTGTTTAATTTATCGTATTTCACCGTTTTGAAAGTTGTGTTTAAATGACCCGGTTTTTTTATGACGTAACCATGTTCTAATATTAGATCCCACATGCTACATCTCGCTGAGAAATTACTGCTATTTCTGTATTTATTCGAGCTTTTATCGTTGAACCAAATATAACATTGTTCATTGGGGACATCATTAATTAGATAAGAACCGTTTTAATTTTTTCCTTAGAAAACTTAATGCAGCTTTAAGAATCCTGTATTAGAAAACAAACTATTAACCATAACCCTCTGTGATCGATGTGATAAGTAGTCATGAAACCAAAGTAAGAGATTGCCTTTAATGCCATAGTATTGCATTTTGTGAAGTAACCCTTTATGCCATACTTTGTCGAATGCTTTTGAGATGTCACAGAATACAACACAACTATTCAAACGCTCATTTTCATTACATGATATATTATTGTAGAGTTCAATAAGCTGATAACTCGTTGAGTGTCATTGACGAAACCCCGACTGAAATTTGAAAGGCAAGTTTTTATCAAGAAGAAAATTGTAAAGGTACTTATAGATAATTCTTTCAAACACTTTACCAAATAGTCCTAAAATTGGAGAATATGTGAATGCCATCTATCCAAGTGAGCTTGAAATAAAAGACACGACAGATTCTCCATGTTTTGCTCCATATTTGGACTTATACCTCAATTATGACACTCACGAAAGGTTACATCTGAAGCTATACGACAAACGTGATGACTTCAATTTTTCTATTGTCAACTTTCCGTTTCTTTGCAGTAAAATCCCTGCTTCTCCTGCGTATGGTGTATATGCTTCACAATTGATACGTTTTGGTAGAGCTTTACCCACTATGGGGACTTTCTACAACGAAGCAAACTGCTTACAATTAAATTGTTGACGCAAGAATATTATAAGCCTAGGCTAATCAAGGCCCTTAAAAAGTTGTATGGCCGTCATCACAATTATTGTTGATAAGTATGTAGTCACTGTGTCCAAACTCATACTGGATATATTTGACTTAGCATAGTTCTTTGTTCCTTTCATTTTCAATGTTGACTTGCACGTGACGGGTGTAGCTAGCTAGACAGGAGGTGCTTACCCTTCCGGAGCACCCGGCCTCACTTCCTTAATGGAAGTTCACGTGTATAACTAATTTTGCCAGCTTTCAAAGTTTTTACCTTGTTTCTGGGATTGTGGTTTGGACAAGGACTGGTATGTTTGTTTTATTTTTATTACCAAAGCAACTTATCAAGGAAATAGGCCTATAATTGGCGGGTAAACTTTTATCTCCTTCTTTGAAAAAAAAAACATTGGCTAGTTTCCACATGGATGGGAATATACACTGATCTAGAGATGTATTAAATAAGATGGATAAAGGATAACAAATGGTATCAGCTATGGATTTTAACATTCCATGACTAATTTCGTCAGGTCCAGTTGCTTTTCCAAGTGTCAAGGTTTGAAGAACATCTTGTACGGTTAGCACGCCAATGACAAAAATATCACACTCCCAGTTACATTATTCTAACTACGGGTGAACCATTCGACACTGTTTACTAAAACACTATTTTAAATGGTAAAACGTAGAGCGTCCGCCTCCTGAAGGCTTAAATACTTTATAATTTGAGATACCACTCTTGCCTGGTGTTTGGAATTCAGTATGAGGACAGAGTATCGACTGAATCACCCGGTGCAAGGATCAATGGACTTGGCGAGCGACATGCTTGTCCTGCGCATACTACTTTGGTGGGCAAGCACCTAAAAAAAAAAATAAATAAAAAAAAAAAAAAAAAAAAAAAAAATTCGCCCTAAGTGCTAAGTGCGCACTAGCACTCGGCAGACCATAATCGTGACATACTTGCCTATCTCTCTGACGCTTGCACGACCTTAGTCATAAATTAATCACAATAATTTGTTTTAATAAAGTATTTGCCATCGACAGTACTTTGCAATTTCATAAAGACATTGCTCCGCTGTTGCTGACGTGACAGACTTTTCATCGCGTATGCATATCTCAGTCAAATGTTGCGTAATCTTGATTACGTACCGTTTGTTTACAATCTATACAAATATTTCAATTTTGCCTTTTCGTGCGATTTGAGACAGCTCCTTATACTTTGCAAGTTCATAAACACATTGGGAAATTACTTCAATGATTTCTTAAATGGAGATTAATAACCGTCTTCCTCTGTTGCAAACAGCTGAAAAAAGTATGAGGCAATGTTAATCAACATTACAAAAACACCACAAATTATTTAAATTGAAAAGTCTGTTTCAGTCGGGTTTCGAATCTATAACCACCATTCTCGAAGCGGACGCTTTACCACTGAGCTATATCCTGAAATGCATGGCTCCAAACGGCTTTTTTTATAATACTGATGCTGATCTATAAATATTATCTGCTTACACAGCAGAGTATGATATGCTAAGACTGTTTAAAATGTAACTGCCGTTGTTTTTCATAGAGATATATTTAATATAACTTTTTTGTAAGAGTTTATAAATGTTTACTAGCTTATCATTTGGTGTTGTGTCAGAAGCGCAAGCATGTCTTATCAAAGGTGTTCCACAACCAAAATAGGTAGAAGATATCGCGAGAAAGAGAAACAAAAAATATTCAACTTCCGGTCGTGTAAAAAGGCGTCGGCTGTAAAAGTTTTGTTATTTTAATTGTTTAGTTAATTTGTTTAGTTAAACATGTAAATTTTTGTTTGTAAATCTAATTTAAAATGGTAAGTAGATTATTTAAATACTTTTCACTGAAAATAATCAGAATTTATAACAATTATGGACTGTATTTGATTGCCCAAGAAACGAGACGTTCCCTCCGGTGAAAATTTAAAGTGAACGAAATTCCAGAAATATCTTAGGGTTTTTGGTTTCTTTTTCTACCAACTACAATGTAAACATTTTAAAGACAAAATTCCATGTTGTTATTATGATGTCACTGTAAACAAAACAATGATGAAAGAGTTAAAGACCACGAGAAAAATCTTCAATACACTTTGAGAATTTGAGTTTTGTTCATCCATTAATATGAACGGATAACATTTGACCAAAAACTAACAAGCTAATATATTTATTACCACCATATAAGTGTTCTTAAAATTCAAAGTAATCATACCTGATCTTAACATTGCAATTTAAAAAAAATAATTGCATACACACACTTTAATTTTTTTACTAGAAGTTTTTTTTTTTTTTAAAAAAAAAAAAAGACTTTTAAAAAGTTTCTGTTTTCTCGTAGAAATTAATGGATGTGGTACACAGTAATTAAATTATGTGTCATGATTTAAAATATATTTTATGTACCTACGGTACTCTATACCAGTCTTGAAATAATAGCTTGCTGTGCAGGTTGGTCTGTAGAACATCCAACTGGTGTTGAGATAGTTGCACTAATTTATTTTAGAAACATAAACCTAAAATAAAATTAATTAACATCAAAAACTTTTATTTGATTTTTGAAGTTATATGTGCAACAAATTCAGGGCTCTCACAGCTCATTTTGGGAATGGGGCCAGGGTCCTTGGAATTGGGAAAATTAGCGTCATTTTGACTGATTTTGGGAAAAATCAAATAGAGTTTAAAAACTTTTCAATAATAGCTTCAATAACTATATTTATTATATTAAAGATTATTTTATAAATTATATAATAACTATCTTTCTGAACAAACTTTTTAACGACCATTCATAGTTTTTAAAATTGCAAAATTCTATCCTTTATATCGGATATCCCTGAATTTGTTGACAGGCCTTTCCAACTGTATCTCAGTCATAGAATTAGAATGTTTTAACCTGTATTATATATGAATGTTAACAAATTGATATGATGTCACAACTTTTTTTTTTTTTTTTTTTGAATTGGGAAAAATCTAGGTACCAATTGGGAAAAAAAAGCCTTTTTTGCATTAGGAATGGGGCCAAATTTGACCCCAAATCAAGCCCAGTGAGAGCCCTGAAATTTAAAAAGTCTGCAGATTACTGCAGAACAATAGTCAATTTCAGTATCTCCGAAAGTAAGCATTAATAATAATAAACCCCAAAAGTTAAAGAAAAGAAACTGATATGATTTGTAATGTTGCATTTTCAGATATCTTAGCAATATCCAATAGTGGATCCCCCTCGGCCCCTTATTAAAAATGTATTTTAAAAACTTATCTTAATTTGGTTTTACTTTAAGTGGTAGTTTTATTTATATTCTGGCCATTGATACATTAAAATAGCTTAAAAACCCTGTGCCAACAGTGTTATTCACATTGTTTCGAAATGAAAATCTTCAGTGCCTCCATATTCATTGAGAAACAATTATTTGCCTTTCAACCAGTGAAATTGTTAAAAAAGTGTAAAATTTCAAATATAATTATTTAAAAAAAAAACTTGATCTTATTTTACTTTTGTTGCAGGTAAAAATGCCATTCTTTACTAGCTCTGTTAGAGCTTATAAAGGACAAGACTATGCGAAACTGAAAAAAGAATGTCAGACAAAGGGAACTCTATTTATAGATTTGGAATTTCCACCTGATGATAGATCTGTTTTTCATACAAAAGGCAAACTTGCTGGTGTTGTATGGAAAAGACCTAAGGTAAAAAATTTTACATATTAAAGTGCGCATTGCTAGCTGGGAACACTGACCATGTACTATGATTATTGTGACTACCAACGAATAGGGCCTAAAAATGCATTATTTACTAAGCTGGTCTAGGACCAATTACTTTAGCATCTGACAGAGTTTTCTAAAGTGAATAGTTACAAATTGTGTTTCCTGTTAGTGTCTTGAATCTAACCCAGGCAGGTCCTATTGTTGTTATATTGAAGGTCAGTGGTTTTTCTCTTGACACTCTTGTTTCCCCACCATCCAAGGAATGGCCACCTCAATAGAAATGAAAGAATCTTCAGTGGGGCATGAAACCTCAATATTTCATTCCACTTTAGTGATCAGGGACTACTACCTGTATTAATGTAATTCTAGATACAATACAAATATTCCTTTGTCTAGGGCTAGCATATTTCTTAACTTGCTGTACAAAATATCAGTTTGTTAGTCCTTAGTTAGACCTATTGATCATTGCACCAGTTAAGTTGAATCCTATGTTTTCTGGTCATTTGACCATTTTCCTTACTGTCTCTTCTTTTTAAGAAATGCTGTCCACCCTCATAAAAACTCAATTTAAACAATATCCAGTATAATGCTTTGTGATATTACTTTTATTAGAATTCTTCACTCTTTTGTAGCAGAAAAAAGAATTCTAATAAATTATGTAAATTTGACTGCCAATACAGAGGTTTGAATTGTTTGATTACCGGTACATAATTTTATGTTAAATGGATGTACAGGTACATGTATGAATTTTAATGGACTTCTATTATTCAGCTGTTGCAGATGTATCATGATATCTAGAATTATCAATTAAAGCATATTATCATTAACACATGAATAGCTAAGATATCAATTCCTGAGCATCTGTATGTCACCAGCTATAAGTGATTTGATATATGTTCAGGTACAGGTATACATATACTGTATATTGTCATCATTCTACATTGTCAACTTGTATGATGTGCAGTTAAAGTGTTTTAAACTTAAATTTCTCTAAAACTATCATTGATAATATAGTGTTCAAAACTTTAAATATCTTTAAACTAGTGAAGATTTTAAAATGAAATATGGGTTGACCTTGAGTAAATTTTAGTAACAATGAATAAAGTTGCTGGGGCATTTTAGATTTTTTTAAAATTTTTTCTTTACGTTCTTTCATTATCTCCCTTGTTCTTTTGCAAGGGGATATAGGTTTCAGCCCATACACATGTATGCTCGTACATATGTTACGTTTTCCTTGTCAGCACTCTAACAAGTTTACTTCTCAAAAGAAATTCATTAAACTTCATACATGGGTTTATTATGGTAATATCTCAGACGAGTTTGTGTTTTAGCAAGATCCTAAATCCAAGATGGCCACTGTTACTATAAATAAAAAAAACTGAGAAAAATGGCCATTACATATTTATTTGTTCATAAATTTTATTATATAAATTTGGTATAAACAAAGTAGAACCTGGACATTTAATATATGTAACAGGTTTTTTGGTAACTTTTTTTGTTTGCATGTTATTAGTGCAGCTAAATATACCTAGTCTTTGAAAATCAGCATTGTACTTGGCTCCATTGCAAGGGGATAAGTGTCTTGTTCTATTTATAGTTTTGCTTGACATTGAGATTAGTTCAAAGTCATGTTCCCTAAAATTTACAAAAGTACAGTATTTAAATTGTAAACACCCGTAGAGATAATTATGTGGGATCTCAGGTTTTAGTTTTACTGTTTATAATTTTAATTTTAATTAAACTTTCCAAATGTTTATAAAGAGAAATTGTTTGACCTTGAACTTGAGTCACTTTGGTAAACTTGGTTTAAAATATAGGCAGTATTTTTAGAATTATATAAAAATGTTGAAAATTTTTCTAATAAAAATCAAGGGTCAAGGTCATTTACCAAGAAAAACTTCAAAGTTATTGGTGTTTTAATTATTGACAAAGTGTCACTTTTCAGTAAAGTCTTGTTATTGATATTTCTGTTGTGTTTGTGACTGAGACTTTTGTTTTGGTAAATATTGAGATATTCCTTGGTGATAGTTATTTATACTTGGTAGTCATTGTTATAAGTTATATTTGGTATATAATTACTTTTACATCTGTTGGTAGCATTATGTTTGTGTTTATGATATGACATATATCCACAAATCACTTATTATTTTCAAGGTTATATATATCACCCGATTAATTGCATAGTACAGTGTAACAGTGTGTGTGTGTGTGTGTGTGTGTATATATATAGTGAATTCTTGAACAAGTTGTAACAATAGTTTCGCTCGTTCTGATTTAGGACCTGTCAAAATCTTTTGAAAAGGGACCTTATATTTAGTACCTCTCCCAGTTTATCTTGTCTCAGTAGGGAAATCTCAAAAGAAGTTTAGACACCAGTTAGAAGTCTGAAGTAATGGCTTACAAATAACAATGTTTTGGCTTATAAATTGCAATTTGTTGGCTTAGGCCACACCAAATTAATTTTTAGATTTGCAGATTTTTTTTGAAAAAATAGAGGAAAATGAGCAATTAAAAATTATTTTCTTTTTTCTAAAAACACATTTTCTTCAGGCAAACAAAATTTGAACCAAGTGACAATTAAAAAAAATCAAAAAGATAATTATTGCAGGAAAAAGCAAAAAAGTTTACGAACTATAAATTAATTTGGTATGGCCTTATACATTACATTGTGTTGGCTTGTAAATTACAATGGGTTACCAGGATTGGCATTTTGTAACTTACAAATTACAATGTCTCTGACTGACTAGATACTTTTCACCATTCCTGAAAAAGAACAACTAGTCACAACAACAGATTCCATTATGAAAATTAATAAAAAGTAAATATAAATTTTGATTTATTGCCTAATGTTACATTCCCTTCAGCCAGAGAGAGAGAGAGAGAGAGAGAGAGAGAGAGAGAGAGAGAGAGAGAGAGAGAGACTACAAGTACATTCACAAAAATTGTATTAATCATTACATAAAGCATATAAAGAGATGATATGTATATACAATACAAAGTGTAATGTATATGTTAGGTATAAATCATTATTCATGCTTGAATTACTTTCTGTGTAAATAATTTTAAGTGATAATAGATGTTTTGCCTTACAGAACTTGTCAACTTAGACAGGCCAGCTATAAACAGTAAAATCAGATAAAATGAGTTTTCAATTCAGTTTGTTTACCTGTATTTACATATTTTAATTGAAAAGTTTGGCAGTAGTGCTCTAAATTTCAGAGAGAGAGAGAAAGAGAGAGTGTGTGTGTGTGTGTGTGTGTGTGTGTGTGTGTGTGTGTGGTAGGTCAACATGATGTCAAAGGATACCATAGTGCATACTTTCATAAATTTTCATGTTTAGGAAATACCTGATATACATGTACATGCAGATTCTGTAATTGTTCAAACTGCTACATGTTCTACATGTAATTAAAAAATATTCTGTTAACAAACATACCTGTAAAACACACACTGCTGTTTATTTTTCCTACATTGGAGAATGTAAAAATGGAAATATTTAAAAGATTTTCATAGAAATGGGTACAAATAAAAAAAATCATTTCCCCTTCATCGCCATCTTAGTCATTGCTTAAAATCTGGTTATACTTGTATTTTTGCATATGCAACAAAGTGCATACTGCATTTATTTGGGTGTTACCAAAGGTAAAATTTTGACAAATGATGGTGTATTATGTGAGGTAGTGATGGTTGAAGAGTTGACTATTTAAATAGGTTAGTACATGTATAGTTAAAGAACAGGCTGTTTTTGGTACAACTAGGATAGCAAAAATGATGAAATAAACTAATAAAGTCAAAGAGATCTTAAACACTGTGTGAAATTACATAAACTAACACTAATAAATTTATCAAGCCCTTGAGCTACCCTTCATTACACCCCTTATACACCAATGTAAAACATGTAAAAAATCAGTACTCCCATTATCATAACATCACTCTAAAGACCGTCATTTCATCAAACTTGTATTGTTGTAAACATCCACCCAAAAATTTTAATGTATTAAAAGAGATAAAATGCATGGAATAGATTGAAAATAGAAGTTTCAAAAGTGACTTAAATCATAAAATTAAAAAAATATTTATTTTTATCATGTCCAATTCAAAATCATCAAAATATTTTCTTTTTTACATTTTCTTGGACAAGGTGAATAATCAATAGATTATTAAAAGATGAGTTTTTATCAATATATTTCAGGATATTTGTGACAACCCAAAGTTATTTGTAGAAGGAGCCAGTTCTGGTGATGTCACACAAGGTAGAATTGGTAACTGTTGGTTTGTAGCTGCTTCATCTTGTCTAGCTGCTAATAAACAAGTGTGGCATAATGTAAGTAACCAGAAATAATAGAAAAGATTCAAAACTTTAATCTTACAAAGCTGTTAGTGGAAGTTTTTTACACATCCCACACATAACCCACATGCATCCAAACCCCAGATTGTTCATACATAAGACTGATATTTTAGATTCTGCTTTTTTTTTTGTCTGGCAGTTGGCAGCAGGAGGGTGGAGTATCAACTGGTTCACCCAGTGCCAGGATAACAGACTAGTAGTGATGACCACTCGGACAAAAATTCAGATAATCAGAGAGATATAATTGATAAATTAACCAATTAATATTCGGAATTACTTAACATATTGTGCATAAGTATTCAGTAACAAATAAAGCTGATTATAATTACTTTATTTTGTGAAAGCCAATTTGATTATAAATCTTCTGATTATTAGGATCACTGCCCTGACAACGACCAACAATCGATCGACGGCAATAATCACAACATTACTACAGACTGGGGCAATCGTTTGCTTATCTGCTGGGTACTGATTTGATAAACTAGCACCTTACCATTGTCCTGAGTGTGTACTAATGCACAGCAGACCACAATACACTCTTGTATATCTCACTCATACATGAACTTGTTTATAAATTAATCTATACAGATTGATAACCTTGCTGTAGTTGTGAATAACTAAAATATTGTTGATTCGATGTTAAACAACAACATTGCCTCTCTGTGTTATTACAAACTAAATACATTTCTCGATGCAGTTAAGATTGTTTTACCCAAGTCTTCCAATATTCTCAGACTGATACTTATGATAAAACTAGTCACAGTACCAAGCATGATTATAAATTTGATTTTATCTGTTATACTTTGACAACTGTCTTTAAGAGTGCTAAAGTTAGGCTAATATTCCAACTTTCACAGTGACAAATTCTTCTAAAGCTCATGCTAAATGATCATAGCACCTCTCACAACCTAGGTTCAAACCCTGCTTGGACCGATCCTAGTGTAAGAAAGTTTGTCAGTTGACTTCTCGAAGATCTATGGCTTTCTTCAAGTTACCCCTACCATATTGAAACTGACTGCCTCAATAAGGAACCTTAACTGGGGTATTAACATGATTACTTTCTAGCACTTTCTTGTCCAAATCTCAAATTTTTAATATACCACAGACAAACCCCATTGTTTGAAAATAATTTTTCATTGTTTTGTAGTAAATTTGATTGAAATAAATCTCTTTGTTAATAAGTTACCATATTATATTTGTAGGTCATACCGGATGTGTCTGAACAAGAATGGGATGACAATAAACCAGAAAATTATCAAGGGATATTTCATTTCCGTTTTTGGCGTTATGGAGAATGGTTAGATGTGGTTATTGATGACATGTTACCTACAGTCAATGATGAACTCATCTTTATACATTCTCAAAGCAAGAATGAATTTTGGAGTGCCTTGTTGGAAAAAGCTTATGCAAAGTAATTTTTTTTATTTACTTTATATATTTTGTTGTTTTAACAGTATTTCATTTTAAGAATGTGTTGTTATATAGGTGGTGCATTGAGAGTTATACTTTTTTGTTTATGACATGATGGGTATTAAATTTTTTATATAAAAAAAGTGGTGTGAAATGGAATTCTTTTACTTGTATCAAGACTGTCAGTTCAGGGATGGTGGAGAAAACCAGAATGTCCAGAAAAAACCATATACTTAAGCAAGCAAACTGACCACATTAATCACACTAGGATATGTCCAAGTTTAGACCATTTGGCCACCAAGGCCTGTTTAAAAACTGATTAATCATGACAAAAAAGTCAGTGCTAAATCAATGTAAATATTTAAAGTGGCTATAATACAACACTGGTAGTCATGGAAGCATCATTAAGCACCTGAAAATTATTAAGAAAAATTTGAACTTTTGTTTTTTTCCCATTTATAAACCCTATACTATATAACAAGTATGTGTTTGATTTCAGGTTGTTTGGTTGTTATGAGGCTCTAGATGGAGGTGACCTTGGTGAGGCCTTAGAAGATTTCACTGGTGGTGTCTCAGATCACATAGACTTGGTCAAATCGGAAGTGGCAGATAAACCAGAAGAAAAGGTTGAATTATTTGCCAGAATGCAGAAAGAAATAGACAGATCTTCACTCATGGCTGCATCTATTCCGGTAAGACTTCCAGTGCTCAGAATTATTATAAGCACCAGAACCATAAGAACTTGAACATTTAACTTGCTGGTATACTATAGTTAACTTGCTGGTATAGTTAACTTGCTTTAACTTGCTGGTATACTATAGTTAACTTGCTGGTATACTATAGTTAACTTGCTGGTATAGTTAACTTGCTTTAACTTGCTGGTATACTATAGTTAACTTGCTGGTATACTATAAGTCTAACATAGATGCTAATATTAAAAGTCATACGGTATTTATTTATGAATGGTGGTAGAAAATCGTTAACATTAACTAAAAGTGACTGATTTATCTATTGAGTACCGGGTATCATAGACAGGTCTCAACACAATAGAAATAAAATTAATTAATCTTATTAGATGTATGTAGCATGTGGGAATGTCCATTTCTTTTATTTTCAATACAAGAAGAAAAATTAACTTCATTTTTTATGTTTTTAATTTTATTTAGACAACAAACCAGGGACTTTGATACTTTTACAACTTTAGATGTTAAAACAAATGTGCTTGTCAACTATGACATTATTAACCAGTTTTGTGGTGCAATAATCAAAATAATTGACCTATCAAAATGTTTGTAACAATAGTAGTGATGTCCAATCGGACACAAAATTATATATAATCAATAATCGGAGAGGCATAATCGATCAATTAATCAATAATAATCGGAATATGCTTAGTAACTGTAAATCAGTATTCAGAAACAAATAAGGCTGAATATAAATACTTTTATTGTAAAAGCCAAGTGTTCTTGCTTTGTGATTGTAAGTTAAAGGCTAGATAGCTTCTTGCCCTGGTAGACTGATAGTGGCCAAAGTATCGCACTGGTATAAAAAGTGTCTGGATACAATATATTATCTGATCCTCGTCTGCCATTGTTGTTTTTAGTAGCAAGAACTGGAAAGGAAACAGACTTTACTACAATCCGGAAACTGCTCGGCGATGATCGATTATTTATCATGTGATCGATTATTAGGATCACTGCCCTGTCAACGACCGACAATCGATCATCGGCGATAATCACAACATCACTAAACAAGAATTGAATTATTACCTTTATCCTACTTTTCCAGTCAGGAAAATGCCATCACTTTCACTTTAATGAATTGATTTATATGACAGTCATTTTGTGATGCCAGATTAACTAACATTGGAAAAATTAGTCAGACAGTACCTTTAAATAGAACAACTGCAGCTGCCAACTATAATGAGATTAAAAAATAATCTCTAACGATTCAGTTCAACTTATCACCAACATTTTCAGTTATTTATATATAAACATGGTATGTCACCCTATGTGGGAGATGTAGGTAAAAATCATTTTTAATTAATTTTTTTTTCAGCCCTCTAGTAGTGATGAAATGGAAGCTGTGACTGAATCTGGATTAGTAAAAGGACATGCTTATGGAATTACGGCAGTAAAAAATGTCCATCTGGAAGGATCAGGGCTGTTTAACATGTTTAACAGAGAAAAGATACCCATGATACGACTTCGTAATCCCTGGGGAAAGTGTGAATGGAAGGGTGCATTTAGTGATGGGTGAGTTGCATGTGATAACACTCCATAATCCAAGAGGCAAATGTGAATATAAGGTTGGATTTAGTGATGGGTGAGTTGTACTTGTGATAACACTCCATAATCCTAGAAGGAAGTGTGAATGGAAGCATGCATTTAGTGATGGGTGAGTTGCACATGTGATAACACTCCAAAATCCAAGAGGGAAGTGTGAATAGAAGGGTGCATTTAGTGATTGGTGAGTTGCACATGTGATAACACTTGACAATCCTAGATCAAAGTGTCAATAGAAGAGTGCATTTAGTGATGGGTTAGTTGTACTTGTGATAACACTTCATAATCCTTGAGGAAAATGTGAATGGAAGGATGCATTTAGTGATGGGTGAGTTAATTGTGATAGGACTTCATAATCCCTATAAGGAGTTGACATGGAAAGGGGCATTTAGTGACAGAAGAGTTTAATTTTGTAAAACACATAAAGAATGGAACGATCTAGTGGAGTTACGAATTTTAATTCGGAAATCTCTCTGAGAGTGAAATGATAAAAGCGGCTAAAATTACCTAATCTGCTGCGGAGAACCGCAATCTTGAGGAAGACATGAAGCAGATGATAATTTTTTTAAAAAATTTTGAGTTTATGGAGTCAAATGCGATCTAGCTTTCTAGCTTTGTTAAATTTTTGGGAAAAATCCGGATTAAATTTGGGGCCAAAGATGCTAAAATCACACTTTTGACAAATTTGTCAATCCAAAGTTCTGTTTAAACCACTCTAGTTCGATAACCATTCTAGCTATCAATTTTATTTCAACAGATGAAAATTTTTTAAGATGTTACAGAAAAAACAGTATTTTTAGATTTTTTCTATGTTGTACACAAAATCCACAGTAAGTGTTTTAAGTTTACCCTATCATTTACAATGCAAAAGTATTTTCTTTCAGGTCAAAAGTCAAATGAACACGTGGCATCGTAAAACGTATCAATAATCTTGACAGCTGGATGCATGTTTAATTCACCGGTTTTGAATGACCACTATGGCTATGAATTTGAACTTAGGTTAAAAAATATTTTGAGATATTACGGAAAAAACTGTATTTTTATATTTTTGATATGTTGTACAGAAAATCCACATCAAATGCCCAAAGTTGACCCGGTCTGAGACTTTTTAAAATTCCACGAAATTGGCATGACGCTACAGTGAAATAAACACCTGCAGTTAGAGGCCTGATCTTGCCAGTTGAAACTTGTACACCTATTTTGCTTGACTATGGCATGAACAAACAGTTTATATACAATGAATGGATTCTACTAAATGTCTGCAAAACTGGAAGAGGAAATGGAGTGGAGTAATAGTGTTTTATGCCCAGTCAAGATTCTTTCACTTATTTTGAGGCGGTCAGTTCTGGGATGGTGGAGGAAACCGGAGTGCCCAGAGAAAACCACCGACTTTCGGCAAACGGACTGACAAACTTTCTCACACTAGGGTCTGTCCCAAGTGGGATTCAAACCCAGGCGTTTAGAGCGCTGTGATGCGTAAGCACGAGATTAAGACCACTCGGCCACCGAGACCCAGGAAGTGGAAATCCTCTAGATTGTTCCATTCTTTCCCGCGAAACCCTTTAAGGTGTCGCCCAACTAGTAAAAAAGTGTAAAATGACTTGTTATTGTTCAAATTGTTTTGTTCTGGTTTGAAGCTGAGAAAATCTGAAGCAACCCATTTAACATATTACTGGTTAAACATAAAAATATTCTATTATTTTTAGATCTCCAGAATGGGAAAAGATATCAAAAAGTGACAGAGAAAAGATAGGATTGACATTTGAAGATGATGGAGAGTTTTGGTAAGCATTTACAACATATTTGCAAGATTGAATGCTTATAATAACTTGCAAACTTTTTAATATTTGTTTAATCCTCTGTAGCTTAGCACTGTATATTCAATCTTTTGGATATGAAAATTCGTAAACTGTATATTATTGTCATGTTCCAATTAGAAAAAAATGTATATTTGAGCTAAAATCCAAATGGTTTTATTTTGTACAATTTTCCCTATGAGTGAGATTTTCCTTTAAAAAATATCAAATTCACAGCCTAAGTATTAAATATTATGTTATTTTGAGATTCATGTATTTTAATATTCTTCTTTTTTGCCCTACAGGATGACTTTTGATGATTTCTGTAAACATTTTGTGAATGCTGCTATCTGTCGTGTTGTTAATACTTCCCTGTTCAGCTTGAGTAAGACATATGATGAGGGACTAGCTCATGGAGCATGGAAGAAACCAGAACGGGCTGGAGGTTGTCTGAATAACAAAGACACATTTCTCAAGAATCCTCAGGTAAGTACATATGAATCTGGAAATGCTCTTGCTAGTTTTACAGTGTCTGTTCTAGAACTCAGTTAAGAGATTTCTGATAGATTTTTGCAGATACTTTGTACTTATTTTACCAGTACCCAATTGTCTTGCATCAAAAATTACTGATGTAAAATCACTTGAAGCAAAATTTTTTGCAGCGACTAAGTTACATTGAATTATATCACATTCCAGTTGATTTTCCAGTTTAAGGTTAGTGCCGACACCAAGGGAAGTAACTCTATTCAACAGAACCAAACAACTGATCTGTAATAATAAATGTATAAAATATTACAAAACTTTTCCATTAAGTCTACTGTCAATATAACATTTTTTAAATATTTTTCTATTTTGAATTATTATTGAGTGTTATTTTATTTATTTTAACCATTAAAGGTCGTGAAAATATTCTAAATTTATTGTTTAGTTTGGCAAAAATTGGTAATGCTACACAATCTTTTGTTTAATTTAGGGGCCTCGTACACAAGAATAGATAATTACATGAGTTTATTGGTCTTCCATAAAATACCTGCATGCATTTCAGACATAATCTTTAATAGGTTATATCGCTTTTGTGAAAAATAGAGAAAAAATAGGCATATGGTTTACCTCTGATCCTACAGAGCAGATACTGGATGCACACATGGTTCTCGTTTAACAGAATTAGGGTAGCGACAAATATTGATGATGATATGTGTATAAGCATACCTAATAAGTTTGTAAAATGTCCAAAATATCAAATAGATTGATTTCATTCATAACAAATCTTGCGATGAATTAAAATACTGGTCTTTCTGGAAGATTGTTGTGTCAGAAAATAGGATGTCAAAAATGGAAAATGGTTGAGACAAAATCCGGAAATTGTAATCCGTTTTAAAGGAGTAACAAATTAAAAAGTTAATTATCAAACATTTTAATAAAGTATTATGTTTTTGGAATGTACAACATTAACCTCTGTTAAGCTTTTCAAACTTTAAATTTAATACTCAAATAGTTCTTTAAACATGTCATTTTGTTGGTTTGAATTTTTTAATAGCAATTTTAAAAATAAGGGGTAGGGGAGATAATCCTTCCCATATCTTGAAAACAAGAACCCAAGCATAGGTTTTTCTTGCCTTTCATTTTGAAGAATATGGTTCAAGCTTCATTTGTGCAGTTTTTGAAAGAACATAATTCACAGATTTTATGAAATATGGATTTTTGTGATAAACTGTTGATGAAAATGAAGACTTTTTTTGCACACTGTGTTATAAAAACTTAAGCTTTTGTCATTTAAATGCAATGTATATCACTTCAATGCACGTTTTTTATTGAAATATTGATTAAAATCATAAAAAATAAAATTTGTTTTTATTACATCTAATCATTATTGAATTAATAACAAACATGAAATTAACCTGCTGGGATATTTAGAAATGAGAAATGATTGTTGAAAAGTGGGGTAGGCTAAATGCACACTACTGAAAAAACAAAAACCCAAACATATGTATTTTATTATTTTATTTAATAAAGCACATTCTAAGGAAAATCCCAATTCGGGGAAATTTTTTGCCTCTGGTGTTGGGAACGATCTTAAATTTGTTTAAAACTTTTCTCAGTTTATTGTTTAAATCTCCATTTATTTTTCTTTTAACATGATCATTATACAGTATTTTAGGTCAGACATAAATATGTTTGATTTGTTCTTGGTTTATTACCATACCAAATTGATATTGTCAATATGATTTGATGGTTAAAGGTAGTACTTCAAAGTTGTTTTTACCAGTTTGTCATAACTGATAGTTTATACATGTATCATTACTGATGGTTTTTATATATATGTACAAGGTTTTATGTTAGAAAGATTGTTTATATTTTTCAGTTTGCATTTGACATTACTGATGATGAAGATGAGCCAATGTTTCATTTGTTACAAAAGACGGGAAGAACAGAATCTGGAAGTCTAAACCAGACCATAGGATTTACTATTATAAGGGTGAGTATATCACATACACTATACAGTAGAATTATGATAACTAAAATATCCTCTTCTCAATCTCAGAGTAAATATTTGATACTCACATGTTTATATTTTTTTTTTTGATCCAATAACTCAAAGTCAAAACATCATAATCATCATCATCAACACCATCCTCATTGTCCTGTTTATATTATCCAGGTCTTTGATTATTCCTTGTACAAGGATGAGGCCTGGCTGTCCAGTCGACAGAGTTAATAATTGGTACAGACAAGTTTTTAAAACCTCAATTTTAAAAAAAAAGTCAAATAATAGCCCTGTGTGTGAGTTTAAAAGTTTGACAAAGTACAGATTGGAACTACATGTAAGTTTAACAGTTTGACAAAGTACAAATTGGAACTACATGTAAGTTTAACAGTTTGACAAAGTATGAATTGGAACTAAGTTTAACAGTTATACCCTCACTTGTGTTTCAAATTTTACATACATGTATTAGTTCATGTATACATGTATGTGTAATGTATGTTATTTACAGGTAGAGGAGAACAGACGACACAGAATCCATGACTTGTCATTGTTTGAGGTGGTAAAATCTACTGTATTTCGTGACAGTAGATCAATGTTTTTAAAACACAAGTTAACTAAAGGAAGATATGTAGTAGTATGCTGTACCTTTGACCCTGGTATAGAAGAAAACTTCTTGTTCAGATTATACACCAGCTCAGCAAATAATTTCAAGTATGTTTAGAATGTTAAGCTATATGTTGTATTTTATTATTCAAATGTTTTTTTTTTTTTTTGTTTTTTTTTTTTGGTTGAGCCTGGCATTGCCATAAGGCAAGACTTGGGTGTTACTTTTACGGTGTCAGTGGCAGCAGCAATGGCGTGTCAAAATGTGAAAGTTTATGTTAAAGTAATGTATTTTCTACTCTATCAAAAACTAACCAGTCAAGACATTTAAATATGTGGAATTCTTGTTTTATCTTACATGATGAAGTATTGTTTTTCTCTTGGCACTGTGGTCATTCTTTACTACTTAACAGGGCCTCACAAACGCCGGTAGGTCAATTGGCGATAGGCAAAGGGTAAAAGGGTACATCAACCACCCCCCCCCCCCCCCCCCCCCCCGGAAATCTGTCATTTTAATTATAAATATATAGATAAATGTTCATAAATATCGCTTATTAATATCTTGCAAAAATCCCATCATTGGTAACTTAAAATAGATTGACATACATGTATAACAGATAGAAAAACAATGTGTAATGTCGTGATCATGTTATTGTTGGTAACCCTAAAAACGGTCGTTATCAAATAAGTCAGCTCTTGTATATAGAATTCAAGGGAGGTTATTAACTATCTATAAACCGGATTGATCAGGCACGTGTATGTGTTTGTATACTCTAATAGAAATGATGTGAATAGGTGAAGCCACTACTTATCAGTTAATTTGTAAGGTATTAGGTAATTACCTGTGAATAGGTAAGTTCAGTGAATCGTGACACTGTCCTGAGTACTTTAAATTGTTAACAAGCCGGCATTCAAGAATTCAGATTTTGTCTTACTATTATGGGGAAAAAAGCCGATTCGGATATTTTTCAATCGGCTTTTTCAAGTTGAATCGGCATTTTTGCCCAAAATGGGCGTTTGTGAAGGCCTGCTCCTTAACCTTCCCAGAGCTAACCCATTGTTGTCTAAGAAATCTTCATATCCCACACAAAACAGTGGTGGTAAAACAGTATTTAGGACGAATTGATTAGCACGATGTTGAAACCTCCTGATTCAG
The DNA here is from genome assembly GCA_029721355.1 of Tegillarca granosa. Taxonomy (NCBI): domain Eukaryota; kingdom Metazoa; phylum Mollusca; class Bivalvia; order Arcoida; family Arcidae; genus Tegillarca; species Tegillarca granosa. The sequence continues at coordinate 32,417,110 of CM056602.1, read as the reverse complement.
ATTATCAAATAGATTTTTTTCTCTGCTAGAGAAAAGTAGATTCTTGTTTTAGGCAGACATGGAGGCACAAAAAATTTACTTTTATACTGTATGTTTATGTATTATCACTTGTGTCCAAATCTACATGTAACTGATAAGTAAAACGCAGAAATACTCATTCACCATTAACAATTTAACACGCAAAAATAGTCTCAAGTGATTATAATCTGTCAAATGACATTGAATGCACAAACCAGTCCCAACAATACTTGATTATCATTTGAACTAATGTTGTAACATTATAAAGGGCAATAAATTTGTACTTTTGTTTTACCTAATGTATACAAAAACACATGGGTTTAGAAAATCAAATAAAATCAAATAATCTCTGGGTTTGATGGTTAAGCATTCTAAAATTCTTACTTTTGGGGATTTTTACTGTTTATTTTACATGTATGTTCTCTCTCTAAAAGCAGTTTGAAAAAAGTTAACTTGCCCAAGGTTGTTGCTTTTCTGTAGATACTCCTATTTTCTTCATCATTTCCAGGACTGTCAAAATATACCAGTTGCCTTCATTGAGGTGTAAATATTCAACAAAACTACCTGTTAAATTTTGTTGTGCCATATGTGCACTTTTGGAAATTCATTCCTCATCAGTAACACTAGGGGCCGAAAAGGTTGATAGATAAAAACATACATGTACATGTAAGCTAAGCAGATGAAAATTAGTTAATCCAAAGTTCCAAAATCATATGAATCCAAATCAGCTTAGGAATGCTTTGCATGAGGGAACAAACCCTAGTTTTAACCATGTTTAAAAATTAAGACAACTCAAAACTAGGGGCCAAAAATGTTGATAGATAAAAAACTTACTTGCAAGCCAAACAGTTGAAAATTAATGAATTTAAAGTTTCAAAATTATATAAATCCAAATCCAGCTAAGGAATGCTTTTCATGAGGGAATGAACATAAGTTTTACACATGTTAAAAAAAATAAATTTATACATTTTCTGTCAACACAAAGTACTGACTACAAAATTGATCATGTTGATATTTATCCTCTTGATATTGAAACAGATTTATATTATGTTTTAGAATATTAAACCATGACAAACCTACAAAGAGTTTTTTGAATTGCTGTGCTGGAGATCCAGTTTTAGTCACCAGAGTGAAGATTATCAAAGCTGAAGGCCTAGAACGGCAAGATAGAACAGGTATATCGGAAATATTCTTTTACTGATGTAAACACTGGTACATGTATATAAAAAATATTTACATAAAAAGGCTGTATAAGTTTTAAAAAGGTCCAGGTTTTAAACAGGTTTTTTACTTTTTAATGCCTTTGTAATTAAAGACTAATGGAAGTCTATTTACTTGTGGTCAAGACACTTTGAGGAGTTTGCGAATAAAATGTGGTATTTATCTTTGTTATAAGGTTTGTTATAGCATGTTTTACCACTGAGTCCTCTACACAGACTAACTAGATAAATATCTCCAAAAATCTAAATGAAAAGATGAAAAAGTTTTAATTTGTATTTATGGTGGAATGTTCAAATGATCTCATTGGTCAGAGTCCTTTCTATCTCTTCTTTTTAGAAATCATGACTTTTAGGTGAACCATTTACTAGTAAAAATATCATTAGTTTTTTTTAACAGACTTGTACATATTTTATAGTGTATTAGCATGAAATTCAGTTGTTTTATAGTTGAATAACATGAAATTCAGTTGATTGAAAGTTTCCTGTAAATGTGCTGCTTTAGAAACTCAACTATCAAGAGCTATATGTACATGATGCCTGATAAATCCCAGAAATAATTGTAGAACTGTTTTCTTATACTTTTCATACAAGTTTGATGCAGGCCAATTATAGGGTTTATGTGAAAATTTATCAACAATATTTTTTTAAACATATTTGGATAGATATCCTCTGTTTGCCTTTCTTTGTAAAAATGATTTTTAGTTTCAGAATAAAAATATTGATCATTGATCATGTTATTATATTCATATTCCAGGAGCTGATCCATATTGTATTGTATCGTGTGAGGGAGAGAAAGTGTACACACCAGTTTGTAAAGATACAACAAATCCATCATGGGAATCTGCAGCTATATTCTTCAGGAAAAAGCCAGTTAGTAAACCTCTCAAAATACAGGTACAGTCACTTTTACATTTTGTTTTCTGTTTATAGGCTAAGCAGTTTTGTGACCAAATGGTCTAAAGACACATAGAAGACATACTAGTAACAAATGTCAGTGGTTCATATCATCTACCAAGTTATATTTAAGACTTGCTGGTAAAATACCTGATCCCATTTGTACAAAGATTAATGAAAGTTAACCATTTTGTGATGTTCTATTCATACATTTCTTAGATAGTTTTCCCTTTGAAGTGTAGTGTGACTTTCATCACCATATGACTTACATGTAACTTAGGCACTTTGTGTGTAAACAGTGTATGCATTTAGACTGAATTCCCATGACTCTTTTTAATGATAAAGTGAAAAGTTTTCTACTAATTACTTTAATTATAAAGAAAAATTAGAAAACATTATATTTTTTATTCACTAAAAATTGCCAAAAATGTGTTTGTGATGCTGTGATAGCTGCACGGTGAATCAGAGTGACCATATTTCAAGTTTTTAGCTCACCTCACAAAGTGCTCATGTGAGCTATTGGTATCAATAGAGGCAGACCCTCCGTCGTCCGTCCGTCCGTCAACAATTGCTTCAAATGACTTCTTCTCAGAAACTTCTGGTCACATTTTGTTTAAACTTGGTCAAAAGCATCTATAGAACATTGCCTTTCAGATTTGTGTTTTTGGTTGCCATAGCTACCAAATGTGGGTCACAATGACCTACATAGTTAAAAACCTAAAAAAAATCTCCTTCTCCAAATCCACTTCACTGAGATAAAATCTGATGTGATATTTGGCATCTACGGCATCTTATATACCAAGTTTTTGTATTTCAATAATTTTTGTGAAAATTAGGTTAGGCGTTTTTTGGGCTTATTTTTTGTATATTGTAAATAGCACTTTTTTTACAGAAATTACAATAATGAATAAATTTAGGTGAACTCTTTTTCCAAACATCATTTTCTTATGTGAAAGTCGCTTTTTTCCGCCTTTTTCATTTTCAATTCTAGCAACCCAAGAGTCGAGGGTTCAAATCCCAGTGGGGCCACTTTTTTTTTTCTTTTTTTAAAATTTTTTTAAATTTTTTTTTTATTTTCTGAATTTTTTTACTTACAATGGTACATGGAAGAGATTTTATGAATTTTTACTTTTTAGTGTAATTATTTCTTTTGAAATACATGTGATACTGCAACCCAAGGGTTGAGGGTTCAAATCCCATTGGAGCCACCTTTTTTTTTTTTTTTCTTTTTCACTTCTATTGAGGCAACATGTTATGACTTCACCAGGTATTATCAAGACATACCAGTTACATTTAAACTCAGGTGAGCAAATTAGGGCCATCTTGGGCCTCTTGTTATCATTTATCAGATTTATTTTTATAAATTTTTTTCTAATATAATATAAAATATAATATTATTTAAATAAAGTATAAATCAAGCAGTCTAAAGATGTGCCAAGTAGGATATCCCTTCTGACTTTTCCCCTAGTATGAGGATTTCCATATTGCTTTTGACTAAAGGAACAAATATGTTTTTATGAGTTATAGTTTAGATGACGAAATGTCATTTAATCTATTCAATTAAAGCATTAAAACTATTTGATGCTGGTACAAGTTTGAAAATTTGACCCATCACTTCTACTTTTCGGCATTGTTGACATTCTTGTTATGTCCTAAATTGAATTTTATTTCTGATTGCAAGGTAAGGCATCAAAGTCTTCATATTTTGACTTAACTTCAGGCAGCACCTTTCTCCAAGTGGAATAGAACAGGACACCTCTGGCCCCTTTTAAACACACTCAAACTACACATAAGCTAACTCCAGTTGTTTATAATTGTAGATATGGAACAGTAATGTGTTACGTGACCAGTACATGGGTAAACATGTTTTTATGAGTACTGATGAAATGCGGGATAGTATGAAAGCTGTCGATCTGTACGGCCGTAAAGGTGAAAGTAACCAAGTGCGACCAGGAAAGCTGTATATTCAAATTACTCAGTCCAGAAATTTGACATCTATTTAGTTTTATGCTTTTTTATTCTGCTTTTTAAGACTTGATTTTGTAATGCTATCCGGGCTAGGGAATGTAATTTTAGTTAAGCTTTGTGGTAATATTGTTGGTTCACTGCAAACAGCAGGGCTATATATCACAACTAGAATATCAGTCCTCAACTGGAATGTCATTACTTTACTGGAATGTCAGATTTCAGCTGGGATGTCGGTCTTCATTTGGAATGTCATTACTCAACTTGAATGTCTTTACTAAAATGTCATTATTTCACTGAATTTCATTTCTCCACTAGAAAATTAGTTCTTTCCAATTTGTGTATAAAAATTAAACATAATTTTATTTTGGCAGATAGTTTCATAAAATCATTGAATATATACATATTATTTTTTTTCAAAGTAACAAACTTTGTCCCCTTAAAGGGTACCTGTAACGATTTTCAGTTTTGACATATTTTATTTGTCGTACTTAAATATGGCTGTAGCGAAAATTCCATAAAATTCCATTTCATAATAACGTAGATATCGGTGATTTTCTAATACATCTCTAGAAATCCAAATCAAAAAGGTCGATATCGAGGCTCCCGTGTTGTGACGTCATACCAGTAACATATCTCCACAGAATATTATTTACCAACTACTAAAATAAGACAAATACGAACTCGTAGTTTAACTTTCTATGATTATTTTACGGGGAAAACTATTTAATGAAGTGGATAACATCCGTTTGACATGTACCGATAATAAAGATTATTATTAATTCTTTTGTATATTAGACACATTCCTTAGATTTAGACCCACACCTGTAATTAACAGGATCTCACGTATAATTTGCAAAATTGATTTGCAGGTTGATAAAGTTATCTTACGACCTGTAATATACAATAATATATTTACAGTTCGAGTAAAGTAAAATAATTTTATCTGATAAACGTAATTTGTCATATACAGTCATGATAAAGTTTTCACTCCGGAAAAAAAGGATATTTCATTTTAAAATTTTAAAAAGTAAGAAAAAGAAATTTTTCTTTAGTTTTCATGTCAATAATAATAATAATAATAATAATAATAATAATAATAATGAAATGTAACTTTTAGGCAAAATTGAAAATTCAAAATTGACGACCAGAATAGTCTATTTGAAACACGTTTACAGATCTACTTACGACATTTAATTAGATAATAGATTATTAGATTTTATATTAAATTTTAGTTTTCACTTTTCCTTGGGCATACATATAGTCGTGATATTTTAAAATTCTTTATTCTATATATACAAATCCATTAAATTATTATTATTATTATCATTATCTCGTTTTTTAATGTGGTCCCCATCTAAAATCTGTATCATTTCATTTTAAACAATTATAATATATTTCGCGTAAAATAATTTGAGATGGAATATCTTGTCTTGTTTTTTTCTTTTTAATTACCCCAGCATCAATTAGCCATCGGGCAGTTGAAAAGAACTATGTTACAAACTTTAATCGTGTGAACATCTTCCAATTATCAAGGAAATGTGTTGCCGCCAGACTACTTCAAAGTTTTCTACATATGGTCATTTAATTTCAACTGTCAATAAACATTGCACGCACAAAAAAGCATATAGGCGATTGGATTTTTATGTTATTTTGAATGCATTATTTTGATAGAAATTCAAAATCAGCACATGACACCAAAGCAAGTTCCATAATATTCATCCGGTAGCCTGTCCAGTCCGACTTGATATTTAATTCATTTAAAAATGGCGACGATTAAATTAATTTTTGTCGTGTATTTGACAAGTTAAAACTAATCGCGTATTTTTTTGTTATAGCTATGCAACTTATCGTAGTTTTTGAGTCTGTCAGTCAGACTTAATAAAATAATTTATTTTTTTTAAAAAAGTCAGATATAATCAATTTTCGTGTTGTTGACAAGTTAACACTCGTCACGTTTTTTCAACAGCTATGCAACCAAATGTAGTCACAATTTTCGAGTAGGTCGGGACTCGACTCAATATATTCATCAAATTCGCCCGTTTCTGGTCAGAATAAATAACGGATATACTCCAAATTCATTACTTATAAGATTGTCTACTGCTTCCCTAAATAATGACGAACTATTTGACATAAATAGGTACATGTCAGAGTCGTTACTTTCTTCTTCATACGCCAATATATCATCATAGTTACTACTGTCTATTATGTAAGACACTACTTCTAATACTGCAATGACGTCACACGTTTATAACTTAAAACGAGGCGTTTCACTTTGCGATAAAGAGAAAGTTAAAAAATGTGGATTTCAAACCGCTACAACTTTTTTATTTTATCACCAATTTTGATGCGGTTTTCGATATTGTTTTATTTAAATAATATATAAAACAACTGTGATAAAAAAATTTTTGGTTACAGGTACCCTTTAACTGGTAATTGAAGATATTATTTGTAATGACCCAATTTTTGTTAAAATTTGATTGTAAAATTTTTATCACCCTGTCATAGTAATTTTTTCTAGTCATCCTTCAGATGGAAATCAAAGCCTTGATAATCTAAAATTAGCAAATGCTTATAAGCCATTTCACAGATTTAAAAAAATCGAAATTTGACAAAAATTTTGTTGTAATAGTAACATTGTTATATTGATGATTTATCTTGAGAACAAAGATCTGATTAGGGTTACCTCCCTTTCCTTATATCCATAGAACTGCAGAATGTTTTTTATCGAGATTCCAGGACAAATATTTGGTAAATTTTTGTATTCTAGAATTTGACTGTTACGCCCAATTTTTCAATGCTGCTGAAAAAGACAGTTGGAAGTGAATTTTTTTTTATACCTTTGTTGAGATTTTGTGTCCTTTAAGATCATATTTAAATTTGTATTCTGGATGGAAAGAGAGAGAGGAAAGTTGCTTCAGATAAGCTGGAAACTGCATAATAATAATAATAATAATAATAATAATAATAATAATAATAATAATAAATCTTTATTTAAAGTCGAAAAATTTAAATAACAAATAACATAAGCTCTAAGGAGCTTTTGTTCGACTATACATATATTAAAAGACATGCAAACATACATTTACAGAACATACATGCAAGTAATCAAATCATAGTATACAAATATAAACTAAAAAAGGACAAGCACAGCACAAAGTATGAACTAAAAATGAGGAGAAAGAAAAAACATAAAAGCAACCTAGACTTAAGCATAGTAAAAAATTTAAGATAAATAAAATGAAGCAAAATTGTAATTATTGGAGTAAAATGCATCAAGGAAAAACCTAGCTTATATAATGTGTATTGTAAGCTTACCTGCTTCCATTGTAATTATGATTTATTTTTTTAAATTTTTTTTTATGGGGGGGGGGGGGGGGGTAAATTTCTTTGATTTTTGTTTACAAAAATCCATGACTGATCATCATGGCAATCTGTGTGTTTATAATAAAATGTAACAAAAACACAGCAATTGTTATGGAATTAAATGACCTGAAAGAAATTAAATCTTTTTAAAAAAATCCTTGATTTTGCATTAATAAAATTTTACACATACTGAATAGTGAAATTTTAAATTTTTTGAAAGAAATAGAATATATTTAAAAGTTAGAGATTGGATTTTTTTTTTTTTTTTTTTTTTTTTTTTTTTGCCCTGGCATATTTTGCATAATTCATATTAAAACTATGATATTTGATAACCTTATATAGTGTGCAATATATTCTATATGTTACATGTTTAAATATTAGATTAAGTTTCGTAAATTTTAAAATATAACACTTTATCAATAACTGTGAAACATATAACAACACAGGGTTCTCATATATACTTAATAACGGTCTTAATGTTTTTCTGTATAGTGGCGCATATACATGTACTGCTTTATGTACCAAAATAGAAAAATTGAACAAGAATTAGAATTTTTATATGGTGTTTTGTGAAAATTTGTTTTAAAATGTATTTTTTATCTAAAAACACAGAAAACTCAACACTTCACAGACTGATGTGGTACTTATTATGGTATTATCATTCAACATGTTTCGCCATGCTAGAATGGCATCATCAGAAAATGTATTTTAAAGAAGAGAAAATCACTTCTTTGCACGCTTGCATGAACACTTAATGAAAGCTTCAAAAAGTTTGCAGTTAAGATTGGATGAAGAACTTTCCTGTAAATATATTCAGGTGAGGTGAACTGAATTTACTGAAGGCACTAACAATGACAAAATGAGCGTATAGTAAATAAGATTCTTAAGTTTAATGACCAGACTCAGGAGTTTTACATGTATAACAGATAGATAAATAATGAAGAATCATTACTGTAAATCTGGAAATTTTTGCAGTCGTGTTTTTCACATAAATTTGCGAGAGTAAATAAGATGCAAAAATTAAGCTTGCAGATATTTCATTTTGATGTACAGTATTTCACTTGCAAATGCACAACATGAAAATAAAAGTGCATGGCCATCTTGAAATCTTTTTTTTGCGAAAATTAACTGATGCAAAAATTTCCGGATGTACAGTATACAAATGTATTTTATGTAATAATGTGGTGTTGGTAAATTAACTAATTTATTAACTTAGAGTACATGTTTGTTTATACAAGTACAAAGTATGTTTACAATCTAGGTATACATTACATGTTATGCTAATTCAAGTTCTATATTTCTCAAATGTTTTCCATTATTGTTTTTTCTTCAAATTGTTACAAAGATAATCAAAATAATGAAAGTGACTTAAACTTAACATTATTGGTTTCAAGACTGGTGTTTGTAATATATACATATATACATGTATGAAATAAAATTGGGGAAAAAAAATTCTTAATTAGCATAAAAATTCTGTCTTTCATTTATGCATATTAAGTACTTGGTAGTAATCCTTTTTAAATTATGAAAAAAACTAAGTCATTTTATCAGTATTCAGCTGAAATAAAAATATTTATTTGGGGTCAAGTTTGCGTGGCTGTGAATACATCAAGATACTGCATGCTTACATGATTTTTAAAAAAAAAAAAAAACTACAAATTTGTGTTGTGTTAAAAACAAACTTAATTTTACATATTTTTTCTCTGATAAATATGTCTTTCAGATGTCTTCATATTTCATTATTATTTTACTTTATTTTCATATCTTATTTGGTGTACACATGTTGATCTTGCCAAATATAGAGAATCTCAAAATGGAAAATATTTATATAGATTTAACATCTGTAATAGAGTTTCAAAATTTGTAATGTGACCATTATAATGTGATTCATGTTTTCAAGAATAATCCCAGGATGAGACTGTGTTTAAAGATGTGATTAAAAAGTGAGAGACATTATGAAAAGAAATATTTGCACTATGATTTTATTTGGAGACAAACAGTTCATATCTGGGCATAAAATCAAGAAGTTCAATAATCAAGAATTTCAGTTTAGCACGACGTATGTGTGGGTATCCGTGGTTGTAGCTTCAGATTTGTGTGTTAGTAACATCAGATGTAGCATAGGATACCTACGGTTGTAGCACCAGATGTCTGTGTTTGTAGCACAGTTTATCCATGGTTGTAGCTTTGGATATTCCTGTTGGAGTAGCACTGGATATTGGTGTTTATTCTTCATTTTTACAACAATTGCTGATTATATAATGTTCTTTTTAAATACTTTTTCCTGTGTTTTGTAATAATATATGTATTTTCTTGATAATTGTTTTTAGGCCAGTAAATCATTTCTGTTTTTTAATGATGGTACAAGTCATTTACAGTGTTTTGATACAGTTTTAGTAGATATGACTTAGTTTATATTAGGAAAACAGTCTAAGATGTCTTGATGATTGAAAAGTTTTTCTGAAAGAACGGATAATTCTAATACATTGTAGTATGTACTATACTGTCCTCATGTTACATTAACACAATATACTGTTGTTGATTTGTACCATTGAGAGATTAAGGAGCTTCCAATAGTATTGTGTTCTAAAATTTCACATTTTTGTGGTATAACATCTCTAATTCATTAAATTTTTAAGTGTGACACTTTTCTTGTTTTCTTCGTGAAAAAAAATGCTTGCTCAAAGACTTTTAATTGTTGGGATGAATCTATTTTTTTGTGAATTTACAACATGTTTTTGCTAATAATAATCACTTTAATGTTGATAATGAATTAAATATGATACATTTTTTTTCACTGTTGATAAATTTTGTAAAAATTGCTTTTTCAGTTGCCTTATGTTGTTGATAAGTCAAATGTGATACAAAAAAATCTTTACTGTTGGTAAATTCTGTTTCTGCTCATGTAATTTAAATGTTTACAAGTACATGCAACGAGATTGGTCAGTTTTCCTCGATTCTGTTGTAAAATGGAAATGCTCAGACTTTAAATTGTTGGGTTAAATCTGTTAATTATAATGATAAAAAACAACATAAGCTGTTGATAAATTAAATGTGATGCAATTTTTTTTACTGTTTATAAAATCTATCAAGATAAATTCTGTTACGATAAAATATGCAAAATCTGTCGATAAATTTTATTGAAAAACACCTTATGCTGTTAATAAATTAAATGTTATATAAAATCTTCTTTTATAAATTTTATTAAAAATGCTTTATTGGGTTGAAATTGTAATAAAACATTTTATTACTCTAGTTAAAGTGGTTTAAATAACTTTATTCTGTTTATAAATTAAATGTGATACAAATTTGACTTTTTATAAATTATGTTTCTATAATCTTCATATATATTAAATTGTATACTAGTAAATGTTAGAAGATTGGACATCTTGGAAAAGAATTTGCTCAAATACGTTAAAAATCACCTTATGCTGTTGATAATAAAATGCGATATGATTATTTTAAATGGTAATATATTGTTCAAATTATAAACCATTTCTTATCTTGTAATTAAGTTACAAACTACAATTTATGTTTAGAACTGTCCTTGTCTGTCTTACAATTTTTAGGAAAATGATTTTTTTGGGAAAAAATTGCACATATCAATATTGTTCTTTTATATTTCCTTCATTTATTGTTAAAAAAGTTAATTTTTAGAAGGTTTTTTAAGGACTCTTTTATCATTCATTTCTTTACATGAATATACATGTACACATACATGTAAAACACAACTACTATGCAAGTCAATTATTCTGTTTCAAAGATAGATGCTGATTGTGATCAATTGTTATGTACTGAGAAGAATATAATAATTGTACTGTTAGTCTGTTGTGATGAAAATTGTTTGTACAATGAATATTATAATACAGATCTTTAAAGTTAACTTGTGATATAAATCATATACTAGTATATATATATATATTGTTCTGACTGTCGTTTTGATCAGGTGTTTAGCAGAAAATCAAAATACAGATAATCAATGAAACGATGTCTTTCTGTTTCAGTTGCAATAATTAATCATGATTTTATCTGAAGATACATTTAAAAAAGTATTGGCCATTACACAGACTAAATTTTTACTATCAAATTTGATTTGATGAAAGAACACAACTAGACCAGCCCCTTACACTTTTGATATCTTTTCCTTGTGATTTGATGACGAAGCACAACTTGACTAACCCCTTACAGTTTTGATATCTTTTGCATTTTTTTTTAAATGTTGACTCGCTGTTGATTGATATCAAGTTTATACAAATTTAACCTTTTTAAGAAGTATGTTGTAATTTATGCATCATGTATTGTTTACAGTATTTAAGTAAAATGTAATTTATTCTGCCTTCAGTTATTACTAATAGTGTTTAGAAATCCAAGTTTATTCCCATGTAAAATGTACAAGTATCTCTGGAAAATGTTTAAAACTTAGTCCCGAAAAAAAGTATTCAAAGAAGGATTTTTTACTGCTTCCACAATAATTTTTTTGTATGGTTATAAGCTTAAAAATCGTGATGCGTCTTTTATTGAAAGCCATACACAGTTCGTGAGTTGAATTAAATTGATCAAAATCATCAAGTTAGCTTTTAATGCACAATATAAGCTTTTATTGAAAAATAAAGATTTTCATGTTCATTTTTATGCATCCATGCTAATTTTAAAACTTTTTATTACTTATGATAATTTTCCACATAGCTTTTTATGCATTCTAAAAACTTGACAATTTTGCACTTAACTCATTTGAGTATACATGTATGTATGTATGTGTGTGTATATATATATATATATATATATATTACAAGACTTTTAAGATAAGACATATTTTGTACTGGTATATCTCACTCGGTGTAATCCACTTAGTTGTGATTGTATATCAAGTATTTTATTATAAATAGGGGTTCACACATGTACATCAAAGATGTAATGCCTTAAAAACAATTGGTCACTACTAATTTTATAGGTAGCTTTTGTATACACTGACAATATCTAATGTTGAAAGTCCAGAAAACTTGAACCTGTTTATTCTTGAAGCTACTTGCATTTTAAACTCATCTGAACAGACACTTTGGTGGCTTTTATAGACAGGTTTATCTTTTGTAATGTTTTTTATAGAGATGTTCAAAATGGTCATATTTCATCATTTTTTAGGTCATTTCAGTCAAAATGAAAATTTTAGTGGATATAAAAAGGTCTTTTCATCGTTTTTAGACTTTGGTTAAAATATTTTCACATTTGATTTTAGAACAATGTTGAATCTACGCAAGTTATTGGAAATTATGTCGATACATGTGTGAACCCATTTGGCACTTATGTAACTTGCTTTGTTAAAACCTATGCTTAAAAATAAAATTGCAAGATTAGAATTGTTTTTGTCGTATTTGTAAGCGAGTCTACAGAAGGAATATAGGTAAATTGTTCTTATGAAATAAAGTAACCTCTCACCAAAGTTTTATTTTACAAATTTCTGTCCTCAAGTGTTAGATTATAGCTCACCTTTATTTGAAGGTTGTGGGGTCGATTTCTTGAAGTTTCTAAAATTGATGGTATTAATAAACTGAATTTCAAAATCAAACATTTGTATATTAAACCATTGCACAGTCTAGAAATGGTGCTTTTAGTGCTGCACCTTTCATTACTGAGAAAAGCAAACTGAATAATGTGCACACAAATTTAAAACTTGCTGTCTTGATTTTGTATGTTTTCAATGCTTGAGTTAAATGTTCTAAAAAATTTACCAGCTCAGTTGATCAAGACTGAAGTGGTGCAAGATTTTTATTTATATCGAGAACAAAAGTTATCAGAAATGGCGGCTAGCTTGTCTCATAGTTTTCCATAGAACATTTAAACCAAAAACATTAAGATTCCACACATCTTGTGACAATAAAGGAGCCAATATTTGTCCTGAGCCTGTACTCTCACCAGGCCAGTGTTCAGCTCTTTTTCTGCGAGACAAAGAAAATAAGAATACAATCCTTGCCCCCTTGAGTGTTAGGTCAATTCATTTCAAGGTAAACTTGCAGCATAATTGCTATCATCTGAGGCCTGTTAAACAGTGTGCATTATGCTCTTGATTTGCTGAACACTGTTCAACAGTGACTTATTGTGCACGTGTATGTAATGACTGCAGTCACTATCATGATGTTATTTGCTTTAGATACAAGTGTCTCACAGACAAAGTTTGGGGTTTTAATTATTCTTAAACCATTTATATTTTAATGTAAGTGTATGGTATCTGCCTGAAGTGGTTTGAATGAAGTTATGTACAGATGCCCAATTTAAATTTTGTTTTGGCAGTTGTTCTCCAGTTAATGTTTCTGTCCAGATCTAATGGGAATCACTGACAAAGCACCTGGATGATTCAGATGCAATGTTATTGCTCACCCATTTAATTTGCATAAAATTTAAGTGTTTTGGAAAGCTTATACATTGTTGAACAAGCCTCTGGTACCCATTTATTTCGAGTACAGGGTGTTATGAAGCAGTATTACATTAATGACTGCTCTAGAAGTGGAGTGTGATAATGTGTTGTAAAACCCAGTCAACATTCTTTCATTTGTCAAGGTGGTCATTTCTTGGATGTTTGAAGAAAACGGAATACCTGAAGGAAACCAACAAGTAAATTGACAAATTTTCTCGCTGCAATCTTGTTGACATGGGAGTGGTATGGATAAATTGTGTTTAATGCCCCAGTCAAGATTCTGTCACTTACATGGAGGCGATCAGTTATGGGATGGTTGAGGAAAGCGGGGTACCTAGTGAAAGCTACTAACCTTCAGCAAGCAAACTGACAAACTTTCTCACACTAGGATCTGCCAGAATGGGATTTGATCCTAGGTTAAGATTGAGTGCAAAGATTACATCACTTGTCCACCCAAGTGGGATTTGAACCTAAGCTAAGAGTGGCACTGTGGTACTACTAAAGTGCATGCTTTAGAGCCCTTTACTGTGTTGTAGACTTAGCACACATCCCAGCTTGGCCATGGGCCTGTGACTCTGCAGTAATTTCTGTTACTGTAACCACTCTTTCCACACCCTTATAGGAATGAAATTATAAACTAAGCAGTTTGTGGAGGTGGCCACAAGCTAAAAATTGTCGAAGTTCTTTTGTATCATAAATAATGAACAAAATCAATTTTTTTTGGTTTATTTTTTTTTTTTACTTTCATTGCAAACTTTTACACATTTGATGGATACAGCATCTGAAAAATAAAGAATAAAATCAAATGAGTCAAAATATAAATGTAAATCACAAGCTAAATTTTCATGTATAGTAAAAATAATTATGATTTAAATCACCCTCTAATTGTTGATAAAAAGGGCACTTCTACACCAGATCACTGAAAATAGACATAATCACTCTGAACTTGGCTGAAGTAGGTAAGTCATTAATTTCTGTTGCTATTTGTGACTGTTCCAAATTAAGCTCATTTCCTGAAAGTAAATGGTGTGACTGATGCCCTGATGCACAGTGATTACAAAGTTCTGATATTAGGTGAAATTCTAGGCAGTCTGAATCTCAAACATTTAGTGTTCTTCATACAACAAAAATTACTGTATTTAATGGAGTGGAGTTGAGTAATGGTGCTTTAGTCCCATGTCCTAATTCTTTACTTTTTACAAGAGTCTATTCTGGGATGGTGGAGAAATGCCCAGAGAAAACCAAGACCTTCATTAAGAAAAATGAAATTTTTTTTTCTCAACAGGGTCTTTCTGAATGTAAAATGAAAAACAGTTAAGAGATGCAGTGTGACCTGTGAAGTCAGTATTTTAGACCACTACAGCATCAAACAAGTAAATCTGGCATTTGCACAGAGAACAAAGTTTTCAATTTTCTTGGTATGCCTCATACACAGGTTTTACTGCACCACCCATTTTTATTGAAAAAATAAATTTCTATGATTTTTTTTCACTTACCACTCTAACTCTTCTTCCTATAGCCGCAGAGGGCAAGTTTTTCCTGAATTTAGCTCTTACTTGTCCACTGTTTCCATGAGAACGTGTGATTTTGCCCCAGATTACACGAATTCTGCTAGGTTTATCATGTCCTGGGCAAGCTGTCTTTCTACAAACCCAAACAGGAGATAAAAAGTATAAGAAATATTATCAGTTTAATAATTGTTAAGAGTGAAGTAATGGTGTTATACGTCTTTCACCTATTTTGAGGTGGTCAGTTCTGGAATGGTGAAGGAAAAGAATGTCTATAGAAAACCACCAGGTTTTAGGCAAAGAAACTGACCAACTTTCTCACAGAATCTGCATGAGCATGAACTGAACCTAGGCTGCAAGAGGCACTGTGATCCCTAAGTGCTTGCTTTAGACTACTCTACCATGCATTAAGGCCCCTAAATCATCTGTGATCTTTAGACCACTCTTGTTACAGAGGCCATCACAAACAAAATAATTAAATTAGAAAAATAAGTAGAACAAACAACATGAATGAAAATATCACAACAATATATTAATAGCTATAGAACTATTTGATTAACTAGATAAACTATTTGATCAGTTTCCCGAAGACATAAGCAAATACCCCTGCCCACTCCAACTGCAACAAACAGTAAACATCAAAGGTAACATAAATTTCTAATTATGAAAACTGGACCAAGCCAATTCTCTTACAGACTCTCCACATCAATTTTCATGTCATTTGGCCAAGTGGTTTCACAGAAGATTAAAAATTTACAATGATACTCATGCACACTCGTTTTAAAGGGAAATAACCCAAGGACTATTTACCAACAAAAATGACACATGCACATCTTTATCTTCCCATGAACATGTCCACATAGTTTGAATTTTTTAATAAATGTGGAGTAGCAGATACAAAGCTATGGAACAGACAGAAGGAAGGAGATAAATTCCTACCCTTTAGGTGCAGGTATGAAAAACATTCAGTTACAACTTGACTTTGTTTTAGAATTTAGAACCAACAAAATAAGTTCAAAATTTACAAAAGTTATAGAATGGATTAACAGAACAATGTACTTAAAATGGTACCTTAGGTTCCAGTCAAGATTATTTGTATAATGGCCGTCAGTTCTTTGATAGTGAAAGAAATCGAGTACCAGGGGAAACAAGTTTTTCATCCTAAACTTTTTTCACACTAGTAAAGTAGCATCTGCCCATGTAGGATTCAACCCAAAGTGATACAAGATCACTATGATCCTAAACTTGAGCTTCAGACTACATGGAATTTGACAGATGACAGAAACAGGCATAAGAGCCCAAAGATTAAATTTCATTTGTATTCCAAGTCTCAACAAGAGGCCCATGGGCCTTAACGCTCACCTGAAGATATGTCTAATATTGTTTGCAAAGTGCAATAGACAATATATTAAGTACAGAAACTTTAAAAGTTTTCTCAAGTTAAGAACTCCCACAAAACTTAATCAGAAATATATCCACTAACTTTTCATTTATAAGTACCTTATAAAATATGCATGAAGTAACTGTAGTGCAATCATTAATCAATTTCAGTATAATTATGCAGCTATGTCCTTGACCTTTGAACATATATGACTTCAAACCATATATGATTGTCATGTCAATACCTACAATATTCTAATATACATGCCATGACTATGCATGAAATTAATAGCTTTCAAGATAATTAATAATATTAGTATTCCTATGTTGATATGACCTTGACCTTTCAACATATAACCTTGAACCCTATATCAAAATGACCGTCATGTCAATACCTACAATATTCTAATATACATGCCTATACAAAAAAGTAATAGTTTTTAAGATAATTAGCAATTTAAGTCATCTTCTGCAGCTGTGACCTTGACCTTTCAACATATTACCTTGACCCATATATCAAAATGACCATCATGTCAATACCTACAATATTCTAATATACATGCCTATACAAAAACTTAATAGTTTTCAAGATAATAAGCAATTTAAGTCTTCTGTTGAAGTTAATAGTTTTCAAGATAATTAGCAATATAAGTCTTCTGTTGCAGCTGTGACCTTGACCTTTCAACATATGACCTTGAACCATATATCAAAATGATCGTTGTTGCAATACCTACAATATTCAAATATACATGCCTATACAAAAAATTAATAGTTTTCAAGCTAATTAGCAATTTAAATCTTCTGTTGCAGCTGTGACCTTGACCTTTCAATATATGACCTTGACCCATATATCAAAATGTTTCTCATGTCAATACCTACAATAGTCCAATATATATGCCTATACAAAAACTTAATAGTTTTCAAGATAATTAGCAATTTAAGTCTTCTTTTGCAGCTGTGACCTTGACCTTTGAACATATGACCTTGAACCATATATCAAAATGACCATCATGTCAATACCTACAATATTCTAATATACATGCCTATACAAAAACTTAATAGTTTTCAAGATAATAAGCAATTTAAGTCTTCTGTTGAAGTTAATAGTTTTCAAGATAATTAGCAATATAAGTCTTCTGTTGCAGCTGTGACCTTGACCTTTCAACATATGACCTTGAACCATATATCAAAATGATCGTTGTTGCAATACCTACAATATTCAAATATACATGCCTATACAAAAAATTAATAGTTTTCAAGCTAATTAGCAATTTAAATCTTCTGTTGCAGCTGTGACCTTGACCTTTCAATATATGACCTTGACCCATATATCAAAATGTTTCTCATGTCAATACCTACAATAGTCCAATATATATGCCTATACAAAAACTTAATAGTTTTCAAGATAATTAGCAATTTAAGTCTTCTTTTGCAGCTGTGACCTTGACCTTTGAACATATGACCTTGAACCATATATCAAAATGTTTCTCATTTCAATACCTACAATATTCTAGTATACATGCCTATACAAAAAGTTAATAGTTTTCAAGATAATTAGCAATTTAAGTCTTCTTCTGCAGCTGTGACCTTGACCTTTCAACATTTGACCTTGAACCATATATCAAAATGATTGTTGATGCAATACCTACAATATTCTTATATACATGCCTATACAAAAAATTAATAGTTTTCAATTGGCAATTTTAGTCTTCTTTTGCAGCTGTGACTTTGACCTTTCAACATATGACCTTGAACTATATATCAAAATGATCGTCATGTCAATACCTACAATATTCTAATATACATGCCTATACAAAAAGTTGATAGTTTTGAAGATATAGTGACAAATATATAATTTCTAGCAATTTCCCCACTCAGTGCCTTACAATTTCCCCATTTTGGGCCCCATGGCTATCATTTGTGCAAATCTGAAAATAGATGACCTAAGGATGTTATAAATGAAATAACTAAGGTATATCTCTTGTAGATTCAGAGGAGAAGATTTTTAAAGTTTTTTACTATTTCCCCCCTTGTGGGGCCCCAAGGGGACATAACTCCTTCATTTGTGCAAATCTGAAAGGGCTTCACCCAGGCATGATGGTTACCAAGTTTCATTAAATTTGGCCTGGTGGTTTTGGTGGAGAAGATTAAAATGTAAAAAGTTTACACACGACGGACGGAGATGGATAGCAATAGCTCATCTGAGCTTTTAGCTCAGGTGAGCTAAAAACTTCAGAAATGTTTTCAAAACTCTATAGAGACTACCAAGTATTTAATGAATATAGTACAGTAGATTCCGCTTAATTGCATAGTCTGTTTGTCAGAAAATTTTATGCAATTAAGCGGAATATGCAAATAACCGAAAATGCCCCTTGGGCACAATTGATTGATGGATACATCGTTGGGGCCATTTTAGTACTTGTGTAGGCATCATAGAACACTGTAGAAAACAACAGAAAATTAGTTATTACTTTGAAATTAAAAAATGAAATGAATAATTCAGAATAAAAAAATAAAAAAAAATATTTAATTTAATTTGTATATAATGTTTTAAAAATTCTAGCTGATCAATTACTGATACACCCGGTGAGGCCGTTTTTTTAGTGGACATCAAAGTCGGTGTACTGTAGAAACAGCAGAAAATTTGTAATTCCTTTGACATAAAAAAATAAATAATTAAAGATAATTGAAAAAAAAATTTAATTAATTAAAATCTCAAGACTTGTAATATATTTTCTTTACTAAATAAAGATTTAAAATTCTAGCTAATCGTTTTAAACCTCGTATTTACATAGGATTCCAAAATGGGGTATAGGTGGACTTTTCTTTCAGACCATCGATCTGTGTTTAATCCTAGAAAATGTATGTAACTAGAACATCTGTTGGTGTTTAATTCATTGTTGCTTAACACTCGCGATATTCGTATTTCTTGTTTATTTACTTCTTTTTAAAAATCCACGTGTTCGCACATGGCACTGAGTTATATTGTTCGAGTTATCTCCCTTTCACGGTACGATAATCTATTTTTAAATGTGACATAGAAAAAATCCAGTTGCTTGACAACATGCACGATGTCCGGTAAAATTAAATTTCAAACAGATTTGGTGTAAATAAATTGAAAGATGTCTTATCTTGTTATTAATTTTATACAAAGTTATATTTTAATTGTTTATTGACCAATTATTCGATCAGTCATAAATTGGAAATTCCCGTTGTTATGTGTAACTAGGTCTGATCCAATAAAATTAATGAATAAAACGTCACTTCCTTAAGTGAAAAAATGTCTTTGATGTTGAATCTGTATACAGCCCTCAAAGTGGGTTTCAAAACTAAGTGGCCAGCTGGCCATCAATTTAAATTTTCTGGTGGCCAGTGGAAATTCCAATTGGGCAGGCAATCTTTTCTTCCAAATGATGAAAAATTAAGGCAATTTTTAGTTATGGAAAACAAAAATGCACATTTTTAAAATTGACTTACAATCACTTACATTAGTGTTATTATTACAATAATGATGATGTAAAGTGTCCATTATATTGCCTAAAAAGTATCATTATATTGCAACAGTACCATGAAAATTCTGTAACACAGAAATAAAAGTCACAAAAGTTCAAATTCAAAGTGGACAAGCTGGCCACCATTTACAAATTTTAGGTCGCCAGACACAATTCCAGGTCGATTAAGCCACCATTTTAGTAGACAAAATTGAGGGCTGTGTATACCGACAAAACTGGCTACATAAAGGGTTTTTCAGCCGTAAACGATGATTTCAACCAGTTTATCTTAAAGAGGAAATAATAAATAAAGAATAAAGCATTTGATTGAGGTATGATTTATTGAGTTTACGCTAAAAGAACTGTATATACTGCGTTATCAAACTTGCTTTGGGATAACAGTCAACGTACATACAATGATACACATTCCTTAACCATGTTAACAAAAACATTAATTTAAAAAAAATGTTTTTGGTTTTATTTAATCTTTGTTTAAAAAACCCAGCACCGAAGTTCCAGTAAAACCATGTCTGGGTTTAGAAAATGTAATGGAAATAAATTTCAGTTAAAAAAAAATGGTTATAAAACTTGTGTGACCCGGGTACAAATTTTTCACCTGTCATAGCCCTTTTTAATTGGTTTAACAGAATTAATTACGTTTCCTGACAAACACGTATTGACAGACCAATTGGATGACTACACTACAAAGTGAACACTAATTAACTGGCTTCATATCTCACCTGGTGTTAGCTGTACACATGTTTATATAATGTAAACATCTGTCGAGGTTACCTTTGCATTGTCGGCGAATATATTTTGTAATCATGAAACTTCAGACCAAGATCGCATAATTTTCAGAATTTTTTATGCAATTAAGCGGAATTAAGACTTTTGTTTATGCAAATAAACGGAATTTTTTACATTGTTTAAATAGGAAATGGTTTGGTGCAGAGAAAAATTATGCAATTAACCGGAATATGCAATTAACCGGTATGCAAATAAGTGGAATCTACTGTATTCTTGTTGGGAAGCAGAAATACATGTATTTTATGACAGTATGTTCATGATTCCACTTTCTCCATCCTTATATAAAGCCTACCTTTTAGCTTTGTACACATATGCTACCCTTTTCCCTAGATAAAATCCTGTGTCTTCTTTCAAGGCGACACCATCAATTTTCAATAATGCAGTGTTTTCATGCTGATTACGGAGACCTCTCTTGTATCCAGTAAATACAGCTTTGCAGTAAAGTCTAAAAAGCAAAATAAAAACTTTTCAATTTAGTTTATTCTCAAGATTTAGAAAATAAATCTTTCGAGTACATACCCTTAATTAACTAGTTTACTCTCTGAGCATTTTATCTCAAAGTATTGAATTTATTATTATTTTTTACTCATTTTTTGTAGGCAACACACACACACACACACACACACCACCAACAATGAAACACTGACAATGAAGATTTGATGCAGCAACTATCCTTAGATAATTTTATTCTTTTACACCTATATCTTTAATAAAGATTATTCCGAGGTTTTTGTTTTGTTTTCACTGTTTCTATAGATAAACTTATTCTACTTTAAGCTTTAACACAGCTTTAGCTCAACTGTCATATTAAAAGCTTACCTTCCAGACTTCTTTGGGGGGTTTGCAGTTGACCCAGTCTCTTCTGCCATTATAACCAATTATCTAGATAAAAAAAACAGATCATTCTTAGTCCAAAAAAATAATGTGGCAAGATATAATATTAATACTTCCTAATCTTAGCTGTTCCAATTACTAAAATATTGTCCTCTTCACACAGAAATTATGAAACCAACTTACTGCACCTGTATACAGTAGTAGACATGTAAACATCAAAAAGGTTTCTCCTGAAATATACAAAAAATCTACCAGAAAAGGCTCCATTAACAATAAATCAAAATGTTGATCAAATACATAAACTTTCTACAAAGTTCTAATGACTTTTTCATATTGCTGTCTGTTCAATCATAAGTAACAGGAAAGGGGAAAAAAAGCAGCTGCCAAACTGGGACTTGAACATGGGACACATCCAATTGTATTGGGACGATCTACCGACAAAGCTACCTGGCTAACCATCAAGTCTGACCGATCATAATTCTCCCTTCCCTTTTTTCAATCAACTACTTTTGATTTGGAACTACCAGGTTCAACTCTGGGACCAACCTGTTGGTCGTCAACTTCTCAAAAGTGAGTGAGTAGTTGATTTGAGTAATGGTGTTTAACGTCCCAGTCAAGAATATTTCACTTATATATCGAGACGTCGCCAGCTATAGGCCAAAGTGCAGAAATTTTGCCTGTGCGTTGCGCTGATGGCATTATACAGCAGGGTTCTTTATCGTGCCATGCCTGCCATGACATGGGACCTTGTTTATTTTAAGTTCCCATCTGAAAGAACAGCGACTTTCATTTCGTAATGCCGAGTGCTTGGCGAAAGAACAGTCACTACCCACTTTTAAGTCTTGGGTCAGACCTGACAGGGGCTTGAACTCACGACCTTCCACTTCAGAGCGAGCACTTTACCAACTGAGCTACTGCAGTGGCCCCCAGAGTTGGATGAGCCCCAAATGCAAAAGGAAATGGAAAAAAAAGCAGTGGCCAAACTGGGGTTCCTTTTGATACTAGAGATTGCTTCGATTTAATGGAGTTTAATTTATTTCACTTATATCAAGACATCTAATGCTAGAGGAAGGCTCTACCAACTGCTACCCACTCACCCATCAAGACTGACTGCCACACATATTTTATAGTGAAAAACCTTCAAGACCATATTTCAAAAATATGACGAGAACATAAAAGGCTATCAATGGCAGTTTAGTATATTTAAAAAAAAAAACCCAGTAACATCCCCGAGCTTTACTCATGCCAACAAATTACCATTTTATATTTAAGTATTTTTATCAACATAAAAATTCAACAAG
The DNA here is from genome assembly GCA_029721355.1 of Tegillarca granosa. Classification (NCBI taxonomy): domain Eukaryota; kingdom Metazoa; phylum Mollusca; class Bivalvia; order Arcoida; family Arcidae; genus Tegillarca; species Tegillarca granosa. The sequence goes on along the minus strand of CM056602.1, from coordinate 32,393,917 downwards.
GGGTGCCGTCTTTTCGAACAAATGATTCTTTTACAACGTTTTTCGTGCATGTTCAACTTATCTTTAATTAAAACCATTAAAAACTTATGCACCGTTACTTTCTAGTTGGTGAAAGAAATCCGTTTCAATCACTACAAACCAAGACGCATCGCGAAAACATAACATTTCTATAAGGATAACAAGAGCTAACCATTTATTTCTTTATGCTATTTAGATCCGAGTTGATTCGATTTAAATAGAATTTTTGGTTTCAGATGATCAAAAGTTGATTTCAGAACTTACAAAAGTATGGCAGGATTTGAAAGGAAGTAGTATTAGACGAGAGTGTTTATTTCCGGTGAGGTCGGAATTTCGTAATATTAAACGCCTTAAAGACATCTACTTTCGGTAAAAATTATTTTTCTTATAATTTCTTTTACTATAATGACAGCTAAATGATTATTTTAAGAAACTTATAAGATTCGAAAACAATTGCTTACTCCAATTCATCACAGGAAGTAGCGATTTCAATGCGCATGTGACTTAGCAACAGTAAACATGGATTGACAGATTCCCAGATTTCCACTTACACAGAACATTTAAAAGGTATTTAGTTGTCATTAATCTATAGATAATGTATTTATAGTAAAGAATGAAATGTGCTTGCTTTAAACTGCAGTATAATCCATCCTATCAAAATAAGTATTGGCTACTTTCAATTCTATTCCTTATTCTTAAAGGCGTACTCAACTTCAAGAAATAAGTACTCTAGACTGAAGTTATTTTATAGGGACAAAGCAGATAAGTCTAAAAGAATTTTCTATATATAAAGATACAATACTTACCTTGAATTAATTATCTCCTTGTCAGAAGACACATAATACATCCAGACTCCCGGTTCTCCTAATCCTTACCCGACTGTATTGCAACTTCCCATCTTGCTTGGTTCCCTTCCATTTTGATGGCCCTGCTCTGTTATAGGGCAAGAACAATGCCAAAAACAACATAGCAACATAAAGATGGAGATTTTAAAAATTTTACCTTCCAACTGTTCCATTTATTTTCTTAAGGCTTTTGCCATTTACCATTGTATTAAGTCTCAAGAGACTTGGACGTCGTTGCCTATAAAATCAAACAACTTTTGATATCTTGAAAAAAAGAACTATTATGTGTTTCAAAAATTTGTATAGTATATTAATATGAATATAGACACTGCCTATTGACGAACGTAGTGACAGAAGATTGTATCTGGTATAACTGATGGGCAAGACATTGGGACATTAAATATCGGACATTTACATTATGTAAACATTCGGACATAACCATTTTACTGAAGGGAAAAATAAGAGGTGTTGCGCATGTCACTCGTGTTTATTAGATTATCACCCTTTCCTTTTCATGTTAAGTCGAAAGTTCTTCCTTTAAAGCTGCATTAAGTTTTCCAAAGAAAAAATTAAAACGGTACTAATCTAACTAATGATGTTCCTAATGAACAATGTTACATTTGGTTCAACGATAAAAGCTCGAATAAATGCAGAAATCACAATATTTACCCATCGAGATGCAGCATTTAGGATCTAATATTAGAACATGGTTACGTCATCAAAAACCCGGGTAATTTAAACACAACTTTCAAAACGGTGAAATACGATAAATTAAATACAGAACTTCGTTGAATTTGTCATTTGTGACTTAGTAAGGGATACAAAACACCATTTCAAATACATCCGGATATAAATGAAGGACAATTAATGTAATCTGTTATGTTTCACTTTCGGTTCTAGGGTTTTTCCGTACATCCGACATGATCCGTGCGCATGCTCCAAGCTCATAATTACCATCGTAAAACTCTGACCAACCGGTCAGAGGATTCCGTTTATTTACAGCTAAAAGAAATGAAATTTTAGAAAATGAATGTCACGGATCGTGGTTAGAAGATATCTATTTTTAAAAAAATATATTTTTAGAAAATCAAAAAAAATTCAGAAAATTGATAACCTTAATGCAGCTTTAATAACGACGGGTTTGCTCGGCTTAATGATCTTGTTACCAAGGATACTTGATAATGCTCTACTGGAGATCGAATTATTTTTAAAATTACGAGGAAAGTATATGCTGTAAATACATTTATGTAGAACTTTCGACTTATTTTGTTTATTGTTTCCACAACTAACAGTCTTATTGACGAAATAAAGATTTTGATTTTGTTTAACGCGTAATGGAGACGAGATAATAGGAGATTTTATTCTACTTCCGTATTGTCCTATGGGGAGAATATTCCATGAACTTCCGGTATTCAAAAGAAATGAATGGATGGTCTACTGGTTGAACATATGATTTCCATATATCACATACGCGTTATCTATAGAACGAACTTCGTTTCGTCGCGGCTTTGCCGCGACTCACTACATTCGTTATAAAGTAAACAAAATTAAACACCACTTTTCTTTTAAACACTGATTAAACAACATTTTAACTTCACTTTTTATGTTTGGATAAAATACACGAAAGTTCAAATTTATTGTTTAAAAAGACTTAATGATTTGATTGACAGCCCCAAGAGTTTGAGACATAATTAAAAAGATAAGTTAAAATCATACTGCTGAATGCCACTCACATAAGTCTGTGCAATTCATTATTCAATGATCATAATCTTTTAGTTTGTTGTCTCATGAAGTTTATGCTACATGTTTTTGTACAAAATTTGGTTAAAATGACTTTAAATTGATATATATCAGTTTTGATGTTTTCCTGAAATGCCATTCAAAATGAAGTCATTGTCATTGGTCAGTGTGCTGACCTAGTTTTGACCTATGTACATTTACTCCTTGTTTAGCTTGCTTGTAATTTTACAGTTTTTAAATTTCTTAGTATGTCCTTCAATGTTCATTAAAGTTCCAAGGTAAACTTCATGATATTGTCATTAACCTAATTTTTAAGATTTTGCTGCAAATTTTAATACATAATGTTTTGAAGCAACAGTTTTTCAACATGTTGCAAGCACAAAGTTTGGGCCAGACATATTTTTCATGAAAATCTCTCCATGTTTGAAAAGTAAAAAATTATCATAAACTATGAATTCAGTCTTGTCTCATAAATAAACACAAACACATATATGATATATATTGTAATTTAATCTGGTCTCATCTTAACAGGTGTGAAAGATGGGAAAAGGCAATCAAGGTTAGTTATTGTGATATACTAGTATTTTTGGCTAAACTGCACTTTCAGTTTTATTGCAGAACTGAAATTGTGTAACTGATGACATTAGTATGGAGTTGAATTAAAATAAGTGTAAAATAATGTCTTAATGTTGTTCTCTGGAAAAACTACCATTTTGCTATCATGAATACATGTACTATATCTGCAGTTTAATGACTGTCCAAAATGGTTGATAATTAGCTTTATTTAGTTTATTTTTGACAATACATAACATGTTTTAAAAAGGTCCATTGTTTAAATGAACCTTGTGTGTGTTGTTGTCGTTTTTTTCTGCTTCTTTCACTGTACATTTATTAACATGTATGGAATGTAGTATTTAACTAATCTAACCTGCTTTAGTTATGGATACAAGAAGTTATGTTGATAAACTGTCTGAACATACCAATCAGATACTTAACACCATTTCATATTATAAACATAACGTTTACTCATATATATATATATATATATATATATATATATATATATATATATATATATATATATATATATATCACCTTGTCTTCTATACAGTTCAGTCATGGACCTTTCAGATTTTACGAGATGACCTTGCATCAAGACATCAGCATCAAATAGTGTATATCAATAAACCACTGTTTGTCTATCTAAATATAATGACATAGCTTGTCTGTTTAATTTTTCTTATTTTAAGAGCTATGGTATTTATATGGTATGTTGTTTAGTCAAGCATGTAAAGTAAAAGGATTTTAATTTTGAAAAATATTCTTGAAATAAGAGATTATAGTATTAATTTACTCATCTTTTGCAACAATTTTATATCAAAGATTTTTTTTTAGTTTTCTGTTTATATAGACTTTATGATTAACAATTGTATTAAAACAAACTGCATAAAATGTGTTTTTGTTTATCAAAATGACCTAGCATTTCCAAAATACAGATATGTAAACAAATTATCATAAACGTCATCAACACAATGGGATATTTAAGTCACTTCTGTAATTAGACAGGTGTTTTGTATGGTGAATCGAAACAAATTGAAACAAACTGCATAAAATTGAGTTTTTGGTTATCAAAATGACTTAGCATTTCCAAAATACAGATATGTAAACAAATTATCATAAATGTCATCAACACAACAGGATATTTAAGTCACTTCTGTAATTAGACAGGTGTTTTGTATGGCAAATTAAAACAAATTAAAACAAACTGCATAAAATTGTGTTTTTGTTTATCAAAATGACTTAGCATTTCCAAAATACAGATATGTAAACAACTTATCATAAACTGTCATTAAAACAACGGGATATTTAAGTCACTTCTGTAATTAGACAAGTGTCTTGTATGGTGAATCAAAATACATGTACATGGCAATTTTTAAATGACAAGAAAAAAAAAAAAATAAAAAAAAAAAAAAATAAATAATAAAAAAATAAAAAAAAAAAAATAATAATTAAAAAATTAAAAAACTTAAAAAAAAATTTTAATTGTAATTTGAATCTTTTTAATTTATAATGAAATTTAAAGATGTAAGTGACTGACAAATTAAAAAACAGTTTTTAAAACTAAAGTTTACAAAAGTGCTGGATTCTACGAAGAATTGAGCAAGCATGAGTTAATTTCATTTCAGGGTAGAGGTAATACATTAAACCAGAGCTAATAAGAACTATAAAATGGGTGTACAAAAAATATTGTAAATTCTGAATTTGTAAATAATTTTGTGTTTGTCCAGGTCAGATTCTTTGCACTGAAATTGTATGTTCTGTGTTGGTTTTGGAAGTTATAGTGCTTGTCAAAAGCCATGATGAGCATTTTTTGTGAACTTTCTCCCTTTTTGTTAAACTTTCTACCTTTTTTTGTGAACTTTCTCCCTTTTTTGTGAATTTCTCACACTTTTTTTCTCATCATATCAGCTGAGAAGGATTTAAACCTATGTTGGAAGTTGTAGTGCTTGTCGAAAGCCATGATGACCATTTTTTGTGGACTTTCTCCCTTTTTTTGTGAACTTTCTCTCTTTTTTTTTGAGAACCTTCTCCCTTTTTTTGTGAACTTTCTCACACTTTTTTTTCTCACCATTTCAGCTGAGAAGGATTTAAACCTGGTGTTGGAAGTTGTAGAGCTTGTCTAAAGCCATGATGACCTTTTTTGTGGACTTTCTCCCTTTTTTTGTGAACTTCTCCCTTTATTTGTGAACTTTCTCCCTTTTTTGTGAACTTTCTCATACTTCTTTCTCACCATTTCAGCTGAGAAGGATTTAAACCTGGTGTTGGAAGTTGTAGTGCTTGTCAAAAGCCATGATGACCTTTTTTGTGAACTTTCTCCCTTTTTTGTGATTTTTCTCACACTTTGACATTTCAGCTGAGAAGGATTTTAACCTTTGCCACTAAAGGCACAGAAGCTGGCAATATAAAAAGCTTAGTTTCAGAAGTCCCCATAAAATCTGAATAATGCTCATTTGGTTTATTTAGTTGTTTTAATATAATAATACCCAAATACAATATTTAAAATCTGAAAAAGTTAAATATTCTGTTCCTACTCAGAGTGCCCTCCCCTTGATTGTAGCTAAACGTATAAAAATTATTAAAAAAAATTATAAAATTACCTATTATTTAGTAGATTAACTAGTTTTGCCAGTTGGTCCCAGCATCATCAAGATTTGTAATTCAATAGATCTGTTAAGAGGACAAACTGTTATTGAATTTACAAGATTCAATATTTTACAACAATTCAACGATTTTGATTAAGTTGGAAACTTACTTTATAATGTACATGTATTCTGAAACCATACATACACCTCATAGCTCCATTTTTAAACAATCAGTGTCTCCATTAATTTTATAGTGGGTATTCCATAGCAGCAAAAAATATAATAATAATAATAATAATAATAATGTTATTTTATTATAGTGTCACACATTAATACACATCTAATAAGCACATACATAAACAAGGTTTTCGTAATAAAAGTATTAATGCCCAGCCATTACTGACTTGTAGGACACTTTCATATTTAGTACTTATTAAAACAATTAATTATGCATAATAAAAATAGCATTAAAAGCACAGTACATTTTTAAAAAAGTATATACTTTTTAAAAAATCATCATCACAGTTCAAATTTAAAAGGCTGATATCTAAAAACTAGTAAAATATAGATGTTACATAATAAAATTCTCACGCCTTTTGTACTAACCTAGACTGTGGTTAAAATATAAGATACCATATCATGATCGGTCATAAAATAACAAAACTGATCCATTACTGATAAAACATTAAAACTATCTTAGATCTTTGCTGCCCTGGCAGTCAATTTATACCTAAGGTCACAGTACAGAGGAAACTCCATAAGAAAATGAAACTTGTCTTCAACACTTGCTGTTGCAAAACTGACAAGTTCTGTCATCCAGAGACAGTGGAGGGTTACTAAAATGACCAGTTTCTATTTTAATAGGTAAACTACCATAGACCTATGTCAGAGTTGACATGTTAAAGATGACTAGTAACTAATTTGATCAAATAAGCAATAAATCACAAAAATACAAATGATTATAAGCAAATTTTCTGATGTCAATTATCATTTCTTTAAGCTGATTCAGTCTTCAAATGTAACCATAATTACCATTAGACCTAAAACACACAATATTGGTGAAATTTACTTGTATGTTATTATATTACGATTTTTAATAATTTTTTCACTATAATTATTTGGGGTTTTTTTTGTATACTTTGTCTTCATTCATACTTTTATAAAATATATTTCATCAATTATATCTATAATGATGGTTTAGTTAACTACATTTTATATCTAAAAAGGATGATTTACATACAAAAATTCATGTGTGTTCGATACGTCATTACAATTTAGTGACAAAAAAGCGTAAAAGACTATTAAATGTAAAACTATGTAGAGGAAAACTTTAATACAGAACAGATTTGATGTCTCAAAGGATAATAATATATACTACAGTATATATATATACAGTCAAACCTGTCTATAAAGGCCACCCATGGGAATCAGTAAAAGTGGCCTTTATGGACAGGTGGCCTTTATATACAAGTTCAATTTACATGAATAAAGAACAGCTGGGATAGAATTTTATTGGCCTTTATAAGCAGGTGGCCTTTATAGAGGGGTGGCCTTTAAGGCAGGTTTGACTGTATATATATATATATATATATATATATATATATATATATATATATATATATATATATATATATATATATATAACAATACCAGTTACTGTGATTTTGATGTGTCATATGAGCATGTTTCAGAAAGTCATTCCTTATCAGTGACACTAAGGGCCCAAAAAAAAAAAAAAAAAAAAAAAAAAACATAGGCCAAACAATTTCTATGAATGAATCCAAAGTTTCAGAATTATGTGAATCCAAATGCAGCTAAGAAATGTTTTGCATAAAGAAAACAAACCTTAGTTTTAAACATGTTTAAAAAATTAAGAAGACTGAAAATTTTGCTATAATGGTACATTTTCTGAGTTAAGGTTACCTTTGGGGAATTTTACTCCACCAGCATACATATATGACATACCGGTACTTTTGACATTACAGGGAATTATACGTTTGATTTGGAATTTGGTCAGTTTTGAAAACCTACAGATTCTTGTTATTCAATGAATTATGATGTTATTAGAAATCAAACTGTGTAATCTTGTATTGTAGGAGGAAAAATCATTTAAATTTCTCTGTTTTAATGCTTTTTTTTTTACAACAAAAGGAAACAGGATGCAATTTTATAACATTTTTGAATTAAATTTATTTATCTTAATTAAAAAAATTCACTGGGGGGAAAATCTGTCAATACAGAAAATAACAAAAATATTTTTATGCATGTACAAAACAATTTTGTTTATTTCTGTTTAAATTAAATATTTAATGAATTAACTAAAAAGGAATTTCTGTTTGTAGAGAAATTAAAAAAAAATTGTTTTGTGCATGCTGTTCTATATCCCATCATGCAGGATATGTAGTTTACACACAAAACAATAAACAATTTTTTTCCTGTAAAGATAGAAAATTTTCTACAGTCAGTTCATAGATGTGTTTATGCTATCTACATACATTGAAAAAGACATCCTAACATAGGAATAATTTAAAAGTAGAGAAATAAGACAAAAGACAAAATGGGAACATAAAGAATTCATAGGAATAAAACCAAACATAACACCAAAAATTATTGCTAACAGATTGACAAAATATTTCTTAATAGAAAAATGAAAATATACAGTTAAAAAAGTACTTTTGTATGTCAATAAACCTATCCAAAAGATGCAAATAATATGTCATGTGATCAATGCAAAATCATATTTCCTGTGATCAATGTAAAAATCATATGTCATGTGATCAAAGGGTTCCTGTTTCTTGTGAAAAAACTGACTACACACAAAATATAATTTTTTGTAATTTTTTGGATTGTTCTGAACAAAAACTAAAATTTGGTTCCCATATTGTAATAATTGTAGTGTTGTGATTGTTGTTATTATGCAATATTGTCCAACAATATGCTGAACAATTAATATGTAGATTATAATTATGTTTGATGTTCTTACTACCTATTTACAGTTCATCAAATTAATTTTAGAACTTTTAAAATTAATTTGCTGAACTGTAAATATATTTAGCATTTCTAGGCTAAATACATGTATAGAACAAACTAAATAGTTTCAGCATTTCTAATTATACAAGAACAAGAACAACAACATGTGGATGCAAGTCTAAGAATTATGACTAGAAATAAGCTGAATGATAAATGGTTTTCGGGCTTGTTCATTGCAGGTTTTGTTTTATTAATGTTACTTGGAAATGTTTTAAAGATAAAATTTTGTGTGACTTGAAAAAAAAAGCTTTTTTTATACATCTGCAGATATTATAAAAACATTATATATCAGTACTATTACCTTTTGCTTAATTTTTAAATTTTATTTTTAGCCATCGCCATGTTAGAGGGTTCAGATGCCATCCATGTGGCCACCATATTGGAGGACTGCGTGGATCAGTTGTCAGTTTTAGGGAGGATAATGCCTGTTTCATTTGATTCAAAGGCAGATGCAAGTGAGGTAAGTTTTTTATTGAAATAATAGGTGTCAAGGGACCAGAGGTAACAGTTGTACTGCACTGTTGTTTCTAGGTTCAGCAATAGTGGCATTAGCATTTATATAATTTAATTTTTTCATGACACATCAGAGAAAATGTATAGATCTTGAAAAGTCATTAGAAATTTTCAGTTTCTTCACAAGTCAGTAATTTTTTTTTTTTTTTTTTTTTTTTTTTTTTGGGGGGGGGGGGGGGGTAAATCACAAATTACCAATTTTTCAGTCATTGAAATATTATAAAATTATCTATTTATGAATAGAAACAAAATGCATACAAATGACTGTGCAATTTGTAATATGACAAGAAAGTTTTGATACAAATTCTCAACAAAGAGAAAAGTATGAAATAAAAGTGATTTTCTTCTGTACCAGATTTTTTTTGTTGTCAAGGAGATAAATGTACTTTTACAAATGACAACATAATAGGTAAAACACTGATAAATGTTGCAGACTTGTAATTAGTGTTTTATTTGATTTTCCTTTCCCGTTTTTTAGCATTTTGAACACAAACATCATAAATCCATTTGTAGATTGTCCAGAATTTAGATCAAGGGACACAATAAGGGTAATTGTTAAAGTGGAAAAAATGACATTAAGTTTTCACTCTTCTCCCTTTTATTCTTATAAGTAAAATACTGAGTTGCTTATTTTTCTTTTTAGCTGGTACAAAATGAGCTAAATCAGCTTGTTGAAGGCCAGAAAGAACTAGAAACAAGGTATCAAACCATCCTGGCTAAAAAACTAAATCTTCAACAGATGACCAAAAATATGGAACGTCTGTCAGTAATGGAAAGAGAAGTTATCGAGGCTGGTGGAGATTTGAAGAACAGTACTCATGTGTTTGGTCGAAGTCTTCGCCAGAATCCTCTTACCAGTGACAACATATACAAAATACAAGATGACAGGTAATGTATTTTCTGGATTGCTTGCGTTTAACACCCATGTCAAGTTTCTTTCCGTCCCATGATGGCTTTCTGTTCAGGGAAGGTTGAGGAATCTGGAGAAAATCATTGACATTGGGTTAGTGAACTGACTAAGGTCTTCACTATTTGGATTCGAACCTAGATGGTGAGAGGCATTGTGATTCATAAGGATCATCTTTAGACAACTCAGCCAACAAGACATCCTTATTAACCAGCATTCCTTAACTAAGATTTTCCTTACCTTAAATCTGGCAAATTTGTAATCTAAATAATTTTGTTAACTGTTGCGATATTAAGAAATTTAAGATGTCATTTTGAAGATCACTTCAAGCTTGTAATATCTGTATTTAGTTTTATCACAAATATTTATCTGTAATTGAAAATGGGATGGCCAAAATTTGCTAAATTTGAAATGGGGCCAGAAAACAGTTGAAAGCCTAATTAAGTTAAATCATTGACCTACACAACCTTAAAACACCAATAAAAATCATTGTATCATTAGTTAAAGCAGTAGATTTTAAAACTGGGACATCTACCAACCGCTGGTGACAGGTGACCTCAGACATAGTTTATTTCTGTAATTAATACTTTTAAAATTACAGTAGAACTTCAATAACTCAAACTTCGATATCTCGAATACCACTGACAACTCGAAGTCTTTATTTTGTCCCGACCGGTTTTTCTATATAAACTATATTAGAAAAACTTCGATAACTCAAACTTCTATAATTCGAATACCCCCGATAACTTGAAGTAAAAATTTGGTCTGTAGTTTAAAATTTATAAAAATTAACTTCAAAAACTCGAATTTTTTCTAACAATGTATGATCAATGGAGAATTCACGACCGGTAATTAGGCTACCATTATAGTAGAGAAATGAACCGAGTAGTTCTTGTTATCTACCGTATTAATTAGTATCAATTAACGGATTAATATTCAGTACCGTCACGGACAATTAAGCCTAACAGAAACACTAATCCTCTAATCTAATAAAAGAGGCTGAATAATATGCCGGTCGATTACTTTTGACTTAAGTTCTCCAAGATTAATTAAAATGACTAACTCAGTTGTACTCACGACTCCATTAAAATCTTAAATGACTTATTGCACTGCTTTATAATTTCATTAACTTTCTTTTCGTATTTTCTAACAAATGTAAAAAAATAAGCATTTTGATAAATATGTACATATATCTGATTTCCGATTTCGTTGTCCGTATATATCATGATTTTAAAATAAAATAACACGTTTTGCACGCTTTTACCGTCAATATCAATTCTTTAACAAATTATTTATGTACCTTAAAAATTATCTTTTACTTTTTTTTACATTGGCGTACAGGTTACTGTTTAAAACATCAAGATTTCTGTAGTGGAAAATATTAAGGTGACACCATTCTTGGACATCATCCTTCAACTTCGATAACTCGAACACCCCGATAACTCGAAGTCCCCAGCGCAGTCCCGAGCACTTCGAGTTATCGAAGTTCTACTGTAAATTACTGACATTTGATCTTTTAAATTTTTCTTAATTTTTGATTCAGTAAGCAAATGAGTGATACCAAAAGTCCCCCAAAATTTTAATTTATGTCCAAATGACTAAAATTTTATTTTTTTTTTTTAGTTTTTTTTAATGTAACTACATCATATGTGATATCATCATTGCATCATTATTATGATAGTATATCATATTTTGACTAAAAAATTGTTAAAAGAATCACCACTTTTATAATAAAAACATCTTATTACCCCCTGCTTACACTCAATATTTTAGATAGGTTTCTAATACACCTTCTGTAGCTAGTGTTGCAAAGTGCTGTTAATGAAAATTTTCATTGTAAAGACTGTTTCAAATGACATTGTACAAATTTCAGTTTCAATAATTTTTCTTATATGATATCAGAATGAAGACAGAAATAATCAGATTAAAATGTAATTTTTAGGATCTCAGATACATCAAAATTATCACACTTACTCCAGTAATTAATTAAACTATATGCCTTAATCAAATATTAATTGTAATATACATATATAATGGATATTTAAAAGATAATTAATTGAATGTTGAAATGAACAAATAGGTTTTTGAGAAGAGTTGTCTCCCTTACTACTTGTTTTTGTTCAGCTGATATACCAATTTTAATTAATGATTGACATTATACATTATACACTTGCACCTCTTCCTCTCTTAGCTGATTTTTTTAAGTCTCCCACCCATGAAAGTGGGAATGACTTATTGTTTTTCTAAATTTTGTCCTAACACTTTTCTCAGGCAGAGAAAGTCATATTAACTTGAAACTTTCTGCAAATAATTAGAATCAACTAAAGGTGTGTTTACAGTACTTTTTGCAAGTCACAACCAAGAACTATATTTAACAAATTTTTACCCCCTCCAACAACATATATTTTATTAAACAGATTTTTCTCTTTTTAAACTTGGTAGTGGGAGACTTGTTTGTCATTGTGCCTGCCCACTGATAATGTCTAGTTTTTTTGGGTTTTTTTTTGTAAATATCTTTTTTACATTTTTGTATTCTATGTCTATAAATATTTTTTTCAGATCTTTTGTATGTGATGTAATGTCTGATACTCTTTCCGAGCTAATACAAAACTGTACATTTGGTGCGTTAATGGAAGCTGTTAGACGTCAAAAAGAAAGAAAGGCAACCCTACAAGAAACCATACTAAAGTAAGTTATATTCAGTTTATACTTTTAGTCATTTCAAATTGATTTTATTTCTATAATTAATACTTTTAAAATAAAACGCGTATTCCAGGAAACCTCACATTGTACACTTTTGAGTTCTGATGACAGCGCTCGCAATAATACAATAAGCTTTTTCTGACTTCTATTTCAAGCTTGTATATATATATATATATATATATATATATATCTGACAATTCTCTTCAAATCAAATTCTGGTCATTTGATTCAATTGACAAATTACATAAACATTTTAAAACACACCCATTATAAACTTCAGAATCAGCAAGTTTTACTCAAGGCAATAAGTTTGATACTTAAAATTTACTTTCCATCTTGGAACAAATAATATATCTTCCAGCTAATTAAGTTATGAAGTGAAACAAAAACTGTTTTTACATTGGTACCTGTCTATAACTAAACACCTGTATAAAGGTTTTGTGTGGTCAGTGGATTAGACAGGTGTTTAATTTAATAAGTAAGTTTAACAAGCATAACTAAAGTATGATTCCTAAAAAATAGATCTTGACACATTTTCACAATCATTTTTTAACAAAGATTTTCCTTATCCTTACTTTGTAATTTTTTTCAATCCTTTTTTTGGAATTGTGGTTTTCCTTTACTTGATTTTTGCAAATTATAAAATCATTTTTGGAACGGTGTGTAAATATTTTGACAAAGCTTAATTCAGTTGTAATAAATGTAAATGATGTTTTCAATTTACTTAGGATTAGATTTTCAAAGCCTGCAATGTGTATTTACTGATACTGGCAAAATAAAACAGATTTCTAACAACATTTATAATTAAAAGATCACTTACCATAGTTTGTAATTATTTACATTAATGTCAAAACCATCTATATCTATAACTACATGATCGAACAATGAAAAAAATCAAAGAATGAAAAATGGTGTTTAAGTAACATCTGCCTTACATGTTAGCATCTGCTGTAGAATCATTAATATTTGTTGGGTTAAATTTTGTGGTTTTGTCTTTTTAAAAAATTCTGTTAATAGAAATTTTCATGGAATTGAGTTTTGTTAAAATAAATCCCATTGAGGGCTATATTTTTACATTCACAAACAATTTTCACCTGAGTGTTCAGTAGTTCTCATGTCTTATATACGTGTACTTCTAATGACTCCTATAAATGTCAATCAATGATAAATCGTTATTGTCAATCAGAATTATGGCTAAAAGATGATGTTCTCCAAATAGGTAGGCCAAGTCAATAAACTTATTTATACAATGTACATGTGTTTTGATGTTGTGTGTTTTATGGAAGGGGACTCAACATGTGCAGTTTATCAGTTGGGAACTTTTCAGTTTGAAAAAACATCAGCTTCACGCAAAACAAGCAATTAACCGATTCTGTTAAATCTTACAAAACAAATTTTCTTAAAAACAAAAACATTGTGTGTTTATCAACATGCACACTACCCCATGTAGTCTTCATGATTTCATAAAAGCAAGGTCTCATTTTAATTCTCATATTATGACAAACAACACAAACCCCATGATGCCACAGTAATTATATGACTAGCTTTTATGAGAAAGATTTCTAAACATTTTTGTTAGTACATGCTTTTAATATTGTTAAAGGTTCCCATTGTAAAGTAAATTCTATGTGTTTTGACTCACTGGTAATCTTGGGATTACCTGCATCACAGAAGTCACATTGAAACAACCTCCTTCCATGCTATTCTATCTCGTTCTAACTACATTATATCTTTTCAGATCTTTCCAATCACTTTAATCTCTGCTTTGTAAATTAAACTAAAAATCAACAATAGATACTCAGCCAAAATCTTAGTCCAGAAGATGTTAGTTTTAGACATATTTTACAATGCTAAAATCTCTGTCTATTTTAATAAGAAATAAAAATTTGATTTAAAAAAAAATTAATAAAAATAAACATAAATAAATAAATAAATAAATAAATAAATAAATTTTTTTTAAAAATTAAAAATTATGTTGCTCCCTTTAGTTGTACAACAAATGACAAAGTAATGACCTGAGATGTTGTTAAAACTCTAGTCAAACATGTAGTGCTATTGAAAGGCCCCATGTTATTCCACTTATTATAGTACTGATAGTGTTTAAAAACCCACATTTGAAAAATGAAACAAAGCTTGATCTTGCTGAATAATTAACCAACAACCCATTTATAACAGACCAAAGGAATATACAATTTATTATAGGATAATTTCTTTTTAAAAATAAGAATAATAATTATCAAAGTGCAGTAAAATCTGTATACAAAGGCAACTTTAGGGACTGGCTAAAAGTGGCGTTTGTTAACAGGTGACCTTTGTAGACAGGGTTGATATTCTGAGAACCGGTTACTTTCCTTGAATTGTGTTCATTATAACTGTAATAATAATAATAATAATAATAATAATAATTGTTGTTGTTGTTGTAATGTTATTTAACATTACATCAGCAATTTTTCAGCTAATTTATGATGGGAGCATAGTTTTTAATTTCTATGGAATAATCTAAAAAACAGTTCATGCATGCCTCTGATGTATGAGTGTGTAGTATGGTCTGCCATGTACTAGCACACATTCAGGGGGACCTTTTGGTAAGGTGCTAGCTCACTGAGTCATTTTGCTACAGACAAGCATACCACTCCCCTAATCCATTATTCTGGCACCGAGTGAACTAGTTGAAAATCTATCCTCTTAATGCTGAGTGACAGACGAAGAAGAAATCGGTCAAATTTTAAAAGTCTTATGTATGACCCAGCCAGGGTTTGAATCCATGACCTGCTAAGGAGCCAGACACTCTTCACTGAGTCACTGAGGTATTTTATTATTGTTATTATTTTTTTTAATTAACATTTGCAGAGAAGAAAATGGTCGTAAAAGAGTCAGAGAGCTTCAGAAACAACTTGAAAATGTTAAGAAAGAAAAAGAACAAGAGATTCAACAGAGAAATAACATGATTGCTCATTTCAAAGATCAGCTACAGGAACTAAGAGCTAAAACAAACATGGAATATAAATATGTTAAAAAGAGTAAGGAAGTGCAGGTGGCTAAAACACAGAAAAAATGTCAGATAGCTGAATCAGATATGCAGACAGAAATAGAGGTAATGTGACTTCTATTATTTATGTCTTGTCTAGAAACTACAGTTGCCATAAGACAAGACTCAAGTGTTAGGTTTCTGGTCTAAGTGTCAGAATTTGAAAGTAGCATGTTAATGTCAGTTCAAAACCTATGTCAAGTCTAATTGTGAATATAGGAGCTAGATGAGACATATAGCTTCCTGTAATTCTTGTTTTGTGTTACTGCTCTGGGTCTTTGAATTTGTATGTGGTGTGTTAATGTCAGTTCAAAATCTAAGTCAAGTCTAATTGTGAATATAGGAGCTAGGTGAGACATATAGCTTTCTGTAATTCTTGTTAAAGCAGTAGGTCACATGTCTCATGAGTAAGGAACTACAGCAGCCAAGTGGTATAATACCCAGGCTTGCATATTTTATACCTCTTACAGCATAGTCCAAATATGTGAAGTTACCATTGAGTAAAACTTTGAAATCCCTTGTTTTCTTTGGATACTCAAGATTTCTCCTCCATTCTAGAGTGAATGGTTGTAATCTTTGTATATAGTACCAGCTCCATCAATCAACTCAGCAAGTAATACAACACTTTCAGTTACCAATTTAAACACTATCGTCTTAGTAACTCTGAAGATATAGACAAGACTTTTAAAACCTTCAGGAACTATGGTTATAAAGATGCTTGAAGTCTATGAACCATTTAGATGAAAAAAGTTTTAGGAAGTTTTCAATTTCAATCTGAAACTATTAAAGAAAAAAAGAAAAAAAAAGCTTAGTGAAACTGTTGAATTACTAATGATGTCTGCACTGTGAGACTTCATCAAAATAATAAATAGCATTATTTTCTTTTGCTAGTTACTTAATACTGTGCATCACCTTAATTTCATGGCCCTTTTTTTTTTTCGTGAATCCATACAAAAATCTATTTCTCGACGCGAAATTTTCATGATTTTTCCAAAGTTAATTCCTCATAAAATAGGTTTATATTTGTATGTATAATGTCACAGTCAGTTTAATTTTAATCTCATACATGATATTTACAACTTCATGAGATTATCGAGCCATGTGATCTAATTAGTATTAATTAATATCAGGTATTGTCAATTGATACTTTAAACCAACTTTTATTCGCTGCTATTAACTAATGCAATTCCCTTACCAAAACTCTTTCATGACTATTAACTTTCGCGATATGGACTATAGCTGGAAATAAGAAAAACCATAAACTTTCATGATATGGACTATAACTGATAAACAAAGTGTTGCATAAACAGTAGTATGTATATAGTATGTACTAGTATACTAAGCGATATTAATCCGATATCAAATTTAATAAACAAGTGATTTATACTCACTAGCGTTTGTATTGTTTAAGCTCATCAAATTTTATTATTACTTGTGGTCTTAACCATGTCGGTTGTACAATGGCTTCAAAAATCGAAAACTGGATCAAATGTACCAAAGACCAACAAATTTGCGGCAATTAACTTTCGCAATTATTTTGCTCTCGCAAACACGCGAAAGTTAATAGCACGCGAATAAAAGTTGGTTTACAGTAACTTACAACATGTTTGCATGGTTGATAAAAAAATAGATTTTAAACTCACTGGTAATTTTATTTCCATGAATAAACTTATGAAGATTTTAATCAGTTTTAATAAATAAAAGTTTTACATAATTTTTTATATGTGGATTAATGTAGCAATAAAGTAGAATGAAATAAAATGATATGTAAATAATGTATTGTCTGAATTAGTGTCCACTTTCTTTGGTAAAAATGCATAGAAAACTTAGATTTAACTTTATCAAAAATCGCTTTAATTTCATGACACTTAATTTTTGCAAATTGTTACCAGGCCGTGAATATCACGAAAAATAAAATGCTCATGAAAATAAAGTGATTTACACTAAATGGGATTATTGATGTAATGTTACAACCCAGGAATCTGTAGTGTTGTTGAAAAAATTCCAAAGTCTTGGACTTTAATGTTATCCTTGCAACAAGTTTTAGAACAATAATCTAAAAAGAGATTTGACAAGTTTATAAAACACAATTAAAATTAGCCAATCATATCAAAGGTAAGACAAATTTATAACAGAAATCCAATTAAAAAATTCTTAACAAGGGTATGAATTAAAATTTCAATCAGCTAATTATGTCAGAAGATTCTGAAAAAAAAATTGTATATAAGAAAAATTTTTTTTCTTTATCAAAATTTTTTTATTAATTGGTTAAAAATATAAATATACATATAGTTTATTCCAAATAGTACAGTTTTTAGTGTATTAGATTCATTATAACACTCCCATTGTTGCAGCATTTCAAAAAACATTTCTCAGCAAATATAACCAAGTTCCTTAACCCATAGAAGTTTTGCAATAATAAGTTACTACTGCCAATCATAAAGGGATTTTATTTTAGAAATCATTACAAAATTCATGTGGCTTGAACGTTTGTTTTTTTCTTTTAAGCAAATTATCATTACATGTAAATGTTTCCTATGTGAGTGGGATAATTAATGTGAGGTCTAAAGTCATAGGACATTTGTATCTCATTAATTATTGCAGAGTAGGATGGTAAAATTACTCAACTATTGAATGAATATTATTTTTGGTTTATGAATTAAGAATATGAGTTTAATAGTTCATGTAATAATTATTTAAAGATGAATGAGTATTATATTCATTCAGTGGAACAAGTCATTATACATTTGATTGCATTTTTATTGTATTTTTTTCCCTAAAACAAAAATTTTGTGAGAAAAACACAACCATTCTGCATGATGTTTCAGGAGACCTATTATTTTAAAAACAAAATTATTATTTTTGTCAAATTTTGTAAATGCTTAGGATTTGAAAAGGAAAAAAGGGATAGAATGAAACCTATTGTTTCGACTATAGACCAAAATACACCACCAGAACTATTCCATTTCCTCCTTAATTAAGATTTTGAATAGGATAATCAATGAAATGAATTTGTTTTGATTATACGTTTTCTTTATTTATTTTGACAGACCAATAGCCTTTGTTTTTATTTCTATTTCTGAGATTTATTTAGGCAATACTTGTATCATAAGAAGTTGATCACATTTCAAGACATGTGACCATAATCAGATTTATTCCCACTCCGTTTTTTAATTTTAGAATTGTATACTGTTGTAGTACAATATTTCATTCATAAATTTAGTCATATTTAGAAATTGTTTGAAATATTTTTACATCGTGTATTATGTTTCAGATTTTATGAAAGGCCACCAGGGGGCACTGATTCTCTTTATTTCATACTTGTTAAGAATTTAGCACATGTTTTTTGCTGTGGAACTCAAATCTTTAATGTTGATTAAATTTTTGGATATATTTGATTGGCATGTATTATACACCCATCCTAAATTATTAGTTTTAAGGCTTTCCATTGGTGAAAATATTTCTATTTGTTGAATTTCAATGTAATGAACCAATGAAATCATTTTTGACAGTTATTGATGTGACTTAGGTAGTAATAATTGCTAAAATAAACCTATTTTATGAGGGATAAACTTTGGGGAAATCATGAAAATTTTGTGTAGAGAAATATTCAAATATTCTGAAACAATATTCTTACCACTTTATTTATTTATTTATTTGTTAGTTTGTTTTGTTTTTTATGTTGTTTTGCAATTCAACAAATGGCAACAAAAATATCAATTTCATATACATTATAGAATCACAAACTAAACACAGAAACTATGTAGTATAGAATAAATATTATAACCTGATAATATTGATCACCTCAACCATCATGTCAAGATTTGTAGCTTGACTGGAAGCATAAGGGTAAACAAGGAAGGGTTAAATATATTGTTGGCAATTAGCACATGAAGTGTGATGTAAACAGTTGGTGGGGGGCTTGTGTTGTTTTGATAAATCATAAAACAAAATAATGATAAAACTGTTGTAGGTCCTTTCAATCTGGTTAAAGGCTTATAAATGCAACACATACATACATATATTTCTTGCATATGTAATAGATTTATCTCACTGATTTGGTGATACAATATTTTTTCCATATTGCACCTCAAGTGCGCACATGTAGTTTACTCCTTTTTTTTCAATTAATAAAGGATATAATTGAGAAGAAAAAAAAATTATACGAAAATGACAAAAAAGATTTTGTTATGATGAATAATATTATTTTACTAAAAAGATATACATATATAAAGAGAAAAATCATTGTTTTGTTTTGTTGCGTAGGTTTAAATTCTGCTGTGAGTGAAACCTTATTCGTTATTGTTGCATCTCTTGTATTTACAGTCAAACCTGCCTTAAAGGCCACCTCTCTATAAGGGCCACCTGCTTATAAAGGCCAATAAAATTCTATCCCAGCTGTTCTTTATTCATATTAATTGAACTTGTATATAAAGACCACCTGTCCATTAAGGCCGCTTTAACTGATTCCCAAGGTTAGCCTTTATAGACAGGTTTGACTGTATCTTGGATCATACTAGTAGTGATTCCGGTATTTTTTCTTAAAAAAATTTGCAAGATAATTAATCAGGTACTCGACTGAGATCGATATGGATAAATTCTGACTTCATGCTCAGATTTTATTCTCTAAGACCTATGTCAGATTTTTTGCCACAAAAAAATTCAGAATAATAATGAAAATATTGGAGAGACTATGACCGAGGTACTAGCTACCCATAAAAGAGTTAAACGTATTTTTTAAATCTACTAAGTTAAATTTATTTAAATAACAATCCTTATGTAAAAAAGAAATTGGATGTCATAAATCAGCTGAAGTCATAGTGAGTCTGGATTCTTGAAAAAAAAAGTTTCTCCTTTTTTTCCTTCTATTGGATTGAAAAAAGTTGTAAATATAATGTGAAGAAACCATAATTTTTAAGATTTTTTAGCAGGGGAGGATTTATAGGTTTAAGTTTAGACAGTTCCTAATATCTATACTCAATTTTTCTTTTCTTTCTTTACATTATAATAAAAAAAATTCCTCATTTCTGCAGATTTTAGTATCATGCATCAGTTATTTCAGAAGATAATTTGACCTTTGTCTGCACTTTTGGGAGATATTTCTAATTCATGTTTAATGTTTTTGTTTGCATTTTTGATTTTTTTTAACCTGAAATAAAGTTTTGGAAATAAGAATAAAATGTCTGCAATTACTGGTTTAACAATTCAGTCAGGTAAAATAAAGGTAAAATAAAATTGCGTTTTAGTGTCCTGTTGTTGTGAAAACGATAAATTTCAATTTCTTAATAGATGACATTTTCTAAAACCTTTGTAATCTGATTGTTTGCTTAACACAATAACCTAGTGAAGCTTAGATGGTGATATCGTGATGTCGTGCATGGTTATGTATAATCTATTACCATATAGGAAAATAAAAGCATCAGTCATTGGATAAACCGTTCATTTACGCTGAAATATTCATCTATTAAAAAATAAAAAAACTTCTAGATCAAAAGAAAAAAATCTTTTATTAAACCAGCAATCTAAAATCTTATTCTTTTGTATTATACATCCCTTTTCATTGATTGTTTTCTCAAAATTTAATTGAACTGATAATTCATCCACACAAATATCAGTGTACACGTGTACAAGAAATCACATGTCAGTTGATTTACACACTGTTAAGTTTTCCATGTATTGTAGACAGGTGTTTGACTTTCATATCCCTATTTTGACTCGACATCTGATTATTCTCGAACATATAAGCTTTCACACTAAACATTTTGACATGTTATTTATTATAACATATATATACATGTATATAGATTCAGTATGCATTTATAAATACTGTATTAACTTAATAAATGGTTTATTACTCTCCGCTGTTCTGATACACATAACCTTTGTACATAAATCAATGTATTGGTTATTAAAATTATGAAAATATCTGTGTAAATTAAAATTTGAATATAATATTTTCAAAGGAACAAAATATGTAAATTAAAAATTATAAATTATAGTTATATGTCAAATCTAAGTTTTTAATGCTCGAGAGGTAAGAAATTGTGTTTTACATCCAAGATTTTTTCATTTATGTAATGGCTGCTCATAACGAATGCAAATTTTTTTTTGAGAGTGGAGTATATACATAGCTGTAAATATCAGAAATATTTCTGAATAGCAAAATTAAATCATGTGTTTATACTAAATAGAATCAGTAACCACCCACTGGAAGTAGAATTGGGAAGACACAAAAAATTAGTCATGAAAATAGACTCTTTAAAACTTTTAACATAAAATTAGAAAATGAGGTTTATTTTTTATTTAATTGTAAAAATAAACAAAAGGAAAGGAAAACATTCTTAAGTTAATACATAAATAGATGCATTCAGACAAATAATCTTTAAGAATGACAAAGAGATCATGCTTAATACAAGCTGCTGTATAAAACAGTCACGGGAACTGAGGAGGGCAGGTTTGAAACCTTTTTTGCAATATACTTATAACATAAGTGGTTAAATATGTATTGGTATTGAGTTGAGTTGAGTTGAGTAATGGTGTTTAACGTCCAAGTCAAGAATATTTTACTTATATCGAGACATCGCCAGCTATAGGCGAAAGTGAAGAAATTTTGCCTGTGCTTTGCACTGATAGCATTATACAGCAGGGTTCTTTATCATGCCATGCCTGCCGTGACACAGGACCTTGTTCATTTTAAGTTCCCATCAGAAAGAACCATGGCTTTCATTTCGTAATGCTGAGTGCTTGGCGAAAGAACAGTCACTATCCACTTTCAAGTCTTGGGTCAGACTTGGTTGGGATTCGAACCCACGACCTCCCACTTATAGAGCGAGCACTCTACCAGCTGAGCTACTGCAGTGGTGTGTATTGGTATTTCAGTTTGTGTTATGTTATTTGTTTCATTGCTTCAACCTTTTTACAGGTATAAAAAGTAATTAAGTTTATTTTATTACTGTTATAAATTTTATTTGAATAAATTGGGTTTTACATACCAGTCAAGAGTTTTTCCCTTATATCAAGACGTGGCCAGCTATAGGTGAAGTGGCAGAAATTTAGACTTTTGCAGTGAGCTTATGCAATGTGCAGAGAGGGTTCCTTAATGTACCATGCCTGTCATGACATGGGGCATTGGTTTTTAAGATCTTTTTTGAAGGACCACATTGTGACTTTCATTTCTAAATACAGAGTGCTTTGCGAAAGAACAGTCAAGCCTGTTGACTGTTTTCAAGTCTTGGTGAGACCCAGCTCTGGTTCAGCCCGAACCTCCCACATTGTACTATTATAAAGGCAGTCAATTAAGAAATGTTTGAGAAAACCAGAGTACCTGGAAAAAACCTCTGATCATAGTCACAGAAACTGACAAATTTATACAAACTAGGGTTTGTTCTGAGTGGGATTCAAACCTAACTGGTAACAGGCACAGTGATTTATCATTGTTTTTGAGTACTTGGCACTGAACTCCCTTATCCTGAATAATTAAGCAATGAGTCCTCTAAAGTTCCTGTCATTCTTTTTTAGCTTGCTTGCACATAAGTGTAGAGAGCTTATATTCTCAACATGAGCATGGGCATCAGCATCCAATTTTAAAGTTTTATGTTGAAGTTTTTTAATGTTGAAATTTTCATGTTATGAGAATGAATTATCTCTTGCAAGTGAGCATTTTGTCTTCTGCCAACTCTTGTTCTTTTAGATCTTGCCATTTAAAAGTTTTGAATGAAAGTTCATTATAAATATTCCAGGAAACTGAAAACAAAATTTTTACCTATACAATAAATCTATGTGAGGGTTTAAATTTTGGTAGACATATTGCATATTTTTCAAAATATTCCCTTCAGTATCTATACACTTTTGCTATCAAAGTTTAATGGCCTTAACCACTTTTAAAAAGTGCTTTTCTTGACTATACAAAAAGTCCTTTACTGCATGTATGACATCATCATCTGACTGAAAGTGGGTATATGAAATGTCTGAGATGAGTTTTTGAAAATAGATGAAAGTCTGATGAAACAAGACCTGGTGAATAAGGTCGAAGATCAATCAATTTAAAACCACAATAGATAATACAAGCTATATGCCATTAATGTATTGTTTATATCTTTGGGAGATAATCTGCCATCAGAATACTATCAAAAGACTGGTTGTGATTTTTTTGAAAACTTAATTTAAAAGAAGCTCAAGCTGGTAAAAATAATCAATATTTACATCAATATTTCTGGACTCTAGTTGTGTGCTATCAGCTCAAAAGATAGATTTTAACTGCCTTATAAACATGAATATTAACGATAACATTATGTAAAATATAAACACAGGTAACACTGGTATCAATATGTGTTAATTACTAAATAGCCAAAATATAAATGAAAGATAATATTAAAATAATACTAAATAGCCAAAATATAAATGAAAGATAATATTAAAATAAATTTCTATTACTAAATAGCCAAAATATAAATGAAAGATAATATTAAAATAAATTTCTACTTTATGTCACATGTAATTAAGCTCAAATGTAAATGGATTAAATTTAGCAATTAATGTCCATTCAAACTTAGTGTTCCAGCTAATGGAACAGACTTTCCCTTCTTTGGCAGTGGTTAACCAAAGTGCTTCAGACTGTTGTTTGGTCTCTGGGGTGAAATGATGGACCTGCATTTTTATCCAAACTAACAAACATCTAAAAGGTTTAGATTAAAACAAAGGTTGCCTGGTGTGCTTCTGATTAACTGTCAGAAGCCTTGGTACCCAACAGGCTGGAACCTTTCTCTTTTCAACATCATCTGTCAGAATTGAATATATTCTTTTCTGTGAAATGCCAATTTTACCTGCTCTATATCTGTCTATAACTTGCCTGTCAGTCATAGCAGTATTGTAGACTATATTGACCATTTTTGTGGTGACAGGCCTTCCAGGATGGGTCATCCTGAAGACTCTGCCTGCCACATTAAAGTTCTGCGATTTTTCCCTTGTGTTAATACCTTATCAGTTTTGATTTCCCTAATTGATAAACCTTGCCTGCCACATTAAAGTTCTGCGATTTTTCCCTTGTGTTACTACCTTATCAGTTTTGATTTCCCTAATTGATAAACCTTTCCTTTGCAAATATTGGATCACTGCATTTTTACAAATTTTGTCCATTTTGCAAAAAGTTTCTTGCCTAGTTTACTTCAGAGTTCTACCTCATTGATATAAACTGATGAAATGAAACAAAAACCTTATAAATCGCTTTAAGTATCAGAAAATAGAAGGACAGAAAAGGGACATTGATTCTAACCATCTCCAATACAAGGCTGGATCATGTCAATCATCCCCCAGATTTTTCATCAGATGTAATTGATAAAATGTGAAATTTACTTATTAAATTTTTTTTTATTAATTATTTATTTATATTTCAATTTTTCAATTTATTTATTTATTTTTATTTTTTTTGTTTATTTTTTTTTTTTTTACAGTTTTATTAGAAGTAAATGCTCATAAATGATTAAATAATTTATAATAATCAGTAGTATTTAAATTTTGCCACTGTTATATATTGAGCTGAGATTATTTATATAATAACAGTGTTTCTTCCATGTTATATGCCAAAATATTTCCCAAGGTTAGATGGCATGATGCAACGACCCGAAAGGAGTGGATTATGCCATCTAACCTTGGGAAATATTTTGGCATATAACATGGAAGAAACAATGTTATTATTATTATTACTATGAATGTCTTTGTTTAAATTGAAATTTTGAAAACAAATTACAAACCTGCTCCAAATAAATTACTGACATCTTTTTGTGTGTTTGAGTGTTGTCGGGAGATTGTCTTTTTCAGTTGAATCATGGATCGCTTGGTTGTGTAAAGTGCCGTGGTCATTGTTTAAGAAAGTTTGTTTACAATCTTTGTTATTATCAGGCATTCCTTGAACGCTCGAATATACTTATAATTCAAATGTAGTAACGATTGTGAATTATGTGTCCCATATATGGTTGTGACTCCACCCATATTTCATCACATGACAATAGGAAGCTCTGCATCCTTACTTATGTGCGTGTAATATGCCATGTTATATGCGATTGCATAATACACGCTCCCATTGATTTCAACATAAAAAATATGCCAAAATAGTATTGATGCAATTTTTATTAAAGAAATTTACATGAATAGTAATAATATGTAATAGTACATCGTGTTAAATAAGCACTGCTCTTCTTTATTGAGCTTATATTACTACATAATAGTACATCATTTTAAATAAGTATGCTAACACACAAGCAAGGAAATTGTTTCAGTCTTGCGAAAAGTATACATTTGAAATCATAGACTTTCATACATTCTTTGATGTTTATTTAAAATTTCATGATAAAAATAAAAGTAGGCAATTGTATGCTAGTTTTCACTTCAAAGATATATTATTTACTTTAGACCTATGGTTTCTGACCTGTGTAATTGCCATTTCAGCACATGTCATTGATTATTTCATAAACAGAATCTCTACATTTATTATTGCCAAGTGGTCTAAAGCCTGTGCTTACAGATGGCAGTATCTCTCACTGTCTAGATTGGAAACCCGCTCAGTCATATCCTATTGTGAGAAAGTTTGTCCTTTCACTTGTTTGAGGTTGGTGGTTTTTTCAGGTACTCAGTTTCTTTCATCTTTCCTAAATTGACCTCGTTAGAAGTGAAAGAATTTTGACTAAGGCATAAAACACTATTAATCCAATCAAATCTACATTTATTGTTAAATTAAAAGAGTCAAGTTTCTATTTCTAATGGAAGTCTATAAAACCATATTTAGCATGTGTTAGAACATGTATGTTCTAGAAACCACTCGACTTGTTGATCAGATCACAAAATTTTGCAAGATTACCCACAATGCCCCTTTATTTTTATATAATACAAGTTCTTGGAATATTCTCTTTCTGTTGAGAGGGTGTAATGTTATACATTTGTATATTTTCGATATCCAATGGAAATCGTAGATCTGCTAACATGTTAAAGAACATCACATGGTTAAATAGTTTAACCTCATTTGCAGATTTTAATGTACTTAAATACTTCAGCTTAAAATACACATTTTATAAAGAAAATCTGTTATCTGTAAATTAATCAATACATATGTTTTTAGCTACCATAGTAACCATAACAAAGAAGTGGAGGATTTACATAATGTTTGCAGTTGCAGTAATATATTTATTAATTACAATTACATAATTAATGTAAAGCCACACTTTTAAGCAAATTTATCATTTATGAAAAATGACAGTTGAAATATTCTAATTTAAATAAAAAATATGATACAGTAATATACTGACCATTTTTTATCTTATGGATTTTTGTTTTTAAACACTTTTTAACTTACCTGACTGAAGGTCATATGAGCTTATGTATGTATGTGTGTATGTAGGTGCATATTGTATGTGCATTGTAAGCACTTTTTTAAAACTTCTTCTCTGAAACTGTTAGACTGGGTCGAAGGTAACTATGCTGCTGCAATTCAGATTTGTTCATGACATTGCCATCACTACCAATATCTAGACAGAGTCATCTAGGGGGTTAAAAAATCTAAAACAAAAAGAAAACAAAATCTTCAAAGTTGATGATGGGGAAAAAGATATAAAATAAAACGCAAACATACCTGAGTCCTTGTCCAAATCACAATCCCAAAAGCAAAGTGAAAACTTTGAAAGCTGGCAGATTTAGTTATACACCTGAACTTCCATCAAGGAAGTACTTTTGCCTTTCTAGTGTTTACATAGTTTGTTGATTTTGTGAACTTTGGTAAAAATGAGTGAAGCATTATTGAGTTGAAATTTTTTGAAAAAAATATGAAAGTATCTTTAATTAGGATGTCTTAATTATATGCAAAGATAATTCCTCAGGTTATTTGATGTTGAATTAAAATGTCCTTCAGAATGAGGTCAAGGTCATGACATTTTTTTAAAAATTTTTTCACACTTCTTGTGAATTTTACTGAATAATTATTATTATTATTGTATTATTCTGTTTGGCTTTTTACTTTGAAAACTGTTATAGAAAGAAAAACAATGAATTTTATAAAATTATGAACTTGTCAACAATATCTTATTGAGTGCCAAGTTTTGTAAATATATAAAAAACCAATGTAGGAGTTCTTGGACCTGAAATGAAAATATTATTATTATTATTATTATTATAATTTTTTTTTTTTTTTTTTTTTTTTTTTTTTTTTTTTTTTTTTTTTTTTTTTTTGCTGTTTTGACTATTTTCTTGAAAGATTAACAATTAATCAAGAAAACAATTAACTCTTTAAGTTCTAACTTAATGACAAGTTCTGAAACTACATGATAATCCATGCAGGAGCTCTTGGCCTTGAATGACAAGTTTTTTTTGGGGGGTTTTGTCCAGCCTGGCATTGCCATAAGGCAAGACTAGTCTTACTTTTCCTGTGTCAGTGGCAGCATGTCAAATGTGAAAGTTTATGTTAAAGTTATGTATTTTCTGCTTGATCAAAAACTAACCAGGCGAGACATTTAAATCTGTGGAATTCTTGTTTTTCAATTACTGTAGATAGGTGGTTATGAAGATAAATTGCAAAAAGTAAAAATACAACAAGTCTGAGTAGCACGTTTTATAACTATATAATAATCCATGTAGGCATTGATGGCCCAAAAATGTCAGTTTGTTAACTTGGCTGGTTTTATTTTGATACCATATGCTTATTTGTTGCATCTGAGGTTTTGTAAACCATGGTTTTGAAAATTTTTTCAGATAAACAAAATAATAAATTCAAATTAATTCCACTTTTTTTTTTTTTTTTTTTTTTTTTTTTGTCTCTTCTTCTTCTTCATAATGTCAAATTGTGAGAGGGAAATGAAATCTATGAATTACAAAAATGAATAATTGTCCATCATAAACTGCCCTCTGAATGTTAAATTTTGCAAACACAATCAGTGTAAAAATTTGTTTTCAAACTTTACTTATTGTTCAGTTATTGAAATCTAGGATACGGCGTCATACAGACCCATTTGATTTCCTTGAATTTAAGTAACAATTACACTGTGCTAACAATAATTTACCATCAAGTTTTGGATGGTAAAAATTTTGGTTTCTAAAATTCTTGCTTGCCATTTTGTCAGAATAAACTTGAAGTATATGTGTATGTTTTTTTTTCTATTTTTTACAGATGTTGTTAACGATTATATATATATAACTTTATATTTTTCAGAAACTGAAGCATCAAATTGATGAAGAAATCAGGGTCAATCAAGAGATTGAATCTTATCTAAAAACACATCAAATTGTAAGTTCTTAAATGTCAGATGTCTTTATTTCTTTTATAACTTTATGTATTTGTTCTTTTAAAGAAAATAATTTTACATCATGGGTTAAAAATTCCTGGGTCCGAGGTCTGGGCCTTTTTTATTTCACTTTGGAAACCTTGGAATTTTTACTGTAAAAGTCCAATAGATTGACAATTTTTAAAATACACTCCCTTTATGTATTAAAAATTTTCAAAATACTCTTTTATGTATTAAAAAAAGTCTCAAAATCACTTAATTTATTGCAATTTGTCAAAGTTGTTGTTGTCTGATCATTTCCGGAAATGAAAATATAATGCATCGTTTGTAAGTTGTTTATGATATATTTGTTTAATCAAGAATATAAACAAAGTTGATGAACCTGGTTTTTTTTTTATTTTGGCACACATGGACCTTCCAGTGCTGAAATGGGACCTGCCTTTCTGAATTTGGACCTATCAAAAATAAAGTCAAAAAGTCCAGGACCTATCATTGTGAAATATAATTTTGAACCCCTGTACATTTTTTTTATACCACTTTAATATATTTTTTAAATCAGTCAAGACAAAGTCTTCATTCAAGCAAATATATATATAATTTGCCACAAGAAATTACACCCCTCCATCCCAGCATACAATTTTTTTTTCAATAGGTAGACAGGTCTCACTACTTTCTGAATATATAGATATAAAAAGTCCAAACTGAAAATTGGATTTATGGTATTTTATGCCCAATTCAAAATTCTTTCACTTACATTAAAGCAGTCAGTTCTGGAATGGTTGGGGAAACTGAGTTACACTTAGAGAAAACCAACATCCTTTGGGAAATAAACTGACAAACTTTCTCACAATAAGATGTGTCCAAATGGGATTTAAATGTAGGTGGTTAGAGGCACTAAAATCCCACTAAGACCACTTGTCCACATTATTTCACCTCAAGAAATATATATATATATATATATATATATATATATATATATATATATATATATATACATGTATATATACATAAATATTGTTGTACTTTTGTACTTTTTGTACTGGGGAAAATATCGTAAATTACCTATAAAATTAGAATCTAGAAATGAGTTCAATTTTAGCCCAGAAGTCAAGGTTATAAAAGATGTTACAACATAGACAGGTTTGTCTGTTAAAAGTAAAATACTAGCTTAAACCTGTGATAATTGATTTGTTTTCCAAATGTTAACACAAGCAAGATAAATTACAACTATGTTGCAATCCCAGTCACCTAGCGCAGTTTAGGAATTGAATTCTACGTTTTTTTCAATTTTTTCTCAAGATTTAATTTTCTTGTAATGGTAAGGTGACATTTGGTTTCTGTTTTATTTAAATAATTTTTCTTGCCTTCTGTCAGGAATTGGATAAGAAGTTTGAATATTGGGTATCAAAATCTGATAAGGACATTGAAGCCAAACAACGAGAGATTGATGTATTAAAGGCATCTAAAGCTAAAGATTTAGAAAAACTTCAAGAACTTACTAAAAAGGTAATGTATTGATGTAACTATATATGTGCATAAAATATAATTTGTTTAATGCCACTTGCATTTAGTTTAATTAAATGTTTAATGCGAAGAAAAATTCATTAGCTCCCCCCCCCCCAAAAAAAAAAAAAAAAAGATTAAAAATAATAATAATACAAATAAATAAATAGATAAATAAAAATAAAAAATGTAAATAAAAATCTATAATCACTTACCAGTAGCAGTAACTTACCTGCAAGAAATTCATGAATTGTTTTAAAAATTTTATATGAACTGACAGGATGAACATTTCAAGTAAAACAAGTGATGGTAAAGTTTTGTGGATTATATGTGTGTGTGTGTGTGTGTGTGTGTGTGTGTGTGTGTGTGTGTGTGCATAATCCTGATCCATTAAGTGTGTATTGGAACCTTTTTTTCGCTGTGTTTTGTGTCATTAAATTCCCCCTTTTGCAGACTCAACACTCTGAATGAAAAAGTAGATGATAAAGGCTTCTCCTTTTTAAAGGTTTGATTGAAATGTTTTCAAAAGGTTATACTTTGTAACGTTTTAATTTTTCAGTATAAAGAATTTGAACAAGTTGTTGTTGAAGACAGAATAGAGAAAGAGAAGGCTCGACGTAAAGAACAGCAAGAGGCCATAGAACTGAAAGCTTCTATCAGGGTAAGTCTTTGATCATCATCTCTAGGTCATGTGGAATCATGTGACCATCTTGGTAAAGTGGCAGACTTGTGCATAAAAGGGTTGTCGTTTTCAACCCAGCTATTAGCAAGACAATAAATTTCACATATTGCTATGTATATACAGTGTATGTTATACTTGTATAAATGGAACAACATTTACAAAGTTGACAGATATAAACACAAGGCATTAAATCTGAAGCCACTTTCTATTTTTTAAAGCATGACATTAGTAATATTGTTGGGACAGAATTGTGCACTACTGAATTTTGTATGTTTGTCCGTGAAGACAAACAAAAAAAAATTCAACATCTAGTTTTTGTTAACAATTGAGCATGAATTTTAGCATTTTAGCATGTTTGTAAAAACATATAGCGGTATATATACACACACACATGCACACACAACACACACACACATATATAACAACTAACTGTTATGTCATACCTCAGTTAGAGCTTGATTTCTGTGATCTGGAAAGAAGGATTTAGCAGGCAACCAATGATCCATTAGATGAACAGGTAAGCTATGTAGGTAATTTAACAGCTCTTATCAAAAAAGTTCAAATATGTATTAATTTACAAATCATACTAAACAATATCTGTTTTAACCTTACAGATACAGGCATGGTGGAGAGGTGTTATGGTTCGTAAAGGATTTGGTCCATACAGTAAGAAAAAGAAAGGAAAGAAAGGCAAAAAGGGAAAGAAAGGAAAGAAAAAGAAGAAATAAGTGATTCTAAACACACTATTAAAATAATGGACTAAAAATTGCTTTTGTGACTGTATATACATCTCGTATTTAAATAAAAAATGTTTTTATTGTGTAATTAAAGTGATTTTTTTTCCACCTACTTTCTTCTTGTCAGCAGAACTGAAGTTTCTTTTTACTTTTTGTTTTTCTTTTTAATATAATGACAAGTTTATTAATTCTTTTTTTCAAACATAGAGAATTTTATAAGCATTTAAAAAGTCTACAGAAATTTATTTATGTTAAAAAGGATTGGTTGTTTTTATTATTTAATTAAAGGTTTTATGGGCAAAATGATTGTATCTATGGCCACATAAACAATTTTGTCATTTGTTTCTATGGATACATAAACAATTTTGTCCTAAATCTTCTTTAAACTGATGTTTTATTATGAAGCTTAGCTAAAAAACTGTGATCATAACATTTAAAATGTAATTTCTTCATATAAGCAAAACGATTTAAAATAATTAGGCTATTGTCATAAATGTTACTGATTAAAACATAAAGACAAAAGCTGTGTTGTTTTTTCACTTTATTGTTTATTTTTAATTTGGAATGTAATTTCTGCAGTAATTTGCACACCTCTTAAATTTTAAGAGAATAAATGAAGTCTGGCAAAAACATTTCTATTTTATAAAAATGCATCTTTACACAAAGTTGTAGTTTATTTATTTATTTGTTGTTTTGTTTGTTTTGTTTTGTTTTGGTTTGGTTTGGTTTGGTTGGTTTGGTTTGGTTTGGTTTGGTTGGTTGGTTGGTTGGTTGGTTGGTTGGTTGTTTTGTTCTATTTATTTATTTATTTATATGGGAATGAATTCCAGAAGTTAAAGTTACATAAAAATTGGAGCCCTAGAAAAATATAGGATGAGTCTGGGTTGGAGATAGGGGAAGGTCAAATGTCTTGTAGGGAGGGACTACATTGCTAAGTGGTTTACAATATATTGTCAGCATGGAATATTTCTGCAGATCATCTACTTTTAATTCTGATCATGTTCTTTGTTGTTTTGGTTAAGGGATGAACATTATTGTGTAGGTTATTAATGTTATCCGTTGAAACTTTGATTGGTGGCATTGTTTAATAGTGTGCTAGCACTGGTACACCATAACCTTATAAAGACTAGAAACACTTTCCTCTGTTTGGCTTATCTAACTAAACCTGTCTTAAAGGTTAACATGGCAGGAGATTGATGGTTGATCAGGATTTCTTATTCTATCAAGATTTTATAATTTTGAAATAGAGTTTCTGTTTCTATTTCTTTTTTTTTTTTTTTTACATGTGCATAAATCGTTTTTTGATATCCATAAATTTAATTTTACATGTGTATAATTATTTTATGATACCCAAATGATATGCACATTTTAAAAAAAAGATTTTAATAAATACATGTATATGAAATTCATTCATAATATGCTAATAATGATTTTTGCATAAGCAAAAGTTGTTTATATTTTATATTTGTCGAAAATCACTGTAATTTACTTGCTTGGTAAATACTTTGAACAAACATTTGTTGACATTATTTGTGTTGGAACATTAAAAAAAAACCACTAAAATAAAAAGTAATATACACCTCTTCTGTTTATTAGCCAAATATTTATTTATTTATTTATTTATTTTAAAAAACTACAGCTAATGTAATTTAAACACCAAATAAAATTAGTTTATTTATTATGCATAATAAGTAAACTACATGTAATTTAATTTTGTGTTTAAAATACATACATGTAAAAATCATTTAAGCTAAAAAACTGACTTTCAGTTTTGTTTTAACAGTTCACTTTCAAACAAAATACATGTAATAAAATCATTAGAGAATTGTAAAATTTTAATAATTGTAACTGCCAAAAGCTTTGATAAGAACAGCATAGTTGTTTAGGGTCTTTCCGAAAACTGAGGCATCCTCTCGGAAAATATGGGGGAAAAAACAGTGTAAAATCATTCATTCACCTGTAATTTACAAGATCTACAACAATGGTGGAATCTACAAAACATGCAACAAGAAACAAAATATTACCAGACCGTATCTACGAGTTTAGTATAGGTTGCTGAAAATGTTACCAAACTTTTAATTATAAACCTATGTTGTCAGTTTTTATTTTCTGGATAGTTTGATTATGCATGTGTTTGTGAAAGTTTAGTGTGTGAGTGTGATTTATATCCAAAATGCATGCGAATCGGCAGGTATGGAACAGTCACTATCCATATTTAAGTTCTGAACAAAACTGACCATACCTTCAACCTTTAACTTTGTGAAGAATACAGAGCAAATTTTTCTTAACTTGATATTTTTTGGACTGTTCAAAAATTTTAGACAGAGTATTTTGGTTTATACGGATTAATTTAATAAACAATATTTTGATGTGTCGTCATGGATTGGTTCAGTTTAGACAGGTTTTCTGTCAAGTCTTCATGAATTGGTTCAGTTTAAACAGGTTTTCTGTCAAGTCTTCATGGATTGGTTCAGTTAAGACAGGTTTTCTGTCAAGCCTTCATGGATTGGTTCAGTTTAGACAGGTTTTCTGTCAAGTCTTCATGGATTGGTTCAGTTTAGACAGGTTTTCTGTCAAGTCTTCATGGATTGGTTCAGTTTAGACAGGTTTTCTGTTAATCAAGTTTTTTTGTCACAGACCAACTATTGTGATGGTATGCAATGCCTGGAATCAGTATGAGCATGTATAGCGATCATCTTTTTATCATGTTTTTGGTATATGTATCAGTGGCTTATAATTGCCAAGTCAGTATAGTCTATTCAGGTAGATAGATTTTGATTTGGTATTGCACAAAAGTACCGTTCTTGATTCTTGTCAAATGACAAATGCCTCATAATAATAGATGTACTTTTTGCTTTGTAATGTTGTAATTATTTGTTCTTATTTACACAGACTCCCCCCCACCCCCTACCCTCCTAAACGGAGTTTCTTTACTCTTGCAATGGAAGTTTTAATACACTTGCAAATGCATTGGTCCAGTACATACACATGTTACACTTTTCTTGTCAGCGCTCTAACAATTTCAAACAAAATTTCATGGAACTTCATACTTGGGTTTAATATGGAAAAATCTCCAGCAAGTTCATGTTTTAGCCAGATCTTTTATCCAAGATGGCGGCCATTGCTATAAATAGAAAAAAAATGGGCACTACATATTTGTTGATCAATTTTGTTCAAATTTGGTATATACAAAGTAGAACACCAAAAAACCTGTTATATATATATATATATATATATATATATATATATATATATATATATATATATATAAAACAGGTTTTTTTGGTTACTTATTCATTTGCATGTTATTTATACAATTAGCAAATTAGCAGCCAAATATAGCCAATTCTTTGAAAAAAAACAATATTATAGGATATTTCATTGCAAGGGGATTAGCATCACTTGTGATGCCTTGTTGAACAGGAAGCATCCATTAGTTCTTCCAATTTTTTTTGTAAATAAATAATGATAAAAAAATAACAATAAATAAATAAATAAAAATAATGATAATAATAATGAAATTTAAAAAAAATAACTAAAATAATAATAATAATCCTTTGATTGTAACATTCTATCCATCCTTAACATATCATAGAAATGTACCTAACATTGTTTGTGTAAGTTGTTAATACCAAAATATAATCATCCAAATTAAAAATAAATGTATTTAGTTTAGTAACTAGCAGAAACACTGTCAGTTTTAACAGATGTTGATTCATCATGATCATTAATTTGTTTCATTCCTATCAATCAATGAGAGGTGAATTTTCACTTTAACCAATTATAATTTCTAAACCAATTACAGAAAATACAACTTATATGGATAATATTACATTTTGTATTTTATTACACAACTCTTCTATAATTAATTGCTGTGTAAGATGCAGCATTGGTTTAGTGATTATAGAAAGAAATTTCAAATCCCCTATGATGAAATATGTGATGAAGTCTGTCTGTTTTGTAATTAAAATTATTATTTTTTTTTGTGATTACAACTGTATATCACTTAACAGTCATATAATGTTGTAAATTACACCAGTATTTTAGTATTATTAAAAAAAAAAAAAAAAAAAAAAAAAAAAAAAAAAAAAACTTTAACACACTGTCGAAAATACAGGATATAATTGGAATACGATCTTTTAATTTTGACTTCTTGACCTTTATTATCAATTGTTAAATATTTTATTGGCTGAAAATCAATAAAATTATTCTAGGTTGCTTGTCACTGATCTGAGAATTCTAATTGAAAAAGTAAAAAGTCGCACTTGCATTGATTGAAAGGCGTTAGACAAGAAACAGGTTATCACAATTACTAAAGGCTTTGATATTCCATACATGCATTCATTTAAAACTGTTTCATGCAAGGAATCCATGATATGTCAATGCTTGATACATGCAATGAAGATTTATCAATCTTGTTTTCAAGTAAATGTAGGTCAGACAGTTAGGTCATATCATTTAGTTTGATAGGCTCTAATAATCTCAAATTTATGATAAATATTCAAATCTCCCTGTTGTAGTTCTTAGGTATTGAGTGATTTACAAAAGCATTTGTTGATATTTTCTAGTCAAGATTGTTTCATCAGGAATCAGGAAATAAAGCTTTTCATCTACAAAAAAGTGATACATTTCTGTTTCATTGTATACTGGGTATATTCTTCAGATGATCTCAAATGACGCAAGTGTGGACAGAAAATAAAAAATAAGCAAAGCATAACTTGGGTTTGAACAAAAAATCCACAATTAAAAAGCAGATTTAAAAGGATCGTACCATGTACTGACTGAATTGAATGATAATGCCGTCATAAGTTGTCAATAGATAGTTAAGTAATGGTGTTTAACGCCCTAGTCAAGAATATTTAACTTAGATCGAGATGTCACCAGCTATAGGCGAAAGTGCAGAAATTTTGCCTGTGTATTGCGTTGATGGCATTATACAGCAGGGTTCTTTATCTTGCCACACCTGCCGTGACACGGGACCTCGTTTATTTTAAGTTCCCATCCGAAAGAACTGTAACTTTCATTCGTAATGCCAATCATTTCGTAATGCCGAGTGCTTGAAAAAATAACAGTTACTACCCACTTTCAAGTCTTGGGTCAGACCCGGCCAGAGTTCGGACCCACGGCTTTCCACTTACGGAGCGAGCACTCTACCAACTGAGCTACCGCAGTGGTGTGATAAATCGTGGTAATTATTTATAAATATCAACCATCTTATTTGCTGTATATTAAACCATTATATACCTTTTCTGGATTCTCCAAAGATTCATGGTTTTCACCAGGCATTTTCACCTCCAGTATTTTATTATGGAGTACAACAATATTTAAACCTGCATAAAACACTAACTGCCTACCATCTCGTTTTGCAACAGATTTAAAATTAAGCCACCACCTCTATAATACTAATACAACCAACTTATATAACATATATGCATTTACTCATGGTTGTTATTATCCGAAATAATGGCATTCATTTAAGTTACAACTGTTTTATTAATGTTCATATCTGCAAAAATTGATTTTACACTTAATCATCCTTTAAATTTTATTTTTATTTTTAAATATAAATAATTGGACCATCCCTTGAAAAATAAACAGATTAATGACTGTTCTCGTAATTATTTTAAAATTATTATAATGGCAGGGTGTTTTAGTCTAATAGAGATAAAGGATTTAATTATTCTATGGTTAAATTATTTTAAATAGATGTAAGATTGTAGCTTATTAACGTTTTATGTTGCTAATACTTTTTTTCTATAAATTTGGTCAATATTTACTCAGACAAATACTTTTCGGCCCCTAGTGTCACTGATGATGAATGACTCGATTTTCCGAAATGTGCACACATGGCACATCAAAATTTCACAGGTATTTGTGATATATATTTACTATCCCTGAGCGGGTACCGCTGGTTGTGAAGTAAACTCCCCGAGGATATCCATAACTCAGTAGGCAGTACTATGTGCTGTCAGAAACCAATAAGCAAAATTTTCAGCCGTCATAATTTTTAAAATGTATTTAAAACTAAGGTTTGTTCCCTCAGGCAAAGCATTCCTTAGCTGGATTTGGATTTATATAATTTTGGAACTTTAGATTCATTATTTTCAACTATTTGGCTTATGTTTTTAATCTATCAAACTTTTCGATCTTAGTGTCACTGATGAGGAATGAATTTCCAAAATGTGCACATATGGCACATCAAAATTTAGCAGGTATTTGTGTTATATATATTTATATTTATTTGTTATTACCCGAAGTTTACTATTTTTGTCTTCTCCTTATGTCCTCGATCAATATTTACACAGGTACAATTTAAACTGTATTTATTTTAAATTGAATTAAATATATTTCTATTATTGGACTTATACCTCAATTATGACACCCATGAAAGGTTACATATGAAGCTATACGACAAACGTGATGACTTAAATTTTTCTTTTGTCAACTTTCCGTTTCTTTGCAATAATATCCCTGCTTCTCCTGCGTATGGTGTATATGTTTCACAGTTAATACGGTACGGTAGAGCTTGTTCCCACTATGGGAACTTTCTGCAACGAAGCAAATTACTCACAATTAAATTGTTGACACAAGGATATTGCAAGCCTAGGCTAATTAGGGCCCTTAAAAAGTTTTATGGCCGTCATCACAATATTGTTTATAAGTATGTAGTCACTGTATCCCAACTTATACTGGATATATTTGACTTACCATAGGTCTTTGTTCCTTTCATTCTCAAAATTGATTTGCGCGTGACGGTTGTAGCTAGCTAGACAGGAGGTGCTTACCCTTCCGGAGCACCCGGCCTCACTTCCTTGATGGAAGTTCACGTATATAACATATTTTGCCAGTTTGCAAAGTTTTTACTTTGTTTTTGGGATTGTGATATGAACAAGGACTGGTATGTTTGTTTTAATTCAATTAAATTTATATGAAAATGTCATTTGGTTCATAAAAATGTCTCTCAGATATAGCGGCAGTCCATTAATAAATTATAAATGTCAAATTAATTGCCCCCATTCATAAAAACCTATGTTTTCAATCAATTTAAGTCTTTATTCCAACGGAATATTTCATCAGTATTAAAATAATTTATTAACTTTATGAGCCTTCATATATTAGGCGTTTTTGACGATCCTGGCATTGTCATAAGACGAGACTAAGGTGTTACTTTTCCGGCCTCTTCTACTCGAACAAAAACTAATAAGGGCGAGACATTTAAATCCGTGGAATTCTTGTCTTAATTCTCGTTTTTAATATATTTATACACCAGCTGTATATGTCTTGCATGTATTAGAATTTACACATTAACATCTATTAAAATTTGCATGTCGACCATAAGTCTTCAGTCTATTAAAATCTATATGTCCATTAAATCCGTTAATTTAACATGTCAACTGTTAATATTGTTATTCTAATACAATTTTATGTCAAATATATATTTCCTTAATCTATTATATTTTCGTGTCAAGTGTGTATATTTTCAATTTTTTTTTTGAATCGATATGTAAACTGTGCAAATCTTCGAACATTTTAAGATTTACATTGTCAACTAGTTTCCGTTTTAAGTCCATTATAATATAAATGTAAACTGGGTATGTTTGAAAACTTTTAAAAATACAGGTCTATTGTATGTGTCATCTTTACATTATGTGATGTTAAAAATATCCAAACTTATACTGGATATATTTGACTTACCATAATTTTTGTTCCTTTCATTCTCAAAATTGACTTGTACGTGACGGGTGTATGGAGTTTATGGAGTTGTATATATAAATGTTCCATTAAGTGATTACACAAACTACCTTGCCTTTCTACTAATTTCACAACAGTTATGAAACTCAATGTTTTTATGCAATGTTCATGTGGCTACTACGCTCGTTCTTACTTCTAATATATTCTACAACATAATGGCAACAGCGAATCGCGTGATGCACATGTAAAAGTGTAGTTTTATAATTCAAAACTTTAATTTTAAAACCAAATTGGTAGGATATTTTCATAACATGGGGTGTTGGTGACCTAATGTGGTTTATACATGGTCAGTAAAAATCATACATGTGCTTGGGAGAACATTATATAAAACAACAGTATTTGATACATGTGTTTCACAGCTGTTGCAGAATCTGTAGTATCAGTATTTCTGACTCTTCCTGGTTGAAATATTGCAGACACATATTTCTTACATTATAAACTACTAAAATATACTATTTGTTAATACCAGAGATACGTACCTGTGGTAATAATGCCAGGGGGACGCAGGTTTGGATCCCGTATGGTAGGGGTCTTCTCTATTTCTATCGATGTGGTATTATAATTTAAACATGAGGTCAATATGTGTTGTATTAAGCCATAAACTAAAAATATTTTTACACTAGGAACCTCTTGGGGTGACATTTGACATGATCTTTGCATATAAATTTGAATAATTCACCAAAAGAACTTAAAATAGAATTCAAAATTAAAAATGTACCCATAAAACATTTGGCTAATGAGACTTTTTAATTTTTGAAATTTATTTAAAACTAAGGTTTGTTACCTCATGCAAAGCATTCCTTAGGTGGTTTTCAGCCGTCATAATTTTTAAAAAGTATTTAAAACTAAGGTCTGTTCCCTCAGGCAAAGCATTCCTTAGCTGGTTTTGGATTTATATAATTTTGGAACTTTAGATTCATTATTTTCAACTGTTTGGTTTATGTTTTTGGTCTATCAAACTTTTCGGTCAAGGTGGCACTGATGAGGAATGAATTTCCAAAATGTGCACATATGGCACATCAAAATTTAACTGGTATTTGTGTTATATATATTTACTACCCCTGAGCGGGTACAGCTGCTGGTGGAGTAAAACTCCCCGAGGATATCCATAACTCAGTAGGCAGTACTCTGTGCTATAAGAAAATGTACCATTTAGCAAAATTGTCAGCAGTCTAAAATTTAAAATTTATTTAAAACTAAGGTTTGTTCCCTCATGCAAAGCATTCCTTAGCCGGATTTGGATTTATATAATTTTGGAACTTTAGATTCATTATTTTCAACTGTTTGGTTTATGTTTTTTATCTATCAAACTTTTTGGTCTATCAAACATTTGGCACATCAAAATTTAACTGTTATTTGTGATATATATATATATATATATATATAATACTAGGCGCATTAAAAAGAAACTGAATTCCTGTTTTTAAAATTACTGGTATTTTCTAAAATGTAAAAATCAATTTATGCAAAAACCATGAATATATTAATTTTTTACTAACATCACTTGCTTCACCTTTAATCGACTTGTTTAACAAAATATCATCGATGGGGTATATATAACACAAATACCTGTTAAATTTGAATGTGCCATATGTGCACATTTCGGAAAATCATTCATCATCACTGACACTAACAGCCAAAAGGTTTGATAGAAAATAAAACATAAGCCAAACAGTTGAAAATTAATGAATCTAAAGTTCCATATTATATAAATCCAAATTAGTCAAGGAATGTTTTGCATGGTATATAATTTTCATCAGTACACAGTGTTTTCTCATATTACATCTGCATGTGTTGTTTTCTTTTCAGTCGAACACAAACACAAACATACCGCCAATGTCCAAATCACAATCAAAAAAATAAAAAAATAAAAAAAATAAAAAAAATAAAAAAAATAAAAAATTAAGTAAAAACTTAAAAAAAACTAGTTAATTCAGATAAGTACGTGAACTTCACTAAGGAAGTGGGACTGGTTGCTACGGAATGGAATCACCTTCTGTCTAGCTAGATTCACCCGCCAAGTGCGAAAACAAATTTGAAAATGAAAGGGACATGGAACTATGGGAAGTCAAATTTATCCAGAATAAAGTTGGATACCGCGACTTCATACTTATCAACAATATTCAGATGACGGCCATAAACATTTTTGGACTTTAGATTCTGAGTAAGACTAGCATACTTATCAGCAGAATTTATAATAATTCCGAAATTCTGTCCCTAAGTAACAGATTGAGCCTACCTGTATTTAAACATTTTAAAAATAGACATCTTAATTTATTGATCTTTATTATATTGGTATCACCAGTAATTACATGTACATCTGAATTATAATTATAGTGTTGAAAGAAATTATCGTGTTTCTATGCAGGTTAAATAACATATTAAATGCAATATCCGTGATGATATTGATAATGTTTTAGAATCTAAATATATCTTATGACGCATTCTTCTTGTAAATATAAAATACAAATTCCAGTTAAATTTTGATGTGCCAGATGTGCACATTTCTGAAATTTATTCCTCATCAGTGACACTTAGACCAAAAAGTTTGATACATAAAAAATATATAAGCCAAACTGTTGAAAATAATAAATATAAAATTTCAATATTATATAAATCCAAATCCAGCTAAGGAATGTTTTGCATGAGGGAACAAACCTTCGTTTTAAATAAATATCAAATTTTAGATGACTGAAAATTTTGATAAATGGTTCATTTTCTGACAGCACAAAGTACTGCCTACTGAGTTATGGATACCCACGGGGGGTTTTACTCCACCAGCAGCGGTACCCGCTCAGAGGTATTAAATATAAAATACAAATACCAGTTAAATTTTGATGTGCCAGATGTGCACATTTCAGAATTCATTCCTCATCAGTGACACTAAGACCAAAAAGTTTGATAGATAAAAAACATAAGCCAAACAGTTGAAAATAATGAATTTATAGTTCAAAAATTGCATTATCCAACTCCAGCTAAGGAATGCTATGCATGAGGGACAAACATTAGTTTTAAATAAATTACAAATTTTAGATTCCTGAAAATTTTGCTAAGTTGTACATTTTCTGACAGCACAAAGTACTGCCTACTGATTTATGGATACCCTCGGGGAGTTTTACTCCACCAGCAGCGGTATCCGCTCAGGGGTAGTAATTATAAAATACAAATACCAGTTAAATTTTGATGTGCCAGATGTGCACATTTCTGAAATTCATTCCTCGTCAGTGACACTTAGACCAAAAAGTTTGATACATAAAAAATATATGTAACTGTTTTAGATTGGAAAGTAGTATAAAATGGGGTTTGGTTAGGATGTGGTATATTCCGAGAGGTTTTTTTTTTTTTTGCAGAAATAAAGATTAGAAAAAGATTAGAAAAAACATCACGGATACTGGGTTAATTGAATACACACGAAAAACATTAAATTTTAATAAAATCTTTTTTATCAGATTAAAATATTCCATTTCTTCTTGAAGCACCACTAATATTTATTACAAATAATCATATTGCATACACTTAATTGTAAATGTTTTATACATTTACCATTCTTACTGCTATGTGCTATTTTCATTAATTGTCCATGATTTTTGTGTTATAAGTTATATTTTCAACTAAGAAAATAGCAGAAAACGAAACAATACATTCACTTACCAAATATCAATTTATATTAAACAGGCTATTTACAAGATCAGTCTGTTTAAGACTCGATCTGAGTCATAACCAATCCAAATGTCCAATCTGGTCTTCATTTAACACTACAAATAAAAAAAACATACCAGTCAAAATCCAATTATTATCAATAACCAATTCACTCCAAGGGTCCAATACTACAAATTCATATGAAATACATTGAAATAAATCGTTCCAACAATCCACTCTAGTAACAGTTTACAATAAAAATGTAGCCCTTATAATAATCCAATCAAATCTTAAAGACCAGACAGGAAAATACACATGACTTCCCATGACTATTTAAAAATAATTTAGTTAATGAATATTTTTCTTAATTCAGCACATTTTAAATTTTGTTGCTTCAATTTTGGGTTGTTCAGACATGAGATAAAAAATTTAAAAACAATAAATCTTTATGTAAAATATATTTTTATTTACAATGATTTTATTTAGAAAAATATACTAAATATATAAGATACGTTTTATATGAATTAATCCATTTTTAAAGA
Organism: Tegillarca granosa; assembly: GCA_029721355.1. NCBI lineage: Eukaryota > Metazoa > Mollusca > Bivalvia > Arcoida > Arcidae > Tegillarca > Tegillarca granosa. The sequence goes on along the minus strand of CM056602.1, from coordinate 32,349,873 downwards.
GGTTAAGTATTTTTTGATGGGATCAACATGCATTAATTACAATTCATTTTTTTTTTTGTAAATGTTGTTTACAGTTTTTACTCTTTATCTGATTTAGTAAAACCTCTCACAATCATGTTCGAGTGAAAAAAGTGAAAAGGCAAGGACGACAAAACGTAAATTTTATCTTATTATCTGTATTTTGTGGCTGGGTAATCAATAACATTTAGGTATTAAACACACTTTACCAATAATCACAATATGTGATTGTAACACAATGTTAAGTATTTGCAAATGAAAACCATTCACCAAAACATCTGTGATGGTAAGGTTTAAAAAGTTAATCAACATAGTAGCAAATAAATCGTGTAGTATATCATACAGAACCACGTCTTAGTATCTACGGTAATTATCTGATAATCGTGTGTGTGTGTGTGTGTGTGTGTGTGTGTGTGTGTGTGTGTGTGTTGTCATTGTTGTCGTTATTGCCATTTGTTAGTAATATTATTATTTAAATAGCATGTAATAAAGAAACTATTTTAATTTTTTATTCTCAATAAGTGTTGAAGTATTAAACAGTAGTTCAATGATTTTAAATGTTGGCAAATATACATGTGATTTTAGTTTAGATTCTAAAATTGTTTAAAAATTCATAGGTTTAATGGTCTACACGTCGAGTCAAATAAACCAATCCAGTAATACTTTATACTACCCCTGAGCGGGTACCGCTGCTGGTGGAGTAAAACTCCCCGAGGGTATCCATAAATCAGTAGGCAGTACTTTGTGCTGTCAGAAAATGTACAACTTAGCAAAATTTTCAGGAATCTAAAATTTGTAATTTATTTAAAACTAATGTTTGTCCCTCATGCATAGCATTCCTTAGCTGGAGTTGGATAATGCAATTTTTGAACTTTAAATTCATTATTTTCAACTGTTTGGCTTATGTTTTTTATCTATCAAACTTTTTGGTCTTAGTGTCACTGATGAGGAATGAATTTCAGAAATATGCACATCTGGCACATCAAAATGTAACTGGTATTTGTGTTATATATTTACTTTAGCCCTAAACTAATTACTTGTGTGTACTAAAATGTTTTAAGAAAATAAATACACGATGATGATGAGAAAGTTAAGTAATTAAGTAAGTAGTAAAATCACAAATGAAAAAAAGTATAGACGAAATATCTAACAAAACTATGTAATAACAATACCTGTTTAATCTTGATATGCCATATGTGCACATTTCGGAAATTTATTCCTCATCAGACACTAGAGGCAAAACAATTGATATATAGAAAAGATAATTGAAGCATTTGAAAAAAAGAATACAAATTTCCAAAATTATATGAATCCAAATCCAGCTAAGGAATGCTTTGTGTGAGGGAACAAACCTCAAAATATCTGTTTAAATATCTGAAGTGTCATATGTGCACATTTCGGAAAACCCTTCCTAATCAGACTATATTTGATTACGGAATACCATTTGGTGTATTCTGCTGATTTTGTGTAAGTACATGGACCTTTATTTTTTCCGTTCTATAAATCCAGTCCATGAGTCATAAGCCCATTCCAAATTTTACTCTTTGCTATAACACAACGAAACCAGCCATATATGGTTAGGAATATGGTTAATTCAATCTCAGTGATTGTTGTATGTGGGTGTTACAGTTAATTGTAATTTCAAACTACAGGGAATTGTTTATAATTTTAAATCACGCATTCTTGTAGCAATTTGAAACTAATGCTGCTTTCAGAAGCAAAATAAAACTGTTGTGATCTAACTAGATACCATACGCCTACAACAGAGGAAAGACGTTGTTGGAATGGTTGTTTTAAATATTAAAGGGTCACTTAATGTGTTTTTCTTTTAGCATTTGTTTTAAACGTCATAAAACGAACTTTTTACGTTGTTCATTCTAGTTTTTATATCAACACCCACGTAAACCAAACTATTTAAAAAAACAAATTTAAAACGTTAAAAAGAAACAAAATGACTATTAAAATTTGTTTGCTTTTAAAAAGTAATTCATGGATTCTTATGTAGAATTCTAAAAAAAACGCCTACTGAATAAACTTTGACTTAATAGAAATATAAAACAAATTCCTGCTAAATTTTGATGTGCCATATGTGCACATTTCGGAAAATCATTCCTCATCAGTGACACTAGGGGCCGAATAGTTTGATAGATAAAAAACATAAACCAAACAGTTAAAAAATAATGAATCTAAAGTTCCAAAATTATATGAATCCAAATCCAGCTACGGAATGCTTTAACAAAACACCCAAACTTTATTCAAAGATTGCTTTCAAAATTATTTTAGTATAAACCTACTTTAAGAGGTTTGTATGTGTAATTTCAAGGAAAAATCATGTATAAATTTTTGCTTAATTTAGATGTCTTAAAAGTATCTTTTGAATTTTTAAATTATGTGAAAACATTTAACAGATCGGATCTAGATCCCACTAAACATTACAAAACATCTAGATCCAGAATTCATAATGCACATTCAAAAAGATTATGCATCCTTGTATTCATTCATTAGGATAGAGAATTCTCTTTCTGTAAATTACATTGCTTTAACAAAACACCCAAACTTTATTCAAAGATTGCTTTCAAAATTATTTTAGTATAAACCTACTTTAAGAGGTTTGTATGTGTAATTTCAAGGAAAAATCATGTATAAATTTTTGCTTAATTTAGATGTCTTAAAAGTATCTTTTGAATTTTTAAATTATGTGAAAACATTTAACAGATCGGATCTAGATCCCACTAAACATTACAAAACATCTAGATCCAGAATTCATAATGCACATTCAAAAAGATTATGCATCCTTGTATTCATTCATTAGGATAGAGAATTCTCTTTCTGTAAATTAAACTTAATCTTGATTTGCTCTCATCAAGTCTCATTTTTTTTTACTTCTACTCTGGTTGCTCGAAATTTTGTTAGTTTAATCAAAATGGTTAGTGAAAAATCAAAAATTTATTAAAATTAATAAATTCGTTATGGACATAAAGTTTTAACTAACGCAATTTCTAATTGATAATAACAATGGTTTGCATTAACTTGTGAACAGAGGTTTAAAAATATACCAATGATTCAATTTTTTTAATTTTTAAAAATGGCTAAGCTTACGAAGCTTTGAACAACTGCACATTATTTGAAATAAAACAAAAATACCAGTCCTTGTCTATATCACTTATTCAAACATCCGACTGTTTCGTATTTGCATATTTTAACATTTCAATTTAGATAGTAAATACATATTATACATATTTAAATAAGTTCTTAAAACGTAACGGAAACATATTTTGAAATCTAGAAACTCATACCAAGAAATGAGATCTTATTACATGTAGTCCTTTAAAGTAAATATTTAAATAATAATTGTTAAAGATTTAGAACATATTGCTGAAACCATTCATACATAGTTATAATTATGTAATTTTGTAAAGAAAAAAATGAATGATTTCTTTAAGATTTTTTTATATTTAAATTAATAGTTAATGCCAATTTCATTTCCAAAATTCTTTAAATCTATACATATAATAAGGTTCTAGAAGATGATTTCAATAACAAGAAAAATGTTTTAGTTGGTTATTTATTCAATGTTAATTTATAACCATATAACCGTGAACACTTAGGCGTGTACCAGTAGTTTGATCTATTAATTATCTAAAATTAAGAGAATTTATATGTCACCTATCCTAGTCAGCTTTGAATAAAGAAACGACTGATATTTTACGTTTTGATCATATTTGGAATTATACCTCAATTATGACACCAACAAAAGTTAACACTTAAAGTTTTGTGATTAACGTGAAGGCTTCGATTGTTCTAATGTTAACTTTTCGTTTCATTGTAGAAACAATCCAGCTTCTCCTGCGTATGGTGTATTTGTTTTCCAATTAATACGGTATGATAGAGCTTGTTTCCACTAGGAAAACTTTTAACAACGATGTAAGATGCTTGAAATGAATTGTTTACTCAGGTTTGCAAGCCTAAGATTATTAAAGTCCTCAAACACTTTATTGCCGTTATCAAAACATTGTTAGTATGAAGTTATTCTATCCAAACTTATCCTGGATATATTTGACGGTTTTTGGATTCATATTCCTTTCATTCTCTAAATTGATTCGCACGTGACGGATGTAGCTAGCTAGATAGGAGGTGATAATTCTTTTATAGAATATGTCTCACTACTACAGTGGACGTCCAAGTGTTTAACTGCATTTTTAAGGTTTCAAAGTTTTTACTTTGCTTTTAAGATTTATATTTATACATGGACGGGTATGTTTGTGTTTGATTGATGTGTTGAAATAAGAAAATAAGAATTGATTATCTAACGTCCACAAATTGCTATTGTGATTTTGTTATGAAATATGCCTGATTATGTTTATAAAACTGTGTTTGAATCATTGAATTAAAAATAAAATCAGATGGATTTTGGCATTTTACGGTGTGTGTGTGTGTGTGTGTGTGTGTGTGTGTGTGTGTGTGTGTGTGTGTTGATCATGAATAGATATTGTCTTCCAGAACACAACAAAGTATCTACGGTTTATTATAATCTTTTAAAAGCCACATTCTTGCTTCTGTCCCTACCAAGGCAAGAATATCAGTGACACAGGAACGTTCCCTTAACATATGAATTTATTGAACACAATGGGACAAAAAATTATGTATTTGACTAACGAGTTAACAAGAATAAAACAACAACAAAACATAACCTCTATACTTCAGTGTCCTCCAATTTCAAAAATAGTATAATTATCAGTGGTCCAAATATGTTTGCTTATTTTACCAGTGATGTTTGGAAGGTTTTCATTTATTGCATAATTCAATTTAATCTATTACTTTATATTCTTTTCATAGTTGGACATATGAATTGGGTCTGTTTTATGCTATTTTTCATTTAAATTAAATTAATTTAATTTAAATTTAAATTAAGATTTTAAAATAGCAAATATATGTTACATGAACTTAAATCAGTAGTACTAGTAGTTAATTCTAACAATTCAACAGAATAAACCAAATTGACTAATTCGTAAAATTTCTCAGTATTTTCGATAGTTTTTACAGTGAAGAACGACATAAAGTATGGTTTTCAATATGAGAGAGATGGAAATGCTAAAATAGCTATAAAAGTGATACCTTATTTACTTATCTGACAAATGACTTTTATTTATTTATTATTATTTACATTTGTTTATTTATTTATTTATTTATTTATTTATTTATTTATTTATTTATTTATTTATTTATTTATTTATGTGCTTTGTGTTGGTTGTTATCAATGTTCCATAGGTAATGCAGAGCGAAAATACTTCAAAACAATATTAAATATCATGCAACAAATAATCGTGTGAATATTGCAGTTTAATGTTTATTCTTAGAAAACCAGGATAGCGATAGTAATCCTCTGTAGTTTTAAGATAATTATGTGGTGTAAGATTATTTAAAATTTCGTTTATGAAACGTGAATGAGAATGGATTTAATATTAAGTTATTTATTTATGCATTATCGTTATGTTACTTTGAATTTAAATTGAACATTCTAAAAAAGTAAACGGATTTTATGTCATTTTTCAGTCATTAAAAGTTATATCTGAAATTTACTTATCTATAATTCAAACATCATTGACTATTTATTAAGATTAAAAGTATCTTGGATATTTGATTTTTGTAAAGTAGGAAATAAAGTATCATCCTAAGAATTTTAAAGATCTATCAAAGCTTTAACTTATTTATATTTCTGACAGAATCATTTTTATCGTCATATTCGGCGGGAGTGTCAAATTAAGATTACCAACTTTATGATACATAAGTAAGGAAGGATGTACGCAAAATGAAATACATTTATTTTCATATTTATATTGATTCCTTGAAACTATGGAGTATTAGATGCCTTTATGACGCACGTACAAGTTAATAACGAAATCATCATTTCTTTATTCAAACACACACACACACGATATATATATATATATATATATATATATATATATATATATATATATATATATATCATTGATTTGAATATTTTGACAAATACATGCCCTGAAATTTGTAGCAGTTAGAGTAATCATAAACGTATCCATGGCATTTCATAAGTATCTATTTCATATGGTTTTGCACATTTTGTCTTAAATTTTATGTTATGTTATTGTTTAATTTGCAGGCATTCAAACTATTTGTAAATTGGCTATTATAAATTGTTATTTTAAATTATTAGTTTGTTAGATAAAATACTTAATTCTTTGGTTGTTTGATTCATGTATAGATACATTAAACTTTTATTACAATTTCCACTGGTAAAATATTTGGGGTTTGTTTCACCTAGTATGGAAATTACAAGTAGTTTCGAGTAGTGTTATTTTGAATAACACCGATTATTACATGAAACCTACAGATCTAATTTTAGTTCATTTTCTATATATGGATATCATAATACCATACGATAGGCTAAAGCAACCAACAACAGTACACGATACTAGTATTCAGATGTTAGTAACAACATCAATAATATCAGCATTTAAAATGGATTTGATGGTACAGTTAAATGTGTTAATGATCGTTGGTTAATGTAAACAGTTAACTGTCGTTCCATATCATAACACGGTTTATGTTTGTAATTTTTAATTCAATATAGTTTGAATTGAACCTTTTTATTGAATTTATAACGCATATCTTCTTCGGCGAATTTTTTACAATGCTTTGTTATCCTTTTTAGTTTTTTCAATTTATTTTTTTAAAATTATTTACAATGATAACGTAAAACGCGCGACATGTGTGTGTATGCGATCCACTTTTGCATTTTTAATAATATTTATTCCGAAACATATATAACAAATACCTGCTTAATTTTGATGTGCCATATGTGCACATTTCGGAAAATCATTCCTCATCAGTGACACTAAGGGCCGAAAAGTTTGATTGGTTAAAAACATTTAATGCCAAAAAATTTAAAATAATTAATCTAAGTTCGAAAATTATATGAATCCAAATCCAGCTAAGGAATGCTTTGCATGAGGGAACAGACCTTAGTTTTAAATAAATTTCAAAAATTAAGGCGGCTGAAAATTTTGCTAAATGGTATATTTTCTGACAGCACAAAGTACTGCCTACTGAGTTATTGATACCCTCGGGGAGTTTTTACCCCACCAGCAGCGGTACCCGCTCAGGGGTAGTAAATTTATAACAAATACCTAATAAATTTTGAAGTGCCATATGTGCAGATTTCGGAATATATGTATTATAATAGGATAAACTATGTATACTTTTATTTATATTTTTGTTTGATTAATTGTAATGTGCAAGTATTTTGTTTTCCATAATTTAGTTAGTTTCATTCATTTAAACATAACGTACTGGACTTCAAAGGATTGCCACACACAATTATAATTGGTCTTTCTTGATAGAAGGTCACAAGTATAACTAAATTTGCCAGCTTTAAAGTCTTTACTTTGTTTTTGGGATTCTGATTTGGACAAGGACTGATATGTTTGTATTTTATTTCAAACTTTACGTTGTTATACGATTTAGAGCAATTTCATTGGCCGTTTTCCTGTCAAATGACGTTGTTATTTTCCAATAACAACGTTTTCTACCGGAACTACTTTCGACCAGTTTCGGGGATTACCCATCTTTGAGTTCTATTGATAGAAGTTATTTTTAGATTGTAAACAATTGGGAATGTCTTCGAGATTGGCAAATATTCACCTAGAAACATTACAATAGTTCAATTTCTTTAGATTAAAATTTTGCAATAAATTATTCAACTTGACATGTTCTGATATTTTTTCACCAAAATATTCAAGACTATTAAATATTTATTTATGAAATATTTTTATCTCTTGTTATCCAGTCGCGGACGAATCCCTTTTGTACACCCCTTAAAAATCCAAAGTCAGAATTCTGTTACATACCTTGACCAATTTCTAAATGCGTATTTTCTGAATTCATGCAAAAAATATCAAAAAAATTATAATTGTAGTCAGGTATACACTGCACATCGCCCGAGAGGCACAGCCACATCTATGCTTAGTGATGCTGAATTTCAGTTACGCCACATAAAGCTTATGTCAGGCCACAGAAACAAGACTTAAGTCTACAGCTATAGTAGGGACTGTTCTGTTCACAAAAGAAACATATCAGTGATACCCTCTCGGGTAATGTCCAGTCCAATGCACCCCGTACCGCTTGTTTTACCTCCACATGTCTCTAAACAGCCATTACAGCAACCACCAGTGTCATCATTAGGCTAAAGGAAATCTCTTCGTCTCGCTCCCAGTCCATAGTTTGCAAAAAAAAAAAATCGATTTCAACCGAGAAAACATTAATTCCATTTCATTAGTTGGTTCCACGGTTTTTTAAACACTGTTCATTCAGTTTTCTTTTTGTTATGGGAAACGTAAACCTGTTAGTTGACACGCGTATCCTACAAACGTATGATAGTCGTACGTTGTTGTTGGTAAATGTGTTGTCACGAGACATAGTATAGTACCTTTTTTCTCAAAGGATTTAATTGTAAAATCATTTATATGTTGACTGAAATTAACAAGAAAATGAATTAAAAGATTAAAACCGTTTTTAATTTTTTATACGACATTTTGTCGTCTTTTAAAGGTGACGTTTTATGTATTATTACGCCACGAAGTTGTAACATCGATTTTCGGAAAATCAGCTCATCAGTTTAGAAATGTAAATCAGCTTAAAAAACTGTTTAATTTCGGGTTTGTAATTATAAGAATTGAATTTCACTTTTTACGTTGTTATCGGGTTGTTACAACATGAGAATTATTACAAATTATGCGTAAAACCGCTTCGCTACATTACGCAGTTTTACACAATATGTAAGAATTCTCACGTTGTTAGACCCCGATAACAACGTAAAAAGTGAAATTCAATTCTTAAATACAAACAAAATCTATTCTGCGAACTTTTTTATTCCGAAAATCACTGCATTAATTATAAATTAAAATTAAAGCTTCTAGTTAATTGAACTATTATCTTAGTTCTAAAAATATGGGATATGAGAGATATTATGTCCCTTGACAACTCTGGTCTTGAAATCGATTCAATCTAGTTTTATTTTATTTTTGTATTTCTAATAATTCACCTAAGATTTAGTTTTCTTCAATACTAGTTTTCCTTTGAACAAAAGAAAACTGAATGAAAAGAGTGTTAAAAAATCCGTGGAACAAATTAATGAAATGGAATTAATGTTTTCTTGGTTGAAACCGATTTTTGCCAACTATGGGCTGGGAGTGAGACGAAGGGATTTCGTTTAATGATGACACCGGTGGTAGCTGTAATGGCTGATCAGAGACATGTGGAGGTAAAACAAGCGGTAGGGGTGCATTAGACTGGGCTTTATCCGAGAGGGTATCACAGATATGTTTCTTCTCTGAACAGAACACCCCCTACTGTAGCTATAAACTGAGGCCTCGTTTCTGTTGCCTGACATAAGCATGATGTGGCGTTACTGAAATTCAGCATCACTCAGCATAGACATTTCTGTGGCTATGTGCAGTGTATACCTCACTTCAATTTTAATTTTTTGATATATATTTTTGCATGAATTCGGAAACACGCGTTTAGAAATTGGTTTAGGCGTGTAACAAAATTTTGACTTTGATTTTTTGTACAAAATGGGTTCTCCTCGACTGGATTACAAAAAGATAAATTTCATGAATAAATACTTAATAGTCTTGAATATTTTGGTAAAAAAATGTCAGAACATGAGAAGTTGAATAATCTTTTGCAAAATTTTAATCTAAAAAAGTGATGTATGGTAATATTTTAGGTGAAATATTTGCCAATCTCGAAGACGTTCCCATTTATTTTCAATTTAAAAAGTAACATCTATTTCTAGAACTCGATGACGGGTACTCCCCGACACTTGTCGAAAGTAGTTGCGGCAGAAAACGATGGTATTTTCCAATTGGAAAATAACAACGTCATTTAATAGGAAAACAACCAATGAAATTGCTCTAAATCGTGTAACAACGTGAAGTTTGTAATTATCTAAGAATTGAATTTCACTTTTCACTTGTTACACCCCGATAACAACGTAAAAAGTGATATTCAATTCTTAGTATCATAAACCCGAAATTAACAGTTTTTATGCTGACCTACGTTTCTGAACTGATGAGCTGATTTTCCGAAAATCGATGTTACAACGTCGTGGCATAATAATACATAAAACGTCACCTTTAAATACGATAAAATGTCTTAAAAAAATCTGAAAAAAGTTTTAAATTGATATTTTTTATTCATTGTTTTGTTAATTTCAGTCAACATATAAATGATATTACAATTAAATCCTTTGAGAAAAAAGGTACTATACTATGTCTCGTGACAACACATTTACCAACAACAACGTACGACTATCATACGTTTGTAGGACACGCGTGTCAACTAACAGGTTTACAGTTTCCCACTAACAAAAGAAAACTGAATGAACAGTGTTTAAAAAACCGTGGAACCAACTAATGAAAATGGAATTAATGTTTTCTTGGTTCAAATCGATTTTTTTTTGCCAACTTTCGACTGGGAGTCATTGCGACCAAGGGATTTCGTTGAATGATGACACCTGTGGTAGCTGTATTGGCTGTTTAGAGACATGTAGAGGTAAAACAAGCTGCAGGGGGTGCATTAGACTGGGCTTTATCCGAGAGGGTATCACTGATATGTTTCTTCCCAGAACAGTCCTTACTATCGCTGTAAACTGAGGCCTTTTTCTGTGGCCTGTCATAAGCATGATATGGCGTATCTGAAATTCAGCATCACTAAGCATAGATGTGGCTGTGCCTCTCGGGCGATGTGCAGTGTATACCTGACTACAATTATAATTTTTTGATATATATTTTTGTATGAATTCGGAAAACACGCGTTTAGAAATTGGTCAAGGTGTGTAACAGAATTCTGACTTTGGATTTTTAAGGGGTGTACAAAAGGGATTCTCCGCGACTGGAGAACAAGAGATAAAAAATTTCATAAATAAATATTTAATAGTCTTGAATATTTTGGTGAAAAAATATCAGAACATGTCAAGTTGAATAAGTTTTTGAAATATTTTAATCTAAAAAATTGATTTTAATGATTTTAGGTTGATTATTTGCCAATCCTCGAAGACATTATCATTTCTTTACAATTTAAAAATAACTTCTATTAATAAATGGCAAATCCCTGAAACTGGTCAAAAGTAGTTCCGGTAGAAAACGTTGTTATTGGAAAATAACAACGTCATTTGACAGGCAAACGACCAATGAAATTGCTATAAATGCTGTAACAACGTGAAGTGTGTAACTTATATCATTCTACGGCCACATGAATATGAGAAGAGGGTTATTCACATCTTACAGTGATAAAGTTGTGATCGCTTAATCAACACTTATCTTTAGGGAATGACCTTACTTAGAATCACAGGTAAACAGGTTGGACTTCTTTTATGAACAATGTCGGCATTTGACTATACTGAACAGCGTATTTTTTTTGTGTGTTAGAAGTTTGTTCAACCTTAACATAATGCGCTATCAAATAAAACATAAACATACTTGTCCATTCCAAACCACAGTTCCCAAAAATAAAATAAAAACTTAGAAGTTATGCACGTGAACTCCGAGTAACAGTCTTTTGTTATGTATGTCAAAGTCAAGGACGCAATACCAAGATAATCATGCAACCCCCACACAAATAAAACGGGGTTACATATTTTTTTTATTTGTTTCTTCTTCCAACAACTTCTTCTTCTCCTTTCATCCCCAACTTTAGTCCAAAGAATTTCTCGGAGAGGATTTCATAAAAGTAAAAGAAGAGATAGATATGGCGTCTTTTGTTTTTCGGTTTTTTTCAAATCGAGTTTTAGAGTTATATTGTCCCTACCAACACTTTTTTTTGACAATTAATTGATGAATTTTTTATTCATTGTTTATTTTTTTCGATTTGAATTCACATACTTTTGGATATTTGAATTCATTAATTTGCAACTGTTTTGGCTTATATTTTATCTATCATTTATCTATCTATGCACATCATAATAAAAAAGGTATTTATGATATTTTAAAACGTCCAAAAAGAACTATATTGCTTGAGATTAATAACAGCTCAAAAAAATATTTTAATGAAAAGTTTTTTCTCCATCCGCGTATAGATAATGGTGAATCTTGGTAGGGTCAAAATATACCAAACTAAATTTGTAGATTTGAAACTTTGTTCTTGAAAATATCAGTTCTAAATTGGGATGGTCACGTGATTGGTCAAAAGGTTGGACATGTAAAACTTCGGTCCGAAAACAAATTCCCAAATTTGGCCAATGTTTGTCTAACATATTTATGTTGATGACCAGAAAATCTAAAAAGCGAAAAAAAAGTTCTAACACAAAAAAATTCTACCTCGGAAAAGGCAGCCAGGGTGGACAGAATGGAATAGACAAGATGGCGAAAGGTATGGTCACAGATCTTAGACAAGATACACAAAATAAAATGTTAACAATAATATCAAAAATACAAGAAAAAGTAAATGCAACATTTGAACAATTGAATTCTCAGAATGAAAAGATAGAAAATTTGTCAATAGAAATTCACAATGCGGATTATATAAAGAAGACCCTCGAAAACGTTTTGAGTGAGAATAGTCTCAGTGCAAAGAAATTGGCGAACTTAATTCAGTTAATAAGCTGCTAACAAATAAGGTTGATCTTCTGTCGAGTTATGTGAACAGATTAGAGCAGAAAATTGATCTGAATACAAAATAAAGTTTTAGATCTAACAGGCAGAAGCATGAGGGAAAATATTATCGTAGCGAATTTTGTAGAGAAAAAGGGCGAAAATTTGAGATCTGATATTTTTAACTTCTCTCATAATGATCTTGGGTTCCAGCAAATAGAAAAATTAAAATAAACCGACAACATCGAATAGGAAGATTCAAAGAAGGGTCAAAATCACGTTCTATGGTGATCAAATTTCATGATTATGAGGATAGGAATACATAATCGAGCAGGGAAAGTCACTTCAATCTAGAGGAACCGATATACCTATTCATCCCCAGTCCGCTGAAGAAGTGAGAAATCGTCTATATGACGTCAAAAACCAATACTCAAAAATAGATATAGAAACAAAAATTGTCGGTGATAAATTGGTTTTCAAAGGCTCCGTTCTAGTTTATCGCGAAAAAGTTCCAGTCCCTAAACTGCAGGACATTCTGGACTACAAAATGAAACCGTAAGATAAAGTGTCAGTTCACACAGGAGAGGAAATAAGCGGACACTGGTAATCACTTTGAAGTCAGAATGGTACAGATTCAGTCGTATGCAGATGCTCGACATGCAGTGCGTCAAATTCTACAAAATCCAAAAGTTTCGAGGTGTACTGATAATACAGTAGTTTACAGATTCATGGATAAAGATAACAAAACAAAACGAAGGATGGCGAATGACGACGGAGAATGCTCAGCCGCACTATAATACTAAAGCCAATGCCAGATCGAAAAGTTAATAATGTAGTTGTTGTAGTTTCGAAATAGTTTGGACAATAATCGAGTCCGAAACGCTTCAGCTATATTAATATGCTGCTAAGTCAGCGATTGGCAAACATTCTGGACTACAAAAGGAAACCGAAAGATAAAAGTGTCAGTTCACACAGGAGAGGATATAACGGACACTGGTAATTACTTTGAAGCCAGAGCGGTACGGATTCAGTCGTATGCTGATGCCCGACATGCAGTGCGTCAAATTCTACAAAATCCAAAAGTTGCGAGGTGTACTGATAATACAGTAGCTTACAGATTACGGGTAAAGATAAAAAACAACACGAAGGTGGCGATGACGACGAAGAAAGCATCAGCTGCATCTACAAATACTAAAGCCAATGCGAGATCGAAAAGTTGATAACTGTAGTTGTTGTAGTTTCGAGAAAGTTTGGACAAAATTGGGTCCAAAATGCTTCAGCTAAATTAAAAATGCCGCTAAGTCAGCGATTGACAAGCTTATTTATGGTTCATAATTTTATATCTCCATCGACTATTTAAAAACGTTATTATGTACATTTAACGATATATCTTGCGTTTATTTCCAAAGATATGTTTGAACTTTTTGTTCAACTAATTAAAAGGTGTCAAAAACGGGAATAGTCCCGATCCAGATCTGTTTATGTATACTAGTATTTAAAATAGCAAAGGCTTTCTCAAGGGAAATCCCAACCTAGTTTGGTGGTGAAGGTCATCTACTTGTCTATATCACGGATTAATACTGCTCTCGTCGATTATCTAGAGCACAACTATATTTCATTTTCTGTAACAAATGTAACCAGGAAACTCTTGTAAAATGAGCCTGTGTTACGTTTAACTATGCTAGATTCTATACAATGTTTTGTAGCGGCTGTAAAAGATGTGTTAATACATATAAATTAAACTGGCCAGAATTGCTATGTTAAAACGCTAAGAAATAACGTTAAACATGAACATAGTAGAATATTACCCTTAGCAAATGTCGTTTTCCTTACAGATCTATATTATGTTCTACTAATCAATGGTTCATCATTTAAACCAGGCAGTAAACAAACCTGAATGCTATGATGTAAGAGTAAAAATAATAAAGTATTGAATATTGTTATTTTAATAATGCGGAATTCCCAGTCAGTTTGATGGTCCAGGTCAGACCATAACAAAATTAGGTAATTCCCTTACCTTATTTCATTGATTAAATTTTTATAATGCAAGTCGGGTAATATTAAAATCAAGCCTTTATCTTAACAAGAAAAATGTTGAATTATTTCCACAATTAATTACATGTGTGACGGTCTTCATTATATGATACACAATTATTTAAACTCCTCATTAACATACCTATTACATTTTTATTTAAATTCTTTGATACTCACGATTTCGGCGCATTGGTGTTTTATTTCTTATATCCACCGTGAGTGCATACGGGTTTTTATCATAAGTCGTTCCAAACCTTATTATGTGAACATGAATCTCAATGGTCAGTTAATTGCCATATTGTTCACGCTTGGTATATAAACCGGTGCATATTTTCGTTGGTATTCACCTGTTATCAGGTACATCTCTCTCATGTTACGACATGTAATCAAGTCAAATGAGGGTGCATATCATTTTAGGACTAGAGCCAAAAATTACTATCTTTTTCTTGTTTTATAACCGACAATCACAGTCCGATTCCCAATCTTTATATAAACTAATATTTTACTAGTCGCGCGGAACATTTTCGGTGTAAAAATGACACACACACACACACACACACACACACACACTATATATATATATATATATATATATATATATATATATTTCTTGATTACGTAAAAATTATCTTATACAATTATTTATCGTATCGTTAGTTTTCATTATCAAGAGTTAAAACCGACTTATAGATCGTTCCTGGATTAATCTGTGGGCAATATTTAGACCTAGCCCGTTACACATGTAAATATCCCAAAACTTTAGAGAAAAATATGGTTTACTAAAACACACAATTACTTTACTTATCAATGCAAACGTGTACGTAATTCACGGTCTTATGACAGTACCTAACACGACGAAAGTGGAAATTTAGGCGTGAACATGCAAATTCTCATCGATATAACCAATCTAGTAAGGTTCGAATCCACGCTGTTTATAAAAATTATGTCGTCATTTAATGCATGACCTATATTAGATACCCCGTTAACACATGATTCATAAACTGAGTCTATTTTACATACATAATTAATTCAGTAGCTTGGTTTGGTTTTGTTTTCTTTTTTCTAACTAAAAATATTAACCATGTTTTTGTTAGATATTTATATGTCAGTGTTTATGAGGCATAAACATTTTATGGCATTATGTCTTGGCTATATGTTTTGGATACATAACATAGTAATACAACTAGAATAATAGATATCTATTAACTAAACGATAGAAATGAGTCACCTTTCTTGTCGCACATTACTATTTTTTGCGCGCTTTATTATTCTAGGCGTATAGTTTCTACAGAGGATTGAAACAAAATTCATGTCTGATTTATTTGCTATTTTTCTAATACCTGGGTACTTATACATTATGCGTAGGAATATTTGTGAGTGTCGAGTAGACGAGATTTTTTTTCTTTCCAGTTTTCATTGTTCAATTTCACCCCACATGAGCCAGTTTTTTGGCACCTTTTTTTGTTTTAAGCGTTATTATTTTGTGTTATTGTAAATTGTGTCTTCTGAATGAGTGTGTGTATGATTGTTTTATTTTTTTGTCCTGTTTTGATTTTTAAAAAAGTGAATGTTACATAATGTAGTATTGTATGTGTTACTTTATGATATTTTCATTGTTATGTTATACTGTCAGTATCGGACATATCCAGTATATTTGCAAACTACAATCTTCTAAATCACTGATGTTAAAATATTATCTGTGAACTGTAGGGGCTTAGGGAATCAAAATAATAAGGGAAGAGACGTTCCAAATTTTCTTAAAGAGAAAAAATTTGGAATTTATCTTCTGCAAGACACACACTTTATTGATACAGATTTCTGTTTCTTGGAAATTAAAAGTAAACTTTTTAAATTTTGGTAATGATAAATTAAAATGGGTAGAACTCCTGTATAAAAATGGACAACTTTGAGAATACAAAATTGAATATTGTCCAATTTTTTTTTATATTTCAAGGGAATGTCGCCAAGGTGATCCTTTTTCCCCTTACTTATTCATATTATGTGTAGAGATAATGGCAAGTATGTTCCGATATAACAAAGATATAAAAGGAATTCGAATCGTAAAAGTTAATATATATTTATTACAAAATGCATATAATACTTGTATAATTCTTAACGGATCAGAAAAAAGTCTTATAAGTTAAATGGATTTATTGTTCCAATTTTCAAAATATTCTGGCCTTAAACCAAATATCGAAAAAACCAAAGCAGTTTGGATAGGTTCAAAACGAAATAGTGAAGAAATCCTCTGTTCAAATTTGAATTTAGAATGGATTAAATCTGGATTTACTGTGTTGGGCATTACTTTTACTACCCACTTGGAACATATAAAACAGTTTAATTATAACCACATCTTCATTAATCATTGTGATATAGAGATTGATCTAAATATGAAAATACCCTTAACAATCTACGAGGGTTTAAAGTAGTTCATTCTAAAACAATTCAAAATAAAAAACATTAACGATCAATCAATAACAGTTTTTGATTACATCAATAAATAGACAAAAGGAACTACACATATTTGTGATATCCTCACTAAATCTCTCTCTATATATAAAACAGAAATAAAATGGGAACATTAATTAAATTTACCCGGATATTTTGACTGGAGAAAAGTATATGACAACCTTTTTTCAAAAATTGTAATGATACAAAGCTCAAATGGTTAACTTACAAAATGCTTTTTTTTTAATATTTGGGACAAAAAACTGCTTAAACAAATGTATATAAATCAAAACTCTAACTGTACATTTTGTAAAACAATTGAAGAAAGTATTAGCCATTTATTCTTTGAATGTGAACAAGTCAGGGAAATTTGGATTCACGAAAAAACCTCAAAATATATCACTTTCGGTATAAAAGATGTATTGTTTACCTATTTTAAAAACATTTTCATGCGATCAATACGATTATCTCATTAGCAAAACAATATGTCTATCTCAAACGCTTTCAAAAAGAAAATCTCAACGCGGATGAATTTAAAAATTATACAAAAAGTTATAATATTATCGAAAATAAGAAATACGAAGAAGGACATTGGGAAAATGTTTCGGAACAATTTAAAAATATTTATTAAATGAAGAAGCTCATTTTAAAGTAACAAAACTGAATATATCCGTTAATAATCCAAATCTACCAAGTATACAATAATTGTGCTGTTTTCTTATATGTATTTATGTATTTTGAACAGCTAATTGTGTGTATGTGTGAGTGAATGCCTTTGGCGTCAAATACATTTGTAAAATATGTTTAAAAAATAATAAATTAAAAAAGTTTTAAATTTGACACAGTCTTTTATTAATAGTAAATTAAACAAATTGAGAATTTCCTTAATAACATTGTCATTTTATATGCCTAACTTACGTAATGTTATAATTACTATTTAATCATTAAAACAACATTGAAAATAAGCATCGTCATTTAAAAAAAAGTTTTTCAATAACAGTGAATATCTCTCTCATTTTGTCACACCATCTGATACAATAAGTATATATCATTGTAATTAATAACCTGTTGGAACCAACCATAATTACATAATTAATTATTCATATTAAAGATATATTATATGTATTATTGAAGTTCATTAAAATTTATTTTGGCTCCCCTTTAAAGCTCCAGTGCATATTTTTAAAGCGAATCAACTAAAATATATTTTTGGATATTGTTGATGAGTCACAATAGACAATACCAGGTGGACCAACGGGGTTTCACAAGTTTTTTAACACGATGTTGAACACATACCACGCTAGCATTATGATATTATCGGTGTGTATAAAATGACCCTTACACTACATTTGCAGAAAACAATGGAATCAGTCAAAAATAATAAGGTAGGTTTAGCTACAGGCAATGTTGTGAAACATTTTTTTCTTGACAAACACTTTGTATTGGTATTAATCCCGTCTAAAACATATTTTTTGAAAGATGCAAATATAGAGGAAACCAAGATTTACGTAGTCACCCCGATGTTCCATCTTCACTCTAATTTATGTATTTATATCAAAACAAGAGAGGTCATGTGCCTTGACGCTCACCTGAGGAAATATCCAAAAACTTAATTACAAAAACTTCACAAAATTCCTCAAGTTTAGAAATCCTGCAATAATTAATCAGAAATGTCTGGTCACATTTCATTTATATATAACTCATATGCATGATTTAACTATAGTACAATGAATAATTTTCAAATCATTAAGCATATGGTTATGCAGCCATGATTTTGACCTTTGAACATATGAACTTGAACCTTATATCAAAATGGTCGTAATATCAATATGTACAATATTCTAATATACATGCTTGTACAAAAAGTTGATAGTTTTCAAGATAATAATCAATTTCAGTACACTTATGCAGCTTTGACCTGGAACTTTGAACATATGACCTTGAAACATTTATCAAAATGATTGTCATGTCAATACTTACAATATTCTGATATACATGCCTATAAAAAAGGTAATTTTTTTCAAGATAATTAACAATTTCAGTCTTCTTTTACATTAATTTATAATAATTAAAATACTATGCAAATACTTTACAATTTACATTTAAAAATCTAATTTCTTCGGTCCAGTCTCACTTCCTTGATTGACGCTCACGTATTTAATTAATTGACCTGGAACTTTGAACATATGACCTTGATTGACGCTCACGTATTTAATTAAATTGGCCAGTTTTCAAAGTTTTTACTTTTTGGGAGATTGTGATTTGGACTTGGACTGGTAAGTGTGTTTTACTAGATAAACGAATCATTCACGACAATTAGATCTATCAGTGTCATGAATAAGTTACTATTAATACTGATATATGTTGTCGTTATGTTCTTAACAAACATTTCAATATTATTATTTATAAGTGGTTGTTTATACCTACATAATTTTGCAAAACTTAGAGGTAAAAATCTCGTTTACAATAGAGTAAAATTGTGAACATTGTTGCTTTTCGTGCCATATATACTTCATGGTGACATTTTAACACTCGCGTTCCTGTAGGCGGTTCATTTTGTTCTTCTTCCGGTTTTAGAACAGTTAAACATATATTTGTGCATTTCTGATGAAAAAACTTTATTATTTATACAAAAATAATTGGTCTTTAAACAATAACTGATGATCTTGAATTAGATGTTTATATGAACCTTTTTAGCTTTTATATCCTGTTTTGTCAGGGTCACAAAGTACTTTTAATGGAAATTAAGTGTGAATGTCTTAACAAAAGGTAGTAATTTATTCATAGGAAAGAATGTTTTCTTTATTATGGATGGTTTAAATATTGAAATTGTAAATGATTTGAAGCATTTATAAGTTTATAGCAAACAGAGCTACTAAAGCAATGTTGAGTGTTCTTAAAAAATCAAGAAATATATACATCTATCAATAGGGTGTCAGCTAGAATTGTTTGAAAAAATGGTTTTACCAATTTTACTTTATGGTTCAGAAGTATGTGGTTTTGAAGATTAAGATGTTTTAGAAAAAGTTTACCTGAAATTTTGTGAAATTTTATTAAATGTTAAAAAGTCAATCTCCAAGTTTTATTGTTTAAAGTAGATATCCTTTATTTGTATATGCAAAAACAAGAATCGTCAGTTGGTGGTCTACTATAATAGAAGGTAAAGAAAGTAAATATGTTGCTATAATTTATAGGCTTATATATGATTTTCCGAAATGTGCACATAAGGCACATCAAAATTTAACAGGTAATTGTTTTATATATTTACTACCCCTGAGCGGGTAACGCTGCTGGTGGTGTAAACTCCCCGAGAGTATTCATAACTCAGTAGACAGTTCTTTATTCCGTCAGAAAATCTACCATTTAGCAAAATTTTCATCCATCTTAATTTTTCAAATTTATGTAAAACTAAAGATTGTTCCCTCATGCAGAGCATTTCTTAGCTGGATTTGGATTCATATAATTTTGGAACTTAAGATTGATTAATTTTCAACTATTTAGCATATGTTTATCCATCAAACTTTTAGGCCCCTATTGTCACTGATAAGGAATGATTTTCCGAAATGTGCACATATAGCACATCAAAATCTAACAGGTATATATAATAGACTATCATGCATTTGTTCATTAAATGATATAAAAACAAAGTGAATTAAGTCAGATGGGAGTATTTTCAATGAAATTTCGAATTAATTATATCTTGATATATCAAAATTTTTGTAGAAAATGGCTTATTAAGTACGTTAAGCAGAAACGTTTTGATCTGTTTTTAAAAAAGTGGTTTTCTAATTCAAATAGTTTTTCTAAAAGTGTCTCCTACAGTCAATTACCAATTTCAATATTCAGTTACAAAATCATATATCTTCAGAACTTTCAAATAGCGATAAAGATTTTCTTAGTGAATATTGAAGTAGTAGTACAAAATTATCAAGTTGAGACAGGTCTTTGGTTTAATAAACAACATGAAAATGGATTATGAAATATATGTCAAGAGGATGATGGAGATAAATATCATTATATTCTTTGAAGTAAATCCTTTTTAAATAATAGAAATACTTTATTACCTTTGTACATTTTGTATTTTTGAAACTGAATGAAAAGCTTTAAAGTTTTATACATTATTTAATGCTACTAATTAATATATATTGAAAAGTTTATGAAAAGACTCAAAATAGTTATTAACGAGATAATTGGTCCTGCAGGTTAGTTAAGCATCGTTGTTTCTTGTGTTGTTATTTATTATATATTTCTACAGTTTTATATGTTCTCTATTTCATTCAGGAAATTATAATATGACAACATATGTCAAATAGGTTTGTAAACTATGGGTAAGAACCTGCTTATAGGTAATAAACAGAGATTTTTACCAAGGTAGATTATTGATAATCTCTGGTATGTGAGGTTCGTATGTAATTTCAAAGAAAATCAAAATGAAATATATTTCTTGTGAAAAATAAAAAGATTTTTGATTAATTGTTACATGGATCCTCCAACATTTCAGTGACGATTTCTAGGTAACTTTTATTTGAATGTCACTATTTTAAAATTTCAATTTTTAATATTTTTAAAGATAATTACATGAAAATATTATCAATTAAAATTAAGAAGAATAACAAAAAGAATTTAAGTCGGAAGGAACAACGCGTACAACAGAAAAAGAAAACAGACCAATTACAATCATGAATTATCATGAGCGTTCTTTAATGAATCATTAGTACACAATCGGAGAGATTGAATGAAAAAAATCATTTAAACTGAAATTGGTTATTATCTTAAGGTTCCTTAACTGCATACATGTATATGTAGCATAACGAACACTGGATCATCATTATCATCATCATCGTCATCATCATCAGCAGCAATATTATTAAGGCGCCCAACCTTCGACACGAAGTTTGGCGACTTATTGTTTTTTTTTTCACCTTTTCGTATAATTATTTTCATTCCTCCTCTTCTTGCCATGAACTTGTCCGACAGATATCGCTGAGAAAGTTTGGTCAAATCTTAACCAATCTCCACTAGAATGGCTGATCCTCATCTCAAAACGGGCCATACAGGCTTAGAATTTTCAAAATGACAAGCGTTGCCATGGAAACCGACAAAATTTGAATATCTTTAACCCACTTTTTCTCCATTTCTATTCAAAGATTCACATTATATTGATACCAATGCATTGATGTATAAAGTTCTTTTGATTTTTACTATTGTTTCCATAGTTACTGATCACATGACAGAATGCAGCAATCTGATAGGCTGAAAACAAAGCCATTGACTACATATGAGGTATTCAAGATAATGGTTTGAAACATCGTGCATATTCTTTCTACAACGGGCCGCTTCAAAAGCTCCATATTATTTGACCTACTTTTCACGGATGAGTGATTTTGCCTTATTACTTGATGATCAATAAAGGTAAAGTTTTGAAACTTGATACTTATCCTTACAAGAATAGGCCGCTTCAAATGTCCCATATTATTTGACCTACTTTTCACGGCTGAGTGATTTTGCCTTATTACTTGATGATCATTAAAGGTAAAGTTTTGAAACTTGGTAATTATCCTTACTAGAATAGGCCGCTTCAAATGCCCCATTATTATTTGACCTACTATCACAGTTGAGTGATTTTGCCTTATAACTTGAGATAATTCTAAGTTGTCTAAGAAGTAGAAAATAGAAAATGAATTTTATATTTATTATAACAGTAAAGTTATATGTCTACGCAATTTATTCACAGATGATGGAGCCACTACGGTTGCTCAGTTGGTAGAGTGCTCGCTCCGTAAGTGGAAGGTCGTAGGTTCGAACCTCGGCCGGGTCTGACCCAAGACTTGAAAGTGGGTAGTGACTGTTCTTTCGCCAAGCACTCGGCA
Source organism: Tegillarca granosa (assembly GCA_029721355.1). NCBI lineage: Eukaryota > Metazoa > Mollusca > Bivalvia > Arcoida > Arcidae > Tegillarca > Tegillarca granosa. The sequence goes on along the minus strand of CM056602.1, from coordinate 32,326,871 downwards.
TTACGAAATGAAAGTCATGGTTCTTTCGGATGGGAACTTAAAATAAACGAGGTCCCGTGTCACGGCAGGCGTGGCACGATAAAGAACCCTGCCTATATGCTATCAGCGAAACGCATAGGCAAAATTTCTTCACTTCGCCTATAGCTGGCGACGTCTCGATATAAGTGAAATATTCTTGACTGGGACGTTAAACACCATTACTCATCAAGCTCTACTCACAAATGATGATGGTTGGTAGTAATATTGTTTAGCGGACGCACGGGCATTTTAACTATATCGAAAAAATTAACTCTAAAAACAATTTCGTTTATGTGTGTGTTTTATGGTCCGTGATTAAAGCCGAACGCCAGACGAGAAAGCAGTATTTGAAATTTTGGGGTCTTATGTATTACTTAGCTGGGGTTCGAACCCCGTGACGACCACCCGCTGTCGCAACAGACGCTTTATTTATGTGCCACCACGGAGGTAAATACAAGTTTGCTTTTACATTACAGTGTACATGTATATACCGACTGGGGTTCGAACCCTGTGACTGACCGCCTTCCGGTTCTCGCAATAGACGCTTTATCTATGTGCCACCACGGCGGTATATTCAAGTTTGCTTTTACATTACAGTGTATATATCAACTGGGGTTCGAACCCTGTGACAACCGCCTTCCGGTTCTTGCAATAGACGCTTTATCTATGTGCCACCACCGCGGTATATTCAAATTTGCTTTTACAGAGCTGTGTATAAATTTTGTTACCGCACTTAACTAATTTTAAATTATCACCTTTAGATTGATAACAAACAAATAAATTTATAAATGACTGACATTTTAATAAACGGCTCTGTGTGTTGTTAATCAATTTATGAAAAATAACTTATTGAATGACAAATCATTGTTTTATGTCTTTTTCATTTGTATTGCTTTGCACCTCTTATACATTAAATATCATGTAGAGTCATTTAGTTTTTTAAAATTATTGTTCATATAAATGTTTTAATTTATTTGTGTAGAAATCTCGTGGAAGTCTTTGTTTACAAAGCATATCAAAACAAAACTTCTTAATAGGAAATATTTCTTTTTGGTAATCTGTCAATGCACAGGCTTATATCCAGGTATCAAGAACAATTTACATTTATCAGAACACAATCTCTCAGTCTGTGAATCCTGGAGTTGAGTCGATTGTGCATTGTTGTCTCCCTTTGAATTTTTTCTGCATCCACCGTGTATTTTTGACTATCAAAGTTGACACAGTCAAAGTGATATTCATCAACTCAAACCAGAAGCTAAGTGAATTCATACACTTATGAAAACAACCGTGTGTTTTTGATAAATGGTTGTATTAAAGTATTTTCAACAAGAATAAAGATTAAAGCTGCATTAAGTTTTTCAATTTTCTGAATTTTTTTTATTTTGTAAAAATATTTTTTTTTTTAAAAATAGATAACTTCTAATCACGATCCGTGAGATTCATTTTCTAAAATTTCATTCCCTTTAGCTGTAAATTAACGGAATCTTCTATCCGGTTGGTCAATGTTTATTGATGATTAAATTATGAGCCAGGAGCATGCGCACGGATGTACGGAAACTCCAGTAAATCCAAAGTGAAACCTGACAAATTGTATTAATTGTCCGTCATTAATATCCAGATGTATTTGCAATGGTGTTATGTATCCCTTACTAAGGTACAAATGACAAATTCAATGAGGTTCTATCTTTTATTCATCGTATTTCACAGTTTTGTAGTCGTGTTTAAATGACCCGGTTTTTTATGACGTAACCATGTTCTAATATTAGATCCCACATGCTACATCTCGCTTTTATCGTTGAACCAAATGTAACATGGTTGATTAAGAACATCATTAATTAGATCAGCACCGTTTTAATTTTTTTCCTTGGAAAACTTAATGTAGCTTTAAAAAAATTGTTCGATTCGATATAAACATTTTAAACCGGTAAAGATTACAGTAAATGTTAATTAGATTCCAGTCCCAATTAAATCTGTAGCTCGAAATAAAGTAAGATAAAAGCACTTCTGCAACTAATAGCGGTTGTTCTTTTATCAATTATACCATTAATAGATTAAACGTGAATATAAGTAGATACTTGTGATAGAGTTTTTTTAGTGAAATATCATACATGTAGTATTATAATCACTTTCAAAGCAGACTTTCTTATTCTTGAAAATCATATTCATGTACGCATCATGTATAATGATAAAATGTTTACATTCACTTGTATTTTTTATTTATGAAATTATTCTGCATTATTATCAATTTATGCATAAAGCTTATTCACATTTAGCAGCAAAACACTTTGAGAAACGTTGTTCAAAATGGTCTTCTGAATGTATTTTAAAGGGATTTGATTACCTGTTGGAAAACCATTAACTTCTTGGCGTGAGTAAAATTCCAGGTACGTGAATGGTTTTCTTTGCACATTTCTCTATGTATTATAGAACGGCTAGTCATGTAGTAACTATGAATTCAATTGAAATTATATCATTTAATTATTCAGTAATTTTGGCTGTACTTGCATTAAAACTTAGTTAGAATTTATTGTTTCTTTTTACACTTAATTATTTTACAATTTTTCGAGGAACATATAAAAAAATGTTCTTTATGTTTAACATTACCTTTTATATGAATTTAAAAAACTTCAACAGAATACCGTGTGTGAGGTACCTTATATCTCAACATTTACAAATACGTATCTTATTACGTTCATTGAAATATCAATATATTTTGCCTAACAAATTATAATATGTTGCATGAGAGTTATTAACGGATATATTTTCATTTGCCGTGTGAAATTTCCATTTCTCCAAGCTTGAGAACCATTGCGTTCACATGGACTATAAATCACAAAAACCGCGTGATTCCGTCTATGAATACATATAAAATGCAATACACAATTAGGAACTATAATATCATAGGTAAACCAATACGGCTGACACAGCTAAAAATCACATTTACGAGATTTAACAAGAAAGTTTTATTCAACATAATGTATTTTTGAGAATATTAGGTATAAAATAATAATAATAATTTGAATATCAATAAATAACTGTGTTGTTATTTGTGGACTATATTTCGATCGAAAATCATGTTCTCGGTCTAATATGCACGTGCGCGGTCTTTATGGCTGTTGTGTCTACTGGACTCCTCTCGCTGTGCATGTGTTATAGATGGGAATGTTTTAGTCTAAATATCAATGAATAATTTTTTAAAAAATATTAAACGAAAATATAACAATTGAACTATTTAAAATGATGTTTATTGTCAATATGAATGCTAAAACTTTGCATGCAAACTGAATAACGCGCGTTATTCAATGAACATCATTTTAAAACAGTTCACTCGTTAAATAATGAATTGTATTGCATCATATGGCAATGTTTTTCAGGTGTTCATTTATCACATAATCAAACCCGCATCCTTTTCCGGATTTGACTCATTTGTTTAAATCTTCCCGTTAACTAATTTAAATGCAAGATTAGTAATATGTCAATGAAATCTTCCGTCTTGGGTGCGCGATGCGCCGATCCAAAATGGCGGCGAGGTCACGAAGACGTGGGAGGCACCTGTCAATCACGGTGACAGGTTGATGATGGGTAGGGCACGCACCTGTCATGGTGATGGATGAGGGGCGCACCTGTCCTCTTTATGAGTAGGGCACGCACCTGTCCTCTTTATGGGTAGGGCACGCACCTGTCCTCTTTATGGGTAGAGCACGCACCTGGTCATGGTGATGGATATGACAGGCTGATGATGGATGAAGCACGCACCTGTATCATGGATAAACCACGCACCTGTCATGGTGTAGCAGGCTGCTGATAGATAACACCTGGTAGTTGTTGATGGTCATGGATGTTTTGATAAACGACGCGACCTGACATGATGGATGAGTCCAGTAGAAGTTAAACCCAAAATCTTAACCGCGATAGCTGCGCCAATCGAAGATAGCGACGAGGTCACGAAGACGCGGGAGGCACCTGTCATTTTGATGGATGGGGCGCGCAACTGTCAGTCCGCTTTATAGTTAGTTCCTAGGTGGTTATTCAGTTAGATAAATACAATAAATAACCACACGGTCTAAACTATTTATTCTCAACGTTTCTACTTATTTACGTGAATGGACCTACTAAGTAACTATCCTCTCTATCGAACACAAGTCGTATACTCATGCATTCACTTAAACTCGCAATTACATAGGCATGATTTCATATTATCTTTTTCATTTATTTGCTTTTGTTTAATATTCAATGTTTATGTATGTATTTGATTTTCTTCAATATTGATTTAGTTTAATATGTTTAAAATATTTATTTGACTTTGTGTAATATTCGATATTTTTGTTTATATGATCCTGTTGAATATACAATATTTACTGTAATATTTTTAAATATCTATGTTATTATTGACAATTACTGTTAATTAGAGTGAGGTATACTGACTTTATCAAATTTAAGAGAATACCGTCGTATACATGTATGTAACAGAGTATTTATCTGTAATAAATATTTAATTTCTCTTTCAAATGTCTTCTTTCTCTCATAGAATGTACTTTAAGTGGTTACGTCATATATGTCAAATTCATGATGCTTTATGTGCAGCAGATTTGAACTCTTTCCACTCCGTGCGCGTACACCTTTCACGTTCACCACTTGTATACATAAATACAAGTCACAAAAGAACATACTAATCCCTCATCACATAAAATATAAAATTTACATTATATAGAAAACTTGATGAAACTAAATAAATTACACTATCTAAGCTGCGCGTAAATGTCATTACACGCCTGAAAACCATCTAGATAAAATAAGATAGGCAAAAACTTGGGCTGAACGTGAATTAATTATCACAACTTATCCCCTAACTTGTTCATGTGAAAGTTAAATCATATCCCACTTGTTTAAAACTTACTATAATCACATTATGAACATGGTTAGACTATTTTTCATAAAGAACTGTGAGAATGAAATCCAAAATGGCGGCGAGGTCACGAAGACGTGGGAGGCACCTGTCATCTTGATGGATGAGACACGCACCTGTCATATTGATGGATGAGGCGCGCACATGCCATATTGATGGATGAGGAAGAGGATTCCCCTAAAAATTCCCTAGCATTACCTATACATTTCTATTAAGACAAAACGTACAAATATTTATTTTCAAAATTCGATATTTTTGTACATAATCCCCTTATACAGCCCACAGATTACATTGTGTCCCCTGGCACACACCACCTCACCAGTTATATCATATACCAGCCCCCTACACACACACCGCCGCCGCCCCGAGGAGGAGGAGAAGGAGGAGGAGGAGGAGGAGGAGGAGGAGTTAGGAGGAGGAGGAGGAGGAAAGGAGGGAGGGTAAGGCTGAGGAGGAGGATGATATATATCTATAAATAATAAAATAATATATTACAAAACAACAGTCACGTTATAATTTTTTTCTGAAACAAAGATCGTAAGGGGAAAATCTGTGGGAATCGAACCCAGAATATCTGATTTCTCAGCTATACACTTGTAGATTTTTTCATCCCCACACACAATCTTTATTTCAAACATCACATACAATACAAAATATACTTTAACTGTACAGGGCATGAAAGTCGTGGTTAGCTTATTCTGTAATGACCCTTCGTTTATGCATTGTCAGCGATAATTAAGAGTTGCATTAAATAGAAACATCGCATTTAACGAGGAACGAGAGTATGGAATCGGAGCAAAGTCGCTTGTTTCCGACGAAAACTTATTCTTTTATTCACGAGATGCCTCAGTATTCTCATGTGTCGTCTGAAATACCGATTATAGTTATGTACCAATATAACCGGTGAGGATATAATGGTTCGTATCACTTCACCAATCGCCTGCATCCGTTCTGTATTTAATTGTCCGATCGCTGTCTGTCTATCCCGCACATTCATTAATCCCTAATTGATGTAAAAACTCAAAATGTCTGTAGGACCAATGACCGTTCCCTATCGGAGTGAAGCCAACTCTCAAAATGAAGAATGATTTATTGCAACTTTGTTTTATATATCTTCTTTGTAAGGTAGAAGGTCATCCATTAGATAGACCCTTATCTCTGCAGCTTTTTTCCAAGTATCTACTTCCCCTATGTGGTACTCCAGATATAATCGTCGAGCCGTGTCCATGATATTTCGGTAAAACGAATCTTTTTCTAAAGCATTTCTTTTAATAATGTACTCTACAAACTCTTGCATCATAATTTTTCGCATCTCTGGTAGGTTATCGTTAAAAGCTAGGACGTTTGCCCGATCTTCAGTTTCTCCCCTATCCACGTATTCTTCTATTCTTTTTTTCATTTTAGGCTTGATCTTTTCGATGACCTCGGGTAAGAATAATTTCTTCCATATTTTGTGGTCAGTGGTATCTTCTTCGAAACGAGGTCGCTTTCTGCCTCTACCTTCTTGATTTTTTAACCTCTCCCTTTGTTGATACCACGGTGGAGGATACTCGTAGTATCCGCTTCCCCTTTGAACGTTTTCGGGAATTTCACCTTCAATAGACTCTTCCGTCTCTGGCATCTCCACGTCTGTGCTTTCAGCTTTCCTTTCATCCTTTTCCTGTTCAAAAATATTGGGCCTCAGGCGATCTTTTTCCGACGTATTGGCTTTCAAATCAATCAGCAAGTTGCCAAAGGGTAGAGACACTGCCGTTTCGTATACCTTCATCCCCTTTTCGGGATTGCTAGGCTGAATTCTTCTAGCCAACAAGTGGATCTGTTGAGACGATCAACGGGATCGTTAAACAACACGAGATAGTGACAGTTTAAGGCAATGTCTCTGGAGGCTTTTCCCTGCGGAAACAAATTCTGAGTGAGATAAACCACGCTTAAATTTCGATGATGGCTTCCCTTTGTAAACAAGTTGGCGATTCTATTATCGTTCTTCGCTTCGGTCATCACGTCGTCCAAGATGACCATGTTGTTTATCTTTGGATCGAAAAAATAATCTTCTTCTATGTCGTCTGGAATGCCCTTAACAAACTCTACGGTATCGGGTAGCATTGTTTTGATCTCCTCGTAAGCTGGTTGCTTCTGTGAATAACAATAGACGATACGTTGTGGAACGGGGCGCATGGGATCGTTCATGCGCGTCAATAACATATTCAACCAGGTGGTTTTACCTCCCATCGACGGCGCCGTAATCTGCATGGTGAACGGATGTCGAAATTGAAACTCCGGTGACACGGGTGCTTGGAGTTCCCCATCATGCTTTTGAAGTGCGTGTCTCAGCATGTTATCTTTTCTAGGAAATTGTTTACTACATACGCTACATGGATACATGATAACGCTTCAACTTTCAGATTTGAAATAGTATCGATTGTTCCGGACTTTGTTTAAATATAGTTCTTCCTCCTCCTCTGTCTATTCTTTCTTTACTTTTTCATTTATTATTATTTTTTATAATATTTTTTTATCTTCATTTTTTGTTTTGCTAAATTACTAAAATAATGACGTCCATTTGTTTTTACGGACCTTTGTCGGTGTCGGGTGATCACCACTACCCGCTTGAATCAGAGGTACTACGGGCTCCCCATTTTCTATTTTACGTTTGTATTCCGATTTTGCTCTTTCCAACTCACCTTCAACGGGTGACACGTGCTCACCGACTACGATTTTTTCGGGTTCTTTTTCGTACGAAGGCACTGGTATTATGTACGATTTTCCGTCACCTTTCCTTCCGACATATTGTCTACGATCGATTTTCCCATCCATCAAATCTTTGAAAAACTTTCTCCAGACTTCTGGATCAGACACATACATCTGTCCAAGTGACATTATTGAAAGAGTTGTCTCAGACTTTTACCGATCGCTTCGAATGTTAGGTTCAAAATGATAAAGTTCCGGTTCTTTTATTATTCATATATATATATATATCAATCTCCTCCTCAGCCTTACCCTCCCGCCTCCTCCTCCTCCTCGGGGCAAGGAGCGGCGGTGGTGTGTGTGTAGGGGGCTGGTATATGATATAACTGGTGAGGTTGTGTGTGTCGGGGACACAATGTAATCTGTGGGCTGTATAAGGGGATTATGTACAAAAATATCGAATTTTGAAAATAAATATTTGTACGTTTTGTCTTAATAGAAATGTATAGGTAACGCTAGAGAATTTTTAGGGGAATCCCCTTCCTCATCCATCAATATGGCAGGTGCGCGCCTCATCCATCAATATGACAGGTGCGTGTCTCATCCATCAAGATGACAGGTGCCTCCCACGTCTTCGTGACCTCGCCGCCATTTTGGATTTCATTCTCACAGTTCTTTATGAAAAATAGTCTAACCATGTTCATAATGTGATTATAGTAAGTTTTAAACAAGTGGGATATGATTTAACTTTCACATGAACTAAGTTAGGGGATTAGTTGTGATAATTAATTCACGTTCAGCCCAAGTTTTTTCCTAACTTATTTTATCTAGATGGTTTTCAGGTGTGTAATGACATTTGCGCGCAGTTAGATAGTGTAATTTATTTAGTTTCATCAAGTTTTCTATATAATGTTAATTTTATATTTTAAGTGATGAGGGATTAGTATGTTCTTTTGTGACTTGTATTTATGTATACAAGTGGTGAACGTGAAAGGTGTACGCACACGGAGTGGAAAGAGTTCAAACCTGCTGCACATAAAGCATCATGAATTTGACATATATGACGTAACCACTTAAAGTACATTCTATGAGAGGAAGAAGACATTTGAAAGAGGAAATTAAATATTTATTACAGATAAATACTCTGTTACATACATGTATACGACGGTATTCTCTTAAATTTGATCCCCCTCATTCATCACCATGACAGGTGCGTGCCCTAACTATCATCATAAAACGGACTGACAGTTGCGCGCCCCATCCATCAAAATGACAGGTGCCTCCCGCGTCTTCGTGACCTCGACGCTATCTTCGATTGGCGCAGCTATTGCGGTTAAGATTTTGGGTTTAACTTTTACTGGACTCATCCATCATGTCAGGTCGCGTCGTTTATCAAAACATCCATGACCATCAACAACTACCAGGTGTTATCTATCAGCAGCGTGCTTCACCATGACAGGTGCGTGGTTTATCCATGACAGGTGCGTGCCTCATCCATCATCAGCCTGTCATATCCATCACCATGACCAGTGCGTGCTCTACCCATAAAGAGGACAGGTGCGTGCCCTACCCATAAAGAGGACAGGTGCGTGCTCTACTCATAAAGAGGACAGGTGCGCCCCTCATCCATCACCATGACAGGTGCGTGCCCTACCCATCGTCAACCTGTCACCATGATTGACAGGTGCCTCCCACGTCTTCGTGACCTCGCCGCCATTTTGGATTGGCTCGCCGCGCACCCAAAACGGAAGATTTCATTGACATATTACTACTTGCAAGAAAACTAATGAGTCAAATTGCCAGAACAATGCTAACATCTTCGCATAAAATACCATATTCATTATAGCTGCAATAAGTTGTTCATTTTTGTTCTGAAAATTTATTATATATATTGATCAGCACCGAGTATTTTTTTCCCTTTAAAACTTGATGCAGCTGTAAATGGTTAGTGAGGCAACCTTTTTGGAAAGCTAGTACCTCTAGTGTGTTTGGAAAGCTAGTACTTGTAGTGTGTAAGGACGGTAAAGTGGCCATTTAATGACCTTACCTTTGACATCACACCGAAACCGAGAGCACACAGTCCGAGTCTTAATACATAATAATTTTTACATCTATGATCAATAGTAATGATTTTCAAATAAAAAACTCAAATACCTGCCAAAAAGGCACTCAGTTAATAATTTTGTATAATTTGTATAATTGCGATATGATCCCCAGATATCACACACACGTGTTGGTTGCCAGTGCATTCGTACTTGAAGATATTTATCAATGAGATGCGCATTGTTTAAAAACCACGAGTTGTACCAAAACCAAGTACTATCTGGGGAAAATATCAAAACATTTTATACGTCATTATTTGGCAAGAGGCAGCGACAATATTTATTTCAAACGTACATATTAATTAGTATTCAGATATTACTTTTGTTTTTGAAATTTTTAAATTTAAAATACCCTATTCCATTGCAAAGAAGGGAAAACTTCCTTTTGTACCCTCCACTAAAATTACATTGCATTTCGACTAAACTGGTCATTTTATTTACTTATTATTATTTAACGTAATCAAATAGAGCCAACGCGAATATTTCCGTCAATTTTTTTTTTCTTTAATTTTAAATATTATTTAATTGGGGTGGCTGGGTTACAAAAGAAAGTTTTACCTAAACAGCTAAAACGGCGTTTAAATGACGAAATATATCAATAGTATCCTTAGACAAAATTCAAATGTATTGGGTTAGGGTGTGGTCAAAATGATTCCAAATCGCAATTTGAACAAATATAGATTTATACAAAATCGCTTCTTGAACTCCCAGTCATTTATATAAAAAAAAAATCTGAACCTTTCGTGTTTTAGGCTATATGCTTTGGTGGTAAATGCTACTGATTTCTATTTTTTATTGATCATGATCACGTGCATTCTAGAGGCCAACGTGACGATAATCTGGAGTATTGCCCCTTTGACACTCTATAACCACGTGTCTTTTGAACACGTTTTTGGTAGTTAAAGGGTTTTTTAATGAAAGGTCGGATTTTTTGCACAATTTTTAACTTATTTTCTTACTATGAATCCTCAAAAGTATAAACAGTTTAACAAATACATTGAATTTTCATTTTTGACGAAAAAATCATAGTAAAACTAGTGTCACGTGATAATAACAGAGGATCCCAAATAGGTCAAAAAAATGGCTGTCAGTGTGTACTATCACAACTATTCAGTTCATCAAGGAATTCACAATATCTTTCTAACTTAGGAGAATGTAAGTAAAATGAATAATTATTTGTGTTTGTATATGCTATCTTGATTTAAATGTAGTTTTTATTTAGTTTTGAACGTTAGCCTATACGGGTAAATTATGTTGTTGACATGCATCTATCATACATTGCATTGGTGATCATGCGTTAATAACATGGTCTATCCCATGTGTAACCTTGCTATATAGATTCAAAATCGAATTTTTTCGGGGATAACCAACGGTAGGTACAAACGCCAACGATCCCGGATTACCGTCCCGTCTAGACCACGGGGGTTGATAAATGTTATATTATTCGGAATTTTTTTTAAGATTGTTAAAATGTATGAACTTGTATTAACCTCGCATGTAATAAAAACACAAATAAATAATCTTTAAAACAAAAATACGAAAATCCTGACACCAAGACTCTGTGGTCTAGACGTTCTGATATTTATGATATCACACGCTTATTTTCTTTTGTATTTCAATTAATTTTGAACTGTACCTAAATCCAAATGTGTGTCACGTTTAATGATTTATTTAAGAAATTGCACCAGACATTTTTGAAGAATTTTGTTATTCGAACACAGGAATACTGATTTACAAGGCAAGAATTCTACCACTAGACCACTGACCTATTCATATTAGATGATCGCTTTCAATAAAAATAACCCTTGTGTTGTTCTAAGATTTTTTTATAATTCAAATGCAACATTTAAAAGTATAAATGTTTAAAATGAAAAAGCATTTGTAAGAGGCAAAGCAAACTATTTATAAAATAAAACTTACGAAAATAATAATTTAACAAACTAATACTAAGGCTGAATGAAACATGAATGGTACTCAGTTTGGTATTCTTGGTTTCTCACATACTGGATATGCTCAGTAAATAAGCCTGCAAGGTTTCAATTCATGGACATTGCGGATATTAAAAATTGTTTCCATGGCACAATTCTGCAGAACACAAAAACAAACATGAAATGGACAGAAAATACCTTGAATAGTTGGGCCAGAGTTAGGAACGTAGTTAAACAGTTAGAGCAACCCCAAGTACCTCAGACAAGGAAACTAAAGGCTATTTCTGCCTTATACTTCAATTGAAAGTACTAGTATTCCTAAAACTACATGTATAACACCAATTGTCCATGAATCACCGTTCAACCTTATGGTCTCAAACAGATGACAAATGACTGATGAAATAGAAAGGCCCACATACAAAATCCGACAATTTAATTGCGGGGATAATTTTGGAAATTTCAAACTAAAATGTAAATTTTGACCTTGCACATGTTTATTTTGTTTATTTTGGTGCATTGATTTAATAAAGTAACATATAAATGAAGACTGGGTCATTTATACAGGTCATACCCATGAGCAACATTCACCTAATCGGATTAACTATTGTATTCTTGTAGACATGCAACAAGTTTGATATCGCATTGTTTGCTTGTTTGAAATCTTCTATTTAGTAATTTATTTCCAATTACAGCTCTATTCTACACTGTCATCACTCAATATGGGATGTTGACTTGGTAAATTAATAGTGTAAGGTTTCCGGCTCGAAGGTGGGAGGTTGATGGGTCGATCCCTTACCAGTTCAAACACTAGTCTTAAAAATTGATATTTTGCTTCCACATCTGTACTTTGAGCCTGACTCAAGATCGTTGTAAAGGCATCTTTTATATCAAGAGTAGGCCTAAAGACAATATTTGTTAATGAGTGAAAATGCTCCAAAAATTCAACTTTGAGGAGTAAATTATTACATTTTGCAACAGAAAAAAATATTGAATGCCACTGTTCAATGCAGAGGCAGAAAAAATGAAGCAGAAATGATTTATAATGTTTTCTGCTATTACAATTTACAGTGAGAAAGTTGGTCTCTGAATCAACATTTGGATTAATAAGCTTGTTAAATAAGATAATAAATATAGCTGATTCTTTACCAATGTTCTCCTAATGTATACCAGTATGCAGATGATGTCAAATTGAGTGTGGAAGGTCCTTGCCCATATTAGTTAAAAATTGATATGTACAAAATAAGTGTACAGACATTTATATTTAACAGGATTAAACCCCTTCACCCCCCCCCCCCCCCCATGTACAAAATAAGTGTACAGACATTTATATTTATCGGGATTAAACCACCCCTCACCCCCATGTACAAAATAAGTGTACAGACATTTATATTTAACAGGATTAAACCCCCTTCACCCCCCATGTACAAAATAAGTGTACAGACATTTATATTTAACAGGATTAAACCCCCTTCACCCTCCATGTACAAAATAAGTGTACAGACATTTATATTTAACAGGATTAAACCCCCTTCACCCATAAGTGTACAGACATTTATATTCATCGGGATTAAACCCCCTTAACCCCCATGTACAAAATAAGTGTACAGACATTTATATTTAGCAGGATTAAACCCCCCTCACCCCCATGTACAAAATAAGTGTACAGACATTTATAGTTAACAGGATTAACCCCCCACACACACACGCACACCCCACATTGGTCTTAAATGTTGTTTTAGTATTGTAATTATAATTATTATGCTATAAGCTGCACTGCTTTACTGTAACACATGAAATTTTTGTGTGCACTATATTTTCTTAATATTCGTGATGAAGTTCCAAATTGTGAAAATAAAATGTGCGAAAATTAATGTGGATATTTTAAATACAGAAGAAGAAATCATCTGGTAAACAGGACTTGAGGATATCAACTTCCGGTTTTATTGGAGATGTTTAAACGGTTTAAAAGCAATTTCCGATTTTATTGATCAAGAGATGTTAACAAAATGCATAGAGTCACAAGATATAAATCTTTTGTAATAATATGTTTGTTTAACTTTATTTAATGTTACATGATTACAAGTGCGATTTATACAATTAAGATCTACTTGACAGGTGTTTGCATGACCTATATTATTACCTGTCTTAATAAAGGGGCTTAATATGAGTGATCACGGAAATATCATGCTTCAAAATTACTTTGACATGTATTATTTTCTACTGGTACTTCTGTTTGGTTTATTCCCAGAATGGCCAGCTATATAGCTACTGGACTATAAAAACATCTAATCAAGTTCAGGGATTATGAAGGCTTCAAAAGGGTATTGCAATTAAAGCTGCATTAAGTTTCTAAAGAAAAAATTACAACGGTGCTAATCTAATTAATGATGTTCCTAATGATCAATGTTACATTTGGTTCAACAATAAAAGCTCAAATAAATACAGAAATTACAGTAATTACCCAGCGAGATGCAGCATTTGGGATCTAATATTAGAACATGGTTACTTCATCAAAACCTGGGTCATTTAAATACAACTTTAAAAACGGTGAAATACGATAAATTAAACACAGAACATTGTTAAATTTGTCACTTGTGACTTAGTAAGGGATACATAACACCATTTCAAATACATCTGGATATTAATGACGGACAATTAATGCAATTTGTCATGTTTCACCTTCAATTCATGGGTTTTTCCGTACATCCGTGCGCATGCTTCAAGCTCATAATTACCATCATAAAACATTGACCAACTGGTTAGAGGATTCTGTTTATTTACAGCTAAAAGAAATGAAATTTTAGAAAATGAATCTCATGGATCGTGATTAGAGGATATCTATTTTTAAAAAAATATATTTTTAGAAAATCAAAAAAAAAAAATTCAGAAAATTGAAAAACTTAATGCAGCTTTAAGGTTACATGTAATTTCCCACAATATTACAGAACAAAACTGAAAACTGGAACCAGTAGTTTGATGATCAAATAGAGAGATATAAATTAACACTTTCTTAAAACAGACTTTAGCTGGTCATTTCCTTAAATTTCTTTGTTTTTCATTAACATTATTCAGGTGGAAAATGCTTTAATTTATAGAGTATTTAATGAAAAAGCAATATTCTAAATTGATATATTTTATTAATAAAATTTTCTTTAAAAAATTGATGTGCAGCATAAAATTATATATTTTTGATACAGTAGATTTGCCTATGAGTATGTGTACCGGATATACACAGGTGCAGTATACCAATTATGTTAATTCATCCTTTATTGGGGCCTTGGTGGCCGAGTGGGCTAAAGCGCGTGCTTATGGATCACAACACCTCTCACCGCCTGGGACAGATCCTAGTGTGAGCAAGTTTGTCAGTTGGCTTGCTGAAGGTCGGTGGTTTTCTCGGGCACTCCGGTTTCCTCCACCATCCCAGAACTGACCACCTCAAAATAAGTGAAAGAATCTTGACTGGGGCGTAAAACATCATTACTCCACTCCACTCCACTCATCCATTATTGATTAATCACAGATGGATGGATAGCAGCTAGCTTACTTCTACACAAGCAATCAACAACCAATGGTCTTTAGATTGGATGATAATATTTAGTGGGTGTGAATGGTCACTAGGTGAAGTTTATTATACCATTTCATTCAGCATCTAAAATGACCATCAATAACATAAATAATAATTATAGAATTATGACCAATACAGGTCTGTTTATTAACCATTTTAGTTTGGCTTTGGTGCAGGAAAAGTACAGTAGAACTTCGATAACTCGAAGTCCATCGGACTTGGGTGGTGACTTCGAGTTATCAGGGTGTTCGAGTTATCGAAGCTGAAGGATGATGTCACCTTAATACTAGTATATGTTTTCAATAACAGAAATCTTTGATGTTGTAAACAGTTATCGGAACTCGGATGAGATGCAATAGAAAAAAACAATACTAATAGTTACCTTCGAAACATAATAATAATACATATAATAACGTGTTATTTTATTTTAAAATGATGATGTACACAAACAACGGAATCGGAAATCAGATCTGTGTAATGTTTATCAGCAAAACTTATTTATTACATTTTTAAGATAATACGAACGCAGTAAATAAAATTACAAAGCATTGCCATAAGTCTTTAATAATTTAATGCAGTCTTGAGTACCACTGGGTTAGTCGTTTAAATTCATCTTGGAGTAATTTAGTGAAAAGTTTAACTATTACTCGATGGCGGCATATTACTCGGCTTCTGTAATTAGAGATAAGAGTAAAGGATTAGCGTACCTATGAAAATTAATTGTCAGTGACGGTACTGAATAGTAATCCGTTAATTGATTGTACTTATTAATACGGTAGATAACTAGATCTACTCATTTCATTTCTCTAATAATTACCAATATGTGATTTGTCTGATTGTTTTTAATTAACGGGTCTTTGGTCACACATTGTTAGAATAAAATTCGAGTTTTTGAAGTTAATTTTAATAGATTTTTTAACTACAGACCAAATATTTACTTTGAGTTATCGGGGGTATTCGAATAATAGAAGTTTGAGCTATCGAAATTGTCTTAATATAACTTATATAGAAAACCGGTCCGGACAAAATAAAGACTTCGAGTTATCTGTGGTATTCGAGATATCTAAGGTTGAGTTATCAAAGTTCTACTGTATAAATGTATTGTCCTTTAATTACAGTAACTTAACAGTATCCAACATCCATGATGGTTTGGAGACATTTTTTTTTGTCAGTATGAATAAAGTATACCATCACTAATCACCATGTTAAGTGCAAAAATAGATCAGTCACATTAAAAAAAATAAATTAAAAAAGTTTTAACTGCAAAAGAAACATAATATACCATTTTCAGTGATTTGACATACAGTAATAATGTAAATTTATGTTTAACCACATGATCAGCTATAGTTGGTCTGTTTTAGTTGTCAACTTTATATCATTATTTGCTGTAACTATGTAAACAATTTCCTGATTACTGATAGTAATTGCTTTTTTTCATTAATAAATTATTTTTTTTAACTGAAAAATGATACAGGTATCCTCTATTTATTTAAATGTTGACAAACTGAAAGCAGAATTATAACAATGTTATTAGTATAAAAATAGCTTCAGAAGTTTATAACTAAGTGTCTATGGGTATATTTAGTAAATAATAAGTTAAAATGGTTTTTTTTTTTGCTCTTTTATTTATTCATGTACATTAAAACTGTACAAAACTAACAATTTCCCAAATATTTACAAGTCTACATTTCACTGTTTCATCCCATGTTGTAAGTTATCCCGTTTCTATGAAAAAATATAAAAGTATAAAAAAAATAAACTAGTACTATGGTGGCATATAGATGATACAAAAGTTTTTTGCATGCTCACGTGAAACTTTGCTAACACGGAAGCTGTTGCATACAATAACTTCCTTTTGAGCATGCATTAAGTTTCATGTTAGCACACAATTGTTTTCATGTGAGCATGTGGTAGGTTTCGTGTGAAACATATTGCATGCTTACTTGATATGAAAAATATTTTTCATGTCAACTCTGTACCGCCATACTAGTAGAGCTTTTAAAATAATAGCTATAACTCTGTACTAATTTCTATATTTTTTTCATATGACTTAAAGAGCAGCAGTATAAAAGGACCAACTGTTTTTGAGAAAAAAAATTTCTTTTTTGGACCTTTTCTGTTCATCATATTTTAAAAGAAATAAAAAAAATATCATTTTGAAGAAGGAAAATTTTTTCTTTTTGTTTATGACATAAACCAGGAACATTAAACTTCGATGAGATAAAAAATTTTAGGTTTTCACCAATTTTCATCCAAAGTCTATCAACATTTTTGCAAAAAAGAGAAGATATTCAGAATTTGTTGCTAAAATTACAGGTTCTAGTTTCCAAATGCATTTTACCATCTACCTCATCTATACTAAAGAAGTTTTTTAATTAGTTGTTATGTAATTAATAATTACTAAAAATACAATTTTTTATCAGGAAACCTTACCATGAAATACGATTGTATTTCTTACAAGACTATTAACTATTTCTAAAAAAGTTCAGGTCATGGTTTATTTTGGTATTTTTTTGTTCTTTATGTGGATCTTAGTGGGACAGGTTTTAAAATGATTAAAATACACAAACATGTATGTTGAATCATGGTCATTTTGTTTTTATCTTTCTTCCCACATGTATAATGACATTTTTATATATATATATATATATATATATATATATATATATATATATATATATATATATATATATATATATCAAGGCCAAGAAAAAGGTCCCTGGTGCACTTTACACATGTATTAAACTTTTTGTGTAGGCATGTACTTGTGAATATTGCAGGTATTAATACAGCAATCATTTTGGTATATGGTTCAAGGTCATGGGTTCTAAGGTCAAGGTCACAGCTACATAAGAATACTTAATTGGTAAAAATGATAGGTATCCATACAACAACCATTTCGATATATAGATTCAGGTCATAGGTTCATAGGTCAAGGCAACATTCATGAGAATATCATATTGGTTGATTATAAATACAGAAATCTAAAACTTCTGGTAAATGCATGACTTTTGAAAAATTACAGATATTTGGATCCTGGCCATTTTGACATATAGATAAAGACAATTAATTCAAAGGTACAGGGTCAAAGATACACAAGAATACAGGAATACTTATTGCTTAATCATATACTAGTGTATATATATATATATATATATATATATATATATATATATATATATATATATTGTTAGTATATATATAATTGATATAAATTGATATATGGACTTGTTCATGGACTCCAAGGTCAAAGTCACACAGATGCATAAGATAACTGAAATGGTTAAATAAATGAAAAACAAGTTTTTTTTAATAGGCTTGTACATTAAAATGTTGTAGGCATTGATTTAATGATGATTTTGATCAAAGTTAAGGGTTTAAAGGTCAAGGTCACATAAAAGTTTAAGGGATGATCTAATAAAAGTCATTTTCAAATATTTTTTGAAATTGTAAACTTGTTGTATAGACATATATATGTATTTTAGAGTATTGTAGCTACTACCACAACTTTAATTTCATTGTGTACTTCAAAGTCATTGGTTAATATTCAAGTTAAGACAAATTATAAATGCTTAAAAAATTACCTAGAAAATTTTGAAAGGCATGATTATTAAAACATTGTAAATATTGATAAAATGACCATAATGCTGTATGTTCATGGGGACAAAGATTAGGATCATTAATATTAAAATGGTTAATTATCTCTAAAACTATAAAGGAGATTGGAATTCAAACCCAGGCTGGGGCTGACCAAGACTTGAAAATTGGTAAAGACTGTTCTTTTGCTAAGCACTCTGCATTTAGAAATTAAAGTCATGAGTTCCTCTGAAGGAGACCTTGAGAACTGTAATGTCTCAATATATGTGAGATATTCTTGACTGGCATGTAAAACTCTATAAAATCATATCTTAAACTACAAATAAATTGTTTAGGCATGTGCATTGTTATAATTGTAAGCTAATGTCTCTTAAGATGTTCTGTAACAACATGTAGCCATTCTTACATTAGTGTTACATACTTATTTTCCTAGCTCAATATGTTGACGTGTATATGCGTTTGAATTATATTCCTTGCAGACGGGTGACAGTTAAGCCCTACTGGGGCCTCTTGTTTCTAGAATTTTTTGGGCTTGTTATTATGAAAGTACATATATTCATAGGAGACCACCACATTCTGTTCACTATGTGAGCCATCCAGGCCATCTTGGATAAATAGACATAGGGCGTTTTGAAATACACACACAATGTTATTGATTTTTAGCCCACAAATGCAGTACATGTATACTGGCTTATACATACGCGTGTTTGTAACACAAACCTGTTTGTAACTACAACATTTTAAGTTGCTATATTTACAGAATCTTGAAGTGAAGTTGTAGACATCACAATATTTATAATCGGTATGTTTTATAATGTAACTATAATTTTTAATTAATGAATGATTATATTAACTACTTTGAGATCTATTTGTTATAGTGTGTCTTTCAGAACTAGTTGTACAAGCCTTTGTGATCTACTTTGTGAAAGGATAGCTAAACAAGTGTTTGTGATCTGTTTTGTGCAGAGCTAACTGTAAAGCGTTTTTGACCTACTTTTGCTAGTATATCATTCAGAACTAAGAGTACAAGTGTTTGTGATCTACTTTGTGTAAGGAGAAACTGATAAAGTGTTTTTAATCTAATTTGTGTTATTGCTAGCTGTACAAGTGTTTTTGATCTACTTTGTATGAGTGCAAAAATGCAGGACTAATAATACAAGTGTTTGTGATCTTCTCTGTACAAGGCTAGTTGTACAAGTGTTTGTGATCTTCTCTGTACAAGGCTAGTTGTACAAGTGTTTGTGATCTTCTCTGTACAAGGCTAGTTGTACAAGTGTTTGTGATCTTCTCTGTACAAGGCTAGTTGTACAAGTGTTTGTGATCTTCTCTGTACAAGGCTGGTTGTACAAGTGTTTTTGATCTTCTCTGTACAAGGCTAGTTGTACAAGTGATTGTGATCTTCCTGTACAAGGCTAGTTGTACAAGTGTTTGTGATCTTCTCTGTACAAGGCTAGTTGTACAAGTGTTTGTGATCTTCTCTGTACAAGGCTAGTTGTACAAGTGTTTGTGATCTTCTCTGTACAAGGCTAGTTGTACAAGTGATTGTGATCTTCTCTGTACAAGGCTAGTTGTACAAGTGTTTGTGATCTTCTCTGTACAAGGCTTGTTGTACAAGTGTTTGTGATCTTCTATGTACAAGTGTTTGTGATCTCTGTACAAGGCTAGTTGTACAAGTGTTTGTGATCTTCTCTGTACAAGACTGGTTGTACAAGTGTTTGTGATCTTCTCTGTACAAGGCTAACTGTACAAGTGTTTGTGATCTTCTCTGTACAAGGCTAGTTGTACAAGTGTTTGTGATCTCTGTACAAGGCTAGTTGAACAAGTGTTTGTGATCTTCTTTCTTCAAGGATAGCTGTACAGGTGTTGGTTAAATACTTTGAACTTATGTATAATACAGGACTAGGTATTCAAGTGTTAGTGATCTACTTTGTACAATGCTAGCTGTATAAATATTTGTGATCTTCTATGTATAAGGCTTGTTTTACAAGAGTTTGTGATCTAATCTATACAAGACTTTGTGATCTCTTTTGTACAGGGCTAGTTGTACAGGTATTTGTGATCTACTCTGTAGAAGGCTAACTGTACAAATATTTGTGATTTACTTTGTACAAGGTTAACTGTACAAGTGGTTGTGATCTACTTTGTACAAGGCTTACTGTACAAGTATTTGTGATCTCCTTTGTACAAGCCTAGCTGTACAAGTGTTTGTGATTTACTCTTTACAAGGCTAACTGTACAAGTGTTTGTGATTTAATCTTTATAAGGCTACCTGTACAAGTATTTGTGATCTCCTTTGTGCAAGCCTAGATATGCAAGTATTTGTGATCTACTTTGTACAAGGCTTACTGCACAAGTGGTTGTGATCTCCTTTGTGCAAGCCTAGCTATGCAAGTAATTTTTATCTACTTTGTACAAGGCTAACTTTACAAGTGGTTTGATCTATTTTGTACACGGCTAGCTGTACAAGTATTTGTGATCTCTGTGCAAGCCTAGCTGTGCTTTGTACAAGGCTAACTGTACAAGTGGTTGTGATCTACTTTGTTCATGGCTAGCTGTACAAGTATTTGTTATCCTTTGTACAAGGCTAGCTGTACAAGTGTTTGTGATCTACTTTGTACAAGGCTAGCTGTACAAATGTTTGTGATCTACTTTGTACAAGGCAAACTGTACAAGTGGTTGTGATCTTCTCTGTACAAGACTAGCTGTACAAGTATTTGTGATATCCTTTGTGCAAGCCTAGCTGTACAAGTATTTGTGATCTATTTTGTACAAGGCTAACTGTACAAGAGTTTGTGATCTACTTTGTACAAGGCTAACTGTACAAGTGGTTGTGATCTACTTTGTACATGGCTAGCTGTACAAGTATTTGTGATCTACTTTGTACAAGGCTAGCTGTACAAGTGTTTGTGATCTACTCTGTACAATGGTAGTTGTACAAATGTTTGTGATCTATTTAGTGTAAGGATTAACTGTTCTTAATCAGCTTTGTACTAGTGTGTCATGCAAGACCAGCTGTACAAGTTTTTAATGTTCTTTTTTGTACTAATGCATTTTGCAGTACAAGCTGTGCAATTTTTGTGATCTTCTTTGTACTAGTGTATTATGCAAGGCTAGCTTTACAAGTGTTTGTAATATATGTTGTACTGGTTTATCAAACACAACTAGCTGTACAAGTGTTTATGATCGACTTTGATCTAGTGCATCATTTAGCACCAGCTGTACAAATATTTGTTATTAACTTTCACAAGTGCATTTAATTTTTTTTGCTGTACTAGCTGTGCAACAGTTTGTGAACTGCTTTGTACTAGTTCATCATGCTTGGCTAGCTGTGTAGTATACAGGATCTACTTCATACTAATACATAACACATGACTACCTTTAAAGTGTAAATGATCTACTTTGTAACACATGTAGTGCATTACACAGTACTAGTTGTGCAGTTTTTGTGATCTACTTTGAACTGGTGCCTCATGCAGGTCTAGTACAGAAGTTTAGTATTTATATTTATACTAGTGGACATTGCAGGCAGGGCAAGCTGTACAAGTGTTAATGATCTTTGTACGAATCCATCATACAAAACTAGCTTAATAAGTGTTTCTGATTTACTTGGTACTAATGCATCATACATGGCTAGTTGTAGAAGTATTATGGATCTATTTTGTACTAGTGCATTCTGCAGTAGTAGCTGTACAACTGTTTGTGAACTTCTTTGTACATGTTCACCATGATGGGATTGCTGTACAGTATACATGATCTACTTTGTACCACTATATCACACATTACTAGCTGTAAAAGTGTTAATGATTTACCTTTAAGAAATACATTATGCATCACTTAACTTGCATAAGTGTTTGTGATCTACACTGTACTAATGCACTGGGCAGGTCTAGTTGTAGAGTATATATCTGATCTACTTTGCACTAGTGTATTGAACACAACTACCTGTACAAGTGTTTGTTATCTACTTTGTACTAGTGTATTGAACACAACTGCCTGTACAGGTGTTTGTGATCTACTTTGTACTATTGTTTGAACACAACTACCTGTACAAGTGTTTGTGATCTACTTTGTACTAGTGTATTGAAAACAACTACCTGTACAGGTGTTTGTGATCTACTTTGTACTAGTGTATTGAACACAACTACCTGTACAAGTGTTTGTGATCTACTTTGTACTAGTGTATTGAACACAACTACCTGTGCAAGTGTTTGTGATCTACTTTGTACTGTTGTATTGAACTCAACTACTTGTGCAAGTGTTTGTGATCTACACTGCACTAGTGCACCAGGCAGATCTTGCTGTACAGCAGGGCTACACAAACGCCGGTAAGGTCAATCGGCAGTAGGCAAAAGGTACATCAACACCCCCTCTCCCAACAATCGGCCAAGGGTACCTGTAAATAGGGAAGTTCAGTGAATCCTGACACTGTCCTGAGTAATTTTAATTGTTAACAAGCCGGCATTAAAGAATTTTTAATCAGATTTTGTCTTACTATAATGGGGAAAAAAGCCGATTTGGATATTTTTCAATCGGCTTTTTTAAGTTTGAATCTGTGTTTTTTTTTTGCCAAAAATGGGTGCTTGTGAAGGTCTGCTGTACAGTATATATGTAATCTACGTAGTACCAGGACATTATGGAGGACTGTTTGTACAAATGTTCAAGGTCTACTTGAGTGTTTATGAGTACATTATGCATGACTTGTTGTACAAGCCTAAATGATCTACTTTGTACTAGTTTATTTTTCAGGGCTCGCTGTTTGTGACTTACCTTTTAAAAGTGGATTATACAGACTTTGACTAACACTCTGACTGACTCCAAAAGTTTTGGGTCTGAAATAAAAAGAAACAAAGCCACATGTTACCATGTTTGACATAAAGAATTTAGATAATACATTTATTACAATTCATGATAGGTAACCATGCGTCCTTTCTATTTAGATATATGTAAAAGACTCTTCGTAAACCGAAGGACAGTATAGCTTTGATGTAACTAACTGATTGTTTTAAATAACTATTTGTTATGAAACAGCTTGATGAGAATATCAAAGATTTTCTATTTCCCTGAAAAAGACAGGGTAAGATCTGAAAATGACATGCACAAGTGTTTACATTATTTGAAGATCATAATTCAATTGTTGGATTTGATAAATTCAGCAAGATAAAATTGTCTATGTAAAATTCTTGAGAAGAGATTTTTCAAATTCTTTTTTTTTTCTAAAAAATATTACAAAGGTGGTAATAAAAAAAATTATTGAAATTATAAATTTTCCAGATTTACATTTAAATTAAGAAAAGTCTTTGTGAAGAAATGATTGTGATTGTGCCAGTACAAACCTTACCAGTAAGGATTCCTTTTGGACAGATTGGTCAGTCTGTACCAGTACACTATTTGACTATTGTGCCTTGCCAACGAGGGATCCTTTATGACAGGTTGGCCTGTACCAGTACTCATTTGACTGTTGTGCCTTGCCAATGAAGGATCCTTTTAGACAGGTTGGTCAGTCTGTACCAGTACACATTTGAATGTTGTGCCTTGCCAACGAGGGATCCTTTATGACAGGTTGGCCTGTACCAATACACATTTGAATGTTGTGCCTTGCCAATGGTCAGTCCATGCCAGTACACATTAAAATGCTTTACCTTGCCAATGAGAGATCCTTTAAGACAGGTTGGTCAGTCCATGCAAGTACACTTTTGAATGATGTGCTCTACCAAAGAGGACTTCTTTTGGACAGGTTGGTCAGTCCATGCCAGTACACTTTTATATATTTTACCTTGCCAAAGAGGGATCCTTTAAGACAGATTGGTCAGTCCATGCCGGAACACTTTTGAATGCTGTGCCATACCAATGAGGATTCCTTTTAGATAGGTTGGTCAGTCTGTGCCAGTACACATTGAGATGTTGTGCCTTGCCAACATAAGATCCTTTTAGACAGATTGGTCAGCCTTATCAGTACACATTTGAATGCTTTGCCATACCAAAGAAGATTTCTTTGAGACAGGTTGGACAGTCTGTGCCAGTACAAATTCGAATATTTTGCCTTGCCAATAAGGATCCTTTTAGACAGGTTAGTCAGTCTGTGCCAGTACACACTTGAATGTTTTGTCTTGCCAATGAGGGATCCTTTTAGACAGGTTGGTCAATCAGCAAGTACACATTTAAATGTTTGCCTTGCCAAAGAGGAATTCTTTTAGACATGTTGGTCAATCCATGCCAGTACAAATTTGAATGCTGTGCCTTGCCAAAGAGGGATCCTTTTAGACAGGTTGGTCAATCTGTGCCATTACACATTTGAATGTGGTGCCTTGCCAACGGGGGATCCTTTTAGAGAATGGGGGAATCTGTGTCAGTACACATTTGAATATGGTGCCGTACCAAAGAGGAATCCTTTAACACAGGTCAGTCAGTCTGTGCCAGTACAGGTTGGTCAGTCTGTGCCATACCAGAGAGGATTCCTTTTAGACTGGTTGGTCAGCCTGTGCCAGTCTACATTTGAATGCTGTGCCTTGCCAATGAAGGATCCTTTCACACAGGTTGTTCTAGTCTGTGCCAGTACACATTTAAATGTTGTGCCTTGTCAACAAGGGAATCCTTTTAGACAGGTTGGTAAGTCCATGCCAGTGCACATTTGAATGTTGTACCTTGCCTAGGAAGGATCCTTTTAAGACAGGTTGGTCAGTCTGTGCCAGTACACATTTGAATGCTTTGCCTTGCCAACGAGGTATCCTTTTAGACAGGTTGGTCTGTACCAGTACACAATTCATTGTTGTGGCTGTTTTAAGATTGATCCTGATAAAAAATAAAACTTTTATTTTTTTAAGAAATAGTTTGATGTTATTTCATTCAATATTTTAAATGTTTAAACTGCATTTCATTTGAATATAAACAAAATTATGCATTTTATTCAAGTTCTGCTGAAAGATCAAAATCTGACAAAGAATTAAAACTATGGTATGCTGTCACAAGTAGAGGGAAAGCATTTACACTTATATCTGTCAGAAGAAAAAAATAATAGAATGATAATAAATAATAAATAATAAATTCATTGGTAATGGCAAATATTTTCTTGCACGCTTTTGGCTACTAATAAATAAAATATGGTTGATTTGCTTATTTAATGACTTATTTAGTTTAGTTTAATAATATGTAACATCTTTACAGAAAATAAAATCAAAACATATTTTTTTCTTGTAGATTTTTATTATACATAGGAGTTAATACAAATGAAAATCCTTTAAGATGGAGTGGCATATTATGAACGCTGAAGGCATTTCTAGCCTCTGTAATGGACTAGGTGCTATTGAAGATGATGTTTATGTTCCAGCAGATGATTGTGAAGGTAGGTATTTGTGTATATTTTGTGTGAAACAGGGTGCATATCGGTTCTGTCAGTTCCCTCTGTCTGCCTGTCCCAAACATGCATTTAAAGAACCACCATGTGTCCAATTGATCTCAAACTTGGTCAACTTATTCCTTGTGATAAAACATTGCATGGGATTGCATATCAGTTCACTAGGTCAAGGTTAAGGTAACAGTTATTATAAATAGAAATTTGGTTTCTGTGCCATCAAAAGACCCATCGTTCATCCGATTGATCTCGGACCTGGTCAACTTGTTCTTTGTGATGAGACATCACATGGGATTGCAAATCAGATCACTAGGTCAAAGGTCAAGGTAACAGTGACTATAAATAGAAAATTGGTGTCAGTGCATTTAAAGATGCACCATTTGTGTGATTGAAATTTGGTTTCTGTGCAATTTAAGACATGCCAGAGTCCTTTTTTCAGATCATTTTTTCTTTACTTTATATTGGTAGATTAACATCCTATTTTGTTTGTTTAATGTTACAATATAATTACTAGGATAATGTCACCATACCTCAAATACCTCTTATTAAAATTATACTCCTGTAATGATATTGAACATTGTATAAGTAAATGTATTTGTTTTAGTTTAACTCACCTGGCAAAGCCAGGATGAGCTTATAGCAAGGTAAAGTGTGCATTAATCTTCTACTCTGAAACTAAAGGTTCAAATTAAAATGAAATAAGGCATGGAAGGTACTCGATTCTAAAAGATAAAAAAATTATATCCAACATGTCCTTCTGAACTCAAAGATGGCTGTTGTTACTATATACAGCAAAAACCTTAAAATGTCCAATATGGGTTCATTTATTCACTGATTTTGTTGAAATTTGAAACATAGAAAATACATGTAGATTTTGGGGATAAAACATATGTAACATGTTTTTATGTACAATTTTTGTTTGTGTAATATGCAAATAAGGCATATTTTTAGCCTGTAACTACACTGAAAGTGCCTGACTATATATATAGCTAGTTGCAAGTAAATTTAGTTTGAAGGTCCGTGGGTGGTAAAAGTCAGAAATTGAATCTGACATGTCTATTCAAAATCCAAGATGGCTGCCTTTACTTCAAATAATAGCAAAAACCTATAAAAGGCCATTATGGGATTATTTATGTACTGATTTTGTTGAAATTTGAAACAAAGGAAATAGAAGCCAGAGGATAAAACTTATATAACAGGTTTTTCTGTACAATTTTTCATTTGCTGAATAATTATATAATATGCAAAAAAGTTTCTTCCCTGAAGAAAAAAGGCCAATTGAAAGGAAATTTATGAAAAATCTTGATGAATCAGGAAATAAGGATATTGCTAGTGACTTTGTTTACTTTTAAATAATTGGATATGATTCTTTGTTTAAACATTTAAAAAGAAAAAGCAAAAAACAAAATTAAAGAGATGGCAAATGAGCGATACAGGCCCTATTAAATCCTCTTGTTGTATATGAGATTTTGTTTTATTACATACATTATACACCTTCCTGAAAATAAAATTATTAGATAAATAGATCTTGTTGTAGAAGATAGATAGAAAATATTTGGTTAATTTTTATTCATAGTTTATTATTTCTAACATCATGATTTGTAAAAGTTTGATGATTTTTTAACTTAACAAGAAAAAATAAACATATTTTAAGTGGGTTGTGTGATTCAAGAAAAAGAAAAAAAAAACCCAAAAAACCAACAATATATTTTGAGTGGGTGGTGTGATTCAAGCTGAGACATCTTTAAGTTTTTGTAACAGCAGAGTTCTTCAAGTTTCTCAGCTTTTTCCTTTTTTTTTTATGAATAAATTTTTGAAAAACATTTCATATCAAAATTTGTGGAGAAATATTTGTTTTTGGTATAATCTCTTTTTTTTTTTCAAAGAAAACATTTAAAAATACTGTTTTTCTATCCACTTTGCTTATTTCAAAGAAATATCTCTGTTTTTTTTAAAGAAATCAAAATTTGACCCTAAATAGAAAGGTAGATTTCACCTGTCTATTTTGTTAATGTGGTACAGTGTATATGCAACAGCATTCTTTATGCTTGGCATTCAAAGCTAAGTTCTGATTTGCTGAAATGTTTCAAATTCACATTGAAATTCAAATTCCTTATTCACTCTTAACCACCCGAGATGGTACACTACCAGAGGTCGTGATATAACTTATATAACAACAAACTTCAAACAAAAAAAATTTAATATACATCTGAGTAGTTTTCTAATGAGTCATCAGTAGGAGATTCATGAACCTCCAATATTGTTAAAGGGCTGAAGTACTTCATTGGATGAACAGGCAGTTATGATTGGGTCTGTTACTACAAACAAGGTCCTGTAATGCATTTCGTCCAAAGTGTAAGAGCAATACATTTGTGTAAATACCCTGCAGAAGTTAGTAATTTTATGCAATTGCAATTTTTAGAAAGTGATCAATTTGGAAATACATTTGCAATAAAGTTGACCAAAGACTTGAAAGTGGGTAGTATCTGTTCTTTTGCCAAGCACTGGGCATTACAGAATGAAAGCAGGGATTTTTCTGGCCATTTTGGGAAAGGGACCTTGGGATGAAAGTGGGAAAATCATTGACAAAATCGATATTTTGGGGAAATTTTTCATTAAACTTTAAAATTTTTTTACATTGTCAGCACATCAAATATTTTGCCTGGAATATTTACTATTTTGATACATGCTGGTAGTCACTCATTTGTACCAAATCACTCAGGACATTAACACAATATCTTCATAGACTGGCTTCAATACAAACATCTGAGAAAGTTGTTTCATGAGTTGCTCCCATTCTACCAGATCCTCATTGAGTATAAATCAAATTGTGCATCAATACAAGTTATTATAAAGATATACAAGCTACACCAAAAATACAGAGTTTTTTTTCACTTTTTCTTAAGTTTCTCAAAGCAGGATCATTTGGGAATTTTTAAGTACAAAATTGGGAAAAATGTATGGTTTTTGGCATTGGGAATGGGTCCCTTTACCGGACCCTGTGAGTGGCAAGAAAAATCCCGAGAAAGTCATGGTTCTTTTGGATGGATACTGAAAATAAACAAGATCCCATGTCATGGTAGGCATGGCATGCTAAAGAACCCTGCTGTATAATGCAATCAGCACAACATACACACAGAATTTCTGCACATTCGCTTGTAGCTGGCCACGTATCGATATATGTGAAATATTCTTGACTGGGACGTTAAACAACATTACTCACTCACAATAAAGTTATTTGTAAAATACATAAAATATGCCACATTGAGTGGCAATGAGTGATCTATCCCTACCTAGTGAATTTTTTATCCAAAAGATATTTCCTAGCTTTATAAATCTACCATTTGAATTAAATAATTAAACTTGTTCATAACTGGTTATTCAATTTGTATATTGTAAAAAAATTGGATCTTTTCTCAATTGTCTTTAACAGATAGCCATTACTTAATTTTTTCTAAATGTAAAAATATGGTTTTTAAATTATAAGTAGCAATGAAAACTGTTTTAAGCTTTACGTAAACATTTTTTAGTCGGAATATAGTACTTGGAATTTGTACATTTTCAGAGTTTTCCGTCAGTTTTTGAAACTTGGGGACACATGTCCTTTTACCATAAACATTTTTTGGGACTTAACCACCACTAGTTGACAGTGTCTTAAAACACAGTTAGCAAACTAGGACCTGCCATCAGCTCTCAAACATTTCTTATTTGTCGGACAGTCACACTCTAAAATATTTTGACACCCCTAACTTTCAAAATATTTAAATTTTTTTTACATTTCTTCTTAGTTCCCAAACACTTGAAAATGAAAACATGGGGTTTTGGTGCAAACCTTGAGTAAGGATAGTGTGACTGAGGGAGTGGTGGGCTTGTCTGTGGGACACTGACTCTGTGAGCAAGAACTTAAAGTGACCCAGAGTTTGGCAAGCCATAAAACATTTGCACATCTATCACATAGTCTAACTTGTTCTTATATTAATTTTAAAGATTAATAAACTGTCACCATAAAAAATGAAAAATTACTAATCTAATATCAATTAACATTATAGAAAACATGGGATATCCTCAGGTGAGCATTAAGGCCCATAAGCCTCTTTATTATTTATGGTTAAAATTTTTAAATTCTGTTTTCAGAAATTTTACAGGATTTGATCAGTCAGCTACAAAATGAAGAAAAAGACAAGCGACTTGTTAGAAGAGAATTTCTGTTTTTGGGAATTGTGGAAAAAGTAAGTACTAGTCCATACAATCACTAAACCCTTGTCTCTTTGCCACCATTTTGTTCGACCAGTTTCGGCATAATAACGATTTTGGAAATGCATGATAAATCAACACTTTATATCAAGTATCATTTAGCAAGTTCTTTGTGGGCTGCAAAATTTTGGTGTATTTGCTAAAAAAAACTTTTGAAAAATCTGTAAATTTTTTTTATTCAAGAGCACTCTGTGTTTTTTATTTAAGATTTAAGGGTATCCTAAAATACTAGTCTAAAAATCTTGCCTAATTTTAGATTTGCAGAAATTACCTCCTTTATTTTATACAGATAGTTAGGTAAAATAGAAACCTTGAAGATGATCCATGTATTTGGTAACTACGGTATTATTAATTATATTTTAATAAAATGTTTAATTTAATTACACAAATAACAAAAAAAAAAAAAAAAAAAAAATATTGGAATGCAAAATTAAGGACATTAATTAATTGTTTGCAATCTTTAAATGCAGTTGAACCACATATAAAGAAGGTCTCTCCCATAAGGCCTAAAATAGGATTAACTTTGTTTGCCGTTCACCGCCCAACCCACTTGAGATGCCCCTACCCAAAAATTTTATTGCCATCAATTCCATTTTGTTTTACTTTTCATACAACATAAGAAACAATATAAAAGGGCAATAACCCTGGCAAGCGAGACGACCTGTGAGCAGGTTTATACGGTAGTAAGGAAATTCTGCTGTGTTTCTCCATGACGGAAAAAAACAAGGAGGACAAAGAAGACTATAGTTAGCAAAAAATTTGTAAACTGTGTTTTATAAGAGACATATGAAACTACCCATAATTTAAACTTTCTCAAAAGTGTAATAGAATAAGTTTTCAGAAAATAAAATAAAATTTTTTCCTACCTATCTACCCACATGTGGGATAGCATAGGTCGGAAAACAGCAAACAAAGAATTTTTTAAGTTAGGCCTAAAAGCCATGAAAAGGGGGGGGGGGGGGGGGGGTTCAGTTACTCCTACAGTATTCTCTTATTGTTATTCGGGGCACTCTTAACTTCTTCAGTGTTTGTAATGCATTGTGATACCCCCAAAATGGGTAATCAATAAAAATATTATTAAAAAATTTTCTACTTCCAGAATCTCTACTTTCACTTTCTTAATCCTTCAAAATGATCTTCAAATCTAATTTAATATTATGGGTGTTTTCACATAAAAAAATCTGTCAGTGTCAATTCATTTGAAAAAAAAAACTGCATTAAAATTATTCAAAATGAACCAAGAAATTGAATTCAAGATCATTTGTATTAAAAAATTTGTTAATCAAGTGTATAAACCCAGATGTCAACATTTCTGAAAATAGGGAAAATTAATTTGAAGTTGAGATTATTTGTATAAAAATTCAGAAATTGGAGTTAAAATTATTTGAATTACATGTATACATGTCAATGATTAGATGTTCAGAGCCAGAATTGAAAAGTTTTAAGTAGCTCAACTGGCTATAGCCAGCTGAGCTTATGGCATGGCTTTGCATGCGTCCGTGCGTCCGTGCGTGCGTGCGTGCGTGCGTAAACTTTAATCTTCTCCTCTGAAACCACTGGGCCAATTGGAACCAAATTTGGTGTGGAAGGTCCCTAGGTGGGGTAGACCAAAGTTTGTACCAGGCGACCCCGCCCGACATCCAAGATGGCCGCTGTTGCTATAAATAGCAAAAACACATAAATAGCCATTGCTGAGTCATTTTTTTACCGTTTTTGTTCAAATTTGAAATGTAGAGAGTAGATAGCGGGGCATTCAACATATGTAATGGGTTTTCATGAGAAATTTTTCGTTGACCCGATTTTTACGAATTATGCAAATGAGGTTTAATATTTAATCAATTCTTTGAAAATCTCCTCTGAAACCACTGGGCCAATTGGAACCAAATTTAATGTGGAAGGTCCCTAGGTGGGGTAGACCAAAGTTTGTACCAGGCGACCCCGCCCGACATCCAAGATGGCCACTGTTACTATAAATAGCAAAAACACATAAACAGCCATTGCTGAGTCATTTTTTAACCGTTTTTGTTCAAATTTGAAATGTAGAGAGT
The DNA here is from genome assembly GCA_029721355.1 of Tegillarca granosa. NCBI lineage: Eukaryota > Metazoa > Mollusca > Bivalvia > Arcoida > Arcidae > Tegillarca > Tegillarca granosa. The sequence goes on along the minus strand of CM056602.1, from coordinate 32,294,420 downwards.
AGATAGCGGGGCATTCAACATATTTAAAGGGTTTTTATGAGAACTTTTTCGTTGACCCAATTTTCAAGAATTATGCTTAAGGTGTAATATTTAGTGAAATCTTTGAAAATCTTCTCCTCTGAAACAACTGGGCCAAGTGGAATGAAATTTTGTGTGGAAGGTCCAAATGTCAGCCTGACTAAAGGTGGTACCAGGCAACCCGGCCTGACATCCAAGATGGCCGTCATAACTAAAAATAGAAAAAAAAAAAGACCATTGTTGATCTTTTTTTCCACCAATTGAGCTCAAATTTTAAATATAGAAAGTATACTGTATGGGATTCAAAATATATAATATTCTTTTCTGAGAAAATTTTTATTGACCCAATTTTCAAGAAATATGCAAATTAGGTGTAATATTTAGTAAAATCTTTTCCTCTAAAATCATTGGGCGAATTGGAACCAAACTTCCTGTGGAAGGTTCCTACATCGGCCTAAAAAAAGTTTGAACCAGTCTAAGATGCCTGTTGTTACTAGATATATATATATATATATATATATATATATATATATATATATATATATATATATATAATAGCCATTGTGGATCCATTCTAAGCTCAACTGGCTAAACCCAGCTGAGTTAAGGCATAGTGAAGCATGCCTGCATGTGTGTGTTGCAAAGTAGGCTTCATTGAAGCAAAAATGGTCATAAGCTCAATTTATTTCCCATCTTAAGCTGATGAACCAATTATGGTAACCACATCACATTGTCTTAAAGGCACCACAGTGGCTGTGTGGTCTTAAACATTCAATGTTACGAATCACAGCACCTTTCACCCCTGACATTGTGCATTAATGCCAAGTGGGCTAGCACTTCATCTTTGAAAGGTTGTCAGTTAACTTGCTGCTTGGTCGTGGTTTTCTCCTATAATCCAGTGTCTTCCACCATTTCCAAAATTGACAGTCTCCATATAAGTGAAATATTCTTGAGTTGAACATTAAACAGCATTTCAATCAAAAACAAACATTGTCTTACATATGCAGCCAGTTGAGCATCACAGGCCCTATTGGGCCTCTTGTTTTCTATTTTATTCAATATTTTGTTAAGTGTATTGGTGTAAACTTGCCTATAATGTCATCTTTAAAATTTTAGAGATTTCCATTAGGGAGAAGACAATTTTTTGTCTCTAAATGTAGACCATGCATTTATTTTTCTTGCTTATGCAAATTCGAAACATGTTGATCAGGGGTTGATGTCTGATATTTATAGTGTATAAGTCAGTGGTGATAATTTATACAAATCAGTTGTGAGAGAGAGATTTAACCATGCAGACTGTTATTTGCAAGTTAATTACATACAAATTTGCTCTTTCTTTCCACATTACTTATATATTTAAACAAAGTTGAAGACCTTTTTAGATTACTTTAATAATGATTTGAAGTTGTATTTATTGTTCTCTTTTGAAGGAGCTTTAAATGCTACCTCTGCAAAAACCAAATATTGCATTTGTATTTCTGGTGGTTATGTTATTGCTTTTTTGTAGAGCCTGGCATCACCATAAGGCGAGACTTAGGTGTAACTTTTCTGGTGCCGTCGGTGCGGCAGTGGTGACATGTCAAAACTGTGAAAGTTTATATTAAAGTAATTTATTTTCTACTTGATCAAAAACTAACCAGACGAGACTTATAAATCAGTGGAATTCTTGTTAGAATTTGGTAACAATTTCTACATATTTTATTCACATGCCAAAATTGTTGAAGAAAAATTTGAAGCAGTTGGTTTCTCCACAGTATTTTCATTCTAGGAATTAAATAACTTGTATAAGTTTCAAGTACAGACTTTTGCAAGTAGCAAGAGTGATGTGCAATTCGAGATAACTATGATTCAATTCAAATCTTCAATTAAAACAATAACTAGGAAAAAAATTCTGTCTGTTAAGAGTCCCTGATTCTGACAATCACAGTCACAAAATACACAGGGAAGAACTTGATTGAGCTGTCTGATCTGCCTTTTTAGAACAAATCTAAAATATTTTCTGAACAAAAGAAATCAAGAGTTTGTACAAATGACAGTATCATTAATGCAATGAAATGTATTGCAAATTGGGAATGCTCTCAGAATTCTTGTTGCAATAAGAAAATGGAACTGTCCCGACATGTCAGCGGTCTAACATAAGACATATCAGTGACAATAATAGACATCATTCAATGGTGGTTGACAATAATAGACATCATTCAATGGTGGTTGACAATAATAGACATCATTCAATGGTGGTTGAATGCTTAAATTAGTTGGTTGAAAAATTTAAAGTTATTTCTGGTTTGATTGGAAGTAAAACATTTGGACTCTGTTGTTCAAACACCATTTATATTCTGTATTTAATGTGATCCTTTTGAGATTCGTATAAGAATTTGTTATTGATTACTTCTATAAGCACACAACAGAAAATTGTTGTAAAAGTGGTCATCTAACCCTACTATTAATACTAAATTTAAATACAGCATAGTACATATCAGTGAGTTAAAATGTCACCATGTGAATACTTTTGTCAAACATCTGTAGTTAGTTCAAAATCCTAATTATTCTGGGGAAAAAAAGCGTTTTGCAAACTGACAAAATTCACACCTCACACAAGGTCGTTTCTGAACTAAGACAGAAGTGAACTGATTCTTAACTTGACTTTTAAGGTCAGAAGCCATGCTAATAGGAATGATGGTTTTGTATTTCATTAGTGATATTCTTTTTATTGAAACCTGTAGAACTTGATTATATGACTTCACTTTTCTATCTTGTTTCAAATGAAATATATTGAATAATTTATATCATAGGATCTGTCATTAAGTCTGTTATTTTAATCAATTCTCATAGATCAAACCAGGATATATTATTAAATTTATTAAACTAGGATAGTCCAAGGGTGTTATGCGGGCCTATAGCTAATTGGTCCATTCTTTATCTTCACCTTCACCTTTACATACAGTAATCTTTTTGACAAATGGAGGATCCAGTTAATATGAGCCCTGTTAAGTTTTTAGGTAACTTACTAGGCTAAATTATAGAAAATCCTTGTCACTAACATGAAGGTCAAATTCTTAGCTAACCTGAGCTGAAAGCTTGCTTTGATGTACATTCACTATGCAAAACTAGTTGTTCTCGATAAGGTTGTTGATATATTTGCAAAAAAAAAAAAAAAAACACCCAAGAAAAATAGAACTTCAAAACATCATATTTGACTATTAATTCTTCATTAAAATACTCCTAAATGCACCATTTTGCATTTCATTTTCAAAAGTTTTCGGGGGGTAGGTCATGATATACCCGGGGTACACATAATAAGGTAAAAAAAATAGAGGATTGGACCAAATGATAAAAATGTTAAAAATTCTAGAAGCAGAATAATTTGTCTAGTCTTTTTCAGACTTGTTGACATTAATGGCCATACATGCAAATACTGGTAGTCATGCTAAAAATAGGCACGTGTTAAACTATTTAACAAATACATTTACTTTTACAGGTAACATTATTTTAGAATCGTTTAAATGCCAATAATTCTAAGATGAAAACCCAATGCTTTCATTGTCATTTCATTTAATTTTTCAAGTTTAAACTTTTTTTTGGACTGCTTTAAAGTGTAACCTTATAACTGCAATTTTTTTTTTTTTTTTTTAATTTAGATAAAATTTTTACCATGAGATGGAATGCGTAGACTATGACATTCTTGGTTTGGTTGTTTGTACAGAGACTTCAGAGACTTCCATAATACTTAATAAAAGTTTACATCATATTATGCAAATAAGATCCCAAAAAGGTCTTCTTAAAAATGAAAGTCTTTCATGTTAAAAGTCTCCAAATGTTAATAAGTATTTGTCCTTTATCAAAGAATTATTATGAATATTAATTTGGATTTTTATTTACAAGAATATACAAGATTTTGTCTTTTAAATTAAACCAAATGGAAACAGCAATATATTCGTAAATATACAGCATTGCGTATACCCATAGTCCAAGGAATATGAATATACTACAATGGTATATACCCATAGTCCAAGCAATATGAATATACTACAATGGTATATACCCATAGTCCAAGCAATATGAATATACATACAGCACTGTTAATATCCATAATCCAAGCAATATGAAAATACAGCACTGTACATACCCAAGGTCCAAGCAGTATGAATCTACTACAATGGTATATACCCATAGATAATACCAATTTGTTTATCTCCATTTGCTTTCAAATGTTGATTTCTATAAATGGTAAAATCTAAAATTTCAAAATGAGACTAGATGCCAAAATGAAATTAATATACCTACAAAAAATATAAATATTTAATCTATACACATGGCAAAATATATATATAACTTACCACTGATATGTGTGAAGCTGAAGAAATCTCACTTATTGCCTGCTCTGAAATCATCTATGCATAAACTTAATTACGAGATGATGTGTTATCCTTGGTTATGTAGGATGCTTCGTAATTGTTTTCAGTCTTATCCAATCAGATTTTGGATTGGAAAATATTTAAGTATCAATTAACGTAAAATCGTCATTTACTTGGAAGTTATCTAGTAATACATGTATAGTTTCACCATGCTTCAGGCTTTTAACGTAAGTATATTTTGTAGAAATAATTCTAATTTAAAAGTATGTTTTAACTAATTATATTATTGATAGTCCTAACATTGGCAAGCATAATGTTCTGTCATTTGTGAATTTAAAAATTAAAAAATCTAATAAATCTATGAAACTCAAATAACTTTATATGATATCATTGTAAAATATGCTCTAAAACCCAAAATCAAAATGTTACCCATCTGAAAATATCTGTCTTAAAACTGCCCATTAATCACCCTTTGATTAGTTAAAATTTAAATACATATATTTATCCCAGAAAGGCATTGTAGAGAAATATCAAGCCCAGAGGTTAGAATTCGAACTATGAAGTATTTGTAATACTTTAACATTGACCAGGTCTGTAAAATAGACAGTTTCATCTTTAGGGTTACAAGTCCTTATCAACACTTCAAACACTTTTTTCATATAGGAAATGAAGTAACTTTGTTCCGATTTGAAAAAAAAGTATTTCTGTTACTCAAACATGTAAACTCATTAGATCACAGTGTCATAGGAAGTTAAATTGCTTAAAATCTTTTCTTTTTTTTTTTTTTTTTAAATGTGGCGGATCATTAATTGTTTCCCACACCATCATAAAACTAACAACTTCAATATAAGTGAAACAAATTGACTTAGATGTTAAACACTATGAAACCACACACTCTTCTCCACTCCCTTCAACTCCCACTTACATTTTCATTCACATTCATTGTGGTATCAAAGATTATTTACCAGATTATTTCCCCGTGGATTAGTCTGACAATTTGTTCGTGGGTAGCTCTTTGGAATATTGTTATAGTATATCAATGATAAGCATCTGATTATAGGATACTATTTTGGGATTTTATTGAACATTTTTTAGACTTTTAAACTTAATTGTTTGTAAGCAATCTTTAGAAAAGATAGTTCCTGTTTTATGAAATTTGCTTCTCCTCTTATAGTGTTAAATGAAGAAGTTTGAAACTTTACAAAATGTTTTAGTATTTAATAAAGATATGCACTTCACTCTATGGAATTAATTCGGGATTTCCTCCCCATTTTTCTGTACTTTAAAACTTAGTTGTTTTTAGCAGTCTTTTAAACATATATAAACATGTATTAAAGATGTGCACCTTGTTATACACGTATGAAATGAATTCAGGGTTTTCTTTTAAATTTTCTGGACTTTAAAACTTAGTTGTTTTTATCGGTCTTAAAAATATTGCACCTCACTATTTGGAATTAATTCAGAATTTTCTCCCCATTTTTCTGGACTTTAAAACTTCGCTATTTTAAGCAGCTTTTAAAATATTTATTTTAAAGATATGCTCCTCACTTTATGGAATTCAATTCAGCATTTTCTTTTATTTTTCTTGACTTTAAAATTTTCATGTTTTTAGCAGCCTTTAAAAATATTTATTTAAAAGATGTGCCCCTTACTTTATGTAACTAATTCAGCATTTTCACTACATTTTTCTGGACTTTAAAACTTAGTTGTTTTAGCAGCCTTTTAAACATATATATTCTATAGGTCTACACCTCACTCTATGGAATTAATTCAGCATGTTCTCAACATTTTTCTGGACTTTAAAACTTAGTTTTTTTAGCATCTTTTAAAAAAATCTATCTTACAGATGTGTACTTCTTTATATGGAATTAATTTAGCATTTTCTTTCCATTTTTCTGGACTTTAAAACTTTAAATATTTTAAAGATGTGCACCTGCTACACTTTATGGAATTAATTTATGATTTTCCACCATTTTCTGGAGTTTGAAACTTTTTTCTTTTTTAGCAATCTTATATAATAATAAAATTTTTACTTCATTTTTGGAATTATATACAATATATTCCAGAAATATTTCTGCAATTTGTTGTTTTACTTATATTGAAAGTGAAGTTTGACATTTGACTCCCTCATGTCTCAGTCACGTGTAGATAGACACAGTCTCATATATACTACCTGTTTATAACTTGTTGGTTATTCTGCAGGCTTAAGATAAGTATTTTGGAATTACAAAGTTGTAGACTGTGACGGAGAGTCAGCCGAGGAGGGGGTATTTTTGGAAACGTCTTTAATAACCTCTGATGGGTTTATCCATTTTGTCAAGTCACCTGACCTGACTTACTAATATTAATATCCAGTAGGTAATTGATTTAGATTTACCAGTTCACTGTAATAATTTCAAACAGAATAAATGAGTTTGTGATGAAAAATCCAGTTCAATCGTGCAGAATCTTTTCTTTTTTCTTTAAGATCTGTTATGTGCTTAAAATTTTACTTATGTCAGAGAGACAATGGTTGTTGTCATTGTTACTTTATAAATTCAGGAAAAAAGAATTACTTTGGGAATACAGACAGTTGATATTTTAATTAATAAATAAATAAGAGTTAAGTTTATTGATCGTTTCAATGTGTATTTGGTTTTAGAGACAGATGATGATGACAAAAGTTTAAGTCTAGACACACATCTTTCTCTGTCGTTAAACGCCAGTTTTCTTGTTATTCTCTTCACTACAAAATGAACATTTTTAAAATTTTGTAATTTTTGCCGTTAAATTGAAAATCTATAAACCTACTTAAACATCCCCTTCTCAAACTTTTGTTTTTTTACTGTAAAAATTATGAGAAATATGCAATAAGATATAATATATAGAGGATATTTAACAGTGAAGTGTGAATATGAAATTTATTTTGTCAAGTGGAGTGAGAAAATCAATATTTTCACGAGATGGCACAGCAGTCTCGTGAAAATATTGATTTTCTCACTTCACGAGACAAAATAAAATTCATATTCATACTTCAATGTTAAATGTTCTATTTATTTTATATCACTGTTTGAATTGTTTTTATATCTGACATGTTTGGTTAATTAAAACAATGGATTGCGTCGTCGACTGTACAGATGTGACCGTTGTTGATGATAATAAACAACCTTGACAAGGTACACTGTTATTCACTCGTGTAATGGTTGACGCAATTCGGAAAAACCTGCGGCACCTAAGTGTGACGAGAAACAAGTACAGGACACCTGTTCGCAATAATAAAAAGGGGAGTAACTCTAATTAATAACCCCTCTAAATTTCACGTGAAGGAATTCGGAGTGAAATACATATATTTTCACCGGTGAAAATATATGTATTTCACTGCTGTGAAAATATGTGTTTTATCAGTTAAATATTTTCCATTATTTCATTATTGATATAAAATAAATGTTTATTGTTCATGCTGGGTTTTGCTAATGTCGTAAATTGCAATTATTTTTCTTTAATTGGCCATAAAAATCAGTAATTGGCTATAGTTTTTTTTAAATCTGATTGTATTTTTTACCAGTAATAATTGTGTGATTACATATACTAAAGCCACAGATGAATCAATATGTGTCACTGTGTAATGAGGAGTGTTTGCCGATAGCATCCAAGTTGATGCTTTATGAATATAACTTTAAAAAAAACTTTTGTTCATGTAAATAATAATGACTGATTAATTTATAAATAAGGCCAGATTTGTTTTAAAGCAATACTGACTTTTGTAGGAGTTTACTTCATGTGCATGCTATGAGTAAAGCCAAAGTTGAATTAGTGTTTATGATGCAATAAAAATTTTCAAAATTCTAAGCATTGGGGTTAGCTGTGAGAAAGTAAAATAACAAAAAATGCAGAAAAAGAATTTTTGATACACATTTCACTCTATACTCGTTTCTCCTTGAATTTTTTTTAATTTCCCGAAATTTTGTTGTCAGTGGCTCTGTGGCTATCATATACTGTGGTAAAAAAATCTTCGTTTTGCGAGATTTGTATTGAAGCACAATCGACAAATTCGTTAACAACTGGGTGCTATGTACTAAAAAAGGAAAAATGTGACAAAACATGAAACTAGAAAAAGGTATAATTTATTTTATTACCAGTTGAACCTTACGAGAAATATCAAGATGATATACATAGCATTGACATTTAGAACTCCTTAAATTAACAAAGTTTAATATTCATTGAAAGTATAGATTAGGCATCTTATTTACCTTTTATTAGTTGTGGCTAATTATGTCTGCAAATCAGCTGGTAGGAATTGACCATGGGATGTATGCTTCCTCACCCTGTTTTTCAGAGTTCGGAAGGACTTCGGAGAACTAAACTAATAAAAGACTATTTGTCTGTTTCATTCTAGATTATCTCACTTAGTTACCTAAAAATCTTAATACTTGGAATAAACACATAAGACAATATGCTTAAACACATGGCACCATAATTGCTGATATGCTGACATATACTTGCTTGCAAGTATACATTCTAGGTTTTCCTTGTAGTCATAAATTGGTATGTAAAACTTGAGATCATGCTGTTGTATGGATTCCCCAGAATCATCTGTAAACTAAATTAATTTGAATTAGGGTCATGTTCAATAATTTTCTTATTTTTTGACTGTGAAATCTGAAAATATTGCTAACTTTTAAACTTATGACAAAAGACAAAAATTTCATTGTATATGATATTTGATTTCTTTATGGTCATAGTTTTGTGATTATTCAAACCTAATTTGAGTCCGGAAATTAGACTTTTCAGTGAAAATATACCTCAAAAACTTTTTGGCATTGACATTTTATTCATTTATAAAAAAAACTACAACGGTACTTTCAGCATACAATTTAATAGAAACAAGTATGGTTCACCTTTACCCGTTTGTTATACTCAAGCCTAACTGATGATTAATAAATAGACATGTGTATGCTGTTATTGCCCATCAAAAGCCATGTTTATTGTTTATTGCAAGAATTAATCCTAATTTTTCACTTAAACAGTATCATAATTATAATCCCAGGGGTAACAAAGATATATCTCCACTTGTGTAGCGGTACTCAAGTAAACCATAAAAAAGAAATCTGTTGACCATGGTTACCACTCGTCAAAAATTAAAAAAAAAAAAAAAACCTGCATCTGAATATTTATTAAAGATAAAGATTGACACAGTCCCACATTTTTAAATATTCAAGAAATTATCTGACTTTGTTCCATTTCGTTTTTATTTCGTTTCTATTAAAATTCTGTAAAATCATAAAAGTGTATTGCATGCATAAAGTATTTTGTATTCCATCTAGATGGCTCTCATTATTTTGATTTTCATGTGCATTTATTGCCATGCATATTTGATCCATATCTGATGATATTAATTTTTAATTTTTGTTAGAATAAAATTTGTATGTTTGTTGGTTTTTTTTTTTTTTTTTTTTTTTTTTTTTTTTTTTTTTTTTTTTTTTTTTTTTAAATTAATTATGTTAGGTCATGACATTATTTATTAGAAACTAACACCAATTAAACACTTCTAGTATACAGTATGCAGAGTTATGTCTTAAGATGGTGTTCGTTGATTCGAAATTTAAAGTTCCAAAATCACTTAATGAACCCCCTAATTTTTCAAAACTAAAACAAAGACCCTTAAACATCTAATAATTTTGACAGTTTGACAGTATATTTAGCAGTTAAGACCCAATCCTGTCTATTACTGTTAAGACCCAATGATATGTCTTAAGAAAATCAATATTTCTCTTATTTCAGGATTTGGTTTTAATGATACAACACGTTCGAGATGATCCGAGTTTATTTTCAGCTTGTATACGGTTAGTATTATCATTTTGATTTTTACATGTACCCAACAGATGATGCTTGTCATTCCATCTTTGTCTATATTTTAGATTATTAGGTTTGGAGTGTCATACTTTTTATTTATATATTTTTTATAGTCATAAAGATAAATACAAATTTTTATTCAAAAATGAAAAAAAAATAGACAAAAATCCATAGCATTTTAGAAATCTTGAATCCATTTTGTTGTAAACAGCATAAAAATTGGGAATCCATTTGACTATTGGACTGTTTTCTTTAAAACACAATCAAATGAATTTTATTTTAGAATTCAAGCTTTTCAAATTCCCATTATTATATTATTAGTAGATCCTTTAAGACCAATTGGTCTCTTGTTAATTGTAATTATGCCTTTAAGACCAATTTGTCTCTTGTTAATTGTAATTATGGTTTTAAGACCAATTGGTCTCTTGTTAATTGTAATTATGGCTTTAAGACCAATTGGTCTCTTGTTAATTGTAATTATGCTTTTAAGACCAATTGGTCTCTTGTTAATTGTAATTATGGCTTTAAGACCAATGGGTCTCTTGTTAATTGTAATTATGCTTTTAAGACCAATTGGTCTCTTGTTAATTGTAATTATGGCTTTAAGACCAATGGGTCTCTTGTTAATTGTAATTATGCTTTTAAGACCAATTGGTCTCTTGTTAATTGTAATTATGGCTTTAAGACCAATTGGTCTCTTGTTAATTGTAATTATGCTTTTAAGACCAATTGGTCTCTTGTTAATTGTAATTATGGCTTTAAGACCAATGGGTCTCTTGTTAATTGTAATTATGCCTTTAAGACCAATTGGTCTCTTGTTAATTGTAATTATGCCTTTAAGACCAATTGGTCTCTTGTTAATTGCAATTATGCTTTTAAGACCAATTGGTCTCTTGTTAATTGCAATTATGCCTTTAAGACCAATTGGTCTCTTGTTAATTGCAATTATGCAGCCATATATGGTTTCAAGTTTCAAGTTTCTTTATTTCTCATATTGCAAAAAATACAAATTGAGAATATATAAACATATGTATAATATAAAACAAATATGATATACCGGTATGCTCCTTACAACTTACCAGTACAAGATTTGCATTTTCACAACTTTGATCACTTTTCGGGTCCAGTGGCAGGTGTTTTTTATATAGCTTTCATTAGTATTCAGTGTTTTATGGGATACATATATATTGGTAGTTATACATTTGATTACAGGTTATTGGCACAGGTAACAATGCCCATAGAGTGTTTATTGAGTGAATTTCCTAAGAATAATGCTGTATTGCCATGGATACCTGATATACAAAAGCTGTTAATTGATTCCAAGAAATATTGTGGAAAGTATGAATTTTTGCATGCCCTTATCAGCGAAATTAGGACAGTCATTGAAGATGTAAGTTATCTATGATCAAGTCAAAATAAATGGATAAATGAATAGATAAATAAATAAACCAATAAATAAATAAATAAATAAATAATTGAATGAATGAAAGAATAGATAAATAGATAAATTGTAAAAAAAAAAAAAAAATTGAAATAAAACATATAATAAATAGCATAGCAGATATAAGTAGCCTTTACTTATATTTGGCTTGCATGCTTGAAGTACATGTACAGAAGTCCTTTTGACAAATCCCTGACATATCCCTGGCCAGGGCTCAGGAAAACTTTGACTGGGGTGTCAGGACATTTTTCAAAGCAACCATATCATCAATGCTGTGTAAAGTAAAAAAAAAAAAAAAAAAAAAAAAAAAAGTTGTTATTGACGATGTTTTTTTTAAAAAAGATTTTAATTTTTAATATCAAATAGATTTTAAAAAGGATTTAACTACTACATAGAGGTTATTTAGGTACATGAAGTCAGGCTCATGTGTCCACACGGTGTAGATTTTTGTACTGTCGGCGTTGACGACACAAGGTTTGATGGCCATCTTTGTTTATTGACCATCGTGCATTTTCGTTTTTCCGAAGTAACACGAACTTTAACTCAAGACCTCTTTGATTGTATTTAGACTTCTTAAAATAATTTGTTTATAACTAAACAGTTTGCAAAGACCATACAATGCGCATTAAAGTCTTATTTGACATCCCGCTTGGAACCTCTTTGATAATAGTCCAACAACTATGACCTTCAAGGATCAACCCTCGTATTCAGCTGTTTATGGCTTCTGTCTGTCAAGCGATGTGATTACTTAATAAACAATTAATGAGGGTTCGGATGATGAAACAAAAGGAACAGATTGAGACCATGGATTCTAACTGATTAATAAACAAAAGCCTAATTATTATATCTGTAGTATTTATTGAAAACGGTTGACAGGTGATAGCAAACAATACTCGAGTAAAATAATGACCGACAAACATATTTATTTATATGTCCGATTAACTGATTTCTATTATTAACTAAAAATGTCCGACAAGTGATTTTTTACATCGGACAAAAATATTTTTTGTCGGACATGTCTGGCAAATATGACCGTTTCCGGACCCCTGTCCCTGGCATTCCTTACCATCTGTGCTGGCACGAGTGGTAAATGTAATACTTATCATGCAACCTCTATAAAATGGTGCATTCAAACAGGCTAGGGATCTATCCTTTGTCTCTCAAAAGTTTTGATATTACATATATTTAACATGTTGTGAATCACTTCATAAGTAGGTCTGAAATCTGCATTTACTGTAAATTCACACCTGTATGTGAGAGGGAATAAAATTAGAGTTAGTTAATACTTCAAAATTAAATGTTAACACAATTTTTTATTCACCAAAGCATCAGATTGGATTTATTTACACAAAATACAATCCAAAAAATTTACTGCTAATGAAAAAAAAAACCCACCAAATATCATCGTCATCATCGGCAGCCCTGATGTTTAACAGAGTCGACTTTCCAATGTGGCGGCTATCTAAAGCCAGAAACAGCTCAACTTTTGATGAAAATCCTGTCCAATCGATCAAAGTGCGTCTTCATCGACCTTGCTTTTTTTATCTTAGTATTCTACCAGTCAATATTTCAGGAAAAAACACCAAAATAGTATAACTTGGTTGAACTATTAGTGTCTAGTTGGATTGTTTTTTGTCAGTAATCTTATAAAATTATGTGTGATTTTTTTTTTTTTTGACAGAACAGAGAATATGATTTCTCTGATGAAGATTGTGAGTTTATTAATCAAGGATTAATACTGGTTCGTAACTTGTTACATGTAACAGATAAAAATGATGACTATGAATTGGTTCAGACAGAGTTCCTGAGGATTTTATTTGTCTGTGGTCTAGGAGATCTCATCATAACTTTGCTATCCAGAAATCAAAGGGTAAGTTATATAATTTTATGCTTGTTTATCTTCAGTTTTTGTCGAGCCTGGCAATGCCATAAGGCAAGACTTAGGTGTTACTTTTCTGGTGTTGTCGACGGCGGCAGTGGCAGCATGTCAAAATGTGAAAATTTATGTTAAGGTAATGTATTTACTACTTGATCAAAAACTAACCAGGTAAGACATTTAAATCCATGGAATTCTTGTCTTTAATTTAATTTTTTTTGTTTGGATGGGGGAAATACTGGTAAGTGACATTTAGTGATCTTATTTGCAGCCTTACAGATCATTTTGTCTCTCACCAACTCAAAGTCTCAGTTGGGACAAATCATTTTTTCAGATGTTTGACGTAAAAGAAGTTTGGTTTCAGATGCATTTTAAACAAAGGGATATTTGTAGCTACAATTGTACTTTATAGATAATGAAGAGTCTTGCAATGTAAAGTCCTGTTTTCCAAATATCTTATTTCAATACTTTTTAGTAATACAGTGCAACTCTTGAATACTGGCCCTTCTAAAAACCGATCACCTCCACATACCGAACACGCTGGACTGGTTCCAAATTTATCCTTCTTTGTTTATATTAAAATAAACTTCTATAAACTGGCCTTTTTTAAGTGCAGGAATCATGTAACATCTTAATAATTTACTTCAGAAAACCGGCCTTTGGGAGTCGCATTGCATCAATGAACCGGAACGGACAGGTGATTTTTTATCTGCTAATCTGATTACTGAAAAAAAACAACGTATCGTAATGCTCACAACATTGTACTGGTAGACCGAATTACCTGTGCAGATATGCTGGAATAAATAATTTAATCGGTTTTAATTTGTTTCCTTTATTATTCGATAATCTCAGTATTGCAATTATTGTTTTTCTGAGGGTTTAAATTTCTTTATGTAGAGGTTTTTATCTGTCAAGTACCCCTCACTTGAATATGATCAAAACTTATTTACTTTTTAGCAAGTTTTTGAACTGGGGTTCCTACATTGTGAACTTAACTCCTCAATCAAAGACCTTTAAACTTCACAGAATGTTTCTATAAATATTGAAGATGTGCACCTGACTTTTTGGAAATATTTCAGGATTTTTTCCCCATTTTTCCAGACTTTGAAAAACTTTGTACTCTATATATCAAAAGATTATCAGAGATGTGCACCTGACATCATAGCAATTATAGCAGTTTACAAACACCCAAATGTCAATCCGAATCTTCTTTTGGACCACCTTCATAATATAATTACTTCTGACCACAACCTCATTATACTTGGGAACTTCAATATTGATCTTAAAAAAAAACAACATGAAACCATTTATACAGGAAATGTTCAACAAATTCCACCTCGTCCAAGTTTTAAATCAAGAAACAACAGACTACCATTCCCATATTGACCATATATACTCATTAAATACAAACTGTCATACTGGTGTTCTAGAGGCATATTGGAGTGATCATAAATGCATTTGGATTCCAATATGATATAAGCTGGTGAGTTACACTGGTCTTTCACAGGAATATGAAACTTTGTTAAAATATGCTTTAAACGTCTTAAGCCCCTGTAACACTAGGACATAGTGACATAAAGTTCCTGCTGCATCTTAAATTATAAATAAACCCAGTTGGAACATAAACAATTCCATGATGTAGTGAAACCTTTATGCCATTACATCCAACTGTGACAGGTTTTAAATTTCAAATCTTAAAAAGATAGGATTATTATACATATTTGAAAGAAAACTACAAAAAATGTTTATGTTCTAAAAGTCATTGGTTTATTAGCTACTGGATGAAAGTGTGGAAAGCTAGTGCTGTCACCCTGCTGCCTATCTGTCCTGTACTGTACATCTCATCCAGTCTATTCCAATGTAAAGTTTTTGGTGCACATTTTTTCAATTTACTGTAGCTTTAGAAAATGTTAATGATTGAGAATTTCCTAATACATATATATATACTTGTTTCGTTACTTTTTCATATATATTGTCATTGTTGGACCTATTCCCCATTTTTCATGACTTTCTATGAAGTATGAAAAAAAAAAAAAAAAAACAACTTGTGCACCGTGCTTTGTGCAATTATTTAAAATTCTTTTCCCACTTTACACCCATTCAATAGAAATTTAAAGAAAAACCTGGCCTTTTGAGTCTTTGACCCATTTTTTATTTTTCAATTTATAGAAAAAACTCAGAATTTTCTCTATCATCCTGCTGCATTTATGATCAGACATATGACAGAATCTCATCATAACTTACTGGTACTAGGTTTTATTGGAATCGCAATTACTTAACATTAATGTCTGTTTTGGCATGAAAAAATCTCATCATTAAACTTGTCTTTTTGTAACAGGAAAGGGAAAAAATGCAGCGGCCATACTAGGACTCGAACCCAGGACTTCCAAAACCAGCCGGATGCTCTACTGACTGAGCTACCCGGCCATGTTTTAAGCCTGGTCCGTACTTTCCTGCTTTTTTTTTTTTTTTTTTTTTTTTTTTTTTTTTTTTTTTTTTTTTGATTCAACCTCAAATGGAAAGCACAACTAGCTTCTACCATAGGACTAACCCATCGAATGACTGGATAAGCCCCAAGTGTAACAGGAAAGGGATTAAATGCAGTGGCTAAACCGAGACTCAAACCTTGGATCTTCCTTATACTAGCTCTACCTACTGAGCCACTTTGCCACAATTCAAGCACAGTCTGCTACAATTTATTTTTTTGAAAACAGGACAAAACAATATAAACAATATTTTTTTATTTTCAGGCATGTTGGAGTCTTACGCTTATACAGTTGATATCCTTATTGTACAAAGGGCAGGTATGTATATCTTACATATACTTATATAATGCATAACATATACTTATATAATACATTACATGAACTTATATAATACATTACATGTAGTTATATAATAAATTACATGTACTTATATAATACATTACATATACTTATATAATACATTACATGTACTTATATAATATATTACATGTACTTATAAAATACATTACATTACTTATATAATACATTACATTTACTTATATAATACATTACATTACTTATATAATACATTACATGTACTTATATAATACATTACATATACTTATATAATACAATACATATACTTATATAATGCATTACATGTACTTATATAATACATTACATTACTTATATAATACATTACATTACTTATATAGTACATAACATTTACTTATATAATACATTACATGTACTTATATAATACATTACATTACTTATATAATACATTACATTTACTTATATAATACATTACATTACTTATATAAAACATTACATGAACTTATATAATACATTACATTACTTATATAATACATTACATATACTGATATAATACATTAAATTACTGATATAATACATTTACATGTACTTATATAATACATTACATGTACTTATATAATACATTACATATACTTTTAAAATGCATTACATGTAATTATATAATGCATTACATGTACTTATATAATGCATTACATGTAATTATATAATACATTACATATACTGGTATAATACATTACATGTACTTATATAATACATTACATGAACTTATATAATACATTACATGTTGTTATATAATAAATTACATTACTGATATAATACTTTACATGTACTTATATAATACATTACATGTAGTTATAATTCATGTACTTATATATACATTACATGTACTTATATAATACATTACATGAACTATATAATACATTACATGTAGTTATATAATAAATTACATTACTGATATAATACATTACATATACCTATATACTACATTACATGTACTTATATAATAAATTGCATGTAACTTATATATAGTCAACTGGTGGGGCACATATACCTGTTTAATATGTTACTAACATATTTTCAACTGCCTCGGTTGCTCAATTTTGGAGCGGTTGGCTGGAGAGTGAAAGGTTGTTGGTTCGAACCCCAGCTGGGTCATAAGAAATGAAGTTGACTTTGCACCAACAAGAGATATCTTTTATTCAGCATTATCGATGCAAGATCTTTTTTCAAATTTCACCAGACATCAAATTTTAAACTTCCTTGGGGATAAAACTTGTTCAATAAAATATAAATTTTATTATATATTATTCACTTTTTTATTTATAACTTATCTGTGATATTACTGGTTTTTATCAGTTTAGCACTAGTTTTAAAATCTGTAGTATTAAGTTATTTACAATTTCCAGACAGGAATAGCTGCTATAATACTGATGCAGCTTTAAACTGTAACCCACTCATCCCGTAAGACTTTGCAATTTGAGATATTGCTTCTGAGTCTAGCACTCAGCATAAAAAAGATAGATTATCAACTGGTTCCCCTACTGCCAGAATAATGGACTGGGAAGTGCTACACTTGTCTATGGCATACTGACTCAGTTGAGTAAGGTTGCTATATGCCCCAGTCATGATCTTATATTAAGGTGTCAGTTCTGGGATGTTGAGAAAACTGGAGTGCCTGGTGAAAACCACTTTTTCAAGCAAAATGACAAATTTTCCAACACTAGGATCTACCTGAGTGGGATCAAAACTAGGCAGTTAGAGGCACCGTGATCTATAAAGCTGAACTTTAAACCACTCAGCCACCTAGGGCCAAAGAACTTAAGAGCATTTCCTTTCATTTTTGACCCCTTCAGATTGTTTTATATTATTTTTCAGGTTGTGAAGATTTTAAGAAATAATGATTCTGATGATGATTCAGTGTTTAATGGAGAATCAGAAAATTGTGGTGCTGAATGTAGAATGTGTGCTACTGCTGGGAAGTTTGATTTTGAATATAACGCAAAATTTGACTGTGTGAACTCAAGTGAAGATGAAGCACAAAAAACGGACGTTTCTCTGAGTGTTGAGACAAGTTTAGAAAGCATGTCAACTAAAACTTCATCAGATGAATCCTTAAACTGCAAAATGGATATTTCTGACAGCGGAAAATCAAAAAGTAATGATTCTTCAAGTTCCTCATCACCAGCTAGACGGATGTCCTCAGAGGAAAACATGTCAAATGATTCTAGTCAGTCTAACAATGATTGGGATGACAAGAATGAAGAGAATAATCAGAGTACCCAGCAGAACAATCCCCATGAAGAAGTCAGGTAGGTGAAGTGGTTACAGTATAAATAATGAATGACAGGAATTATGGGAATTACCTGAAATGTGCATCAATGTTTGTTACAAAATCTTTTACTAAAACAAAGTACAGTCGAACCTGCCTTAAAGGCCACCTATATATAAGGGACACCTGCTTATAAAAGCCATTAAAATTCTATCCCAGTTGCTCTTTATTCATATTATTTTTATTTGTATATTATGGCCACCTGTCCACAAAGACCAATTTTACTAATTCCAATGAATGACCTTTATACACAGGTTTGTATTAGTTACAAATTGTAGAAAAGTACTTAACAATCAACAGATGGAAGTTAATTGTAAACCAACTTGTTTTGCGGGGAAAGGTCTGGTATATTAAGTTTTTTTTTTATAATGTACACTTGATATTTTATTTACTTGTATTTTAATAGATAAAAATAACAAAACTGTCTTAATTTGATGGTTTATTTATTATTAAATTGAATTTACTGTATACCGGTAATCAATCCAATGGTATAAAAAACATCAAGCCAAAAAACAAGCATCATTGTTTCCATCTTGTTGAATCCTTAAATAACTACTAAGGTCACATAACAGTTTGCATATTCCATCGAAATCCAACAGGAATTTTACTGCAGTGGATTAAAAAAACACTGCAGCAGGTGGAAATTCATGTATCCACTTCAATTCAGCTGTAATGTAGGAAGGACTTTATTGCCTTAATTTGGATCCAACATTGGGACTCTAGTACATCACAACAAGAACTTTGGGTTTTTTTTTCAATCAGTTAAAATGGTTGCATGAAGACTGGCATTAGCAATAAATCAGTGATATTACTGATGCATTGTTGCACTAAGTAGCACAAAGTTGCACAAAATTTAAAGCTGAAACTGCATGTTTCTATGAAGGATTTTGGGAAAAATATTTCAAGCTGACCACAATTTTGAAAAAAAAAGTTTTACCCTTACTTGTTAAGACTCAAGTTTAACCCAATTATCGAAATCAAACTCATTCCTTAGGTTCTAATGAGATGTTGGCACATCCAGGTGTAAAAAATGTTTGCTATTTCACTTTCTCTGGGCACACAGATTTCCTGAATTATCTGAGAGTTGAGTTGGGTTATGGTGTTTACGTCCCAGTCAAGAATATTTCACTTATATTGAGATGTCACCAACTATAGGCAAAAGTGCAGAAATTTTGCCTGTGTGTTGCACTGATGGCATTATACAGCAGGGTTCTTTATTGTGCCACACCTGCCGTGACATGGGACCTCGTTTATTTTAAGTTCCCATCCGAAAGAACCATGACTTTCATTTCATAATGCAAAGTGATTGCTTAACTACCTATTTTTAAGTCTTGGGTCAGATCCGGTCGGGGTTCAAACCCACGATCCCACTTACAGAGCGAGCACTCTACCAACTGAGCTACTGCATTGGTGAACCATCTGACAAATGACTGTCTTGATACAGTGCAACTTCCGAATACCGGCCCTTCTAAAAACTGATCACCTCCACATACCGAACACATGAGACTGGTCCAGAATTTATCCTTTGTTTATATTAAAATAAACGTCCATAAACCAGTCCCTCTGAATTCCGAACATCGACCTTTTTTAAGTGCCAAATTGTGTTACATCTTGATAATTGACTTCCGAAAACTGACCTTCGGGAGTTAGAATGCATCAAAACCATAACGGACAAGTGATTTTCTGTTGGCTTATCCGATTACTGAAATAACAACATATGCAGGTGTAATAAGAAATTAAATCAATCTTAATTGTTTTTCTATTGTTCTTATTGTCTTTAAGATGTTTTTTATATATAAAGTTGTTTTTTTTTTCAAGGTTTTTACTCACTTGAATAAGGTCACTGGTTGTCCTATATATGGTGACCAAATCGTCCAAATGATTTATTAATAATTCTGTTTATTAATTCGCACAATGCAAAACAATTTTTTTCTTTAAAAATTATTAAAATATTTTTGTTTAATTAGACACTTTTAAAAATTATTACTATTTGATATCAGAATGTTCTTGTCACCACAATCTGGAAACCGGTTCCTAGAAATACCGGATTGGCTTATAATTAACAAATCTGCATCAGATCGGCCCTTTCTTTCCTGATGTGGATACTATTTTTGCTTTATATGATGCAAATAGTGTAAACAATTTATAAAAACTTTATTTTGAAAAAAAAACTGTTTCAATTTCATCCAGAAAATGTACCTCATGTGCCTTGCTTAACACAAGCAGCACACAGGTGTCCGTTTTGGATATTGCACAGTTGTTTGTATTAATTTGTCAGCTTGCAAGCATTAGACTCATACACAAGGTACTTGTTTATTTTAAGAATTACATGTACGATCAATGCTTATGAAAATGTAATAATATTTACGTCTTTTGTCAGTCACCGTTTGACAGAATTCTGAAATGGATGAGATTTGGACTGGATCAGACTACCTGATTTATAAGGCCTTCTATCTATCACCATTTTGAAAACCGGCCAAATTCCTCGGTCCCAAATGAGGCTGGTTTTTCGGAAATTGCACTGTATTAGCAAAGAAATCTTGACTGTAGCACAAAACACCATTAATTTACTTCTCTACACTATGTTAACAATCCACATATCTGGTTTACCGTGCCAAAATGGGCTACTGGTATTTTGAACAGAACAGCAATATTTCAAAACATTTTAATAAACCATTGCTTTATAAATACATAGCTGCGCAAATTTATTGATTTTTCTGAGACCCAACTAAAAAAAATCTCACTTGTGACAAAAAATGTAAACTTTTAGCAAGCATTTAAGCATCTGTGATTCAATTAAAAAAATCTTACTTTGTCAAACTTCATGTAAAGAAGATGACAGGGTATTGATAAGAGTAAATTAAGTAATTAACCTTTTTGATTTTCTTAAAAAAAAAATCAAAAATTTGTCATGTACACATTCATGTAGAATAACAAGTAAATATATATTTTTCCAAGTTTTTTACTGTGCTGAAATATTATTTTCAAGTTTAAACAAATAATGTAAAAAGAATTCTAATTACTATTTATCCATATTTAAAATAGAGTTTTTAGACAGTAGAGAGTTTTTATTTAAACTTTGGTAATACCTGTAATTAGGAATTATCACATCAACTAAGTACATTTTACATCAAGTTTTACTTATAACAATTATATTTTATTGAAATTTAATTTGAATTAATTCTTTAAAAGTATAATTATGCCTCAGAGTTGATTTAATTTGATATGGATTTGCTTGTATTTTTTTGTTTTTTCTTTTCAACTTATGCTTAATTTACATTTTCTTTTTCAGACAGTTTTTGTTTAAGTTTACGTGCGATTTTATACAGAATGGCTTCAAGAATCTCATTAATGAAATGAAGGTAAATTTTGATTATTTATACTACATTTAAAGATTCCAAACTCTGTACTTAACTATTCCACACTCTGCTCAATACATGTACTTAACAATTCCACACTCTACTCAATACATGTACTTATATAACATAAATACCAGTTAAATTTTGATGTGGCAGATGTGCACATTTCGGAAATTCATTCCTCATCAGTGACACTAAGACCGAAAAGTTTGATAGATAAAACACATAAGCCAAACAATTGAAACTAATGAATCAAAAGGTCCAAAGTTATTAAAAATCCAAATCAAGCTAAGGAATGCTTTGCATGAGGGAACAAACCTTAGTTCAAAATAAATTTTAAATTTTAGATGGCTGAAAATTTTGTTTAATGGTACATTTTCTGACAGCACAAAGTACTGCCTACTGAGTTATGGATACCCTCGGGGAGTTTTACTCCACCAGCAGCGGTACCCGCTCAGGGGTTGTAAATATATAACATAAATACCAGTTAAATTTTGATATGGCAAGATGTGCACATTTTGGAAATTCATTCCTCATCAGTGACACTAAGACCGAAAAGTTTGATAGATAAAAACCATAAGCCAAACAGTTGAAAATAGTGAATCAAAAGGTCCAAAGTTATTTAAATCCAAATCCAGCTAAAGATTGCTTTGCATGAGGAAACAAACCTTAGTTTTAAATAAATTTCAAATTTTAGATGGCTGAAAATTTTAACGGGTTCCACACTCTACTCAATACATGTACTTAACGATTCCACACTCTACTCAATACATGTATAACTTAAACAGAAGAGGATCTATGTATATACAATAAAACTTTGATTCGCTTGAACATCGTTACCTCAAATACCCTGGATAACTCAAAGTAATTACCTACTATTTTCCTATAATATCCTATGTGAATAAGACAAGATGGCTTGAACTTTGTTAACTGGAATACCCAGCTCGCAGGAACAACAAATATTTTTTCAAAAGTATAAAGTTAGTGAAAATTCAACTTCTTTCCCTCAAATACATTTTTTGTCAGGCCGACATGTGGTTCGGGTCATTGTAGACAAAACAGCTGAACCCATATTACAGATTTCATCAAAAGTAATAGAGTTAAACAAAACAATTAGTCTAGACAGTTACCTAAAATTTTGGTTATGACTCGGGATTATAATTAACCTAATGCGAGAGTGTTGATATACTCAGTTCTTTAATCTCTAAATTCCATTATGACAAGCGGGAGTTATTGATCTGTATTTTAAAAACACCTCTGTTGCTCTACCTGATGATTGCACTTAAGAATTCTGTAATTAACTTATCCTTGGAGTATGTAGAATAATGTGTATTATGATCATTATTTCCTGTGATTAAAACTTTTGTTTGTATTGTTTTTCTCTATATTCGGCCCTGTTTAGTATAACATGTGCAATACGAATAAAGAAAGTTTATTTTGTACCATCACTTGTTGAAATTAAAGCGCCATCTTCTAGCCCCATAGCCATATAACATCCTACAGCAGATTGCAGGTTAGCATTTAAGTTGAAATTAATTTTGTATTTTTAATAGTAACATTTTATTCTCTATGAATTTTTTTAAAATATTTTGTGATGAATAGTGGGATTTTAATTGGCACATTTCATTGTTTGACCTTTTAATATATTTACATGTATAACAAATTTAAAGATTCTTTGACCATGGATAAACATGGGAATCTGAGCCTACAATCATATCTTGATGTTCAATTGCTCGAACCCCCTTGATGGCTTGAATATTTAGTCGAAGTCCCTTGGACTCAAGCCATCTGAAGTTTGACTCAACTGAAATCAGGGTTAAGTGCATTCAGAACAAAGGGAAATAACTGAAGTATTTTGTAGCTTTGTAGCTATCCCTGTTATCCCATTATTTTATATAAAAGCTTGGAAATCAAAATAAAAATTAATACAAATAATGTTTAGCTCACCTGAACCAAAAGTCATGTTAGCTTATGGCATGGCACAGCATGTGTACCTCTGTGTGTGTGTGTCATTAACAGCTACTTTTGACTTCTCCTCTGAAACTTCTGGACAGGCTTCAAAAATGATTTCCAAAAAAAAAGATTTTGAAAATGTCAGAAGTATAATACATGTACATGTATATTCAAATTGTCCATGTCCTTCAAAATGAGGTCAAGATCATGACCTGCTATTTAACTTATGAGTTTTTAGTACTAAATTAGCTGTTTTTAAAAACATTTTATGCTTAATGCCAATAATAGTCATTTTTGTGTTGGAATAAGTGTATTTCATTAGACTTAATTTATTGATTCAGTGTATCAGTACCCATTGGGACTCTTGTTATAATTTCAATTTATGGAATAGAACTTGAATTATTCGCAATTATCTGACTTCATTACTTAACAGGCATATGACATATTGTGGCAATTGGGCCCAAACTCATAAAAAAATGGATAGTTTTTGTAATTACACAATTGTCATTTTGCTGTGCAAAAGATATGGGACATATCTTATGGTGAGCATTAAGACCCATGGGTCTCTTGTTAAATCATTCTCAAAGTTAATTCAACTACCATGCGCATCTGTTTGTCTGTATGTATGTCCATTTGTCTTTTGGCATAAATTTATACCAACATAAGTAAATATGTTGAATACTACATTAGGTATGTAGGATCAAGGTCACAAGGTCAAATGGAGATATTTTAGACAGGTGCTATTTTGTTGTTAAGAGACAATTGTAAGTTTTTTCTCTCTTTGAAATGGGTCCAATTTTAAGCTAAACTGTACTTTATGCAGATCAGTAGTTAGACCTATACATTGTATTTTGTTATATTTTCAGTCCATACTCATATCTACAGGTGACACATTACTGGATGATTCATTTTTATGGAGTCTTTCATTTTTCCTCAAATTTGCCAGACAACAGAACCTCAGATTTTCATATTTCAGGTAAGTGCTTATAAGTAGCCTGAAACTTAACTTAAAAGGTAATTTATTAATTGGAAGCAAAATGAATCTCTCTCTCTCTCTCTCTCTCTCTCTCTCTCTCTCTCTCTCTCTCTCTCTCTCTCTCACACACACACACACACACACACACACACACACACCTTACCTGTACATTAATTGCATATTGACCCCATTACGTCTGTGAAAACATCTAATTGCTTTATCAAATCATAATTGTTTTATTTTCCTACACCAACATCTTACTTCATGTCAATTCATAGCACTAATTCAATCACACCTAATAACAGTTGGGGTGACTTATTGATTTAACGCCACACTTTTGTAAACACCATAGCTCGAAGGTTTGGTGGAATGTGATGAAATTTTGTATACTTGTTCCCTATGACATGTAGTATTGCCTTTTGGGGGTCACATCTGATTGGTTGAAATAGAAAGGGAGATGATAATGATGTCCCTCTCTACTGATTTTGCACTCCAGAAAAGAAACTAATTGACCGATTTTTGAAATTTGTTTTGTAAGTACAATTTTACATGTTATACCACAAAGTTGGACATAATGACAAGCATAGCTCAAAAATGGTTAGGTGGAATGTGATGAAATTTTTTTACACTTGTTCCCTATGACATGTAGTTTTAGCTTTTGGGGGTCACGTCTGATTGGTTGAAATAAAAAGTGAGATAATAATGATGTTACACTACTGATTTTGCACTCTTGAAAAGAAACAAATTGACAGATCTCGATGAAATTTATTTTATAGGTACAATTTTAGGTGCTCTACATGTTGTACCACAATGTCGGACATAGCAACCATATTTTCATGGTCCAATTATTGTCTTTGTTATTGAATGGAAGTTTGTAAACGGCATCTCTGAAACAGCATTTGATAGAATATACATGTAATGAAACTTTATACACTCGTTCGCTATGACATGTAGTTGTGCCTTTTGGGGGTCACATCTGATTTGTTGAAATAGAAAGGGAGATAATCACAATATACATATGGAAAAATCATAATTATATAGCATCTGTGCATAAAAAATAATTTCCAGAATTCATTATACCTTTATCTTCATTCAAATGCATCAATCATTGTTACTACTAACACTCAGTTCTTTTCTATTGCACAAGGCTGCAACCATTTGGGGTGACTTACCCCACAATTGAGCCCTGCTTAAACACAAAGCCTAGTTTCTTGTGAGAGTGAGGTCTATTGACTTTGTAACAACACAATCTTTACACTAGTGAGCTCACATAACTTATTGTGTTTTAGAGGACAAATTTGAAATTCAAAAGATTAGCTACATTTTGATTTAGGATCAATGTAGATATAAGGATTGAACGGATTAGATATGTTAATTCATAATAATGATTGTATAGTTATTACTTTGTCCTACGTATATTATTACAATTTCTGGAAGTTTAACTTGAATATTCTACTCTTGCAGTTGTAACTCCATAAAGACCCCTAGCTAGAGCAGTTATAGAGACTTAATGACCCTTAGCTAGAGCAGTTATAGAAACTAAATGACCCCTAGCTAGAGCATTGACTGTTATAGAAACATAATTACCCCTAGCTAGAGCAGTTATACAAACTAAATGATCCCTAGCTAGAGCAGATAAAGAGACTTAATGACCCCTAGCTAGAGCAGTTATAGAAACTAAATGACACCTAGCTGTAGCAGTAATAGAAATGTAATGACCCCTAGCTAAAGCAGTTATAGAAACTAAATGACCCCTAGCTAGAGCAGTTAAAGAAATGTAGTGACCCCTAGCTAAATTTAATGACCCCTAGCTAGGGCAGTTTTAGAAACCTAATAACCCGTAGCTAGAGCAGTTATAGAGACTTAATGACCCCTAGCTAGAGCAGTTTTAGAAAATGACCCCTAGCTAAAGCAGTTATAGAAACTAAATGACCCCTAGCTAGAGCAGTTAAAGAAATGTAGTGACCCCTAGCTAGAGCAGTTAAAGAATGTAATGACCCCTAGCTGGAGCAGTTATAGACACTAAATGACCCTTAGCTTGAGCAGTTATGGAAATGTTATGACCCCTAGCTAGAGCAGTTATAGAAACTAAATGACCCCTAGCTAGGGCAGTTTTAGAAACATAATAACCCGTAGCTATAGCAGTTATAGAGACTTAATGACCCCTAGCTAGAGCAGTTTTAGAAAATGACCACTAGCTAGAGCAGTTATAGAAACGTAATGACCCGTAGCTGAGGCTGTTATAGAAATTAAATGACCCCTGGCTAGAGCAGTTATAGAAACTAAATGACCCCTAGCTAAAGCAGTTATAGAAACTAAATGACCCCTAGCTAGAGCAGTTATAGAAACTAAATAACCCCTAGCTAGAAGCAGTTTAAGGAATGTAATGACCCCAAGCTAGAGCAGTTATAGGAATATAATGACCCTAAGCTAGAGCAGTTATAGGAATGTAATGACCCCTAGCTAGAGCAGTTATAGAAACTGAATGACACTTAGATAGAGCAGGTTATAAGAATGTTATGACCCCTAGCTAGAGCAGTTATAGGAATATAATGACTCCAAGCTAAAGCAGTTATAGGACTGTAAAGATCCCAAGCTAGATCAGTTATAGGACTGTAATGACCCCTAGCTAGAGCAGTTATAGGAATATAATGACCCTAAGCTAGAGCAGTTACAGAAATGTAACTGTTATAGAAACATAATGACCCCTAGCTAGAGCAGTTATAGGAATGGAATGACCCCTAGCTAGTCCAGTTATATGACTGTAATGATCCCTAGCTAGAGCAGTTATAGAATGTTATGGCTCCTAGATAGAGCAGTTAAAGGAACAGTAATGACCCCTAGCTAGAGCAGTTATAGGACTGTAATGACCCCTAGCTAGAGCAGTTTTATGACTGTAATGATCCCTAGCTAGAGCAGTTATAGAATGTTATGGCTCCTAGATAGAGCAGTTAAAGGAACATATTGACCCCTAGCTAGAGCAGTTATAGTACTGTAATGACCCCTAGCTAGAGCAGTTTTACGACTGTAATGATCCCTAGCTATTCCAGTTATACGACTGTAATGACCCTTAGCTAGAGCAGTTTTATGACTGTGATGATCCTTAGCTAAAGCAGTTTTACAACTGTAATGATCACTAGCTAGACCGGTTATATGACTGTAATAACCCCTAGCTAGAGCAGTTATAGAAATGTAATGACCCCTAGCTAGTCCAGTTATATGAAGTTTAATGACTCCTGGCTAGGGCAGTTTTTTGACTGTTATGATCCCTGGCTAGAGCATTTTACAACTGTAATGACCCCTAGCTAGAGCAGTTTTATGACTGTAATGATCCCTAGCCAGACCAGTAATACGACTGTAATTACCTCTAGCTAGATTAGTTATATGAATGTCATGACCCCTAGCTAGTCCAATCATACGACTTTAATGTTCCCTAGCTAGACCAGTTATACGACTGTAATTACCTCTAGCTAGACCAGTTATACGACTGTAATTACCTCTAGCTAGACCAGTTATAGGACTGTAATGACCTCTAGCTAGTCCAGTTATAGGACTGTAATGACCCCTAGCAAGACCAGTAATATAGGACTGTAATGACTCCTAGCTAATGCAGTTACAGTAGAATAAAAATCCTTTAGTACTGGTAGATGACCCCTATTGATTTTAAGTTCAAAAGGTCAATTTCATTTCCGTGTACACTGCCTATAATGTATACTGCCCATAATAAAAGCTTGTGCACCCTATAATGTCTGTCCAAGAAGGGGGGGGGGGGCATAATTGTTTCACAAACATCTCTTGTTCTTTTTCTAAAATACTGTTAAGAATTCTGTTTTGAATATTGTTATACATACTTGTAATGTGATGCTGCTGATCATCAGATCATATTAGACAGCTCTAGGAGTATGTCAGGGCTAAGAAAGATTTTTTTAACATCATTTGGCACTGTGCCAAGCCAGTAAAAAAATCCACAAGGCACTTTGAAATTTAACTTGGAACAATTAAAAGTGATTTTAAAATATTTGCACACTTGTAAATATTTATATGTATGACAAATCCAGATTGAACTATTGCGACCATTTTGTCAGATATTTATTGAAGTATAACATTACATTTACATTTGCATGCTATATGTTTGGGTTTTTTTTCAAAAATTTTCATTAGAGATCATCCCAATAATTAATGTAAAATGACATTTGTTTCTCATTTGCTATCTTTGCTTACAGTCACAGTACTCTTTAGATTCCCAGTTTCATTTTCATTTTATAAAAAACTTTCTATGTATACAGTTTGTTCACTCTTTTCATCAAATTAAAGCTGGTTGGGATTTTTGTCAGGTTTTATCAAGGCTATCGAGAGGGTTTTATCAATAAAACAGTTGATTATTGTCATGCATAACCATAGTAATTTATTAAAACTCAGAACTTTAAAAGATTTTTTCATCACACATATCATGTTCTGAATGTGAGGTTGAACCTGTTGGAAAAATTGATTTTGTTGAATTAAACAGAACAATATGATGAGCATAGTTGATTCAATTATTTATTTCATTTGATTAAAAAATTTAGCTCGGCAGTGTAACAAGTGATGTGGGCAACACTACTTGTCCAAGTACAAAATCGAATCATCTGGACAAGTGTATGGGTCAATAATCAAATCCCTGATTATCTGTTTTTGTATCCTTGCTCCATATGATTTCCTTGCACAGCTCAATGAAACAGCAACTTCAGAATATACATGCTGATGACATGATCATAATGATATTATATTATCAATTTCAGGGATATATTTGAAGCTGAGCTGTTTGGTTTTCTGACATATGAGGGCATTTATAACTTAGAACAAATGTTAATAAAACAGAAAAAAAAGAATCTAAATTCAGATGCTTATGCCAAAAGGTAAGTGAAAACTTAAATAAACATTGATTTTGTTCTCCATTAATTACACAGGGCCTTGGTGGCTGATGCTCTAAAGCTTGTGCTTATAGATCACAGCGCCTCTCACAATCTAGTTCGAATCCCACTCGGGACAGATCCTAGTGTGAGAAAGTTTGCAAGTCTGCTTGCCAAAGGTCACAGTGCCTCTCATTGCTTAGGTTCAAATTTCACACAAGCAGATCATAGTGTGAGAAATTCTGTCAATTTGCTTGCCGAAAGTTGGTGGTTTTCTCATAGTATTTCCACCATCGCTGAACTGACTGCCTTGATATAAGTGTAAAAATCTTGATCGTTGCAATAAAACAGCATTCAGTCTAATACAATCCATCATAGTCTGAAGTGTGTTCGAAATAAATTTATCAGATTTAATTACATGTAGGCCTATACTATCTAGTGAGTATTTTAGCAGGGCTAAATTTTTGCGATTTTTACAAGAAAAGTCAGTAAAAAATTTCAGGGTATATATTTTTTTGATCTAAAACAGTTCACTCATGCTTGACTTGTATAAAAAAATTTTATTCTAGCAATTTTAATATTACTGCCAAAAAGGCCCAATTTTGCACCCTGTGAAAATAATCCACTATATGTTATTACACATAAAACAGTCACTAAGCCTCGACCCAAAATACCCTCCAATCAGACAAGTGATGATGATGACCTGTTGAATTTATTTAAAACAGTGTTGTTTGCTAATTTTATAATTTACCTATGATTTTAAAAAGTTTGTCCCCAAATCGTTACAAAAAAGATTATCATTTTTATTTTTTAAAGATACAGAATTGCCTTTATCCTTCATTTTTCGGAAATAAAAATGGTTGAAAATATGCAGATTTTTATTACTAAAACTGGCAAACTTTCGGACACCAGAATCTGCTAGAGATCTAAATGATGAGAGGCACTATGATCTGTAAGCAGTTCACTGTGGTATATGTACCGAGAGATGAATAATGAAGACATTTACTATGAAAATTTATCCTGAATTACACTTATCACTTCTTCAGTTAAAATTGAACATTGTCGTTGAGCCTGGCATCACCATTAGGTGTTACTTTTCTGGTGTCGGCAGCTGCAGTGGCGTGTCAAAATGTGAAAGTTTATGTTAAAGTAATGCATTTTCTACTCGATCAAAAACTAACCAGGCGAGACATTAAATCTGTGAATTCTTGTTTTATATATAAATTGTTTTGAAAAGTACTGTAAACCGTGAAAATTTAGCGGCAGTTTTATTTTAGCACAATTCGCGGAAGAATTCAATCGCTAAAATAAAACAGTCGCTAAAATTTAACAAAACTTCAGTAACGGGCAAATACTAACGATCCCCCGAAACGGCCGTCTTTGATGATGTTTAACTGTTATTATTGTTGAATATCATTCCTTTCTCCATCATATAATTATAATAATGATCAAAGAAAAAAAATTGTTTTTTTTTTAATATTTAATCATTGAGAAGCTTTATCGATTTACACATGCATAACAATCAATAAATAAGTTTTATCAATCAGTACAAAAAGTCCTTTTCCGTTTCAGCTAAGAGAACGATGTGCGCACGCACACAAAATTAAAATGGAATAATCCAAATTAAATCATGATAAATCCTGAAAAACAGTAAATCAACAATTAGACAGTTTGGAAGAGCACTAAAAATCCACAAATTTAAACAAATCGATGTTTTGGGCTTGTAAACAACGGGGACTCTGGAGTTTTTCTCTCGATAACCTGCAGTTTTTTTTAAATATGTTTACATGTACAGAATGAGAAAGAGTAAATGTATGGCCTCATTTACTTATTAATACTACTTATAACCTGTTCACAGATGATAAAGCATGTATATAAAATAGTATTCATAGTATCTATATATACAGTTGGCTTAATTAAGATAAATTATATAGTCGGGTACAGGTGTAAATTTTGGGGTCTCAAACAGGGTAATCACTAGCGCTAAAATAAAACTGCGCTAATTCAACTTGCACCTTAAAATCGCTAAAATTTCTATGCGCTAATACAAAGCGGTTTACAGTATTTGAATAATGTCTTAGAAGATGACAGATATGAGTTTAAAAAAAAGGAGGAAAATATTACATGTAGAAATAAAAAAGAAAAAAAAAAACTATGGGTTGGTTGACCTAGCTTTTACTTTTGTAGGTGTCCAACTGTCCAAAATAATTTACATTCAGTTATAAGAATAGTAGGAATAGTAATTATATGTTAATATTTTTTTCTATTTTATTTGTTGTTAATGGTAATTTTTGCAGGATAAATTTGACAGTTTGTGCATTAAAAGAAGTATTTAAGACTTTAGCCTATCATAGAGAAGATCCTAAGTTGAAGATAGATGATAAACAACACTTAGAGAAATTAGAAGGTTTGTATTTTATAACTTTATTGTTTAGAAAATTCTTTAGCTCAGTAGCAGATGAGCTATTGCTATCCATCTTTGTCTGTCGTGCGTCGTGCACTGTGTGTCGTGTGTTGTGCATCGTGTGTAAACTTTTTACATTTTGTTCTTCTTCTCCAAAACCATTGGGCCAAATTTAATGAAACTTGGTAACCATCATGCCTGAGTGAAGCCCTTTCAGAATTGCACAACTGAAGGAGTTATGTCCCTTTGGGCCCCACAAGGGGGGAAATAGTGAAATCTTCTCCTCTGAATATACAAGAGATATACCTTAGTTATTTCATTTATAACATTCTTAGTTCATCTAGTTTCAGATTTGCACAAATGGTAGCAATGGGACTCAAAATAAGGAAATGGTAAGGCACTGAGTTGGGAAATTGCTAAAAATTATATATTTGTCACTATATTTTGAAAACTATAAGTTTTTTGTAGGCATGTATTTAAGAATATTGTACGTATTGACATGACAATCATTTTGATATATGGTTCAAGGTCATATGTTGAAAAGTCAAGGTCACAGCTGCAAAAGAAGATTTAAATTGCTAATTATCTTGAAAACTGTTAACTTTTTGTATAGGCATGTATATCAGAATATTGTAGGTATTGACATGATGCTCATTTGGATATATGGTACACGGTCATATGTTTAGAGATCAAGGTCACAGCTGCAAAGGAGACTTAACTTGCTAATTTTCTTGAAAACTTTTAACTTTTTATAGGCATATAAAATAGAATATTTTAGGTATTGACATGGCAATCATTTTGATATATGGATCAAGGTCATATGTTGAAAGGTCCAGGTCACAGCTGCAAAAGGAGACTTATATTGCTAATTATCTTTTAGAATATTGTATGTATTGACATGGTGATCATTTTGATATATGGTTCAAGGTCATATGTTCAAAGGTCAAGGTCATATCAACATAGGAATACTAAAATTGTAAATATCTTGAAAGCTATTAATTTCATGCATAGGTATATTTTTAGCATATTTAAGGTATTTACATGACGATTTTTTTGTTATATCATTTGAGGTCATATATGTTAAAAGGTCAAGGACAAAGCTGCATAAGTAAATTGAAATTAATTAATGATTTGTAAATTATTCATTGCACTACAGTTACTTTATGCATATTATATTAGCTACTTATAAGTGAAATGTGACTGGATATTTCCGATCAAGTTTTGTGGCAGTTCTTAACTTACTCAACTTGTAAAGTTTCTGTACTTAACATATTGTCTATTGCACTTTGCAAACAATTTTGGACATATCCTCAGGTGAGCATTAAGGCCCATGGGCTTCTTGTTATTAATAACAGTCTAACTTGTGTTAGTGGCCACTTGTATAGAGTGGCCACCTGTCTATAACAGCCATATCTCATTCCCCCCAATGAATTTTGTTCTTTATTTCACCTCTTTATAGCAGTCACTGTCTTATGCAGCCAGCAGTCACCATTTTTCCAACCCCAAGCTTTATCAAAACTCTCTATAGGGGCCATTTGCAATGTTTAAGAAACTTTGTCCATTTTCGGAAATTTCTGGAACAAGTCGGCATAAAACAAAAAATCCCTTAATGCAATTCTGTTTGTATGTATCGAGGTGGCCATATTGAGTAAAGCTTACATTCCGAAAGCTTAGTGACATTTTTTTTAATATTATTACATGCAGTAATATTTGGTGTTTTTTTCACTATCACATAGTAAACGGAATGCATTGACTTTAGAACAGCGAGTAGAATTGATAAAGAAATCTGAGAAGGCGAAATTACGTACTAGGAAACTCGCGGAAGTCGGTTAGGGTGTTGGACGAACGTAAATCAATTTAATAAAAGAAAAGGTGTGTTGTCCGACTATAAAGTAAATGTATCTTGAGATATAAAACGTGTGTGTCATCCTACCACTAACGAGGACATTAATTGGTTAGTTTGGAAATCGTACCAAGATGGGATATCAAGTCAGTTTGGCACAGTGTAAAAAGTCATTTCAGCAACAAGATATTTTCGGCTCCGACTAAAAATATTATGATTCATTTCATGTGTGTGTATGAATTTACTATAAAAATTTAATAGTGATTTTTAATTACAATATGTAATTTTGACAGTTACATATGACACAGATAATTACTGCTCTGATCACTAAACCGTGTTTAATTATGATGTACCAGGTAGCTATTTCCTTTGAAGTCAGATAGCAAGTGTGTGATATGGGTCTGAAGTAACCTAATTATGTTGGTACAGGTGTAAAGCAGTGTGATAATAATAACACCCCTATACCTAGCACAAAAAAGGGAATAGGTCATTAAGACATATTAATGTTACCAGGCCAGTGTGGTGTAAGGGATTTGTAAATTCCTGAAAATGTTGAATAAATTGATGTTGTACCCTTATATTATAAACAAGTCCATGTTGTGTAGAAAAAAACCTGCGTCTCGTCCAATATGGTTTTTTTCTACACAACATGGACTTGTCCAATAAAAATCCATATTGTATAGTAAATTGTATAATAACCTTATATTATAAAAAAGCTGTACATTTATTTTGTTCCATTTTAACCATATTTACTTTTTAATTTGCAGCTGACCTGGCTAAATTGACTGACATGCATCAGTTGTTTGTGCTACTTATTAGATATAGCAGTGAGAATGCTTCTTATCTAAAGGATATAATACTTATAAATCATCTATTTTTGGTGCTCCTAGAGAAATGGAAGGATACAGGGTATCTCAAAAGTGACTACAAGATGTTTGATCTGATTCAGAAGTAAGTTTATCAATTATCAATCTTGGTTAACACATAACTGTCAAGTTACATGCATTGCACATGTGTCACACACATTTGGATGTAAATCACACTCACATGCTAAACTTTGACAAACAAGCATAATCAAACTATTCAGAAAATAAAAATTGACAAGTTAGATCTATTACAGTGAAACTTGTGAAAACCGGACAGGGTCCGGACCACAGAATAAATACAGTTTTCACAGTTGTCTGGTTTATTCAGGTTTTGATCATGAGTTAATTGCCCCTGACTACTGACCATAAAACCGTAAGAGTCCCTATATCCTTTTCCACGACCTGCGTTAATATTTGAGAAAAATCACAGAAAATTCTTTAAAGAAAATATGAATCATACATTCTATTTAATCCATCAAAAATATATTTAAAATATATATATTAGGAATTATAACGACTTTATATTTTTCAACTAGGAAGCGTGTACCGAGGCATCATTGCAAAACACATCGCACATTTGGATACACATTTAATAGTTTACATGCTTGGATTTTTTCTTTTCTCTTCTGTATACAATTTAATTGATTATAAACAAAGCATTTGCTGTAATATTTTCCTTTAAGTCTGGGTAAGAATCTCCCTCCCGATTTGTCAGAAAAAAACCCAAGTTCTTCAAATAAAATGTTGTTCGAATAATTTTTAAAGTTTTCTTTGATTAGTAAAGATCCTGAGGCTACTATGGTGAAACAAATGAGAGAGAGAGAGAGAGAGAGCTGTTTAATGTATTTTCCTTTTATAAAATGCTAAAATAACATGACCTAAATGATTTCGTAACAATTTAAAAACATTGCTGCTATCAAGATAACACCCGCTTACATGTCCCTCTGATAACTAAAATTTTTTAATTCAAATGCAAGCCTGACCCAGTTTAAACCAGATTTTTCGAGAACAGGTGAATGATGCATAATTCATGTTTACTCATGCGTGAAATTCATGTCTTATTAACATGATTGATCACCGATGAGTACTGATTGATCTGGGCTGATGTTTAAACAAAAGAACAATTATTGATAAGTGGTATGTTCCTCAAGAAAAAGATATCGGGTTTTCCTTCCATTTGATCGGGAAAAGATGTCCAGTTTTCCAAGGTTGTTTTATGCTGAATATAATATTTTGGTCAGAAAATTTTGTCCGGTTTCCGGAGTTCAAAGGTTCCGGTTTTTTAAGGTTTTCTTCATTAATAATAAAGAGGGTGAAATTTGGGACCGGAAGATATGTCCGATTTTGACAGGATTCCGGTTTTTACAGGGTCCGATATTCACAAGTTTGTTACCATTTTCCGAGACCTATACTAAACTCATAGATCTGGTATAATATACCTATCCTAAAATATTTTGGTTTCTTAGTGCATGTTTTGTAGATTCCACCATTGTTGTTGATGTCTAAAATTGCAGGTGAATAATGATTTTACACCATATTCCCCCCATTTTTCGGGGGTGGGGGGGGGGGGGTCTCAGTCTTCAGGTTGTCACAAGCTCATCTTTGAAAACCCTTGAGAGCTATGTTAACATTAATATTAAATTTCCATTCATTATAGGCTAATAAGAATAGACTTTAAGAAAATGAATCACACAGATCATTATGACAACCAATTTGTATTGATAAAAATATTTTAACATTAATATTAAATTTCCATTCATTATAGGCTAATAAGAATAGACTTTAAGAAAATGAATCACACAGATCATTATGACAACCAATTTGTATTGATAAAAA
This sequence comes from Tegillarca granosa, assembly GCA_029721355.1. Classification (NCBI taxonomy): domain Eukaryota; kingdom Metazoa; phylum Mollusca; class Bivalvia; order Arcoida; family Arcidae; genus Tegillarca; species Tegillarca granosa. The sequence continues at coordinate 32,257,642 of CM056602.1, read as the reverse complement.
ATATTTTTAGAATTTTTTTTTCAATAATGGGTAAACGTATGCAGCTTTAATTTAATTAAAGAAAAATTTAAAAAAATATTTTTAGATTTTTTTTTTTCAGTAATTGGTAAACGTAATGCAGCTTTAATTTAATTAAAGAAAAATTAAACTGAAATACATGTTAATTTTTCATGAAAAGTTTATTTTGAGGATTTTTTACGAGATTATTATTATATCATTATTTTGCTTAATTAAAAAAGTCTTAAATTAGTGATGGTTTCTAATTACATTTTTAACTATTGATTTTGTGTAATGATTTTGAAATTTCAATTAAGAAAATCTTTTAATGATGATTTCCTGAAAATATTGTCAATTAACGTCACAGAAGAATAATAATAACAAGATGGAGTTAAATCGGATCGAAAACCACATACAACAAAACCAGAAATAGAAATTAGTTACAATTATCATGCATGTTTTTAATTGACTATAAATACTCATTCAGAGAAATTAAAATAATATTCAATAAAGAATTTTAAAACTGAAATAAATTTTATTTAAGGTTTGTTGGGGTTAGTTAATTAGTGCAAATTTTGAGGCCTCATGCCATGAAAACGTGAAACACCCACATTTTAGCCCCTTTTTTTATTGATCTGAACGGAACCTTATTACAGTGTAACTTCCCAAAACCTGACACCTCTAAATGCCGACAACATCCCTAAACTGACATTGTCTGATTGGGATGGATTTATTCTTATATAAATCATGTAATAAAAACTTCTGAAAACTGACACCCCTGTATTCCGAACACCCACATAATTTATCAGCCCAAATTGGCTTCTTTAACAGTAAATAAACTTCCGAATACTGACATTACCTTTGGAATTCTAATAAATCACGTTCTATTTTCTTTTTTTTTCTTTTTTTTTCCTTGTCTTTTTTTCTTTTCTTTATATTAGCGTATATTATATTTGGCATATTGAAGGTCTCAAACATTTAGCACATATTAATATTGGCGCTTTTATTGTTTCTCCTTAATTATTGTTGAAGTGTATTAATATTGGGGGAAATTAATTAAACACCAAAAGCACAAATATTAATACACATCCAAAATAAATACTTATACAGTATAAATATTTTGTATCTAAGGAGTTGTTTCACTGTATCCATGGTGTCTAAAGTTGCCATCTTTACTTGTGATGCCAAACAAAACCAAGAATTCAGTCATATGTAGTGTTTATCACTTGGCTCTGTATGTGACTTGTGTGGTTTGTGATGTTGATGATTTTCTTGGTAGTTACTATTAAAGCACATTTTAATATCATTTATTGTATCCAGCAGATCAGATATGTATTTACTAATTCATGCACTGTGATAAACATGTGTTGGATTAAGCCTCAAAATTGTCTTGAAATTTCTGTTTTGATGAATACAGTAATATGTACCAAAAAAAAAAAAATAATAATAAAAACAATAAATAAATAAATAAATAAATAAATAAATAAATAAATGTCAAATTATTTCTAGAATTATTATTGCTTTTAACAATCATATTTAATTTTCTTATTTTAATCAGTTTGTCCTAGTTGGTCCATGTTCTTGCACAAACACAATTAGTTTCTTTTTTAGATAAATAAAATAATAAATAAATAAATAAATAAATAAAAAAACTGTCAAATTGTTTCTAAAATTCTAATGAAAATTTTTATTTTATATTTTTTCAAAACAAGTTTGCAACAACAACAACAACCAAAAAAAATTCTATCAATGGTTTTAGGCACCTATATCTTTCTATCTTTACATGGACAATAGCTTTAATATCATTATATAGTTTTTTCTTTAAAAAAGTATTTATTGTTGCAACAACTTTTTCCATTCAAAATGATTGGAACCTTCAAAAATAACTATGCAACTGCATGTTATAATAAATATTTGTGTGTGCATGCTTGGGTATGTGGGTGTGTCCCACCATTCTCAAAAAATGACTACAAATAATTAAAAGAATTTTGTTCCATTTTAGCTTTGCCACTACTACAGTTATGAAAAAATTCAGTTCAGTTTTAAGTAATTTTGTGGAAAATGGTCACACGGTTAACAACTGTATATTTACTATGATGCATCATGTGGCAGGGGATTGTGGCCAATCAGAGGTGTTGTTACAGAGTAGCTTGTTGAAGACATTCCTGGAGATATGGGATAACAAGTTTTATGTTACACAGGTACATTTTGTCTTTAACTGCCCTTTATATGTGAAGGTCTATGGATTCTCTCTTGTTGCTCCAGTTTTGCTACCATCTTGGAATTGATCACCTCAAAATAAACCTTATATAGCCTTACCAAGTTTGCAAAATTGAATAGCCTTGACCTTCATGTATTTTTTTTAAAAATATAAATACTGTTAGCTAATGATTAAAAAGTTATTTTTGCTGAAGATTTTATCTAGAATTTACAGTCTTTATCATATGCTTTTACAACTTTTTCAGTTGATAATTCGGGTCTATTGAACCTCTTTTGAAAATTAAGCTTTTTTTAAAAAAAAAAAGAGTTTAGAATTTCAAAAGTAAGACATCAAGCTGTTTTTCCTAAAAAAAAACAAAATTGTGTGATTATATAAACCTATTTATAAGTGGAAGTAAAAATATCAAGAGTAGAAAATTGTTGGTAGAAAAAGTCCTGAAATTCTGAATACATGATTTATTTATTTTTGTTTATAAGGAAACAAATGATCTGATGGAATATGTAATGCAGCAGTTTGTATCCAAGGCTGAAAATGATCCCATGTCCTGTGCATTGCAAATGTTTGGGGAATCCAGTAATGAAACACCTTATAGCAGGTTTGTAGAGATTATGAAAACTTTTCTGTCCTGTCATTCCCTATTTACATTAGGGGCCTCGGTCGCCAAGTGATCTAAAGTGTTGGCTTACAGATCACACTGCCTCTTGTCTGGGTTCGAATCTCACTCAGGTCAGATCCTAGCATGAGAAAGTTTGTCAGTTTGCTTGCTGAAGGTGAGTTGTTTTTTCGGGCACTCTGGTTTCCTTCACTATCCCAGAACTGACCGTCACAAAATAAGTGAAAAAATCTCGACTAGAGTGTAAATCACCATTACTCCACTCCACTCCCTATTCAATATAATATGTAACTGTATAGTGAGTCATTTCCTAGGGTGCAAATTTTTGGCATATATTGGCAGTAGCATTAAATTGCCAGAATAAAAATCGTGAAAATATTTGTGTATTAGTCGACCATGAATGATTTGTTTAAGATGACCAAAATAAATAATGCTAAAATTTTTAATTGACCTTTTCTTGTCAAAATTGCAAAAATTTAGCCCCTCTTAGATAACTTGATATATGGTATATTTATTGTATGTTCAAAATTTTTCTTTTTTAAAAACAATATTTTTTAAGTTTATAAAATTGTATAGTGATATAAAACAATATTCAACCCCATGCTCTAAGTGGGTTTTGACAAATGGTATAGCCACATGGCCACCAATTCAAAAATTTAAGTAGCCATTTCGAGTTTATTGTCACCAGGTAAAATTCTTAGTGGCCCAATCATATCATTTAATTTCTGGTTTGCAAAATGGTAAAATAAAACTCATAAATAAGTTGTCCATTGTAATAAACCCCAAATCAAATGTTATTTGCCATTTGGTTGCCATTTATAAAATAAGATCACAGTCATTTGCTTTACAATATAGAGATACCTCCTTTGTTTCACTTTGATGATATTGTTGAGAGTGAGACTAATTACCAGAATTGTTTGTGGACAAAATCTCTAAATTTCCCAACTTTAACAGTGGCCAAACTAAACAATTTTATTTGCTATGATGGTGACCATCTGAAAATTTGTATTTGCAAAATGCAATTTTTTGTTAAAAATTTTAAATATTTACTGGAATGCTTGAACCACTGTAAACTACCAACTTAAACCCTGGTTGAATGTACATTTAAAGGTAGGTTTTATCGTATGCTTTATTATATTGACAGTGGTGATAGAGAAGCCATTTCCAGTGATGGGGACAGCGAGAAAGGATCTGAGGATGATAGAACAGAAAATTATATTGAAAATGATGAAGAAGATATATTAGTTATGTTGTTCTCGGAGCTTCAGGATGATCCAGATCCAATAGGAAAGATAGTGGAAAGATTTGATGAGCTTGGAATATACAAGTCAAAATCACAGGTAGGATTATATTTTACATACATACACACTAGAGAACATATACATGTACACATACATACACACTGACACTGTCAGTATCCCAAGTGGAATCATAACACACATGCACAATGGCACTCATGTACATGGACACACCACTCAAAGTCAATATTACAATTTTTTTTTTTTTTTCATAATTGTCCTTTAAAAGAAGTCCTCAATTTATCCACGATGGTGCAGTCTAAATTGAATTGGAGAGTAAGAAATATTCCCAGCCAGTCCTTTTTTGGTTTCTTAACTGAACTGAGTGCTTTAGGTTAGATAACTCTTGCATATTCACTTACAAATGAAGTCCTGTCTTTACACACACACAAAAAAATGTTTAGCAATTTTGTTCAACAAAAACATTATATCAGTAATGGTTTTGACCCTGACAAAGCAGATTGTGATATGTTTATTTCATAAGTATCCCTGTGATATGTTTATTTCATAAGTATCCTGGTGATATGTTTATTTCATAAGTATCCTGGTGATATGTTTATTTCATAAGTATCCCAGTGATATGTTTATTTCATTAGTATCCCAGTGATATGTTTATTTCATTAGTATCCCAGTGATATGTTTATTTCATAAGTATCCCTGTGATATGTTAATTTCATAGGTATCCTGGTGATATGTTATTTCATCAGTATCCCTGGTGATATGTTTATTTCATAAGTATCCTGGTGATATGTTTATTTCATCAGTATCCCTGTGATATGTTAATTCATTGGTATCCTGGTGACATGTTTATTTCATAAGTATCCCGGTGATATGTTTATTTCGTAAGTATCCCTGTTATATGTTTATTTCATAAGTATCCCTGTGATATGTTTATTTCATAAGTATCCCAGTGATATGTTTATTTCATAAGTATCCCGGTGATATGTTTATTTCATCAGTATCCAGGTGATATGTTTTTTTCATAAGTATCCCAGAATTATGTTTATTTCATTAGTTTCCCATGGAGGCTACTCATAAGTATCTGCCCTATCAATTTTAATCATATTTGGTTTAGTGCCAATTTTGTCTCGCATATCAACTGCTTTTAAAATTGCAAGTTGATTAACTTTCATGGAGATATCCCCCAAAATTTGAATTGTCTTTCATTATTGTATTGTAAAGGGTCTTTTCTCTCTTTTTCAAAAACTGAGGAAAACCTTGCTCATACAAAGATATATCATACCACACATATGCAAAACTACACATTTGTGGTTTTCTGACGTAGCTGATCTCACAAATTGGTTGTTCGGACTGTTAATTTACATGAGTACACTTTGTTCACTTGCAGCTACATCAGAAAACCACATGTGTGGTTTTGTATTTATCACATACCCTGCCAAACTGAATCCAAAGATTTCTAACTTAATTTGCTAATAAATTCACAATCAGCCTTTTTAGTCCCCTAACGGCGAAAGCTGAAATTTCAGTTTTCCGCTCTTTTTTTCTAATTGCTTTTAGATAATGAACTGATTTTTGGTATATGAGTCTACCGTGATGAGTTACAGATCAAGTTTATGTTTCGTTTCCATCTGCCATCTTGAACAACATGTATAATTTATAACTATAAATCTTTGTACCATATAATAAGGTACATTTTACCTAAAACTTTGGGATTAGTGAAATATGCGACCGGTAGGGGACTATGTATTGTTTTGCAATACTTTCAGAATGCTTGTTTATATTGATTTTTAATCTGATTGGAAAAACTGATATCTGACTGAAAAAAACGTAAAAAAAAAACTGCTTAAAAGTAATTAAAAACAACAGATAATTGTTCGTTTAAACATCTTTGTAATATTTTAATACTACTATTGTATACACAGGTTAAAACTTAAAAAACAAACAATGATTTATCAAAATTTTTAACATTGTCCGGGATTCTCCCAACTTAATGATGACGTCACATAGGAAAAGTTCTCACGTATTCATGACGTTGTGTTATTGTTGTCAGAAAAGGGAATTCTCCTAAGAGTAGTTCCCAGCTACTATGGTGATACAGAATGTTGTATCGCACATGTGCGATACGGACCATTGTATCACATAGCCAGAAAATGTAAGGTATCACTATAGTAAGATTCAGTGGGTATGTGATAAAATCATATACCATGTACATAGACCATGGTACAGAAACTTTCACTTTTCTTTTTTTTCAGTACATCATTTTATTTTTGGAGAATGAATTTTTTGTAAAAAAAAAAAAAAAAAATTGCTTGTGGAACTTTGTCATTTCTTACAGAAAAAAACATATAAATGGCATTACAACTTTTAATGTGCCTATTGTCCTTTCATTATCGAGAAATTGGTCTTTCTTTACAAAAAGCTTGATTCTTGTAATTCCAATGTTACCGGTATATTTCCTTGTATATTCACATATTGCAATAAGGACCAGTTAATATACATGTAATAAATCACAATTTTATATGGGGTTGTTTATTTAAAGCTGCATTAAGTTTTCCAAAGAAAAATTAAAACAGTACTAATCTAACTAATGATGTTCCTAATGAACAATGTTACATTTGGTTCAACGATAAAAGCTTGAATAAATACAGAAATTACAGTATTTACCCAGCGAGATGTAGCATTTAGGATCTAATATTAGAACATGGTTACGTCATCAAAACCCGGGTCATTTAAACACAACTTTCAAAACGGTGAAATACAATAAATTAAACACAGAACTTTGTTGAATTTGTCATTTGTGACTTAATAAGGGATACATAACACCATTTCAAATACATCTGGATATTAATGAAGGACAATTAATGCAATCTGTCATGTTTCACCTTCGATTCTAGGCTTTTCCGTACATCCGTGCGCATGCTCCAAGCTCATAATTACCATCGTAAAACACTGACCAACCATCAGAGGATTCCATTTATTTACAGCTAAAAGAAATGAAATTTTAGTAAATAAATATCACGGATCATGGTTAGAAGATATCTATTTTTTAAAAAATATATATTTTTAGAAAATCAAAAAAAATTCAGAAAATTGATAAACTTAATGCAGCTTTAAATGGTTCATCAAGGAATTACACACACTATCCTGCCTTCCTTCTAATTTCAGAACAGTTGTGAAACTCATTCAACCAAGTAATGCTATTTAGACTTTTTCATGCAATGTTCATGTGTGGCTACTAGTTTTCATTACACAAACTATCCTGCCTTCCTACTATTTTCACAACAGTTGTGAAACTCATCCAATCCATTAATGCTATTTTAGACTATCTTCAATGAAATAATCATAGACACTTATTTCTTATATTATAAACTACTGAAGATATACAGTACTATATCTTGATATCAGAGGATATTTTTTTGATTTTTTGATATCAAAAAATTAGTACCTGTGGTTTTAGATCCCAGGCTATGCTGGTTTGGATCCTGTATGGGTCTTGTTTGTTTGTTTGTTTTAATTCATTGTCACCCGCTTTCACCGAAAGGGGGGACATTAAGATGTGTTTGTCCGTCTGCCGTACATCCATAATTCCATCCGTCACATTTGGTTTCTATGATGTAACTTCAGTTACAATGAAAGGTTTTAATGAAACTTGGCACAGAGGTAGCTTATGACAAGAGCTCGCTTGGGATTGATTTTTGGGTCATTAGGCCAAAGGTCAAGGTCACTGTGACTATAAATAGAAAATTGGTTTCCGGTCATTTAAAAGTTAACCCTTCAAGATTTTTTAATGAAACTTGGCACAGAGGTAGCTTATGACAAGAGCTCGCTTGGGATTGATTTTTGGGTCACTAGGCCAAAGGTCAAGGTCACTGTGACTATAAATTGAAAATTGGTTTCCGGTCATTTAAAAGTTAACCCTTCAAGATTTTTTAATGAAACTTAGCACAGAGGTAGCTTATGAGAAGAGCTCGCTTGGGATTGAAGTTTGGGTGAATCGGCCAAAGGTCAAGGTCCCTGTGACTATAAATAGAAAATAAGTTAATGGTCATTTAAAGAAAAACCGTTCAAGATTTTTAAATGAAACTTGGGACAGAGGTAGCTTATGAATATAGCTTGCTTGAGATTGATTCTTGAGTCACTAGACCAAAGGTCAAGGTCACTATGACTATTAAAAGAAAATAGGTTTCTGGTCATTTAAAGGTTGACCGTTCAAGATTTTTAAATAAAACTTGGCACAGAAGTAGCTTATGACAAGAGCTCGCTTTGGATTAATTTTTGGGTCACTAGTTCCAATTTCCCTCTTTGCATTTTATGCTAGGACTGTCCATTTTACCCCTCATATATCATTACAGTTACAGAAGTTTATTTCATTTGAAAGCGGGGGACATAAATTCTATAAATTTATTTATTTATTTATTTATTTATTTATTTATTTTTAGATAATGGAACAGCTGTCTAAACTGGATTGGATAGACGATGAACAAGACAAGTCTGCTGCCTCTGGAAAAGACAAGATGGTATTTTATCATATACATGTGTTTTGTATTTCTTCCCATAGAAATTTATGTAGTTCATTAGGCCATGCCAAATTTATTTGTAGTTCTTCAGACCCAACCACCTAAAAAATTTAGAATTAAAAATTAAATTAATTTCTTTTTCAAATCATTTTCGGCCTGTCTAAAATTGATCTTGGTTGATTTATTATTTGCTATATTGAATGGGAGTTTACCAGAACAGCATATTCTTGTCTTTTATCAGTTATATTTAAACTCTTTTGCCTTTTACTGCAATAATTATCTTTTTGTGCATTTTTTACTTGCTTGCCTGGTTCAAGTTTTCTTCTCCTGAAGAAAAAATGTGTTTTAGAAAAAAATACATTTAATTTTTACTTGCTCCCTTACCTCTATTTTTTTTCCAGAAAAGAACAAAAAATTAATTTGGTGTGGCCTTAGCCAGAGTGATGTTGGCTTTCAGGATAATATATAGAAAAGGAAATTGTTAGTCTAATATAGGTAACCCAAGCTTCAAGCTGCAAGTAGCTGCGTCAATATGTGGGTCTCTGTAATAAGCCTTAACAAACAAAAATTGTCTAAACATAAAAATACATTTTTTGTTGTATAATAATGTTAATATGTGTTTGCTGTTGAAATTGCTGTGTATGTGACATTGAATTTTGATTTATGTTCATAGAAATTTTGAATGAAATTTGATATGTTCTACTTTAGCCAAATCTTAACAGGAAATTGATAATGACATCTGCGATTACTATAGAATATTTCAAAGAAAAAAGTTGCTGTTATTGGTATTCTGTATGTTGAGAAACCAGGCAGATGGTAGATTCTTTTGCCCAAATGACACAATATGTCACCAATGACGTCCATTGTTCCATTTTTGACATGCAAAACCCCTATAGCAACAACAGTTTCCTATCTACAGAAATATTTTATGGTAATTGCAGATGCAAAATAGGGATTTGAAGTTACAACTATTGACTCAGGTAAATAAACAAATTAATGGTTTATTAGATTTTTTATGAAAATTAAGCAAAATCCACTGTTACACACACAATAATTCCTATGGTAAGTTTCCAGTATTGGCTGTTTAGGAAAGATAACAATACAGTTATTGTAATGCTGTTTAACATCACATCAGCAGTTTTTTTAGGTATTTGTGACAAAAGCAAGGTTATCAATCTCTATAGATAAATCTAAGAACAAGTTTGTGTATGTTTGTGATGTGTGTATATGGAAGTCATCCATGTAGTGGAAGGCTACAATACACACACATCACACATAAACATGATTTTGTTCTTAGATAAATATCTATTTTGCTAATTTTGACGAAATCTATAGCAGAAAAATTAGGTTAATTGTAGGAATTAACATGATAATAGGATGTGTTGATAGAATAAATTAGTTTATATTAGATTTTAAGTTTAATCAGTTCTGTTGCTACAGGTTTTACTGTATTTTCCATAGTTCATCTGAAAGGTTATTTGAAGTTCGGGTAATTTTTTATGAAAATTAGGAAAAACAGTTTAAATAGAAAAATTAAAAAGCTTCACATAATTGAGGATTTAGATCACAAAAAATGTACATGGTAAATATCCAAAAGAATTGGGCAAAAATAATCTTGATTTTCTTGTCAATATAAAAGAAAACGGAGAAGATTTTCTTTTCACACCTACTGTCAAGGTAAGATGGAAAAAAATTCAAGTTTGTAGGTTAACCTGAATGGTAAGAGTCCAAGATTGCAGTCAAATGAATTTGAAGTTATCACCTTTCATTTATTCTGATTCATATTTATGAAGCTGCTGTAAGAATAAAGTTCAGGGGAAATGAAATTTCTTTTTTAAACTAGAATGTATACTTGCGAGCAAGTATATGTCTGCGTATCAGCTCTCTAAAGTGGTGCCCCAAACAGCGGAGGTATTCCGAGAAAGAAAGAACTCTCTGGAATTGCTTGGTTTTAACCGGATTTCCCTGAACCCTTCTGAATTCCGAAATACGGTGAGGTAGCTACCTTCCCATGGTCAATACCTACCAGTTGACAAAATTTTAACCAGATTGGATAAGAAATGAAGGAGATGTCTCTGAAAAAAAATAGCAGAAATGAAGGAGGAGAATAATAATAATAAAGATTATGAGTAACAACAAGATGTCTGCTGATACGCAGACATAATAAATATGTTTTAGACTGGAAAGGACTTGAATTCATGACCTTGAAATGGTAATCAAGCAGGTTTTTTGTTAACATGTGAAACGCCATAGATATAGTATAATATATAAATGATTTTACACAATGTGCACATATGGAACATCAGAATTTAACAGGTATTTTTGTTAAATAAATTATACAGTGGTTATAATGATTGATATTTTGTAGGGTGTGCAGAAAAAAGAAGAGAAATCATTACAATGTAAATTAACAGACATGCACAAAGACGAAATTGTTCCCTATTGTGTTCAGAAGCTCAAGGAAACAGGAAAATCCAAATGTTTACATTGGTTACAAGAGATACTATGTGAAGTGGCTTATGTCAAATTAGGTAACATTTCTATCTTGTATCACTGTAAAGTAAAATGTAATTTTAGCAAAATTTGGTAACTAAGTCCCTACAGAAAAATATTCGCTATAATTTGTGTACATGCACACAAAAAATATTTTTCATCATGTATCTTGTATATTGATGATTTTTGCTCTGATTATTGAGGAAAACTGCATTGATTATTGATGTATTTTGCTCTGAAAATTGATGTATTTTGCTCTGATTAGCGATATATTTTGCATTGACAATTGATCTATTTTGCTCTGATTATTGGTGGATTTTGTTCAGGTTATTGGTGGATTTTGTTCAATTTATTGATGGATTTTGCTCTGATCATCTATGCATTTTGCTCTGATTATGGATGTATTTTGTTCTGATTTTTGATGGATTTTGTTTAGATATTAGGTGGATTTTGCTCCAATTATTGATGTAGTTTGCTCTGAATATTGGTGGATTTTGCTCTGATTATTGGTGGATTTTGCTCTGATTATTGGTGGATTTTGTTCAGGTTATTGGTGGATTTTGTTCAATTTATTGATGGATTTTGCTCTGATCATCTATGCATTTTGCTCTGATTATGGATGTATTTTGTTCTGATTATTGATGGATTTTGTTTAGATATTAGGTGGATTTTGCTCCAATTATTGATGTATTTTGCTCAGATTATTGATGGATTTTGCTCTGATTATTGATGTATTTTGCTCTGATTATTTGTGGATTTTGCTCTGATTATTGATGCATTATGCTCAGATTATTGGTGGATTTTGTTCAGATTATTGATGTATTTTGCTCAGATTATCGATGGATTTTGTTCAGATTATTGATGTATTTTGCTCAGATTATCGATGGATTTTGTTCAGATTATTGATGTATTTGCTCAGATTATCGATGGATTTTGTTCAGATTATTAGCTCGCCTGAGCAAATGCTCAAAGTGAGCTATTGTGATGGTAATTTGTCGGCTGTCCATCGTCCGGTGTCCGTCGTCCGTCTTCCGTAAACTTTTATTATTTTAATCTTCTCCTCCAAAATCACTGGGCCAAATTTAATGAAACTTGGTGACCATCATGCCTGGGTGAAGCCCTTTCAGATTTGCACAAATGATTGAGTTATGTCCCCTTGGGGCCTTATTAAGGGGGAAATGGTGAAAAAATTTTAAAATCTTCTCCTCTGAATCTACAAGGGATATACCTTAGTTATTTCATTTATAACATCCTTAGGTCATCTTTTTTCAAATGGTAGCCATGGAGCTCAAAATGGGGAAATTGTAAGGCACTGAGTGGGGAAATTGCTAAAAATTATATATTTGTCACTATATCTTGAAAACTATTAACTTTTTGTATAGGCATGTATATTAGAATATTGAAAGTATTGCGACAACAATCATTTTGATGTATGGTTCAAGGTAATATGTTGACAGGTCAAGGTCACAGCTACAAGACGTAAATTGCCATTTATCTGAAAAATTATTAACTTTTTGTATAGGCATGTATAATAGAATATTGTAGGTATTGACATGACGATCATTTTGATATATGGTACAAGGTCATATGTTGAAAGGTCAAGGTCACAGGTGCAGGAGAAGACTAATATTACTAATTATCTTGAAAACTATAAACTTTTTGTATATGCTTGTATATTAGAATATTGTAGGTATTGCCACAACAATCATTTTGATATATGGTTCAAGGTTATATCTTCAAAAGTGAAGGTCATATCACTTGTATAAAGCTGCCACTTTTCTATAACGGCCATATGAATTTTTTTCTTTATTTCACCTCTATATAGCGGTCACTGTCTTATGTGGCCAGCAGCCACCATTTTCCGACCTCAAGCTTCAACAGAACTGTCTATAGCGGCCATTTGCAATGTTTACGAAACTCCGTCAGTTTCTGGAAATTTCCGGAACCAGTCGGCATAAAACAAAAAGTCCCATAATGCATATCTGTTTATATGAATATAAGCAGCCGTATTGAGTAAAGCTTACATCCCGATAAGACATTGACTTTAAAACAGCGAGTAGAATTGTTTAATAAATTTGAAAAGGAAACTTGTGGAAGTTATGGTGTTGGACAAATCTAAATCAATTTAATTAGCAGATCAAAGCTGTGTTATCAGACTATGAAGCAAATGTATCTTGTAAAATTAACACTGTGTGCCGTTCTACCGCTAACGGACAATAATTTTGTTAGTTTGGATATTTTACCAAGATACGATACCAAGTCGTTCGGCACCAGTGTAAAAATAATTTAGTTGGCAACACCAATTTGGCCCCGACTACGATTAAATTACGATTTTACAATGGCATGTAAAAATGTGAAAGTGTATGTTAAAGTAATGTATTTCCTACTTAATCAAAAACTAACCAGGCAAGACATTTAAATCCGTGGAATTCTTGTTTTCCTGATTATTGACAAAATTAATATATTTGATATATCTGTAACTTCAAATATTTATTGTAGATAGTGGTATAATATCAAAGAAAGAAATAGAACAACCAGTACCAAAGTTTTATACTTGTAAGTAGTTTAGCCAGGAGTTTATCTTCATATAAATATTCTGATTTAGAAATGATTTAGAACCTGTCTGACAAAAAAAAAATATTTTGACATCGACAAATCACCAGTCAGACATTTTTTTTACTTTTTGACAGAATTTAAACTAGATCAATTAGTTGTCAACCTATATAGGTAAACAGTAGATACCTTTTAACGTTTGTGCGGAATAAAATGGATGACTCGTAAAAAAAATTCCCAAAACATCTTTAAAATGGGAAAACCTCACCTTGTGCAATTTTATCATTAATAGATATAATTATCCATCACAAGCGCTATGAGGTACCACATGGTGCTCTGAGGAATTCCATTAATGAAGGTCACTGTGGTTGGTTATTTTGTTTCATTTTAAGACCTACTACATACATTTTACTATCGTTACTGTCTTCATTTTTTAATGAAAATTAACTATCTTTAAATTATATTTTGTTTAGATGTTTTCAAAATTCTTTTAAATTGATAGTAATGAAATCTACTGGTTATAAAATTTTTTGGACACTTTGTTTAGTCACTAAACTTTGGATAAATTTGGAAATCGAAAATTCACAATTCTAATAAACAAATAATTGTCAAAAGCAGATGGATAGACTAAAATTGATAACACACTGATATAATTAAATGTCTGGATTTTGGATAGTTTCTGTAATTACTTTCATTGTTTATTATACTTCTGCAGAATATTTCTGACATATCCGCAGGTGAGGGTTAGGGCTTGTGGGCTTCTTGTTTTCAAATTATGGTAATTTATAGAACTCTTTGCAACAGCTCCTGAAAATAATTACAAGTTTTTTATGTAAATTGCCAAATATTTAATAATTGTAATTGAGGTATAATGATTATTATTATTGTTATTTGTTATTTCAGTACAACAGAAGTCTGTGCCCTTAGTTTTATTCAGTGATCAACAGGAAGAACTACTGAAAGATCCTTACTTCTTTACATTAATCCAGTATCTTGGATTTCACACTCCTGAAGATGTTGGCATGTTGTTTCCCAGAATTCCACATTTTTGGAGCCCTGATATGCTATTGGATAAAGCCAAACAATTGGGTCCAATTGAAAAAGGTAAGGGAGATATAAGATTCAATATGGTTTGCTTTGCAATGCCAATTTGTGACCAATATTTTGGCTCACAATGTATGATACACTTTATATTTGAACCAACTAAAAATTATGTTATCCAAACATTGTTGGACCTATTGTACAGATTAAGGTTTTTTTTTTTTTTTTTGAGCCTTGCATTGCCATAAGGGGAGACTTAGGTATCACTTTTCCGGCAGTGGCGTGTCAAAATGTGAAAGTTTATGTTAAAGTGATGTATTTTCTACTCAATCAAAAACTAACAGGCGAGACATTTAAATCTGTGGAATTTTTGTTTGAATATAAAATTGAATTGTTCCTGCTATTGACAAATGGATGTAGTGGCTGAATATGTTCCATAAATTTTTTTAACTAGTGTGTACAAAATTCTAGACAATGTAGGTAGTTTTAAATAATGGACAAAACTATCTCCTGATCTTTAACACTACATTTTAGCTCCTTTCAGATTTTTGGCAGCCTACTTAATCAAAGTTTTTCATTGCCAAGATACAGTCATTAAATACAGTGTATTAAACACACACACACACACTAAAATTATTGTTAATGTTTCATAGCCATGTTTACTATCGGGGTGTCATAGCAACCACATTAGTGTCAGAGTGTGAATCAAATGTTTTTGTGACTACATTTGGAGTTGAAGAAGCTTCTGAGTCCTGACAATTCCTGTGTATTTGATTAAGTTATTAAAATTATTTTCTTGTATTTCAGATAAAATAAAGTTTGATGTTTCTGCTATAAAAGATGGACAAGAATTTCAAGAATTTGCAAAGCCTTATAATAGTAATGTTTACCGGAAGGCAGATGATTTTCAGAGCTTGAAAAATATCAATGATAATGGGCACGTGTTTAAATCATTATATATATATCTAAAACAAGTGGGTCACATCATTGCAAAAATAGCCATCAGTTTCTAGTCTCTAGAATACTTTTACAAAATATATTTATTATGGTCCTTTAAAAAAAAAAAATAAATAAAAAAACTCTAGCACTACACATTTACAACCACAAACACTGGATTTAACTTGTCTGTCAAGTCAAAAAAATGGCTACTAATTCTGCATTGTCTGATTATCTTATCGGAAATCAAGCAAATTACTGTCTCTTGACAAATGCCCCTATTTGATAACATACATCTAAATTTTCAGCTTTGCCATCAGGTTTGTAAAATCTAAACAAGAACATAAAGTTATATTTAATCAACTTGTCTTCTGAAAAAAACAAGAAAGAGAATTTACAGTCCCGGAATTAAAGGAATTAATTGTTGTCAGTGTTTTATAAACTTATCTGCAAATACATCTATAAAATGTTGTTGGTTTTCTCCAAGATCTCTGACTTGTTTCTCCCACTCTTCCTTATCTGATTTGATTTAAGTGAAATACTCTTGATTGAGGCATAAAACACCATAACTAGTACTTATCTGTTGACTGCCTTACTTTCAAGTTTCCCGACACAGTGATTTGTGTTAACTTTAGTTATTTTAAAATACTGAGTACTTGGAGAAGAAAAGGTCTGTTCAACAGTCTATATGTATGCTTATGCTTCAGCTTAAAACCTGTTCAGCAGTGAATCTGAACAAGTGCACAAAAATGCAATCAATATCACAGTGTTGTTTTGTAACAGGATAAATATCCTAAATGTAACCAGAAAGGGAAAAATGTGATGGCCAAACAAGGACTTGATACTGGGACATTCTAAGTACTTGTGGAATGCTCTACAGACTGAGCTACCCGGCTGTCTAACAAGCCTGGTCTGCCACATGGCGAACTTGCCTGTTACATTCATCTGTATTCAAGATGGCATTCCAATGACTAATTCTAAACAAGATGGCTTTATAAATTTTGAAATCTGAATTTCTGCTTATAGGTGCTAATGTTATGAAAAATGTTCAATATAAGTCATTTTTAGGCATTTGTACTCTAGTCAGCTCCTATGTCTAAGTAAGACATCTTGATAATAACTATGACCTAGAATACTGCTGCAATACTTTTTGCTTCTGCACAAGCAACACACAAATTGTTTGCGCGATTGAATTAAAAAGCACAAGCGTAGCTGAACATGCCTCTGTTCTGCAATATTGTCAATGTCAACACTTTGGCAGGATATTCTGCATGTAAGGCTGAAAATTAAACAAATTTTACTTGTGTGTGAAAGAAGTTGAAAGCGTATCAGAACCAACTTGTTTGTGTGTATCAAGCTGACAGTATACTTTAATATTTTATTTTTACATGTATTAATTTTGGCAGTATTATAAAATCAAACTTTATCACATAGCTAAATTTTCATGTTTTTTTTTTTAAAACAGACTATAACATATGTATTAACAGTGAATTGCTGCGGTACTGTATGCCAATAAAATTCAGTGAAAAGTGCTCACTTTCGAGACCTCTTTATTATTGCTCAATATTAATTACATATTAATTACATAGTTTAATTTAAAATGTTTATGTGATAATTAACTCAGTATGCAAAAAAGGCTCCAGGAACAGATAATTACCAGATCCCAAAAAGAGGTTTTATCCAGCTATCAAAAACCTAGAGACGTTTATCGTTAGGCATGCATAGAACATTAGTTATTTTTAAATTTAAAAATATATCAAAAATTCCAAACATCCTTCCCCCTATATAATTTATAACAATGATTTTGTGCAAAAAATGACCACGAAATATGCTAAAATTAATACATTGCAAAAATAAATATGCTTACAGTAATAAAATTGACTTATGTTTTTTCAAGCAGACAGTTTATCAGATTGACTTGACATGTTTATCAAGCAGACAGTTTATCAGATTGACTTGCCATGTTTATCAAGCAGACAGTTTATCAGATTGACTTGCCATGTTTATCAAGCAGACAATTTATCAGATTGACTTGCCGTGTTTATCAAGCAGACAGTTTTCAGAATTTACTTGTGTTACAAATATCAAATTATCAGAATAATTTAAATATCAAGTTAACTATATATCAGAATAGTCGTTTGCTTTTCAAGCTGGCAGTAAAAAAAGGATTGATTGTTGTATACATATCAAGGTTCCATTATATATCAGAATTGACCTCTTAAGTGTTTAACAAGCTGACAGTATATCACAATTGTCTTACAAATATTAACCTGGCAGTATATTGGAATTTATTTGTTATGTTTAACAAGTTGAGAGCATTTCTTGTCTAGAGCCAGGCTTACTAATGTCATTGCTAAGCATGTGTGCATCTTTGTGTCTGTTTATTTTATTTGATTTTATCATCTGAAACTTCTGGACAAATTTTAACTACATTTGCTATGGAAGGTCAGTGGCTAATAAAGATTAAAAAATTGTATTTGGCCTCCTCATCATAAAATCAAAATGGCAGCCATTTCTTCAAATATAAAAAAACCTGTTTCATATATTAAATGGATGCATGTCTTTTTATTCTACATATTAAATTTGAACAAAAACTGTCCATAAACAGAGATGTAACTTATATTATCTAATTTTTTGGCACATTTCTGGTTGACCCAGTTTTCACAGTTTATGCAAATACTGTGTTGATCTCTAAAAAACATTCTCAAATTTGGTAATGAATATCCTTGGTTGATTCAGAAAATAAATGTTATCTGTCATGACCATCCTTAATCCAAGATGACCATTGTTACTAAAGATGGGAAAAAAGGTATAAATATTTATGGACCAGCCCAGTTAAATTTGATAGATGGAAATAGATGTGTAGCCTTTTTAACAAATATAACGGTTTTTCTGACAGATTTTCTGTTGTCCAATTTTTCATGGTAAATGCAAACAGAGAGTTATTTTAAGTGATACTTTAAAAATCTAATCCTTGAAACTTCAAGGCCAGATGGAACTGAACTTGGTAAGGAAGATCCTTGGTTGATGCAGATTATAAATTTTGCCAACATGGCCTGCCTAATTCCAAGATGGGCTATTGTAACTATAAGAAGTAAAGCAAAAAAATAGCCATTACACATAGCCATTTAATTTATCAACCAGCCATTACACATAGCCATTTAATTTATCAACCCATTTAATTATACACAATGGTCATTCAACATATGTAGCAGGTTTCTGTAATCATTTAACAAATGTTTCAGGTGTCTGTAGACATTTAATTATTTAACAGGTTGATGTAGCCAATAATCATATGTAACTGGTGTCTGTAGACTTTTAGCATACGTAACACGTGTCTGTAGTCATTTAACATATGTAACAGGTGTCTGTATTCATTAAACAAATGTAATGGATTTCTGTAGCCATTTAACATGTAACAGATGTCTGTAGTCATTTAACATATGCAACAGGTGTCTATAGCCATTTACATATTTACATATAAACATGTAGCAGGTGTTAGCAATTTAACATATGTAACAGGTCTTTGAAGTCTTTTAACATATGTAACAGGTGTATGTAGTCATTTAACATATGAAACAGGTGTCTGTAGCCATATACAACTGGTTTTTGTAATCATTTGTCAGGAGTGTGTAGCCATTTAACATATGTCAGAGGTGTCTTATGTAACAGGTGTCTGTAGCCATTTAAGAAATGTAACAGGTGTCTGTAGCCATTTAACAAATGGAACAGGTGTCTCTAACCATTTAACAAATGTAATAGGTGTCTCTAGCCATTTAACAAATGTAACAGGTGTCTCTAACCATTTAACAAATGTAACAGGTGTCTGTAGCCATTTAACAAATGTAACAGGTGTCTCTAACCATTTAACAAATGTAACAGGTGTCTGTAAATTGTTTGTTTACTAAGTTATCATTTAATATACTAGAATGGTGTTATATTTAGCCATCTTTCAAAATTTCTTTTTTTACAACTTGGCTCAATTGAATGATAGTCTTTAGTTTATAATTGTTTAAAATTTTGGTATAGCTGTTTGAAATTCAAATGCAAATGTACCAATTGAGCAATACAGTATCTATTAGATCTCTTGTAAATATCGTGGCCTCGAGCTGTTTGAAATTCAAATGCAAATGTACCAATTGAGCAATACAGTATCTATTAGATCTCTTGTAAATATCGGGGCCTCGGTGACCTAGTGGTCTAAAGAACCTCTCACTGCCTGGGTTCAAATCCCACTCGGGACAGATCCTAGTGTGAGAAAGTTTGTTGGTTCACTTGCTGAAGGTCGGTGGTTTTCTCCACGTAATCTGGTTCCCTCCACCATTCCAGAACTGACTGCCTCAAAATAAGTGAAAAAATCTTGACTGGGGCGTAAAACACCATTACTTTACTCTACTCCACTATTGTATATATCAAGTTGACAATATAATTTTATCTTTTTCAGCATTGACTTGTCTCGTGTACCTGGTGCCATGTGGATTGATGCTATACAGGTGTATAACAATCAGAGGAACAGTATCATGGATGTTGAGAGTGACGGTTGCTGTGACAAAACTTGATCATAAACATAATTTACATATAGTAAACATTATTTTATGAAAATTTCATCACATATTAGTTTTATTCAATATTTTAGTGCATTTATGATCTGTTTGTGCTATTATAAGTTAAATGTTGTAAACAAAGTGTCATTTTGCATTTAACATGATGCCACAAGTCTAAATCTTGTCCTGCTCTTTAGCTAAAAACATAATGATGGTCATGAAGATTGTTATAATAATAATTCAGAAAGAGGCATAGTACCAATGCCTTAAGGATACTAAGAGTGCAGTAAATATTTTCAGATAGATTCAATGGATAAATATGTATGGCATGCCATTTTATACAAAAATCAGCAAACTCTAGGATAGCTCAGCTATCTATAGGATAGATAAATACCTGACCAGAACTCACAAAAGCTCCAGATATTGGGGGTTATAAATCAGCTATCTATAGGATAGATAAATACCTGACCAGAACTCACAAAAGCTCCAGATATTGGGGGTTATAAATCAGCTATCTATAGGATAGATAAATACCTGACCAGAACTCACAAAAGCTCCAGATATTGGGGGTTATAAATCAGCTATCTATAGGATAGATAAATACCTGACCAGAACTCACAAAAGCTCCAGATATTGGGGGTTATAAATCGGCTATCTGTAGGATAGATAAATACCTGACCAGAACTCACAAAAGCTCCAGATATTGGGGGTTATAAATCGGCTATCTATAGGATAGCTGGCTGCTATTAAATAAGGGATCATATAGATAGAAGCCAGTTATCCTAGGTTTGCTGATTTTTGCATAAATTAGCATGCCATACCTATGTTTTAGTGTGTGTCACAATAACCAGAAGGGAGAAACTTGGGTGTTTTGAGATATTATATTTTATTGTAGATTTTTATATTTCTAGCAAGGATTTAAAGTTAATAGTTTCATCCTCAGTACCAATAGTTGGAAAACTTCAACAAAACTTCAAAAAATCTAAAATAAAATCAATTGTGTTTTCCAGTAATTGTGTCAAACTTAAACAACATCATTTTGAGAAAAGAAAGTACTTGCACTTTGTTACCTCCCTTGAATACACTCTCTCTGATTAGAGGTAAAAATATGTACCTTGTATGTTTCAGAAGACATTCTCCCCTAGACTGCATTGTGCTCTCAGAATAAAACATGTGATTCAATATGCGAGTACTAGTCTATGTTTAATGCTCTAGTATTGAATTTTGTATGTGTAACTCTAAACAAATGCATAGATTAAAATCATATAATTATCTGGATCTTTAATGAAATTATGTTTGTTTTGTTCATAAATAAAATTTTGACACATATTAATTAGATTCACAAGATCTTGACATACTATAGATTCCAATCAAGTTTCCAAACCATAAGTAAATTGTCTTTATTGATTAAAATAACAGTTTGAAATTAAGTATTAATATGATCTCAAATGTCATATCCATAGTTTTTTTTTAAAAGTTGAACTTTTGCATTGATGTATCATGTCACTGATTTTTGCAAAAATGGTTACAGACCTGTCATGAAATGACAGCCAAAATTGCCCAAATTTGGTCATATCACCTTTAGTGTTATGCACCCATATTTTAATAATTTTTAAGTTACACCGAGAATGTTGATACATTTTTAAAATCAGAAGAATTCAAACATTATTTCTTTACTGAATTTATGACCCAAATGCAAATTTTAACAAGTTTAGCAAACATTTTGTAACCCTGGCAAACAAACAGGAAATTGTAAAATTTTACCTCAAAATAAACCATTTGCATAGAATCTGTTGGTCAACAAACCCCGAACTACATATAATGGCACACATTGTCCCTGAATCCTCAAATATTACTGTTTTTCTTTTTCAAAAAAAAAAAATCAATACCTTGTCTGATTCATTTTATTTTTTTCAGAAATTTGGAAAATGTGTCAATCATGCTAAAAGCACATGGCAATGTTTACATGCAAATGTGGTCCAGGCATAGGAATTGCATTGTGCGGCTCAAATCTTTATGCCGGAAATATAGTGTGATAGTCGTCCAACTCGGCTTAATTCTTAAGCAATCCTCAGAAGCTCTCACCTTGGCAAAATTGTAAAGTGCTATCTATTAACAAATTTAATTGAGCAGGGTCCAAGTAAAGACCCCCGAGTTTTTTATATGCACTACTTTTGACCATCCCCCATCCGGCCTTATCATGACTGAGGTCTACTACCAATATCTTTTGTGTAAAATCCTGTATGGTTATGGGTCTTTTTATATATAGAATTGTACTAATTAGCATTGTGCAAGTACTTTTTTTCCAAAACAAAAACCAAAAAATTTGTTTTATTTAAGTTAACTTATCTGGTTGGTGCTTGTTACAAACTCTTTGGTATAAGTTGTCTCCCCTGTAGATGGGAGACAATCCTCTGTAATCTTAAAGTATTTCTTATGGTATTATTCCTTTTATCAGATTTTTTGGACTAGGGCAATGAAAAAGTAATTGTCTTTTTCAAGAATATTTATGCATTCTAGCAGGGGCCAATGAAAAAATGTCTTTTAAAGAATATTTTATGCATTCTGGCAGGGGCCAATGAAAAAATGTCTTTTTAAAGAATATTTTATGCATTCTGGCAGGGGCCAATGAAAAAATGTCTTTTTAAAGAATATTTTATGCATTCTGGCAGGGGCCAATGAAAAATGTCTTTTTTCAAGAACATATATTATGCATTCAGGCTGCGACCAAAATCTGCCACCATTAAATTATCATAAGTGAATAGGATTTAAATACATGTCATCATCACTCATCTATAGAACCTTGTCTTAGCAACCTTTAAGGGCACAATCGTTCATTAAAAAAAACATTCATAGATTTGTAAAATAAATCATGTAAAATTTTCATGTCACTCGTGCAATGATAGGGACCTGTTTTAAGGATTATGTTATTTATACAAATTATAAGTAAATTGTATTGACTTTTATTTAAGCAATATGTCTGTGATGTTTTCCTTTATATTTATTGTCAAATGCATTTACCATATCGATATTATATTTATTTTTAAACAAAGTCATTTATAATGTAATTTTAACATTTGTTTTTATGTAATAAAAATTTTTTATATGAATTATGTCTTATCTATGTAAACTATTGTTGTCTGAATACCTTTTAATTATTTGCAGTTCTAAGTGGTAATATTTGGACATTTTTTTTTATTGCTTTTTAACATTTTAACTTTCATAATTAAAAATGTCTTGAAGGAAAATTAGATTGTAAACTTGACAAACTAGCTTTTTACATTTTATTACAACTTTTGTTCTTTTTCTCAGATTTGAAACAAAACAATATGCTGTAAAACAAAATGTAAACACTTCTAACGACATAATTGTATGTAAAATGGAGCAAAGTAATGGTGTTTTACACACTAAATTGATTCATTTTACTTATATTGGTCTATATGTTTGTAGTGATTTTGTCATTGCTGTTGAAGACTACCTTCTACCTTTCAGATTGGGAAAATTCTAATTGTTTTTATAATAATAATGTTAATAATTCCTCTATAAAAGATTGCCATGTTGTATCAACATGGCTTTATGAAAATAAGCCATGGTGTGCTGTCTTTAGCACAGATGTATAAAAGTTGGCCATGTTAGGCTTTCTGAATCATGACTTATTAACGTTGGCTTTGTTAAGCTGTCATTTGCACATCTGTAGAAAAGTGGAACATGTAGGGCGGTCATAATCTTTAAAGTAAAGTTAGCCATGCTGAGCTATTATTAGCACGGCTGTATAGAAATTGGCATTGTTGGGCTGTCATTTGGAAGGCTGGATAAAAGCTGTGTTGAGCAATGCTGTATAAAAGTTGGTTATGTTGATATTATCATTACCAAGGCTAATTGATTATAGCTATGCTACATGTAGGTTGTCAATAGTTGTTTAAAAGTTTGCCATGTTGAACTTTTGTAACCAAGGCTGATGCTTGGCTGTCATTAGCAAGGCTTTTTAAAAGCTGGTCATTTTGATATCTCATTGGCACAGTTGTATAAAAATTGGCCATGTTAAGCTGTCATTAGCATGGCAGTATAAACATTGGTCATGTTGAGCTTTCATTACCATATGAAAAAGGCAATGTCTAGCTGTCATTGGCTCAAATGAATTAAAGTTGGCCATGTTGGGCTGTCATTGGAAAACTGAATGAAAGTTGGCTTTCTTGGGCCGCAATTAGCACAGCTGTATAAAAATTGTCTATGTTGAGCTGTCATTGGCACAACTGAAAGAAAGTTTTGAATGAAATTTGGCCATGTTGGGCTATTATTGAAGAAGCTGATGGAATGTTAGCTACATGTATATTGGGCTGTCATAAGCATGGCTGTATATAATTTGACTATGTTGAGCTTTTTAACAAGGCTGAATAAAAGTTGGCTTTTTGGGCTGTTATAAGCATGGTTAAATAAGAGTTACCCCAGTTGGGTTGCCTTTGGCATTGCTATATGGATGTTGGCCATGATGAATTGTCATTAGCTTACCTATATAAAAATAGGCCATGTTTTGCTGTCATTAACAAGGATTTATAAAAATTTGCCATGTTGTGCTATCATCAGCATGGCTGTATAAAATCAGGCATGTTGGGCTTTACTTAAAGCTTTTTAAGGATAGGCCATCTTGGGCCAGTTAACATTTTAGATATATGGCATTTTAAGGATTGCCACTTTTTGGCTCTCCAAGGGGTCTCCATTTGATAAATTGAAAATGATATTTTAGTTTAATGCCATGAGGTTGTTTTCTCAATAGATATGTTCATTAATTCTTTTTGTGTGTAAATGATTGAAATGTTTTTAGCAGTATTTTGAATTTTACCTTGCCTTTTTTATAGCTTGATTCATACACTCATAAAACCTTTTCTATACTCACTTTTGTCTTCATTCCATAAACATATATGTAAAGTTCATTTAATTTAAACAATAAGCTTACTATTTCATTTATTATACAACGATAAAGTCCAATGATTTAACAATCTTATTTTCTTCAGGCATTTTCAAATTTTGGGCCTATTGAATTCAAAGTTGATATACAAACAGTAAATGTGTTGACATTGAGTAATTGTACAAGTTCTAAGGTCCAGTTTTTCTTGCTTTTTCTCACATTTCAATTCTTCAAGCTACTTAGATTTAGTTTTTACATTTATTAATTAGATTGGAAAAGGAACTGAGGACTTTAAACTTACAATTCTTTCATCGCAGATTTATTTGTATTTATTTCAATAAAAGGGTTTTTTTTATTTGAAATTCTTCAATTTCATACTAAATCACTAGGTGGGCAAGTACTTGTTTGTAATAAACATTCCAAATTTTATGTTCAACACAAAATGATGATTTTTATGATATTTTTCCACCACAATAAATGTACAATTTTTCTGGTGTCTATGTACATATGATAACAAGCAAGTAAATAAAATAAAATAAGTACATCACATGTTCATTTCTCGTCAAGCCATTGGTCGATATGAAAAACTTATTAAAATTTTGTGTTCTTCTGCCCTTGAATTCATTTTACTGTACATTCTGAAATGGATTTAATTTTTTTCTTATAGGACTAACTAGAAAGTGTTTAAAATTTTTCCTCATTTTAAGCTCAACTGGCTAGGTCCAGCTTAGTTTTTGACATGGTGAAGACTTTTATTCTTTGAAACATGTGGGCCAATTTTAACCAAATTTGTTACTAATTAAGGTTCTTGTTGATGCCAATTAAAAATTAATTATGCACATAAAATGTTATTTAAAGCCTTGAAACAACTTTGTTTCCCATTGCAGCAAACTTCTGGAAGGGCTGTCAGTTTATAATGTTGTATATAAAGAATATATATAGATATCTATTCGTTGACAGTTTTGTTTACAAACTAGTGCAAAAAACATATTAGTATTATAGTATATAACATTCTAACATATTACTCTTTTTTAATTAGTGGTTGACCTAGTTTTTGTGTCGCCTAACTAGGCGACATATAGGGATTCCTTTCGTCGGCGTCATTGTCCGGATTTCCTTGTCCAGAGCATAACATTGGTGTTGTCATTCAAATGACTCCAAACTTGGTGCGCATGTTTCTGGCAATGACTCGAAGTGCAGTGCACAAGAACCCCAACCATATCTTTTTCCGTTTTTGAATTATTTCCCTCTGATTGATTTTTATAGAGCATTTCTTGTCCCGAGCATAACTTCGGTGTAGTATGTTCAAATGACTCCAAACTTGTTGTACATGTTTCTGGCAATGACTTGAAGTGCAGTGCACAAGAAGCACAAATCTATCATGTTCCGTTTTTGAATTATTTCCCTTTGATTGATTTTTACAAGAAATGTGAGCAATGAGTGCTGTGGATTTGAAGGAAAAACTGTCCTTCATTTGGAAAAAATGTCCTTCATTTGGATTTGTTTTCAAAAGTTTTGCATAGTGTGCTTTGTGACAATATTGCTCATATTCTGTCCCATTATGCTTGTTGAATTATTCCCATTTGATTGACTTTACATAGAGGATTTCTTGTCCGGAGCATAACTTTGTCAACTACAGTCCGGACTCGATTTTGAGAGGTCCAAGGGAAATCCAAAATACCTCTCAAAATCGAGTACTTCTCAAAACTGGGTCCTACTAAAGTTACATAAATGAATTACTAAACAGACTGATTTTAATGCATTTTATTGTTTTCCTTTATTAAATATTGTTCTTTCTAAATTGTTAGGTAATAAAATAAAACAAAACAATTTGTAGGTATTTTTACAGGTACAAAATAACAGAAATTATTTGAAATTATTTACATAGATTTGGTACAAAAATATGCGACATTCATGATGGCATTGTACCTGATATCTATTGAGTGCATCTTTCTCTTTACACCCCTCATTTCAGTTGCCATTTCTTCATAAGAATGATAACACCAGCGAAATGTCCTGATCCAGTTATCCCCCTAGGTAGACTGGGTCCCAGAACAAATTTACAACCGTATGCAGGGAATACGACATATGATATCAGTTTTGTGTTTTGCTGACAAAGTGATTATAGCAGAACTTAATTAACTTATACATTTTATATTGTTAACTTCAGTTTGACATTTATTAATCACTTCCATATTAAAAACACCTTAACACACTTGGATGCCTGAGTAAATGTAAGGTGTGATTTGATACAATGGCTGCTTACAACAATAGGTGAGAAAATACCTCTCACCATCGAGTCCAAAATCAGTTGATTATTGGCTTTTGGGACCTGCATATTTGTTTGCAAAATCGAATACTTCTCAAAATAGGACCTCAAAAAATTGAGACCTTTTTAATAAAATATTGTTGGGACCAGAAAAATACCTCTCAAAATTGAGTACCTCTCAAAATTAAGTACCTCTCAAAACTGAATCCCTCGAAATCGGGACCCGACTGTACTATGCAGTGTCAGGCGACACATCTGTTTCAAAGAAACATATCTAGTTACAGAGAAATTGTTGGTTGAGTTTTTACAAAGAAATTGTTGGTTGACCTAGAGTTTTGACAAGGAATGGATGGTTGACCTAGTTTTGACAAGGAATGAATGGTTGACCTAGTTTTGACAAAGGAATGGATGGTTGACCTAATTTTGACAAGGAATGAATGGTTGACCTAGTTTTTACAGAGTATGATATAACGTACAATTTAAAGCTAAGTCTTTTGTAATTCAACCAATATAATATAAATGAGCTAAAATTGAATGGTTACCAGTTTAAAAATTCAAAAACGTATAGCATAGCCATATTAAATTCAAATACAAATAAATTTCCAGTTGAATGATGTACCTTTTTAGGTCTTCTATTCTTTCATTTTGAGTATATACCTGATGCAACTGCTTGAAAATTTTACATTTAATATCATGAAATTCAAAATTAAGTTAAAAACTATATGATATTGTGTGAATTCATGACATGTGATGTACTACATCTACCATTAAGTTTTCCTTCCTGTAATAATGTCAGAAAATGTTTTAGCGACCTTACCCCCAAACTTGGGAACTGTACCTCATTAGACAACACTATAAAATTGTTCCAGAGAGAAGTATAAATAACAGAATTATATAAAATTGTTATTTCATAGTTCATTAATATTTTTGTAAAAGTTAACTTATTGTTACAGAATGCATTTGACTTTTGTCAAGTTTAGATGCGTTAAATAAACTTTGTAATTAGTATAAATGAGTTGTATTTTTGTTAGTTTTAATAACATTTTGTTACATGTAGCACTTTTAAAGTGGTTATTTCAAAATCACTTTTTAGGTGTTCTATTCTTTCATTTTGAGTATATACCTGATGCAACTGCTTGAAAATTTTACATTTAATATCATGAAATTCAAAATTAAGTTAAAAACTATAAAATTTTGTGTGAATTCATGACATGTGATGTACTACATCTACCATTGAGTTTTCCTTCCTGTAATATACGCAGAAAATGTTTTAGCGACCTTACCCGCAAACTTGGGAACTGTACCTCATTAGACAACACTATAAAATTGTTCCAGAGAGAAATATAAATAACAGAATTATATAAATTGTTATTTCATAGTTCATTAATATTTTTGTACAAGTAAACTTATTGTTACAGAATGCATTTGACTTTTGTCAAGTTCTTATGTGTTAAATAAACTTTGTAATTAGTATAAATGAGTTGTATTTTTGTTAGTTTTAATAACATTTTGTTACATGTAGCACTTTTAAAGTGGTAATTTCAAAATCACTTAAGAGTTTAGTCAAGTATAGCAATGGTGTTATACTTCCCGGTCAAAATAATTTTACCAATATCAGAATGGTCAGTTCTTGGATGGTGGAGAAAGTAGGAGCATCCTGAGAAAACTACTGACCCTGGGTAAACATATTGACAAAACTTTTTTTTTTACACCTGGATTTACCCAAGTGGGAATTCAACCTTGGCAGTAACATGCACTGTGATCCTTTAGGGCATTCTTTCAGACATTTTGGATACTGAAACCCTTAAAGGGTACCTGTAACCAAAAGTTTTTTATCACAGTTGTTTTTTATGTTATTTCAATATAACAATATTGAAAACCGCATCAAAATTGGTGACAAAATAAAAAAGTTATAGTGGTTTGAAATCCACATTTTATAACTTTCTCTTTATCGAAAAGTGAAACGCCTCGTTTTGAGTTATAAACGTGTGACGTCATTGCAGTATTAGAAGAAGAGTCTAACATAATAGACAGTAGTAACAATGGTGATATAACTACGTATGTAGAAGAAAGTAACAACTCTGACATGTACCTAATTATGTCAAATAGTTCGTTATTATTTGGGGAAGCAGTAGACAATCTTTTAAGTAATGAATGTGGAGTATAGCCGTATTTATTCGAACCAGAACCGGACGAATCTTATAAACATATTTATTTGAGTCCCGACCTACTCGAGAATTGTGACTGCAGTTGGTTGCATAGCTGTTAAAAAACGTGAAGAGTGTTAACTTGTCAATAACACAAAAATTGATTATATCTTTGACTTTTTTTTTAAAAAAATAATAAATTATTTTATTAAGTCGGACTGGAAAGACTCGAGAATTACGATAGTTGCATAGCTGTAACAAAACAATATATATATATATATATATATATATATATATATATATATATATATATATATATATATATATATATAAACGCGATTAGTTTGAACTTTTCAATTACAAGAAATATTAATTTTATCGTGGACAATTTTAAATGAATTAAATATCAAGTCGGACTGGACAGACTACCGGATGAATATTATGGAACTTACTGTGGTGTCATGTGCTGGATTTGAATTCCTTTTAAAAATGCATTCAAGTTGTCATTGTGCTGATTTTGAATGCATTGTTTTAATAGAAATTCAAAATCATCACATGACACTGGCACCGGCTAAAAATCAATACATAAACTGAATTCAATTCGCGAATGCTATTTTGTACAATGTTTATTGACAGTTAAAATTAAATGACCGTGATGTAGAAAACTTTTAGTAGTCTGGCGGCATTACATTTCCTCGATAATTAGAAGATGTTCACACAAATACAAGCTTGTAACAAAGTTCTTTTCAACTGTCCGATGACCAATTAATGCTGGGGTAATTAAAAGAAAAAAAAACCAAGATATTCCATCTCAAATTATTTTACGCGAAATATATTATTGTTTAAAAGAAATGACACAGATTTTGGAATGAGACCACATTTTATAAAACGAGATAATCATCATCATCATCATCATCTTATGGATTTGTATATATTCTCATCTATTCATTATAGAATAGATGCATTTATTGAAGTAAGATAATCGGTGAAGGATTTCGAGTTAAGGTCAGAAGAGTGTCTTTCCTTCGTTAACATCCAATCCTTGTACGAGTTATTGCCCTTGTATAATTAATTTCCAATAAAGATGTCAAATTTTTAGGTCACATCTGCTCTTTCTTCTCTCCTCCTCTTTAATCCCATACGGCTACCAGCTCGGATCGCTATCATTTTCATCAACCTTAATTTTAAGAAATCTATTGTTTTAATTGCTTTATTGAGGGACAATGAAACGTTCAATGAGGAAATCCAAAAGCCCATATGCTCGGCGACAAAACAAAACGGGAAATACCACAAAAGAGGTATCGACCCTGACGAGGGAGTCCGATCCGGTGACGTTACCTAGACAGCCTGCAGCGGATCCTGTGATGTTACCTATGCAGCCTGGAGGTAAATCCGCTCAAAATATAAATCAGCTGAATGAACTTCCACCAGGCATAACCCCTATAACCAGCTTTAAAGACAATTTAGGGGTTCATGTTTCTTGTTCGTTGAAGCAGAAAATTGTAAATGGTCAGTTCATCGAACTGGCCTCACTCCTTGAACACACTGCCATAAACCAGCCCGAGCAAAAAATTTACATATCTAATGGTGAACTCATAACAAAGGAAAAGCCTTCTGCTAAGATAACTTCCATTGAGAAGTGGACAGATGCCTTTTTAATTTTTACCAGTGTCTATTGCCATGCACACCCATCCCGATTTCTAGAATTTTTAAAATACATGCATGATATAAGGCTGGGGGCTTCAAGAATCAGAGGTATGGGCTGGCGGTCCTATGATGAGCAGTTTCGTCTGCGAAAAGCAGTTGACCCGTCTTCGTCCTGGGGTCAAGTAGATACAGAATTATGGCTAAAATACATGCTGGACACTGTCCAGCCATCCTATCCACAAACTGGCCACAGTAAATGTTTCGAATTTAATTACAAATCGACTTGCTCCAGACACCTTTGTAACTACCAGCATTCGTGCATTCGTTGCTCAGGTGACCATCCAATAACCACCTGCCCTTTACTACAGCAAAACGATCCTCGCTCAGTGGGTTTAAATCATAATTTTCGACCCCCTACAAATAGATTCAGCTCCTTTCGGGCAAGACATACTTATCAACCGCGTCAAAACAACAACCAAACAAATCTCAGGTATCTGGGACCTCGCCCTAACACCTATTAAACTAACTCCTTTA
The DNA here is from genome assembly GCA_029721355.1 of Tegillarca granosa. Classification (NCBI taxonomy): domain Eukaryota; kingdom Metazoa; phylum Mollusca; class Bivalvia; order Arcoida; family Arcidae; genus Tegillarca; species Tegillarca granosa. The sequence goes on along the minus strand of CM056602.1, from coordinate 32,225,965 downwards.
TCCCATTACCTCAATTTTTATCCAAATAAACCCGTAGCAACACTTCTGAGGGAAGGATTTTCATATGGTTTTCGTTTAAATTATGAAGGGCCTCGTATTCATGTCTCCTGTAGGAATTTAGTTTCCGCAATTCAAAACAAACAACAACTCCAAGAAAAATTGCAAAAGGAAATTGACATGGGTCGGATAATGGGCCCTTTTCCGAATCTCCCTATTTCTAATTTACGATTATCTCCGATCGGCGTTGTCCCTAAATCCGAGGGGGGTTGGAGAGTAATTCTGCACCTCTCACATCCCTTGGGTAATAGCGTGAATTGTTTTATAGACCCTAAAATCTGTGCTGTCCAGTATACATCATTCGACACGGTCGTTGAAATGGTTGCGAGTCTTGGTCAAGGGGCTTTACTTGGTAAAATGGATATTCGTTCTGCTTTCAGATTATTGCCGGTTCATCCGGGTGACTTTGATTTATTGGGATTTTATTTTGATGGTAACTACTACATTGATAAAGCGCTTCCTATGGGGGCATCAATTTCATGTAGTTTATTTGAAAAATTTTCTACGTTTCTGCATTGGTTAGTTACTTACAAATCAGGTATACATACGCTCGATCATTATCTGGACGATTTTATCTTTGCCGGGAAAAAGGGCGAATACACTTGTAAATTATTAATGTCGTGTTTCAACGCAATTTGTCATGAACTCGGTGTCCCTTTGGCCGAAGACAAAACGATAGGTCCCACTACCAGGTTAATTTTTCTCGGTCTTGAGCTGGACACAGAAAACATGCTTATCCGAATACCCCCTACAAAATTAGAAGAGCTAAAAGCCTTGCTTCTTCATGTTAGTAAGAAAAAGAAGGTCACTTTAAGAGAACTGCAATCATTGGTAGGATCACTAAATTTTTTCTGTAAGGCAGTTCGACCGGGTCGAGCTTATTTGCGTCGTTTCTACGACTTGATGAGCGGTGCACTTCAGCCGCATCACCATTTGCGGATTAATAATGTTATAAGATCTGACATTCAGATGTGGCTCCAGTTTCTTGCCTATTTTAACGGCTCGGTTTATTTTCCTGAAAAAGATTGGACAAGTAGTAATGTAGTTGAATTGTTTACTGACAGTGCTGGGTCGGTAAATATGGGCTGTGGGGCATACTTTGCTGGGCGCTGGGCTTTTTTCCCCTGGCCTCAACAGTGGGAAAATCTTGACCTATTCAGAGACATTACATTCTTAGAATTGCTGCCAATTGTTTTGGCAATTATTCTCTGGGGCGACAAACTCGCTAACAAAAAGATTTTGTTCCGAACTGATAATCAGGCACTAGTTTTTGTTTTGAATAACCAAACAAGCAGATCCGCTCGGACTCTGTATCTTATTCGTTTTCTTGTTTTACATTTGCTAAAAATGAATATTGTCTTCCGTGCAAAACATATTCCCGGTCTCGATAATGCAATTGCTGATTCTATCTCTCGTAAATTTTGGCAGCGTTTCCGACATCTGGCACCACACGCCAAATCCACGCCAGAAGCAGTGCCAACAACATTTTTGAATCTAATCTCCAACGTGAAGTGAACAGGCTCCTGGATGCAGCGGTCTCCCATAATACCCATTCATCTTATCAAACTGGTCTGGACAGTTTCCGAGTTTTTCGTGAGCAACAGTGTCTTCCTACTTGCTGGCCTCCACCGCTTGTTCATGTCATCCAGTTTATAGCAGCTTTGTCTCTGAGAGGTTTAGCTCATTCAACTTCACGCTTGTATGTGGCAGCAATAAGTTATGAGTGCAAAATCAATAACTTACCGGATGTTACAAATAACTTCATAATCACAAAACTCCTGGAAGGCATGAAACGTCTAAAGCATAGGCCTGATACGAGACTCCCTATTACACTAGATTTATTATCTCAATTAATTAATTCTCTCCCCCATGTTTGCACAAACTTATATGAAGCTAAGCTTTTCTCCTGTGCCTTCTCCTTAGCCTTTTTCGGCTTTATACGTATTGGGGAATTTGCTCAAACAAATCGTCAGGCAACAAATAATGTTCTCCAATTAGATGATGTCATCTTGGACGAAATTCATGAAAAGGTCATCTTGAGATTTCGTCATTCAAAGACGGACCAATATGGCAAGGGTGTCACCGTGGAAATTCCAAAAACGGGAAAAATTTACTGCCCCTTCATGAGCCTCAAACACTATCTAGGCGCCCGCCCATCGGTACCAGGCATATTATTTTGCCATTTTGGGGGGGACCCGTTAACGCGTTATCAATTCTCCTCTGTCTTACGAAAAACTCTTTCCTTCTTCAATATCGAATTTAAGTATTACAAGTCACATTCTTTCCGTATCGGGGCAGCTACGACCGCATCTGCAGCTGGTATGTCGGATCATGACATTCAGATTGCGGGTCGGTGGAAGTCGTCCGCTTATCGATCTTACATTCGAAGCCCAGTCAGTTATTTTACAATATAATGACAGCAACATGCTTGAATTTATTCAACTTATCATTGAAAACTCGCATCTGATAAGACAATTTAAGTCTTTCAGATCACGTGATTATATGGTGTGTTGGTTCTTCAATTATAAAGAGGGCTTTTATGGTGGCAAGGCAAAGACCTGGTGGATCAAACCTGACTTTAGACGGAAATGGCATTTCATTGTGGTGGCAAGGCTATTCCGGCCTTAAACTAACAGATATTCAGAAGAAGATTCGGTTGATCTCAATCTATGCTGACAACACACCAACTTACATTTTGTTGCATTGTGGTGGCAATGACATTGGTTGTACACCTTTGAAGCAATTGTTTGCTGTTGTAAAAACTTTACTTAATTTCTTGCAGCAAACATTCCCGTATACACGCATTATCTGGTCACAAATATTACCCCGCGCCTCATGGCGTTATTCTAATGATTGTGTCGCCATGGATAAGGCCAGAATCCGCTTAAATAGCTATGCAGCTAAGTCTGTTTTAAACTCGGGCGGCGCTTACTTAAAGCATCCAGATATAAAACTTTATGCCATTCAGTTGTATTCACCCGATTTAGTCCACCTTTCGGACATAGGAAATAACATATTTTTAAATTCAATACAATCTGGTCTGCAAGAAATAATAAACGGGAATGTACCCGTATACCCCAATTTATAATACACTAGTTAAGCGTAATGTGGGCCGGCAAAGTGCCGCTTGACGTGGCGGTGCTCGTAAGTCGTCAACCAGTTCTGCCTGGCGACTTAAGAGCATGTGGCGGATTGCGCGGCACAGTTTTATCAAATTTAAAGAACTTTGACATTTAATGATTGGCCGCTGTAATACCAGGGTCAAATATGAATTATTGTTTTGAATTTGTTTTGAATTTTGTTGTGTTTGTTGTTGTTTGCTGTTGTTGGCTAGCCCATTTGATTGTTGTTTTCGGCAGCCTATTTTGTAACACAGCCGTGCCCACAATTACGCCATTAAATATATCAATATTGTTGCTGTTGTTTTGGGTTATCTTTTCTTCAATAATCTCATCTATTCATTATAGAATAGATGCATTTATTGAAGTAAGATAATCGGTGAATGATTTCGAGTTAAGGTCAGAAGAGTGTCTTTCCTTCGTTAACATCCAATCCTTGTACGAGTTATTGCCCTTGTATAATTAATTTCCAATAAAGATGTCAAATTTGTAGGTCACATCTGCTCTTTCTTCTCTCCTCCTCTTTAATCCCATACGGCTACCAGCTCGGATCGCTATCATTTTCATCAACCTTAATTTTAAGAAATCTATTGTTTTAATTGCTTTACCCTCCCACCCACCTCATTATACCTTTATCTTTTGGACTTGGATACTGCTCTCGTGTTATTTGTATTTTTCAGGACAGCAGAAGATAACTTTGCTAGTTTCCCACAGAGAGTAATACGTACATAAAAAGGCACGGCTCATTATACGGTTTTATTTGATATTAAAAGTTTGGGACATTTAATTACTAGTGCTGAAGATTTTAAAATGTTTTTTGTTTAGAGCGGATTGCGCGGCACAGTTTTATCAAATTTAAAGAACTTTGACATTTAATGATTGGCCGCTGTAATACCAGGGTCAAATATGAATTATTGTTTTGAATTTGTTTTGAATTTTGTTGTGTTTGTTGTTGTTTGCTGTTGTTGGCTAGCCCATTTGATTGTTGTTTTCGGCAGCCTATTTTGTAACACAGCCGTGCCCACAATTACGCCATTAAATACATCAATATTGTTGCTGTTGTTTTGGGTTATCTTTTCTTCAATAAAGAAAAAGAATTCAAAAATATCACAGCTAAATGTATGCCCAAGGAAAAGTGAAAACTAAAATCTAATTAAATCAAATGCTGTTAGTAGATCAATATGCATGTATTAAAAAGACTATTTTTATCGTCAATTTTTAATTTTTAATTATGCCTAAAATTCATAATTATTATTATTATTATTATGTTATTATTATGAAACATGAAAACTAAGGAAAAATGTTTTTTTCTTACTTTTTAAAATTTAAAAATGAAATATTTATTTTTCCGGAGCGAAATGTTTATAGCTACTGTATACGACAAATGAAGTTTACCAAATAAAATTATTTTACTTTACTCGAACTGTAAATATGTTATTGTATATTACAGGTCGTAAGATAACTTTATCAACCTGCAAATCAATTTTGCAAATTATAAGTTACATCCTGTTAATTACAAGTGTGGTTCTAAATCTAAGGAATGTGTCTAATAAACAAAAGGATTTATAATAATCTTAATTATTGGTACATGTCAAACGGATGTTAATTCCACTCCATTTATTAGTTTTCCCGTAAAATAATCATAGAAAGTTAAACTACGAGTTCGGATTTGACTTATTTTAGTAGTTGGTAAATAATATTCTGTTGAGGCATGTTACTGGTATGACGCCACAACACGGGAGCCTCGATATCGACCTTTTTGATTTGGATTTCTAGAGATGTATTAGAAAATCACCGATATCTACCTTATTATGGAATGGAATTTTATGGAATTTTCACTACAGCCATATTTAAGTACGACGAATAAAATATGTCGAAACTGAAAATCGTTACAGGTACCCTTTAAAATCACTCAAAGGTTTTCTCCAGACACTCCGGTTTCCTCCATCATCCCTCAAAATATGTGAAAGATTCTTGACTGGGGCGTAAACACCATAACTCCTTTCCACTCTTCTTAAAATCACCATAAATTAGATTAATTGTATTTAAATTTATTTATTAAATGGTGCATTTCAATAAGACATCTTTAGATCAGATGGGTATTAATTGCCTGTACTAGAATAGTCTCTTTCCAGGAAAAAAAAAGGGGGGGGGGGGTTCGTTGATAAAATGTTGTTTTACTTTGCATAAAAATTTTTCAGCAATTCACGACCAGATAACTTTGCCTATGATTTTTAACTAGAATTCATGTGCACAACTTTTTTCCACAAGTCGATGTTTCCGGTGTATATTGTGTTATTGCAGACTTAGACAACCTTACGAGTCCTAGAATACTTGTTGTCCGTGTCACAGTCAAATCTGGAATGTTGATGTTGACTGACGTTATAGGAAAAACCTTCAGCAACAAAATAAATTTCTAAGATCTGCCTTGAGGAATCAGGGAAAAAACTTTTAGCAGCAGAATAAATTTCTAGGAAAATAACAAATCAACTTCTTGTGACATCCAAGATGGTTGCCCTTGCTACAAATACCAAAAAATGCAATATGGCCATTTAGGATTTATTTATTAACTGATTGGGTTCAAATTTGATGTATAGAGAGTAGATAGATGACCATTTGTTCTATGTTATTGGTTTTTCCCTTACATTTATAATTCCCTCTTAATTAGCAAAGTATGCAAACAAGCTGCTATAAATACCCAAGTCTTTGAACTGCTGAACTGCAAAGTGTTTATTATGGTTTTTAGATATGTGCAAGGAAAATTTCACACCATTTCATTCTGTATATACATATACATTGCTCATTTCATTTATCTTGTGTTCTTATATAATTTTGCAATAAGGCGGTATTTTTGTTTGTTTTCCATACATTTAGCCATGAATAGCTGAAAATGTTGATGTGGCTTTAGACAACCATAAACTCACTCATTTTCCTTTTGATGTAACGCATTTTGTGACTGATATAAAATCTAGTTAGGGTAACATAGTGCTCACATTTGTATTAAATTTACACAAGAATTAGTTATTTTTCATTGTCATTTGACAAATTTGTTGTTTTTTGGTAGGCTTGTAATATGTACTAGTTTGTGAATTATCTTGGGTACAAGGGTAAAAAAAATGACTTCACAGTAGTGGACACATTATATATAACCACGAACAAAGGTGATAATGTTTATAATTCCTCAATAAAACATTGCCATGTTGTATCAACATAGCTCTATGAAAATAAGCCACAATGTACTCTCTTTAGCCAAGCTGTACATGTTGGACTTTCATGAGCATGGATCTGTTAAAGTTGGCCTTGTTGAACTGTCATTTGCATTTCTGTAGAAATATTGAACATTTAGGGCTGTCATAATCTTGGCTGAATAAAAGTTGGCCATATTGGGCAGTCATAATCTTGGCTGTGTAAAGTTAGCCATGCTGAGCTATTATTAGCACAGATGTATAAAATTTGGTTTTGTTGAACTGTCATTTGGAAGGCTGAATAGAAGCTGTGTTGAGCTGTCATTAGCAATGATGTATTTAAGTTGGTCATGTTGATTTTTTTCATTACCAAGGCTTATTGAAAATTACCTATGCTGGGCTGTCATTATCTGTTTAAAAGTTTGCCATGTTGAACTTTTGTAACCAAGGCTGATGCTTGGCTGTTACAAGGCCGTATAAAAGTTGGCCATGTTAAGCTGTCATTAGCATGGCAGTATAAACGTGGCCATGCTGAGCTTTCATTACCATAGCTGTCAGAAAAAAGCAATGTTTAGCTTCATTGCACAGATAAATTAAAGTTGGCCAAGTTGGGATTTTATTGGAAAACTGAATGCACGTTGGCTATGTTGGGCCATAATTATCACAGCTGTATAAAAGTTAGTCATGCTGAGCTGTCATGGGTGCAGATGTATGAAAGTTGGCCATGTTGGGCTGTCATTGGTAAAACTGAATGAACGTTGGCTTTGTTGGGTCTTAATTAGCACAGCTATTAGCCCAGTTGAGTTGCCATTGGCATGGCTGAATGAAAATTAGTAATTATTATGGCAGTATAAATGTTGGTCATGTTTGGCTGTCACTGGCAAAATTGATTGAAAGTTGACTTTGTTGGGCCATATTTATCACAGCTATATATATATTGGCCATGTTGGACTGTCATAACTGATGCTGTTGGAAAGTTAGCTATGTTTGGCTGTCATACACATGGCCATGTACGATTTTGGCTGTTTTAAACTTTTATAAGCAAGGCTAAAAGAAAGACAGCTTTTTGGGCTGCCATAAGTATTGTTGGATAAAAGTTACCCTTGTTTGGCTGTCTTTGGCATGACAGACCATATAGATATATAAATACTAATACAAACTATATAAATGTTGGCCATGATGAATTGTCATAAGCGTATCTATATAAAAATAGGCCATGTTTTGCTGTCATTAACAAGGATTTATAAAAATTTGCCATGTTGTGCTGTCATCAGCATGGCTGTATAAAATCAGGCATGTTGAGCTTTACTAAAAGCTCTTTAAGGATAGGCCACCTTGGGCCGTTACAGTTTACATGCTGGATGTATGGTTTTTTAAGGATTGCCACTTTTTGGCTCTCCAATGGGTCTCCATTTGATAAAATGAAAATGATATTTTAGTTTAATGTCATGAGGTTGTTTTCTCAATAGATATGTTCATTAATTCTTTTTGTGTGTAAATTATTGAAACGTTTTTAGCAGAATTGTGAATTTTACCTTGCCTTCTTTTTCATACACTCATAAAACCTTTTCTATTCCATAAACATATATGTAAAGTTCATTTAATTTAAACAATAAGCTTACTATTTCATTTATTATACAACGATAAAGTCCAATGATTTAACGATCTTATTTTCTCTTTCAGGTTTTTTCAAATTTTGGGCCTATTGAATTCAAAGTTGATATACAAGCAGTAAATGTGTTGACATTGAGTAATTGTACAAGTTCTAAGGTCCAGTTTTTCTTGCTTTTTCTCACATTTCAATTCTTCAAGCTACTTAGATTTAGTTTTTACATTTATTAATTAGATTGGAAAAGGAACTGAGGACTTTAAACTTACAATTCTTTCATCGCAGATTTAATTGTATTTATTTCAATAAAAGGTTTTTTTTTATTTGAAATTCTTCAATTTCATACTAAATCACTAGGTGGGAAAGTACTTGTTTGTAATAAACATTCCAGATTTTATGTTCAACACAAAATGATGATTTTTATGACATCTTTCCACTACAATAAATGTACAATTTTTCTGGTGTCTATGTACAGATGATAACAAGCAAGTAAATAAAATAAAATAAATTAAATAAAGTAAGTACATCACATGTTCATTTCTCGTCAAGCCATTGGTCGATATAAAAAACTTATTAAAATTTTGTGTTCGACTACCCTTGAATTCATTTTATTTTACATTCAGAAATTGATTTAATTTTTTTCTTATAGGACTAACTAGAAAGTGATTAAAATTTTACCTCATTTTTAGCTAAACTGGCTAGGGCCAGCTTAGTTTTTGACATGGTGAAGACTTTAATTCTTTTAAATATGTGGGCCAATTTTAACCAAATTTGTTACTAAGGTTCTTGATGATGCCAATTTAAAATGAAATATGCACATAAAATGTTATTTAAAGCCTTGAAACAACTGAATAGAACTAATTTTGAGTAAGATCATGGGTTTAAAATTTGTTTTCCATTGCAGCAAACTTCTGGAAGGGCTGTCAGTTTATAATGTTGTATAAAAATATATATAGATATCTATTCGTTGACAGTTTTGTTTACAAACTAGTGCAAAAAACATATTAGTAAGTATTGTAATATAACATTCTAACATATTACTTTATTTTAAATTAGTGGTTGACCTAGTTTTTACAGAGAAATTGTTGGTTGACCTAGTTTTGACAAGGAATGGATGGTTGACCTAGTTTTGACAAGGAATGGTTGACCTAGTTTTTACAGAGTATGATATCAGGTGGAATTTAAAGCTTAGTCCTTTGTAAATCATCCAATATAATATAAATGAGCTAAAATTTAATGGTAACCAGTTTGAAAAATTCTTGACTGCATATTTAAAAATTGTCTGGCATGGCTACATTAAATTCAAATACAAATAAATTTCCAGTTGAATGATGTACCCTTTAGGTCTTCTATTTTTTCATTTTTAGTATACACTTGATGCAACTGCTTGAAAATTAAATATTTAATATCCTGAAATTAAAAATTAGTTTAAAAAAAACACTTGAAATTATATAAATTCATGACATGTAATGTACTACATCTGCTATTGAGTTTTCTATCCTGTAATATTGTCAGAAAATATATAAGTGACCTTACCCCCAGACGTGGGAACTGTACCTCATCAGACGACACTATAAAATTGTTCCAGAGAGAAAGATCAATAACAGAATTATATAAAATTGTTATTTCATAGTTCTTTAATATTTTTGTACAAATAAACTTATTGTTACAGAATGCATTTGACTTTTTGTCAAGTTTTAATGTGTTAAATAAAATTTGTAATTAGTAATAATTAGTTGTCTTTTTGTGAATTTAAATAACATTTTGGTACATGTAGCACTTTTAAAGTGGTTATTTCAAAATCACTTAGGAGTTTAGTCGAGTATAGCAATGGTGTTTTACACCCCAGTCAAATTTCTTTCAGTTATATCAGAATGATCAGTTCTAGGTTGGTGGAGGAAACCAGAGTGTCCTGAGAAAACTACTGACCTTTGGTAAAACTTTTTTACACCAGGATCTATCCACAGTGAATTGAACCTGGGCAGTAAGAGACACTGTGATCACTAGGGCATTCTGTCAGATATTTTGGGTACTGAAACCCTTAAAATCACCATAAATTAGATTAATTGTATTTAAAGCTATTTATTAAATGGTGCATTTCAATAAGACATTTTTAGATCAGATCGGTATTAATTACCTGTACTAAAAAAGTCTCTTTCCAGGCGAAAAAAGGGGGGTTGTTGATAAAATGTTGTTTTACTTTGCATAACAACTTTTCGGCAATTTTGCTTATGATTTTTAACTAGAATTCATGTGCACAACTTTTTTTCCACAAGTCGGAGGTTGTGGGTTCGCACTCGGTCATGGTTCTTTCAGACGAGAATTTAAAATAAACGAGGGCCCATGTCATAGTAGGTGTGGCCTGATGAAGAACCCTGCTGTATAATGCTATCAGTGCAACACACAGGCAAAATTTCTGCACTTTTGCCTATAGCTGGCAATGTCTCGATATAAGTGAAATACATGTATTCTTGACTGGGACGTCAAACACCATTACTCAACTGAACTCCTTGAAAATCTTCTAAAACTAATAAGCTAAACGGAACCATGGAACTAAACACTCTACAGTAAATTTTTGATATTACTGTGAAATTGGTAAAAACAAAATTGTTTTGCAGAAAGGATGTGACCAAGAACCACATAAGTAAAGTTCATCAAGATACTGAATAAGTTTTAGATAATCTAATTTCCAAAGCCTACTGCCTAAAAGAAAATGCAGTCTGTTAATTGTTGAGTTCTTTCCTGCTATTTATAATTGTATGAAGATTCACAAGGAAAAAAAATTGTAGGACACTGTCTAATGGTACCACCTGCTATATTAGTTTTGATTTAATTAATTTTATTCTAGTCAAAGGGCAAAGTTCAGGGTTTTCTGTGAGCACTTCTGTTTCCTCCACCATTAAGAATGACCACCTCAATATAAGTGAAAGAATTTTTACCATTTATCCAACCATCAGTCTATCTAGTAGTCAAATGGTTTAATTGTTATACTACAACATGACACTGCCTAGTATTTATATTGGTTTATTGTTTCCATGACAACTGTGGAAATTACCTGCACTAGGTGACATTTTTAAGAAAACATAAAACAAGAATTCCATGGAATTTGATGTCTCTGCTTCTTTCTATATTCTTCCGATGTTTTTTTACTTAGGTTTTAAACTGACATTGAGTATGTCTTTTCAAATTTTTTGACATTTTATCATGCTACTATAGAGGAAGTAAATTCTAAGTCCTCGAGAAACTACAGTCTTTTTAATGGTAACATCAGTCTCTTGTTAAGACCCTGATGAAAATTATAGTATAGTGTGGTATTTATCTAAACAACTTAGGTTGAGAGTAGCACAAACCAAAATCCATGAATTCTTGTTTTACTTAATCATATTAGTTATTTGATGTACAATATGCTGACCTCTAACATTTGTTTGGAATTATTATTTCTTTAAAAATCAATTCCAAATATTAATCAGTTTATGATGAATAGGTCATCTTACAGTAAACTGTCGTCTAAAACAATCTCTCATATTTCATACAATAACATACAATGCATGATAGAAAAAAACATCAAGCCCTTATATAATATTAATAATAATAATTATAATAATAATAATAAACGAAAAGCACATACCTTCTTGTAACTAAACAATCATCCACTGTTATCACACACACACACACACACACACACACACACACACACACACACTTTAAATGCAAATATTACTATTTTAATGTGAGACATTATTTCACAAAACATCTTTTTCATTCAAATATTAACTCTAACACAAAATTTACATGTACTCACATTCTATTACCAAATTATTACATACATGTACTAGCATTTCAAAATATAGAAAATATAGTTATACTATGTTGGGGGTGACTAAATTAATTCCTAAAAATACAATTAAATTTTTTGTTTCAAACAGTGTTCAAAATTAGGCATTAGGCTGAAAATCTAGCTGGTCTGAATATAAATTTTTAGTGTAATTTACATGTTCTTTAAGCACTGATTTTCAAAAATATTTCAGACTGGCCTTAATTTTCAACCTTGGTTACAAAATATCATAACTGCATTGTAAATCTAAACACAATTTTCACACTTATTTACTGAATTGCAACTTACACTGCAATAAAAAAAAAAACAAAAACAAAAACAAACAACCAACCAAACTCACTTTCCATGATCAGTTCAGTACTTACATTTTCTTTCCTTAACATAAGGAGAGTTATCATAGCAACAGCATACATCATAGATGTACCTTATGTGGTCTATCAACAGAATTGAAAAAATTTACAAGTATATATTTTCAAAATGAGTCCATTCAGAACATTAACCTTAATTTAGATATAAATGCTCAAAGTATATAAATAAAAATAAAGTATTTTTTTTAAATGCCTCTATTTCAAAAAAAAAAAAAAAAAAAAACAACTGAATATTAAGTTACTACATAAAAAGTTAGTTTAAAAGGACTAAAATAAAACCCTAGCATAAAATTTTTATATATAAATTTTGGGAAGTAACTGCTGCTGAATTTCTGTGTTATTGGTACTACTAAACAGCTTGTTTTTATGGGAATAGAAACAATTCCTAATGCTTACTTAAAATATACTGACTTGTACTACCAAATTATCCAAATAAAATATCAAGTCTGTGATAGGGATGTAGTAATGGTGTTTTACCCCATAGACAAGGTTCTTGTATCAAGCGTTGAGTTGTTGGATGGTGGAGAAAACCTGAGCACTTAAAAGAAAATCTCCAATCTTTGGCAAGTTAACTGAAAAACTTTTTGCACACTAAGATGTTCTCGAAAGGAATTGAAACACCTATAAGAGGCATTGTGATTTCTAACTTTTTTGACAAGTTAATTTAAATACCATTGGTCCAAATCTAAAACAAGAATTCTAGTTCTGATCTTAACTTTCTTTAACCTACTTCTTCTTGGATTTTCCATCAGTTGATGGTTCAGTCTTTTTCTTTTCTTTCAGTTGCTGTAGAAAAGTTTCTAACATGATGAGCGTTTCTTTGTTTTCTTTTGATTTGATCACTTTCCCTGGTTCTGCGTCTTCCTTTTTTGTATCTTCCTCTCTCAGATCAGGATTTTCTGCCACCACATCAGAACTCTTCAAGTTTGAATTAACTGTTGATGAACTTGATTCTGAGCTTGGACTTCTATTCCAACGATCAAATCTATCAGTCTGTTTTTGTTTGCTATCAGAAAATCTCCGACCTCTCGATCTTGATCTAGACCTTGACCTTGAAGATCGGAATATATTTCTTCCTAATTTTGGTTCAACTTTTGTCATTTTTTCTGCTTTGCTGTCTAATTCTTTTTTAGATTTATCACTTTTAGTTTCCCTTATAACAAGTCCTGTTGATGTCACCCATTCCTCTTCATTTTGATCAGATGACTTTCGATTTTGATTTCTGTTTTTACCACCTCCTCTTCCTCCATACCCTCCTCTAAAACCTCTTCCTCGATTGAAACCACGACCTCTTTTGCTGATAAACTTTCCCCTTCCTCTAAAACTTTTCCTCCTATACCTATCAAAAGAACGTGATCGTGAGCGAGATCTTGATCGAGATCTTGACCATGAGCGTGATGATCTTGATAATGAATATGAAGATGATCTTGATCGTGAATAAGACCTTGACCTTGATCGTCTTCTCCTTTGGCGAGATCTGGAATCTGACCTTGATACTTTTGACCCTTTATTTTCTTTCTTTACACTTTTATCTCCCTTTCCCTTCTTTTCAGTAATCGGTGATTTCGATCTTTTATTGGGTTCTATGTCCAATTTTTGATTATCTGAACTACCAATATAGCTGTCACCTCTAGACATATTAGAATCAATTGGCGACCGATTTCTTATCAGTTGTGGTTTACTTGCAACATGAAAAATACTGACAGGAATTTCCTTCGCATCATCTTCTCTTAAATCTCGACTCTGTGGGCTCAGGTATTTATCATTTCTTATATGCACACGAATTCCTTCAAACTCACGTGAATTTCCCCTTTCCTCTCTTCTCATAGGAGAGCCTCCTCGCTCATCTCTCCTTCCAGTAAGGTTTTGTCTTTGATCAACTCTAACAGGGGAATATGGCCTTCTGTCCTGTTTATTATTTGGTGAGTGCTGTCTCTCATTTCTCCTATCTGATAGAGGTCTTCTTTCATCTCTTCCTGCACTTGGTGCATTCTTTTTATTTTTGTTAGCTCCACCAACATCTTTAACCTGTGTATTCTGGTTTGTTAATGAATCTTTACTTTCAGTCTGTTTGAAATGCATTTTTATACGCTGATCCAAATCAATGTCATCTTCTGTTTTCTGTCCCTCGTCAATAGATAAAACATCATCCCAAATATTGTCTTCTTCTCCAGCTGTATTATGATGACCATGGTCTGGTAAATCACCACCAAATATCTCATCTTCTAGTTGACTAAAAGGTGATGGTGTCTTAGCTTTTGCTTTGATAACCTTCTGCTCCAGTCTGCTGAACGGAGATTGGGCATCAGGTTTTTTTGAAGTATCCATGAAAGCTTTCTCTATTTCCTTGGCATCAATTTTTGAATCGCTATCTCTGTTAAAAAGAACTCTTGTGTCATGAACCATTCTCTTTTCATGATGTTTAGGGGATCCACTCTTCTTGCTAATGTCTGATTTTCTAAGTGGCATTCCAGTTCTTGCATCTCCAACATCTGTTTTCTTTCTAGACAATGGCGACATACTTTGTTTCCTACCAACTTTTATTTGATCTTTTGGGTCACCAACTTTCCTGTCTGAATTGGATGTACCTCTATTTTTAGAAGGGGTACTAATTGAGATTTCTTTGTAATAAGTTTCATCACTTGGGCTATCCCATCTTGACCTTACTTGAGATATAATATCATGTTTTTCAGTCTTGTTTTCAATTTTAAATGTTAATGATGATTTCTTTTCCTGACCGCCACTAAATCTTGACATTTTCTTCTTACCAAGCTGATCAGTCTCTTTCAAATCTTTTCCTTTTTCACTTGAACTATCCTTTGAACTCTGTTCCCAGTTCTTACTTGTAAAGTTTGAACTCTTTGGCGACCTTGACCTCCTATCAGATTTAGATTTAAAGTCCCTTCCAGGAATCACCAGACACTGTTTTTCTGTCTTTTCCTTTCCCATCTGTATTCCCTGGTGTTTTTGTATCTGTCTGTTGCTATGAAATTTTTCATCATTTTATTCTGTTGTTCATTCAGTTTTTCTTTATAAACTTTGTCTTTAGATTTTTCTTTTTCTTTTCTTTTATCAGATTTCATTTTATAATCTTTTGGTGACTTTGACCTTTTCTTAGGAGAAAGGTTCTTTATTTTATTTTGATCATGTGGTGATTTTGAGTGTTTTCTACTGTGTGTTGGTGACTTTTGTTTTTGCTTGCTTGGAGAAAGGCTTCTTTTTCTTTTATCACTTGGTGATCTGGATTTTCTGTTACGATGAGATGGTGACCTGGTCTGTTTTTTTCGATTACCTGAGGATGAAGATCTAGCCTTATCATCTTTAGGAGATCTTGAATCTTGTTTTCTTCTGTCTCTTGGAGATATAGATCTTGATTTTCTTTGACGACCGATGACTTCCATCAGGTGACCTTGATTTTGACCTTGATTGCGATCGTTTCAAGTATTTATTTACTGGTGACATGGATAATCTTAAAAATCTTTCCTCAGGTGATTTTGTTTGGACTTTTTTCCATCTGTTTTTTTCTTATCACTTTTTTCCTTATTCTTTGGAACTATTGTGTTCCATTGGACTTTCCTTGTTATCTTTTGAACGACTATCTTTCATTTTTTCTGACTTGTATTTAAATTTCCTCTCTTTCCTTGCTAAGTGATCTGTGTTTATTCTTCTTTTTAGATTTCGACTCTTTCTTTTCCCTTTCTTCATGTTTCTCCTGTTTTACAGAAATTTCTCTCTTTATCTCTTTTCCAGGGGATATATCTCTTCTTTCCTTTTGATATCCATGACTGGAAAACTCATCCTTGTATTCCTTCTTAACTTTTATTTCCTGATGTCTAGGGTGGAAATTTTGATAATCCCCGTCCCTTCGAGATTCAAATGAATCATGATCTTTGTCCGAGTCTCCACCATACAGTTCTGAATATTCATGGTCATCTTGATATTCTCTTGAGTAAAGAGTTGGTTCCTGTTTTTTCTCTCCTTTAATTGTTTCAAGTGGGTCCAAATCTAAACCAGGTAAAACAAATGGTGCACTTCCATCTGACCCCGGAAAGTAACTGGATCGTATATCTACATTGTATTCTTGACTTGGGGAATACCCATCTGGATACTGTTCTTTACCATCCCTATATGGTGGTTTATTTTCATGAAGCGGTGGTCTATTCCAATTAAAATTCTCATGAAGGGTTGGGTCTACATTTTTATCTCCTGATCTGTATTCTGGTGAATGTTTTCTTTGTTTTATCTCCCTTTCTGGATTCATGTCTTCTTTTGAGTATCTTTTTCTCTTCTGGAAATCTCTGAAATGTATGCAACAATTTTTAATGAGCAATTCAAAATATTGTAAGTTAAAGAAACTACCATAAAATTAAAACCTGAACACCAACATCCACATTCATTCCAGGGATACAATTGGATTGGCTGGAGTTTTAACTTTTGTAAAGAGAAAAAACTTAACTTTTTTTCTTTTTAATCTTAAACAGAAAATTTTTTCTTTTTAATTTCAACTTCACAATTTTTCTTTTTAATAATCTCAAGGATTAATCAAGTGACATTGTGAGATTTATTGCAAATATTTACGATTATCTTTGTACTAGTTTAAAACTTAAGACTACTAGAACACTAGCCAAAATGTCAAAGATAAACCCAACAGACCACTCACGCCATTATTCTGGTACCCAGGAAATCAGTAAAGACCTAAAGAAAAACTACTCTTACTTGGAATAGGCTGGGGAAGAACTTAACAGCTATTTTTCTCTGAAATTCTGAAGTACATGTATATGCTACAAGCATTTCTTGACCAGTCTGATAAAATCTTTTTCGCGATAATTACCTTTGGTTTTGTTTTTCTTCCCCAATCAGGTTTTTAAGACTCATGGCACTTCTGTCATCAGGAGATCTCTCTCTTACTGTTGGTTTTTTTTTCTTCATCAAATGCAATTTTTAAAAAACTCCCTGGATTTCTGTCATTTTCTTCTCTTGCCTACAATTAATATGTTTTGATGCAACTTATTTTGACACATTCACATATATATATTTGAATTTTCAACAGGTGTGATCAAAATTTTCAATGTTAATTTATTTTCATTTCCCAAGTATGCTAGTAAATAGCCCCTGTTTATATAATCAATTGATCTGTTTTCCAGAGGTAAATTTACGTTGTCATACATGTATATGCACTTTTTAATAATAACATCTGCATTTTTCTTAAAACAAATGATTTTTTATACAAATGGCATTAGCGGATATTCTTTATATCTTTTTTATCCAAGATTTTCAAACTTTACCAAGAACCTGTTGTTATACATACATGTACTTTCTCTTTCCTCAGTATCCTGGTTTATATATTATTATACCATGTACACCTTTTATTGAATTTCTCAAAATTTGATTGGTTAATAAAACTTTGGGTAAAATTAATGTCACCCTGTGATTTTAACAGATAAGAAGAAAATATTATGTCATATGACCTGATTGGTTGGACATTAAAAAATATGTCACAAGCGTGGAAACCTTGCATATGCAGTTCCAATGCTACCGTGTTCCGAGTTAACTTAACACTTGTATGACTGATGTTAATGTATGACAAATTTTCAGGTGTCTTTAAAATTAGACACATTTACTAACAGATGTCAGTTGACCAGAGACTTGAAATTCAATCAAGTATACAGTATTCACTGTAGTAAATGATGGCAATAATCAGTATAATAAAAGAAATATACATTTCTGATAAGGTGACAGTCCATATTGTCTTTCTTTGAAATTTATTGGCAACATTGGCTTCAACTAAGTAGATAATGTAATTTCTTAAGGAAACAATATGGAATGTTACCCTATCACAAATGTAATATTTATAAGTATTATCAATCTCTCTATCTCTCTCTCTCTCTCTCTCCTCCCCTCTTCTCTCTCTCCCTCTCCCCTCTCCTCCTCTCCCTCCCTCCTCCTCTCTCCTCTCCCTCCCTCCCTCCTCTCTCTCTCTCCCTCCCCTACTCTCTCTCTCTCTCTTTCTGCCCCCTCTCTGACTCTCTCTCTCCCTCTGTCTTTCTCTCTCTCTGTTTACCTTTTTGTACATCATATATCTAAGAGCTTCTCTCACTTCTATAGATTCTGGATCAATGGTCAGAGCTTGTTTATAGAAAGCCTCAGACTCTTCATATCTACTCTGATCTTCATGGCTATATTTATATTCAAAAATTTTTTATTTAATTTTTACAATCTACTTATTATCTCCCCTTAAAATGTCGAGAATTACATGTGTTAGTCATGCAGCTGACATTGTTCCTGGTACATCTGTCATCAACAATGATGCAAACTTTTTGGGTTTAAATTTTTGAAAAAAGGAAAAATGAAACTTTGTTGAAAAATCACAAAGTACAGATCTCTTGTTTATATCAGGAAAATTTGTCACTAGGAAGAAAAATAAATGTGGAAATTTAAATCCATACTAGGTCTTTCTGGTGATAAATGCATGAACAGTAAAAATCTTGCAAATAATGTCACAAAAATTTCTTGGTTTTTTGAATGTTGTTTATATATCAATGTTTTCAAAAGTAATTCGATGACAATCCAGACCTGTCGTCAGACCTAACAGAAAAATACCATTGTGGAATAAATATTGTTCTACGACCAAGTCAAATTCAATAATTTTTACTTTATCAATGTGTTTTGAAATGGTGGAGGAAAGCATAGTACCTGAAAAAAAAACGCATCAACTTTCAGCTAGTTAATTTACAAAGTTTCTCACACAAGGATAAAAACTAAGGAAATTTTTAACAAAAATTGATTATTTTTAATACATGTTACATAAATAAGGAATGAACTCCATTACTTACATTCTTCCCTGGGCTAGTAGCGTTTCTATCATGTATTTCTTGGCATTTTTATGTTCAGGGTTGATACTCAAAGCCACTTCAAAATCCTCTATAGCTTTTGTGTAACTGTCATTGTTGGCATATCTAAATATACATTTTAATTATTACAAGATGTAGTAGAGATAATGAACTAATTAGATCATTTTTATTGCTCAGGTGTGAGTAGTCAATGCATGTGGATTGCACTAATGGCATTATACAACAGGGTTCTTTATCATGCCACACCTACCGTGACATGGGACCTTGTTCATTTTAATTTCCTATCTGAAAAACAGTAACTTTTGTTTCGTAATGCCAAATGCTTGGTGAAAGAACAGTCACTACCCACTTTCAAGTCTTGGGTCAGACCCTGTCGGGGTTCGAACCCACGACCTACCACTTACAAAGCGAGCACTCTATCAACTAAGCTACTGCAGTTGTTTGTTCAGGTGTAGGTGTATCATGAAATTATTATATTGCTTTTGTCCTTTTCTAATTGACTGAGCATGCTTTAAGCCTAAAAAATCAATATGTTTACAGCATGAAAACCAGTTGGACCGATTTTTTACAATGCAAAAAGACATGCAACTTTCCACTTTCTTAATAGATTGCATTAACAAAAAAATATTTACCTTATCTATGCGCAACAAATTAAATGTAACATTTAAAACCAGTATGACAGTCACAATTCTATGCCTGGGTGTTATTTTTAAATCTGACAAAACATACTCTCCTCATCCCTGCTACATTTGTAGGTATTTTAAAAATAAAAAATATTTTATAATCACTCATAGCTGCCTGCCACCCCTCTGTGTGTGTGTGTGTGTGTACATGTGTGTGTATGTGTGTGTGTGTGTCTGGTATACTTACAAAGCTCCTCTGGCCACTAATGCTTCAACATTTGTACTGTCTATTTGTAACGCTCTGTTCAAGTGCTGCATGGCTTCCATAAATTTCCCACTTTTAAATAGAGCTATTCCTTGGGCAACACTTAAACATTAGAAAACAAGCATAGTAAAATACAGAGAAACTGCTAACATAAAACCAGTTTATCATACACGCCCACCTATGAAAAATTGTGAAACTAAAATGGCAACGTTTCTTCAGTTTAATCTGTTATAATGTGATAAAAGGTTTTTTTTCATAAAATGCATTTTCAAATAGTAAAATGTATTAAAGTGGTAATATCTATCTCAGAGGATGGAAATTATTTTTCATTTTAAACAACAATGAAATTAAATTCATTCAAATGTTTTATAAGGTCATGTGACCATGGAAAGAATTTGTAGAATAATACCGTCTTCATCCAATGGATGATCATTTGAAGTTTAATAAGATTTAACATAAGAAGTGTCTAAGCAACAGTTAAAGACAAGACTTACATATAGCATATGAAAAGGACCCAGGAAGTCTCACGCTATGATGGAAGACTTAATTAAACCGAATTTAACTGGTCGTGATACTACCTATACAAATAGAACTCTGAGAAACAAGGACCAACATAAACTAGGTTAACCAAACACCTGTCTAATAAAAATATTTCACAAAAATACCTGATTTTGTTTCATTCTGGAATATGTTCACTAGTAACAGGTTCAACTGTATTTTTCAGTATATATGTAAAGTAAAATTTCAATTTATATCACCATTTTGTTTCACTTTGGCAATAAATTGAGGAGATTTGTAAAGAAAAAACACAATAGCAATAGATTCTGGAAAGTCAATATACTGTAGCCACAATAGATTCTGGAAAGTCAATAGAATGTATACTGTAGCAACAATAGATTCTGAAAAGTCAATATACTGTAGCCACAATAGATTCTGGAAAGTCAATATACTGTAGCCACAACAGATTCTGGAATGTCAATATACTGTAGCCACAATAGATTCTGAAAAGTCAATATACTGTAGCCACAACAGATTCTGGAATGTCAATATACTGTAGCCACAATAGATTCTGGAAAGTCAATATACTGTAGCCACAATAGATTCTGAAAAGTCAATATACTGTAGCCACAATAGATTCTGGAAAGTCAATATACTGTAGCCACAATAGATTCTGAAAAGTCAATATACTGTAGCCACAATAGATTCTGGAAAGTCAATATACTGTAGCCACAACAGATTCTGGAAAGTCAATATACTGTAGCCACAATAGATTCTGAAAAGTCAATATACTGTAGCCACAATAGATTCTGGAAAGTCAATATACTGTAGCCACAATAGATTCTGGAAAGTCAATATACTGTAGCCACAATAGATTCTGGAAAGTCAATATACTGTAGCCACATGTAAGTTGACAAAGTTATTTAGGATAGTATAACTGCATTACTCCTGCAAATTTATGTCATAAGTAAGACTTGTGTGAAAATCTTCTTATTAACACAAATTAGCAATTATTTTCAGATTATTTACATGTCATAATGAAATAAAACATGAATATTTTTTTTCTAAATATTTAAATTTTAAAAACGGGATGTATTTTTGGTTACCTGCTATGAGCCCAGTTAGCTGACTGTTGTTTTCTGAGATGTTCACACATTTCTTTCTCTGGTATCTGTTTGTTATGTAATCCCCTCATTAATGAGGCTTCTTCCGATTGACTGAGAACATCCATCAAACATTTTATATTTCCAGCATTGTTAAATCCCAGGATAGAATGAAGCAACTCATCAAATGTCAACCCTCTAATATGCAGTTTACGTCTAAAAAAAATTAAAATTTTTAACGCTACTGTGTAATTGGTTATGTCACAATAACCAAGAAATTAGAATTAAAAGGAAAAACATGTAACTGAAGTATTTGTTATTCAATACTCCTACCAAAACCTTTACATTTCAAACAATAATCAAAACAAATTTAAACTTTAAAGCTGCATTAAGTTTTCCTAGGAAAAAATTAAAATAGTGCTGATCCAATTAACGATGTTCCTAATGAACAATGTTACATTTGGTTCAACGATAAAAGCTCGAATAAATACAGAAATAACAATAATTTCATGGAGAGATGTAGCCTGTGGGATCTAATCTTAAAACATGGTTACTTCATAAAAACCGGGTCATTTAAACACAACTTACAAAATGGTGAAATACAATAAATTAAACACAGAATTTCATTAAATTTGTCATTTGTGACTTTGTGAGAGATATGTAACACCATTGCGAATAAATTTGTATATTAATGATTGACAATTAATACAATTTGTCAAGTTTCACCTTCTATTCATTGGAATTCCTGTACATCCGTGCGCATGCTCTAAGCAAATAATAATCATTGTTAAACAATGACCAACCTGTTAGAGGATTCCGTTTATTTACAGCTAATAGGGATGAAATTTTAGAAAATGAATCTCACGGATCCTGATTAGAAGTTATCTATTTTTTAAAAAATATTTTTTTTAGAAAATCAAAAAAAATTCAGAATATTGAAAAACTAAATGCAGCTTTAAATCAGATCTCAGTGTACTGTGACCTTGATGAAAAAGTATTGTAGGATTTAACTTCTACTACAGAACTTATACCGGTAATAATCTTACCTATAGTGAACTGGGAATTCATCTTCATTTACCAGTCCCTAGAAAATAACAAAATTTATGACATAATGTAGATACAGATATGTATAAATCAGATATGTTTTGTTGACAAGAGGAAAATATATCATTTGTGATTTTAATTAAAATCAATATATTTTCAAAATTCGAGTCCTTTTATAATGGTGTGTGTGTGTGTGTGTGTTACCAATTTAATGTCTTCATTTCCCGGAAATGCTCTCTCCATCAAGGATACTATTATCTCAGTTTTCGTGTGCAGGGCTCTCACAGCTAATTTTGGAAATGGTGCTGGGGCCCTTGAAATTGGGAAAATTAGAGTTGTTTTGACTGATTTTGGGAAAAATCAAATAGAGTTTAAAAACTATTTAATAATTGCTTCAATAAATATATTTATTATATTAAAGATTTTTTTATATAATAACTTTCTATCTGAACAAACTTTTTATGTACAAATATCAACAAATCAGTATGATGTCACAACAATTTTTTTTTTTAAATTGGGAAAAATCTAGGTTCCAAATTGGGGAAAAACAGTCTTTTTTGCAATGAGAATGGGGACAAATTTTGGCCCCAAATCAAGCCCAGTCAGAGCCCTGGTGTGTGTGTGTGTGTGTGTGTGTGTGTGTGTGTGTTACTTACCAATTTAATATCTACATTTTCTGGCAATGCTCTCTCCATCATGGACACTATTATCTTCTCAGTTTCTGCATTTACACTTAACACTACACCTACAATATAAAATATGATATTATATTAAGAAAAAGAAGTTAAAGACTTTAAATAAAGATGCCAAAATCTTAAACAAATTGATAAGTTATATCTGCAATGAACGGTAAGATACAGTATTTATCCTGAAAAGTTTGCAAAAATCAAATATAGCTTTTTTTTCACATCCACTTGATGTGTAGATAATAATGAGAAAAACAATTTTGTGATCTCGGATAATCATACATGTCCACCTGATTTTTTTTCTGCTTTACTGACTTACTACATGTATTTTAATCACTAAATAATTTGTTACACAGGATTTTCCACAAACAATTTCATTCACAGTAGTTTATTTTTACAATTAAAAATAGTAATTCCAAGTCATAAATATCACAATGTCATTCCAGCAGAAAAAATCTCTATCTTGGCCATACACTAAGTTTCCTGATACATATACCAAATCTTCATAGAGAAGTTACATGTATAATCAAGTTATATCCATTCTCCAACTGACAAATTTTGTCATCTACTCTATAGGTAATAAAGAAACTGACCTCTAACTTTGTCTTTGACTTGGAAATTTTCAATTGGATTTTGATGCATGAACTGTCTGGGTAATTCTTTTACTGGACAAAAAGCCTGCAACATAAACAGAAACTAAATGATACAATGAAAGAGAGATAACTCCTGAAATATAAAATATCAAAATTCCATGTTCAGATCTCATTAAAATTTGTTGTCACCCTGTTGCTAATAAATAAAATTTAACCAAGTACATGTACTTCAATTAAAAAAAAATCAATATATCACAAAATAGATATACCTGTAATGAGAAATAATCTTTAAGGACATTTATGACTCACATGTAGGTGTTAAAACATTTTTATGTTAAGCAATCATTGACTTTAGATGCATTAAATGAATTAGTCCAAGACAAATTTTAGAATTGCAAAAATTATACTATACATGTAATCAAATAATATTTAGGCATGGCCAGATCTGAAGTCCCATCTTGAACACTGCCAAAAATCCAAAAACAATTTTGTAAACTTACCTTTGCACAGACTCGGAATAAAAGTTCATGTTAAGCCATTATAATGCAGACATAAAAATATTACCCCAGTCCATAAAAAACAAATGCAAAATGAAACTAAAAAGTCTTACAGAGATTCTGAAATCATCTATATCTCTAGCCTTTTCATCATCCATACATAACAACAAAAGAACAAGTCCACTTTCAGTGACTGAGGAAACCACACCTATAATTATGTCTCGTTTTTCTATACTCTGTAAATAAAACAAAAACAATGGTTACCATGGTTATCAAATACATAATATTGATCCAGCCGAACAGGAACAGTAATTCCTGCTGATCATTTACAGTACTGATATCAAAGGAGAAATCTATGAAAGTGTCAATAAGTTCAATTGGTCTAAAAAAATAAAGCAAGAATTTGAAACTTTTTTTTCATTTTCCCTATAATCAATTGATCAATAAGTATCTATGGTTTTTCATTTCAATCTGTTTTTTATTTTTATATATATATATGTTCAAATTATTATCTAAGCAATTTTAAAACATAGCAAAATATCTAAAAGATTGGCCATTTATTCCTTACAAAATAATGTGTAGGATATAGGTTGCATTTAGTAATGCCACATGTGTAAAATCATGAGTTGAGTCAAAACTAACTAGGGCTTGAATTATTCTCAATCTTGATCATAATGCAAAATTATATTCATCAAATCTAATGCATTTCTGTAAAATATTCTGCTGTCTATAAAACATACTCAAATATAAAAAAAATTCCTGGTTTTTTTTTAAATATTAAGGCAAACATCACATGTAAATTACTGAATCAATATAATCTAAATCTCCATAACAGAGAAAAGTTTGTGTGTCATTAGCAACAAACATGGTAGCATTATTTGACAGAAAAACCACGAGTGTACAAAATTATGTTACAGTGCATATTCCAACTAAGGTTATCAGTTAAAGAACGAGGTCAGATATTTGATGACTGTAAATAGACAAATTTTGTACCTTATGCAACAAGAAAATGTAGAATCTTGTCAAAAAACCTGAAATTTAGAATTAAAGTTGGTCTGCATGGACACTCTTTAAAAAACAAATTCATTCATCTACTTCAATTTCATGTATTACCAAATATGGCATCTACTTTTGCTTCAACATTACTTTTTCTGTTTGATGATATTAATTTCTTCTTTAATAAAAGTTCTTTAGACAATATATAAAAATCATTCATTTCCAAGATACAGGCATTGACAGCTTTTCTTCCTTTTTGTAGACAGGTCATTCTGTTTCCTCTGACCCATTTGAGTCTGTAGAACAGATCACTTCTCACCAGAAACAATCCCCTTCTGGCTTCTTCTTCTTTCCTAGTGTTTCTAACATTTGGATACAATGAGCATTCAAAAATGTCCATTGCTCCTTTTCTTCTCATAACTGTGTAAATTTCCTTCATATTTTCATGTGCTAAATCTTCTACACTGGAAACATTTATCATTTCTGAAAGAAAATTCCAAATTCTTCCTTCCATTGAGAAAGAATGGAAAACTTCACCTTCTTGTTAAAAAAAAAAAAAAACCTCTGAAATTCTGTACACACATCTTAACTTTCTTTCTTCTACAAATTATTCTTCATTCTGTGTTCTGGGCTGTTTTATCACTCTTAAAAACTAAGAACAAAAATCTAAGTTCTTGTAAAAAGTTCCAATAAAGTTGTAATAGGCTCTTCTTAATCTTCTTGATCCTTTTCAGTAACTTCTGCCAATTCTTTCATTCAATGTCTTCAAACTTTATAATGTTCTTGATGATTTTCATCACATATGGATCTATTGATAACTTAAATACTGACAGACTTCAGACATTTTTCTACAAAACACCCATTTAATACATTTTTTTTTTACTTTTAAACTCTTAAAATTTTATTTTCCATTAAATTTTCAAATTTCATATAATTGAAAAATAACATTTCAAAAAAATGTTCAAAATGTCAAATAAATTATCTGTATTCCATCATAAGTAAATCTTTATCTTGAATTTCAAATAGTAATATGTTCTAAATTCAACAAATGTTATGTCCTCCTATTTCCGTATACTTCAGTCACTTTTTATGTTTTCTAAAATTCATTTCTTAACATAAACAAAGGTATTCTAAGGACAACTGCTTCTACACACTAAATCTTCTACTGCACCTGAAAATTGAGAAATAAAATCATATAAAACATATTGTTGTTATTACTGTTTGGATTTAAAAAGTGCAGATAAAAGTGCATTTTAAAAAAAAATTCTTATATTTATCTTAACATACCTCTATGTAGTAAATAATTTCTTAAAACTTCCTATTATTGAAAGAAGGGCCTTTGTAGTAAAAATGACTAAAGCATCAAGCTACAGATCACAGTGCATCTACATGTCTCATCTCTATTGTGAAAATTAGTTGATTTGCATGCCAAATGTTGTTGGCTTTCAACACCATCCCAAAACTGATCATATTCATATAAGTGAAAAAATCCTGACTGAGACATAAATTACTATTACTCCATTCCACTCAACTATAATATAAAATGATAAACAAAATGAAACACTTACCCTTTCTAAATATGCCCAGTATTTAAAATTTAGAATATAAATTCTGTTTGTTCATAATTAAAAATAATATATCTGCTTCATAGTTTATGTTTTCTTTCTTTTAACAACTAAAATATATCAAACATAACATTTAAGTAAGCAAGTAATTACACTAAAGAAAAAAAAAACTACATAGGATGTGGAGATAGAGATCAATCCAAAAGCGCAAAAAGGAAAGACCATGATGTAATGCTAACTATGCAAGATAAATGACCTCTTAAATAAACCTCGAAAATATCTCAATTAAATCATGATGTTTCAAGTTTCACAGAACACAGTCACACTTTTATATTGGTTGGAATAGAAGTCAGTCTGATATCTGTTACCATAATGGTTTTGTTACCCTCATAACAATTAACTTCTTTTTTTCCTTTGACCAATGTTAATAAACTGGGAAAACTAGAACCTTGGAAACTATGTGTATATAATGGTGTGTCTTTGATGAGATTGTCATAATGTGACAATATCTACATCTTTGGTGGGTCAAGGAAGTTGTATACAACTTCATTTTAATTGTGTTAATAGTTTGATTGTGCATTTCAAAAATTATGTACATGTATTACAAATCTTCAGAATTTAGAGTGAGTTTGGGAAATTTTATGTCTTCAATTTGGAAACTAAAAATTGTCACAGGACAGTGATCTTTATTCTGTAGTAATATGAGACAAATAAAACCACTCTACCTGTACTTTTCTATTTCGACCATGTTGTTAAATACAGCCTCTGCAAAACACCCCAACAACCGACCAAAATATTCTGCCATTATAGGATGTTCGGATGTTCATATCAATGTCTGAATAAAGTTTGTGTAATAATGCTCTTATTTTGAAGAATGCAATGTGTGTGTGTGTGTGTGTGTGTGTGTGTGTGTGTGTGTGTGTGTGTGTGACATTTTAAAAAAACAAAGACTAATGGCTATGAACATATGTACACAGTAAGTTGTTTTTATAATAATATTGATATAATACTTCAGTGAATTTCGTTATACACTCTAGTCAAGGTTATTTCACATGTATTACTAAATCACAATTCAATCATGGAAGGTAAAGTCAAAAAAATTACAGAAAACAACATGTAGTTTAGCATAATATAGGATATCAGTTTTTAAAACCTGGACAAATGACTATAACTGCTAAGTACAAATACATTATCAACAATTAAGGTCCCATACCTTCCCATTTTAATTGAACCTGTTTAAGTAAAAAAAAAAAAAGGAATGTCCCATTTTAATATTTTCTGACCAGAAAAGAAAGTGCCTAATACTCCCAAAACCCAAACTTTAGAGTTCTTTCCCTTGTTTTTTAAGTTAGTCACTGGCCATCGTTTTGAAATATTGTTGCTAAATCAGCAAAATAGGTTCATAAAGTTCTTGAAATTTCCAATTGTCACCTGTCCTACCTTTGAATAGATATAGTTTGTTTTTGGCCATTATTACTAAATATGTGATAATATATCCATTCAGAAACTATAACAAGGTTATGTTTAAATATCTGAAGAACTTGTCAAATATGTGACAAAACAGTACAGGCCTGTTAAAAGTTTAACACTGAGCTGATAAAGGACCCAAGATGCGGCTGCCAAGGGGCAGAGGTGTGGACAACTAGTGGCCAAAAGTTGTCAACTCTCGCCCCTTCAGCATCTGGAGCTGTCCACAGCTTGGCTACAGAGTAGCCGAGTCTCCGCAACTTGTTTGGCTCCTCGGCACTTTGAACTGTCCATAGCTCAGCAGTTCATTCAGCTTCTTGGTAGCCAAGTCCCGGTCACTAGCTAACATCTGAGAGAATTTAATTGTATATATAATAATAATAAAATATATTATTTGGTAATGATAAAGACTTTCAGTGCAAATTAAATAAATTAAATAAATAAAAAATAATAATAATAAATTAAAAGAATAATAAATAAATAAATAAAAACCATTAAATAAATAGATGGTGAAAAGATACATTTGTCATTATTTTCAAAAATTGCATAAATCTTTTATATTTCATTATGGTGCAGGAATTTAAAAATAAACAAGAATTCCACAGTCTCGACTGGTTAGTTTTTGTGTAGAAAATAAATGACCTTAACATAAACTTTTACATATTGACATGCTGTCGCTGACACTGGAAAAGAAGCACCTAAGCCTTGCCTTATGGTGATGACAGGCTTGACAAAACTTGCACTACTGCCATCGCACTTTTGATTTATTCATGAAATGTACCTATACAGGTAAATATCAGGTGTCATAATCCTAATCTGTCATCATCAGATACCTGGATTCAATACATGACTTTCAACACCTTCTGGGTACAAAGACAAAAGAATGTCAAACAAACGGAGTTTTATTTAGGCACTTTGTCTCAGAGATCGGCCACATTCCCACACCTGTCATCAAAATTTTGATTTAGAAGTTAAGCTCACAACCAAGTTAAACTGTTGATTTAATTTTAAAACTAACTCAGGTGCTGTAGTTTCAGAATCACGTTCTAATGTTTGGTCTACAAAAGCTAAATGGTTTCTCTTCAGAACTCTTTTTTTTCCAGGCCTGCCACAACAAACATCTTTCATATGGCTTAATATCTTCTCTACTAATTTTCCTACTGATCTCTCTTTGTCTTACTCCAGAGTTAGATAATATCATGATTTCTCTCTAAAATATGGTGATATATGCGTACCTGCAGGTATGTTCACTGAACTGATGTTTTCTAACTAACGACTGAGGGGTCGAGTGACCAAAAAAGTGCAGAGGAGCGGAGCTGCCAGTGCCTAGCAGCCGAAAAAGGACCGAACTGTTGAAAAGAGGCTGAAAACCAACTGAGCAATGGACAGTAGCTGCAAAAAAGGTGCAGAGAAGTAGATTACTATTGGCCGAGACATAAATGCTAAGGGGCTGAGGCGTGCTGACAAGTTGGCACTAATTTGGCACGAAAGTGTTAAACTTTCAACAGGCCTGTACTGTATATCTATTCATAAACTATAACAAGGTTATGAAGAACTTGTCAAATTTATGCATAAGATATGGATACACATGTGTTAGCTGAATTTGACCAGGAATCTGAAACTCTGATTTAATTTACAGTACCTTTTTTTTTTGAGAAAAAAAACAAGAAAACTAAACACAGTATTTTATTGGTGAACAACTCATTGTATTAACATCAAAGTTTATTAGTTATAAGACTAGTATACATACATGTATATATTTAATATACATATAAACATACATATATATATATATATATATATATATATATATATATATATATATATATATATATATATATATATATTTATAAGAAAAACAATACTTCATTTACTGAAAATCAAGAAACATGTAAGTAATGGCAGATAATATGGTCACTACAAAATAAGATTCTACGGGAAATATTCTCATAAATATTAAGGTATTACTATAAATTTGGATAATGAAAAAATGGGAATAACAGGGTGCCCACCCACTTTCTTTGTCAAAAATATAGGAATATAGGAATTTTTTTTCCAAAATATAGGAAATTTATATGAATCTAACTGAAAATATAGGAAAAATAAAGGAATTTTCAAAACATTGAATGGCTAAACTGAAAGGAATTTTGGGATTGTATACATCACTGACAACTACAGTGTGAGTGAACACAAAAAGTCTTAACACATATAAAAACAAAAACAATCTAGAAAATATAGGAATAGTGTGAAATACATAGGAATTTTAGGTCTTTTTGAGAAAATGTAGGAAAAATATAGGAAGTGCCAATTTTATAGGAATTTATAGGATTTTACAGGAAGTGGGCACCCTGGAATAACTTACCAAAGCTTGTATTACTATAAATGATTACATGTAGTTCTGAATTTGATTGCACCATTTTTAGATGCTTTTTATGAATTTTTGTCAATGTCACGGATTTTATAGGGTAAAAAAAACACACAATCTTTAACAAAAACAATATTTGAATCAACTTCTATGATTTCAACATTTATTTTTGTTAAAGCTTTAAATCATTTGACAGATGTAGATAGAACATGCTATTATTATTCTAAACTTGGCCGTATTACAGTTTATGTTATATCCCTTGAATACACCAAATCTTCACCATCATTTAACATCACATTTATATCATCTATAATTCTTTTTTTTGTCTTAATAGTTTATACTTGTTTAATGTATCGGGCAAATAAGCAATTGCTGTATCAAATATTTATATCAAATTATCTATTGACAAAAAGAATTACCTTTCATAACTTGAATCCAATTAATTGAAGTGACATTTTCATTTTATAATTATTTTTAGAGATAGATTTAAGCCTTACATCAAATAAGCAAGATTAGATGATGTTGCAGAGTCCCCCCCCCCCCAAGTTGGGATATATAAACAAGAGCCCCAATAGGGCCTGTATCGCTCACCTGGTACACCCTTATTTTGTTCTTTGCTTTTTCTTTTTAAATATATCCAATCAGTAAAATGTAAACAAACTCACTAGCAATATCCTTATTTTCTATTATTTCAAGCACTATTTATCATAAATTTCCTTTCAATTGGCCATGTACTTTGAGAGGATTTAGGCTGAAATAGACCTTATTTGCATATTATGTAATTATTGCACAAATGAAAAATTGTATCGAAAAACCTGTTGTATATGTTTTATCCCCCGAAATGTAGTTTCTATGTTTCAAATTTCAACAAAATCGGTACAAAAATAAACCCATCATGGCCATTTTTAGATTTTGCTATTTATAGTAACGACAGCCATCTTGGATTTCTGACAGACATGTCAGATACAATTTTGAATCTATACCACCCAAGGACCTTCCACACTCAATATCATTTCAATTGGCCATGTACTTTCAGAGAAGAAGATAATCAAAGATTTCGGCTAAAAATAGAACTTATTTGCATATTACTTAATTATTGCACAAACGAAAAATTATACGTAAAAACCCGTTATATATGTTTTATCCCCCAAAATCTAGTTTCTATGTTTCAAATTTCAACAAAATCGGTACATAAATAAACCCATAATGGCCATTTTAGATTTTTGCTATTTATAGTAACGGCAGCAATCTTGGATTTCCGACAGACATGTCGGATAAAATTTTGAATCTATACCACTCAAGGACCTTCCACACTCAATATCATTTCAATTGGCCATGTACTTTCAGAGAAGAAGATTTTCAAAGCTAAAAATATAACTTATTTGCATATTACGTAATTATTGGAAAAACTAAAAATCGTACAGAGAAACCTGTAATATATGTTTTATCCCCCGAGATCTATTTTCTATGTTTCAAATTTCAACAAAATCGGTACAAAAATGAATCTGTTATGGCCATTTATAGGTTTTTGTTATTTATAGTAACGGCAGCCATCTTGGATTTAGGACGGACATGTCGGATAAAATTTTTAATCTATAGCAACTAAGGACCTTCTATACCAAATTTTATTTGAATTGGCCTATTGGTTTCAGAGAAGAAGATTAAAGTTTACGCACGCACGCATACACGCACGCTTTACCATTCCATAAGCTCATCCTGGCTTTGCCAGGTGAGCTAAAAACAGGGGTTCAAAATTATATTTCACAATGATAGGTCGAGGACCATCAAACAAAATCGAATAAACTCATATTAACTTCTTTTATATTTTTGATTAAATAAATATATCATATACAATGTACAAACACTCAACTATACTGTTGTCAAAGTGTCTGCGCATTATATTTTCATTTCAAAAAAAAAAAATAAATAAATAAATAAATAAATAAATAAATAAAAAAGGTCCAAAAGTAAAATCAAAAGGTTCCAGACCATGGACCCCAAGAATTTTGAACACTTGTAAAATTTCTAATTTTTCTCCAGATTAACATTCAATAAGAAAAAATAGTAATTTTCTTCAATGAAAACAAGGAGAACCATACAACAACCTAACTAGTCTATAAAAGCATTATTCTTTGTGTGAACAAATTGTAGATTTTTTTGAAAGACTATATTTTTCTTACAAGAAAAAGAATAACTTTTTATAATACAGCAAAATGAATACTAAATTATCGATGGTTAAGATTTTTTACGACAAAATATGATGTCATGAGACCAACAAATTTCACGTTAGCAAATCATCTGGCAATCTGTTTCTACACAAGAACACGATTTTCTTTTACACTATTAAATCAAGATAATATGAAATAAAGAAATGTGATCAGTAATGCTTTTACTTAAACAAAGAAATAACACATTGTTTTTTTTATATTTTAACTTTAATCAAAGTCTCACACAGCTTTATTACGAACAACACAGACAACATCTAGAAACAATGATAACTTTTAAGCTGTACACTTACATTGTAGAAATGGTTCCGACTAACTAACGGATCAACACCCATAAATGACTCCAATGGTGGCATCTTGGCATAACTGTCTGTAAAAAGAGAAACATACATGACATTATTTTATAAAAAAGTATTTTCATTTCACAAACATAAACTACCTACCATTCCACCATAAAAAGAGAAATATACAAGACATATTTTTATAAAAAAGTATTTTTGTTTCATAAATATAAACTACCCGGTAGCTACCATTCTACTTAACAATTACTAACAGTAATGAAACATTCATCAGCCACTGGAACTTCAATCCTGAACATGGGTCCCTGTTTATAAACTATTAAGTTCTTTTCTATAGAATCAGTATCTGCAATTGGTACTGGCTAGTTGTTTAGAAATATTTTAAATACCGGTAACATCTTATTAATTTTTCATGTTTCATATTTTTAAGTCATTATAAATCTACAGTGACACAATATGATGTATCTCTACAATGACACAATACGATGCATCTCTACAGTGACACAATATGATGTATCTCTATAGTGACACAATATGATATATCTCTACAGTGACACAATATGATATATCTCTACAGTGACACAATATGATGTATCTCTACAGTGACACAATATGATATATCTCTACCGTGACACAATATGATGTATGTCTACAGTGACACAATGTGATGTATCTCTACAGTGACACAATATGATGTATGTCTACAGTGACACAATGTGATGTATCTCTATAGTGACACAATATGATGTATCTCTACAGTGACATAATATGATGTATCTCTACAGTGACACAATATGATGTATCTCTACAGTGACACAATATGATATATCTCTAAAGTGACACAATATAATGTATCTCTACAGTGACACAATATGATGTATCTCTACAGTGACATATGATGTATCTCTACCGTGACACACTATGATGTATCTCTAGTGACACAATTTGATATATCTCTACAGTGACAGAATATAATGTATCTCTACAGTGACACAATATGATATATCTCTACAGTGACACAATATGATGTATCTCTACAGTGACACAATATGATGTATTACACAATATATCTCTACAGTAACACAATATGATGTATCTCTACAGTGACACAATGTGATGTATCTCTACAGTGACACAATATGATGTATCTCTACCGTGACACAATGTGATGTATCTCTACAGTGACACAATATGATGTATCTCTACAGTGACATAATATGATGTATCTCTACAGTGACACAATATGATGTATCTCTACCGTGACACAATATGATGTATCTCACCTTCATCTTCTGTTGACTTTTGGTGTCTTAAATCAATCTCCAGTGTTCTATATAAGAAATCTGCCTTCTTAGCAATAAAATTCTTAATCTTCTGTTGGATTTCTGGATTACTATTAACCAAAACAAATATTTTCATATTACATTTCAAGTTATTATGTTCTTTGAAAATTTGAGACCTTTGTACTTCTACAAGCCTTAAATGTCATTAGACACATTATATCACTTGCATTACAACTACAAAAGACAACGTTAGTTTGGACTGATCTAGTAATTGTGAGGATATGAAATGTCACAAAGGTACTATCTGTTCTGCATAGAAAGTCCTGGTACTTTACATTTTTATCCAGTTCAATTGTTAACTTTTTTAAAGTTAGAACAATCTACTTGCCCCAGGTTTAAGAAATAGAGATCACAAAACAAGATCATTTTTCAAACAAAACAAAACTCACTTGTAATTTATCATGCAAAAATCATAGCTAACTTAAGATGCTGTGTATCTAACACATTTTATATCTCACTTGCACCTATTTTCACTTGTATCGGGCAAGAGACATGAAATAATGACATGCTCAAACTCTGTATTCCATTTCATTGTTTTCTCACTACCTTGGTGGTTCAGAGGTAAAGTATCTGCTTAGAAGTTGGAGGTTATTGGTTTGCGCTAGGACCTGGTCATAAATAAGACCTAAGAATTTGGGACACTTAGAAAAAAGAGACCAATCCATAGAGACTTACAACTTGTTCTTGTCACATATAGCTTGAAATTGCTGATGTGAGGTTAAACAACATTACAAAAACAACAACGTGGTCATTCTCTCAAAGCAAAGGAAACTATGGGAGTTAATTTCTATGAAAAACCTACGGTATATGTTCCAAGTCTTTTTGTTTATATTTATAAATGTGATCTAGAGCACTTCCAGGTATGGTCTGTTGTTCTATCTGCATGTGACGTATAAGTTCTGGTCCATGGTACTGGACAGCTTTGTTTAAAAGCTGAGAATCCATCTTTCATCAATTAAATGTAACTCTACAACAGTGAAACAAAATAAAACATAACTGATTGGCAATCTAAGTATTTCTTTTGTTGAGAATTTATGAGACCCGAGTTTAGGCTAGTACTGTAATATGGAACCCTGACAATTCATAGAAATGCTGACTTCTCAATCATGTAATCAAACATTGACTTTGAAAGAAAATTTAACAGTTATGAATCGCCCAAGGACTAAACTCATTATCAAAGTCAGTTTATAGAACAT
The DNA here is from genome assembly GCA_029721355.1 of Tegillarca granosa. Classification (NCBI taxonomy): domain Eukaryota; kingdom Metazoa; phylum Mollusca; class Bivalvia; order Arcoida; family Arcidae; genus Tegillarca; species Tegillarca granosa. The sequence continues at coordinate 32,190,176 of CM056602.1, read as the reverse complement.
GACATAAAATGTGGCAAATATAGAAGAAAAAAAATAGGGCTACAGACATGCGTGATTTATCTTTCATAATTATGTAACGGCGACGAAAGCTTATTCGCAACCTTTTTCTTATATGCACACAAACCGTTATATTACATAAATGTAAATATTATGTGATTTCTATTTGGTTAAATACTGGAAAACAGATTGACATCGGGTAAAAATGCTGTAGATATTCCATGCAGTTTGCCAAGAAAATCTCCAACGTAGAAGAGTTCCTCTGTGACAAGTCAAACAACGATTGTTTCCCTTTGACCATTAACTATTACAAACACAAATTTAGAAATTATCTAGCTCAGCTAGGCATTCAAAATTAGCAAATGAAATATCATCGATTTATGATTTTCTAGCCAAAAAAAATCAAAATACAAATTACAGTTATTACACCAGTGACAATAAAAACGTCGCAATCACACAATGGTGTAATAACTGTAAGCAGGGACTTAATGTCCCTGCTGTAAGGCATTCCTGATCTAAGAAACGGTCCTGAATGCCACTTCAATATTCTTTGTATTTTTATTTTGTATTTTTTTAATGTCGCTGACTACACATATGTATATGTTTTCAAATAAGCCTACCTTCAATTTTATCGTGAAAATAAATAAAAAATAAAAGACAAGTTAATTGGCCTGCATTTAGTTTCGTACTTTTCTATGAGGTGCCGTTTTACTATTTATTCAGTATTTTGTGATATCACTAATTCTATTTTTTGATATCACTAATTCTATTTTTTGATATCACTAATTCGAATTAGTGATATCACTAATTCAACTTGATTTATTGATATCACTAATTCGAATTATTGAAGATCACTAATTCGAATGATTGATATCACTAAATAGAATTAGTGATATTACTAATTCAATTTGATTTAGTGATATCAATAAATCGAATTAGTGATATCAATAATTCATTGACGAGAAACGAAAATAAGGAGGCCTCCCTTAAGAGTAGCACATGCAGCAAATCTAAAATTAAATATTTTGAGGATGTGATCGAGTCAGTTATTTACACCAAAAACATGTAATAAAAACCAAATGCGCGTGTTCTGTTTTTATGGGTTTTTTTAAGATATATTTTTATATAACAAAATTATAGATCTATATATTACCCAACAGTGATCAATAATACGAGTTCAAAATTCACAATTAAATCGTAGCTTTAGCTTTACTACATAATATTGAGTTTAAATTAAAAAAAAAAAACTTTGTCTTATATTTTTACAACATAAAATGCACCCAAAGTAACAACAAGATATTAAATAAAATGTTGATTACAACAAATCAAACGATGCGCAAGAAATTTCAAGGGAGCGTTCATTGTGCTATACGATTAAGTGATATCACTAAATCGATTTTTTGATATCACTAAATCAGCTTGATTTAGTGATATCAATAAATCGAATTTGTGATATCACTAATTCGAATTGATGATATCACTAAATCATATAAGTGATATCACTAAATAAATATGAATTAGTGATATCACTAAATCGAATTAGTGATATCAAAAAATCAAATTATTGATATCAAAAAATCGAATTAGTGATATCACTAATTCGATAAGTGATATCACTAATTCGATTTAGTGATATCACTAATTAAATTAGTGATATCACAAAATACTGAATAAATAGTAAAACGGCACCTCATACTTTTCTTATCATTCACCAATTGTTGTATATCCTGAATTTTTCAACTTTTTCTGGAAAAAAAATGAGTAAGATATCGATCTATTGTCTCTCTTTTTTTTTTAATTATTTATTTTAGCGAGGGACTTTCGCTTGTGTTCAACAATATTAATTGCTTTATTTATTATTTATTTATTTTTTTAAATTTTTTTTTTTTGCGGTACCGTTTGCAGCCGTGCCCTGGTGTCAACAACATTTGTGTGGGTAAAATATCCACACCACCATTGAGGGGCACATGTAGAGCAATTTTAAGTCCGCGCTTGCAGATCACTACGATTCCCATTGCCTCAGTCCACGTTTGAATCCTACTACTGAGACAAATTCTAGTGCGAGAAAATTTATCAGTTCGCTTGATGAAGCATTGGTGAATTCAAGGGAGGGTTGCAAAACCCTCTTTGGAGAGAGAGAGAGAGAGAGAGAGAGAGAGAGAGAGAGAGAGAGAGAGAGAGAGAGAGAGAGAGAGAGAGCTTCCAGAAATATTATTCAATTTTCCCTGGGCGCATTGCTCCCGGGACCCCAAAATGACTCTGCTCTGGACGTTGACACACCCACCCAAGCACCCAACCAGGCTCTCTCTCTCTCTCTCTCTCTCTCTCTCTCTCTCTCTCTCTCTCTCTCTCTCTCTCTCTCTCTCTCTCTCTCTCTCTCTCTCTCTCCAACCCCTTGAAAATAAGCCATTTAAGTAAAAAATATTTATTACAGCGTTCGTATGACCTTTTTGTTCTAGGTAAAAATAAAGCCAAATTATATGAAACGTTTAGGTAAAAATTTCTGCTTCTTCACCTATAGCTGGTTATGTCGCGATATAAGTTAAGTATTCTTGACTCGTACCGAGTTTTCAAGTATAGGATGCTTGGTTGGTTGTAATGTTGGTGTTTGTTGTCTCATCAGAAATGTTTCAGCTAGTCGCGACGAGTTTGTTAGTTTCTGATGATTAATCTAAGAACAATTTCGTGTATATGTGAGATGTGCAAGTGGATATTATAGACTGATTTGTAATAGTGCGCACTTAGGGCGACGTTTTGTTGAGGTGCTAGCTCCCTAATTCAGTATGTCCCAAACATAAATATATCATTCTTTCAGTTAAACTATTTTGGCACCGGGTGGACCAGATGATACTCTTTCCTCCTTATGCCGAATCGAGAAGCAGTATCTTCAATTATGTTTTATGTAAGTGCATGATGACCATCGTCAAGTACATGGTTGCATTTTTCATATTTTTAAAGATGACTTTAGCTACTGTCTAGTACACGATGGCTATTTTTAAAACAGGATGGTTAATGTCAAGTAAATGCTAACAATTACCAACTACATGATGGCTATTGTAAATAAACCTTAATGGCTATAAAGTAAATGATGGCAACTGTCAAGTACTTGGAGACTATTTTAAACTGCGTTTTAAACACAAGAACAAGAGTATGGTGACCATTGTCAAGAACGTGACGGCTGATGTCAAGAAAACGTGGCGACAGTTGTCCAGAACGTGGCGAATGTTGTCAAGAACGTGACGACTGTTGTCCAGAACGTGGCGAATGTTGTCAAGAACGTGACGACTGTTGTCAAGAACGTGGCGAATGTTGTCCAGAACGTGGCGAGTATTGTCAAGAACGTGACGACTGTTGTCAAGAACGTGACGACTGTTGTCCAGAACGTGGCGAATATCGTCCAGAACGTGGCGACTATTGTCAAGAACGTGACGACTGTTGTCAAGTACCTGATGGCTATTGTCAAGAACGTGACTATTGTCAAGATCGTGACGACTGTTGTCAAGAACGTGGCGAATGTTGTCCAGAACGTGGCGACTATTGTCAAGAACGTGACGACTGTTGTCAAGAACGTGACGACTGTTGTCCAGAACGTGGCGAATATCGTCCAGAACGTGGCGACTATTGTCAAGAACGTGACGACTGTTGTCAAGTACCTGATAGCTATTGTCAAGAACGTGACGACTGTTGTCAAGAACGTGGCGAATGTTGTCAAGAAGATGACGACTGTTGTCAAGTACATGATGGCTATTTTTTAAGGGAATGGTGACTTTAAACAAGTACAGGGCGGCTTTTTTTTTAAAAAAAAATGTGATGACTACCGTTCATTTCGCAAAGGCTGTTGTCAAGCATATGAAGGCTATTTGTAATAGTTTAAATGTTAGTGTCAAGTACATTGTGACAATCAATAAGTACATTATAACGATTTTCAAGATCATTATGACTTGTGCAAAGTACATAATAGCTATTGTAAAAAAAGGAATGACAAATGTCAAGAACACTAAAGATTAAGATGTCCAGTGCTCTGATGCTTTATTGTACATTTTGGTGATGATCAAATAGCTTAGCTTTTCTTTAAATTTTAAATATCAGTTAAATAAGGGGTATGTCCGCCACAAGTGCAAAATGCGATTGAAAACACAAACGAATATTTTAACAACATATCTGTTTATTTACGACAAATTATACCATTAAAATGAAATAAAAACCATTAAACATTGATATATAAACGATTTTTCGTAAGTTCTAAGGGATTCTGTAAATAACAAATGACATATTTTTATCACAGAGATTCTATTAATCCGATGAAAATTGAGAATTTTTTTTTTAAAAAAAGTATGTACAATGAAATATGAGAACTATGGCAGCTCAAGGCCGATAATAACAAAACGAGATCTCGGTTGTACAAACATTAAGAATAATGTCTTGAATGACAAATATCAGCTGTCATTTATTTAAAATTCCGGTGTTTGCAAATGATATGTTCAAGATATAATAATAATAATAATAATAAGTAAATAACATATCTCAATCAAAATAACAAAAATACCTGTTTAATTTTGATGTGCCATATGTGCACATTTCAAAAATTCATTCTGAACAAGTAATTGCATTAAATTTGGAAGAGAATTCATGCAATGTCACATTACAAGTTTCAATGTGCCAAGAGCATTTTTTAAAAATAAATTCTGTAATATTCTCAATATATGACAATGTTTTATCTTTTTTCTTAATTGTATGGTGACTTTTTTTCTGACATCGACATAACTTTAGTCAAAATAAAATTATCTCAACATGTCCACTTAATATCGTGACAAGTCGAGATAATATCATGGAAAGTTGTGATACCAAAATAAAAATTTGAGATAAATAATATTGTAGTTTCACAAAAATATAAAATTCTATGGTGGCTTATTTCTGACATCGACATAGTTTTAGTCGACATAAAATTATTTCGACATGTCGACCTAATATCGTGACAAGTCGAGATAATATCATGAAAAGTTGTGATACCAAAATAAAAAGTTGAGATAAGTAACACGACTTGCCGCGTTAAAAATAATTCAAGATATCGAGATAATTATCACGACTGGTTAACATAAGTATTGCGGCAAGTCGTGTTATTCATGTCAACTTTTTGTTTTGGTATCACAACTTTCCATGATATTATCTCGACTTGCCAAGATATTAAGTCGACATGTTGAGATAATTTTATGTCGACTAAAATTATGTCGATGTCAGAAATAAGCCACCATAAAATTCTTAAAACAGTATCATTTTTTCATGTAAATATTGAATATTATACAATGCAATATGTGATATGCAAGTTTTATAATGCGTAATATGTACTTTTATTGATGAAAACATATATTTTAACTTCTAATATATGTGTATGGAGTTAAGTAATGGAGTTTAACCGTTCACAATCGGATTTCTTTCCCTTTCTTTCTAGGCGATCAGTGCTGAGTTGAAATGCAAGAAAAAAATTTCAGACTTTCGGCAAGCGAACTGACGAACTTTCCCATATTTGGATCTGTCTTGACGGTGAGAGACACTAAAATCTGTAACCCGCTTTAGACTACTTAACCCCCGAACCCCCTTTAAATTTACAGGTCTTTCGAGAACTTGTGTAACCTTCAGCAGACAAACAAAAATAAGTTTTCGCGTATACGCAATTGGCCGTTGGTTCAACTTGTAAAATTTGTAAATTAAGACTAAAATGTATTTTTTATCTGAATAAACAAGATGACTAAAAGTCCTTTGAAAGTACCATAACTACATACCTGGACATTATTTTATTATTAAATCTAGTACCCACTTAAACTAGGATGTTTTATTATCAGTTGTTCAAATACGTGTTTGTCTTTTGGTATTGGACTTTTCTATAGCTTGTGGTAATGAAGGTCTGAGCACATGCTTTTTGTTCGCAAAATGCTTTCTTTTGTTAAATAAATAACATGTATTTATAGTCATTGAAACGTACTAGTATTTAATGTACAACTTTGTTTAAAATTTAAATTTAAATTATGTATGCTTTTCGAATGGTTGGAAAAATGTTTAGGTAAAAGTACTGAACAAAAGTCATCACGAAATAAAAGTAAAGCATTACATGTCTTGATACTTATTTCACAGAGTACTACTGCAATCAGTACTGCTATTTTAGGGACTCAACACTAACATGGTGGATCTGTATAGATCATGAAAAAATGAAGAAACACATGTAATATAAAAAAAAACACAATGTTAAACTTTCACTACTTCTACTAACCCCATACAAAATAAGTTGATAAGTATTTTAAACTGAACATTACAAACAAGTGGCAAGAATCAAAGCATAATATAATTCTAGTGTTGTTAACAATATATTATAACTATATGTGTTACTTACTTATCAATACATATACTTTATACATATATAAACGAATCTCAGACATATTATTATATAAACTATAATATCACATTAATCTATGTTTATATATACAACGCTATGGATTTATTGATATTGCACAGATTTATATAGGATTTACAATAAAAGTAATAAATAACCGGATATGGATGCAAATAGTCAAACAGATTCTTATTCACATTTTGCTCTTTTTGACTTTAACTTCAACTTTGCTCTAAACCTGAATGCCGAGAAAAATACATGTATTATCATAAAGGCATGTCGAAAATTTTAAATGTTCAGGAGATAGATTGAACTTTACGTAAGCTCCATAAAAGAACCTGAATACCCAATTTTTGATGATTGAAGAGCATTAATCTAAAACAAACATAACATCATGCCTGATCATTTTTATCATTTTGTAGTTGCAGTTTAGGACATGACAGGCAATAAAACATTATACAAAAATTATTAATTTTGAAACATGAGCTACTTCAGCAATGAATAGAAAATTGTACTTCAACAAATGTTGGAGTAATGCCATCAGTACAATATTTTATAGAAAATCTTTTGAAGACTTCAGTTCCCAAACTTATATATATATGTGTCATTACTAGATCTGTTCAAATGATGAAGAAACCATGGAAACCACTTTAACAAAACAAAATCTCAATAACCAGCATGGGTGGATCTAAATGCTAATATTAAGAGCTTACAAGTCAACAACTGGGTACTCAGGTTGGATGGTTCCAAATACAATCTGCAAGTTAAAGTTATATTTCATTGCTGCTATGTTGCGAGCTTATTAGTCAACGATACTTAACTTAGATAGTTCTAAATGCAACATGTATGTATATAGCCAAACTAAACTTTTTGTATCATATTTTGTAATGCTGATGGTATTCTGAGAGATTAGAGGTATATCAAACACAAAAAACATTATTCAACACTTTTTAAATCACAATGCAATATGACAAGTTCTTCTAATTTGGATTTTGACAATATAATGTGTTATTTATCGAAAGAAAAAATCGTGTAGGTTACAACTGATATGTATTTTAATGTCACAGTTTGATTATTACAAGTTTATACCCAAACTGTATTAACACATACATAAATGACCATTTAAAAATTATTTATAAACATACAATGATAAGCACGACCAATGACCGCATTTAGATTATTTATGTATATTTGATGATATGTACGATCACTGACCACAATTAGATTTTTAATGAATATTAGTTGATATGTACGGTCATGATCACAGTATTTGTAATGTCCATCAGCTTCTAATGACCAAAATAAAATTGGATTACAATATTAACAACGTCTTTATTTTAGGTTATTCCTAAGACGTTCACAGAAATAATCCAGGGCAGTTTCGGATTTTTTCGAAAAGCGTCACAAAAACTTCCAGACACCTTCTTAATTACTTTTCAATGTAAATACTATTATTCACATCCCCATACCTGTCAAGTCACGCATATTATTCACATCCCTGTTAGGGACCTATCCGATTACTTTCTTTCAGTTTTGTGAACTTTAACACATGATCAAGGTATGTACACGTCAAACCTCATAACGTCAAAAACGTCAAGCAATATGAACTTTTTGCTGTCAGATACTTAACACTGTAAAATCTTTCTTACAATCAAATTTGCTCCATACAAAGTATTCCTCCCAATTTGTTCTTTTCCAAGCGAACGCATAGGTTTAAAACTGCAATTATTTTTCCATGTTACATTTGTTTCATTTGCTTACGTCCTCGATGGTAAAGGTGTTAAACATTATTTAAACCGATAAACCACATAATGATAAAACAACCAGCAACAGAATCCAAGTACCGTCAACTTAAACATAAATTTCCATTTCTTAAAAGTCTGTAATATTGATGAATTTTGAACAATTATTAATGCCTATTTGACAGAATTTGCATAAAACATCACAATTTTTACAATTGTTTTCTCTGGAAACGTTTGTACCCGGAAATGTAACAATTCACAATATGACGTCAGAGAATAGACGTTTTCGCTGTTACGTCAAATAAATAATGAATAAGTGACGTCATTTGACGGTGTTTCTTATAACGGCTATTTCTATCACAAAAACCGCTGATTAATTGACCCTTATATACACTAGCAGTATTTTATTCGTTGTGGTTCTTTGTAGAACTTTCGAAAGTTTCATCATGCCAACCATAACTAAAAATAAACAGTAATTTCTGGTTTCTCCTTTGACTTCTTACTTTTCTTTTCCGTCTCCAAATACGTCTGGAATAAAACAAGATCAAAATATATTAAGAAAAAAATAGAAATGATGCAACAAATATGACATAGAATACTTAAAGAAAAACAGCAGACAACAAATATATGATTCATTATAACAATTCAAAAAATGCAATATTTTCCTAACTATATATTGTCAGAAATATTTGGATTGATCAATATTTTTATTGATATTTCTTTCTTTAGATAAGTGTTTAACGTGATATGGCAGTTTGATGAATTTATTTTCTCTTTCTGAATAGGTATCATTGAAGGATTTAAAAAATATGTTTTAATTTGACTTTGTTTGGGGTTTTATTTGTTGACTATCTATTCCTCTGAAAATAAGCAAATACGTTGTAATATTTTATAATGTTCAGTGTTGTCATGATACAACACGTGCTTGTATCACAAATGCCGTGTGGAAATAATGTTTAAATTCTTCTGAATTCAAAAGGTAGCTATATTCGTATCTATCAGAAACATTTAACAAGTCTTGGACAATATTGGATTAATACACATCTGAGGTCTCCGACCTATGAGATGCTTCGTAATTTTAGTAATTTTTCAGAACAAAATCGCACATATGTAGTTCCATCTTGACATGTAATTCATTTCAAAATTTAGCAAAAACATTTCTCCTGAATATCATTCTCTGAACCATATTGAACCATTAGTTGAAAACAAATCCAAAGATCAAATCAAATATTACAATTACAATTATTTTTCACCAATGTATAGTACAATGTTAGAGACAACCGGTCTGTTATTTTAAGTTAATGGGATTTAAGGGAGGGGGGGGGGGGTCAAACAGGAAAGTGACAAAACATATACTGTGCAGATATTTAAGATTCCCTCAACTTCAAACAATTGAAATCCATGACCTGTTTATGTTAAATTTCAAAACAAACATCCTTTATTTTTATGCAATGGATTTCAGAAATTTATAAAACCATGATCAATTTCAGTCAAGAGCATTTATATTCTTGCACCATTATGACGTTGGCTTTTTTTTTTTTTTTTTTTTTTTTTTTTTTTTTTTTTTTTTTTTTTTTTTTTTGATATTTAGAATCTATATTCAACAACACTATATTTGAAAAAAAAACATAGTTCAAGTGCAACCAACAAAATTCATTCTGCTAAAAAAGCAAAAATAGGTATATATCACTGTTTCTGTTTATTTATTTATAAGAGCTGAGTTACGTAATGGTGTTTAACGCCCAAGCCAAGAATTTTTCACTTATATCGAGACGTCGCCAACTATAGGCGAAAGAAAGTGCAGACATTTTGCCTGTGCGTTGCGCTGATGGCACTATACAGCAGGGCTCTTTATCGTGCCACGCCTGCCGTGACACGGGACGTCGTTTATCTTAAGTTTCCATCCGAAAAACCGTGACTTTCATTTCGTAATGCCGAGTGCTTGGCGAAAGAACAGTCACTACCTACTTTCAAGTCTTGGGTCAGACCCGTTCGGGGTTCGAACCCACGACCTTCCACTTACGGAACGAGCACTCTACTAACTGAGCTACCACAGTGGTGTTTATTTGTAAGAGTTTATACTGACCAATTAGATGGAGCTATTTAATAAATCTATAGAAGGTAGCCTTATCATTTATATGTTTTATAAAGTTGTGGTCAAACATGTTCCCAGTACCGTTTCATTGCCATAAAGCCACATAAATACGTATGTATATGATAAATCAAGTCTTGTTATTTTTGTGTGACTTTATATAATGATTGTGACTGGATATGATATGTCCTGTAACAAGGTGTAATTAGTCACGTGTGATTGTATCAATATGTCAACAAAGTGATGTTATCAATAATAACGTTACACACATACATATGTAATTATTTGCTTGTTGCCCTACGTGTTTGTGTCTGGCGATTTTATTATCACAGCTGAAGCTTAAAACTAGTTTTTAGCTCAACATAAGTGATCACTTTCATGAACATGACATAACCATTCGTCATATTGATGGCTTTTATATTTAAAGTCTTCCCTGCACTTAATGCAGTTTCGATCCACATACATGTATTTAAAAGGCATATCCATTATCTGGTTAATACTTTATCCATCACCAAACGATTTTAAAAATCCACTTAATAATTTTTTCACAAGATTTTGTCGCCTTTGCACAAATTACATGCTTGTTTGTTAAGCGTAAATACTTTAACCGACACATTCTAATCCAAATATAAAGTTACTTTTTAAAGAACGAGTGAAACAAGCAAAAAATTACTTTTCAAACAATCTTGTTTTTAGAATTACCTATTTTGTAAACATGATGAATATCTATTTAAAAAAAAAAGAAACGACATAATCAAATACTGAAACGGACTATAAATACGCCTCAGACTGCAAGATTTTTATTTAAAAAACATGGCAAATATTAAGAATAGTGTATGCGTTGTAAAGTTTCTCGGATAGAGAAGTAACGTCTGCGTTGTAAAGTTTCTCGAATAAAAGGGAATTCGAAAGTATGCGTTGTAAAGTTTCTCCGATTGAAAAGTAACGTCTGCGTTGTAAAGTTTCTCGGATAAAAGGAATTTCGAACGTATTTGTTGTAAAGTTTCTCGGATAGAGAAGTAACGTCTGCGTTGTAAATTTTCTCGGATAAAAATGAATTCGAACGTCTGCGTTGTAAAGTTCCTCTGATAGAAAAGTAACGTCTGCGTTGTAAAGTTTCTCAAATAGAAAAGTAACGTCTATGTCTGCGTTGTAAAATTTCTCGGACAGAAAAATAACGTCTGGGTTGAAAAGTTTTCAGATAAAAAGTAACGTCTGCGTTGTAAAGTTTCTCAAATAGACAAGTAACGCCTGCATTGTAAAGTTTCTCAGAAAGAAAAGAAACGTTTGCGGCGTTGTAAAGTTTCTTGGATAGAAAAGTAACGTTTGCGTTGTAAAGTTTCTCATTTAGAAAACAAAGGTTTGCGTTGTAAAGTTTTTTAGACAGAAATGTAACGTCTGCGTTGTAAAGTTTTCAGATAAAAAGGAGCGTCTGCTTTGTAAAGTTTCTAAAATAGAAAAGTAACGTTTACGTTGTAAAGTTTCTAAAATAGAAAAGTAACGTTTACGTTGTAAAGTTTCTCAAATAGAAAAGTTATGTCTGCGTTTTAAATTTTTCAGAAGGAAAAGTAACGTTTGCGTTGCAAAGTTTCTCTGATAGAAAAGTAACGTTTGCGTTGCAAAGTTTCATTGATATAAAAGTAACGTTTGCGTTGTAAAGTTGCCCAGGAATAAAAGTAACGTCATTGTTTGATCATTTCTATTAAAGGAATAAATGAAGCAATAGCAAATCATCGGTTTAAATCTATGGCAAAATGACGAATGATGTAACTCATTCTTTGTTCTTATACATAATATCTCCAATTATATAGCATATATAAAGATTATTCAAGTATAATAACTGTTCAAAACTAAAAAATAACTACAATCAAAAACGATCAGAGAAATAATAATTTGTTCTTGTGTTATTAACAGGGAATTAACCATTGCCTCAACAGAACATCCTGTCAAATTACAACCACAGTTTTGAGTTTGTCTATCTGAATACATTTCTTGTAAAATACCTCCATGCGACAACAAACCCAAGTATTATTAAACAATGTATACTTACATCAGAGTTATAGGCCGGAACTCTCCCATTTCTTTCCAGTAACTTTTTCCCTTTTGTCAAAGAAGACCTAATGCTGGGTTTCATAAGTCCTTTATTACTATCACCAGTACTATCACTATGGTTACTATCACCGCTACTACTTCCTTCCGGTGTGTGGAAAGTTCTAAGCGACCCATTATGGTAGCTATGTTTGCTACCAATTGTGTTGTAATAGTCCTCATTATACGGAATAACAGCAGTGTCTAACTGAATTTCTCCATTTTCTGCTATTCCTTCATTTGGATGATTCGCAAATCCGTAATTAATGTTGTCGTCTGATAAAGGATTTTCCTGTATACTTGTAGCACCGGTTATTCCTTCTATAGCATCAATGTCTGACGTTTCTTCCAGTTCAAGATCACCATTGTAGTTAAAATCTAAACCAGGTGGGGCTGGCGATGTGTCCCCTGCTCTATAGGTCAGCCCCTGTGGATCCATCCCTTTGTGAAGTCTAGCTTTATTAAGCTGTTCTTTCGTGTATGCATGTCTGAAACAATACAGCGAAATTAGTTTTTTTTTTTTAAATAACAAATGTTTTTTATGGCTTTGAGATTTCTCCTTTGGGCATTATCTGGGTTTAACAAAAACACTTAATCCATGACAATCCGTACCATTTTATCAACACTACAGCCATTGTCAATAAGCCGCTTTATATAATCAGTGGCAGGTCGAAATAAGTTTAACCTAAAGTGTTTAATTGGTTCTATCATTTGTCATGCTTTTAGAAATAATTTAATCTTATTTAATTAAAATTAAAAAACACGTGCTTTAAAAATCAAATTATTTTTGTTGGTTTATTCATTTCTTTATATTTCTACTATCACCACACATGTATTGCGCGGTATTCTAATATACAATCATTAATACCAAAATAAAACAGCTACAAAGGAGTGTAATAATTATGTATTTACCCTGAGAAAAGATGTTTTTAACTTATATCTTAGTGGTCGGTTTTGGAATGGTGGAAGAAACCACTTGGCAACCGAAATGTTCCTCCCCAAAATCTTTTCCGAAGATAAAATTGCTTAAACAATACCGCAAATAAGATATACTTGCTTCAGTTATTCCAATATATTAAATGTATACAAATTTATAGAGGGTTGTATCGTTTTAGAAAACATAATGTTTGATAGACCTGAACCACAAATAAATAAATAAATAAACAACATTAGTCTATAGATTTATTGGAAATATTTACATGTATATAGTCGTTCATTTAGCACAATTTACATCAAGCTATTGTTACGTGAAATAGAATTGTCATCATCGGAAAAGTTTCCGAAATAAAAAATATACCCTAACATACTGTAACCAAATCAGATACTTACCTTCGGATAATGTAGACAATCAAAATTATAATGATTATGAGTAAAAAGGCAGCAACAGCACCAAATACAATAGCTAATAAATCGTTGTCTTCAGTCATAACCCCTTGTCCTGCTGGAAACTTTAAAGGCGGGAAATTGACAATAACTACAGCAAACGTGGACCGTTCAGGTGACCCGCTATCGCCTACTATAACAAACAAATTATATTGGTCTTTGTCGTAATCCTCATCTGAACCCCTCAAAGTTATTTCACCTTCTGAACTTATTGAAAAAAGCCTAAAATATGAAAGAAAATATTATAGTTTTAAAATTTTAATATATGATTTGTTTACTAAAATAACGCGGTCACAATTGTGCAGTTTTGATCTGTTGTTTAACATTTAGGACGAAACCGATAAATACTAACTATTTAAATTAAGCCTATATTACCTGTAGATATTAAAAGAAGAGTTTAATTTTGTGTCATTTAGCTTATCTGACGCTTGTTGGCAGAATCAATTCCACCGTCTTTGGTTAACTAAAATAATATGTTTGTATATGGTGAGAAATAACCGAACTACTTTATTTTATCCAGATGATGTAGTTTTTCTTTAGTAAGTAAATTATACAGTTTATTGGTTGTCTTATCTTTGACCAAAAATCTTATCAATATAGAATACAAACTTAATTTCAAAATAAACGACTGTATATACCATAAAACTTTGTGTATATTTTGTAGGTAAAAATTACAAGAAAAAAGTGTAACTATGTTGAGACCACTGAAGGTATATGCTATTTGAAACCAATGCAAGGTTATTAATCTCTGTTGATTAATATATAACACAAATACCAGTTAAATTTTGATGTGCCATATATGCACATTTCGGAAATTCATTCCTCATCAGTGACACTAAGACCGAAAAGTTTGATAGATAAAAAACATAAGCCAAATAGTTGAAAATAATGAATCTTAAGTTCCAAAATTATATAAATCCAACTCCAGCTAAGGAATGCTTTGCATGAGGGAACAAACCTTAGTTTTAAATAAATTTCAAAATATTAGACGGCTGAAAATTTTGCTAAATGGTACATTTTCTGACAGCACAAAGTACTGCCTACTGAATTTTGGATACCCTCGGGGAATTTTAATCTAAGAATGAAGTCTCGTGTATGCGTGAGATTTACGAGTATGTATTACGGTCTACCCGTTACTAGGGCGTACATTGGGCGACCTTTCTGTTAAGGTGTTAGCCACTTAATATATTTCCCGATCACATTATCTTGGCATTAGTTAAGCCAGTCAATACTCCATCCTCCTAATAACGAGCGACCGGCAAGGAAGCAGTAACTTAATTTTTCTTATGTATGACCCAGCCGGGGTTTAAACCCCGGATCCCCCGCTCTCGAGGCAAGTACGCTATTACTGACAGATACAAGCTATGGATCATCAAGTATTAGCTTTTATCTGAGAAGCCAAAATGTAGATCTAAAATCCGTATTCAGAATTCAATTTAAATACATTAACATTACAGTCAAATCTTTATGCACTATCACGATTTATCTTATGTTAAGGAAACACTGTCAACATTCAATAATACCTAGTTGTAATTAACTTACAGAATTCAGAATTCAAATATGAATCTATCTAAAATTCTGAAAAAAACAGCTTCAATTTCCTATTTTTTCGTCTAACACAGTAACATAATTTAAACATACCAAGATTACATCAAAACTACATTTATTGATATCTAGAGATAAGGAATGTTGATGGAAACATTTTGAATATCAATTTGCAAAAAATAAACAGCTGGGCCATGTTGTTTAAAACTCCGCTAATTTACCAAGTATATTTGCAAAAACTACTATCTTATATAGTGGCGATATTTTCTAAAAATTTATGTTTAAAAACAGTAAGTTTTAAATCAATTTAAGTTCAGATTTTTTATTTTAATATTTCATCTATTATCTATTAAAACTAAAAGACCTTTAAACAACTTTACCTCTATAATTGGGTTTTAAAAGTCTAGCGTGTTTCCAGTTATCAAAATTTGATATTTTTTAAAAAAAATATTTATTCGTTAAATTAAACATAATTGAACAAAATCTATCAAAACAGAGAACGTAAGCTATTTGGTTACGATGGTTTTGACCATGAAAAATATTGTTAAGAACCCTTGTCTTAATTATTTACGACGAATTGGATTGAAATTATAGGTTAGGTGACATTAAAAAAGATATATATAAAATATATTTTTATGGCAACTTTAGCCTTCCAAAAATATATTCAATACATTTCGATTTACACAATCTAAAATACCAGTGGTTGTATAACATTACTAAAATTAAAAAGGAATTTGTGCTCAGCAAGATATACTTTATAATACATAAAGCAACCAAGCAGACGAAAAAAAAAAATCACAAAAAATTAAACTTTTATAAACTCTGCTACTTTAAAAAGGCAATGATAATAACCATTAGATATCCAGTGATAAGGTTAATATATTAACCCTTAATACCCTGGCGTCGTACTTACCAAACAATTGTCATGTGCAGAATTTTGAAATTTTTGAAAAAGGGAATATTAAAAATTCTGTACATGATATATTTTTTTTGTAAAAATTCAAAATTTTACACATGACACAATTAACGTAAACAGAAAAAAACAGTAGAGTTATAGTTTGAATATTTTTTGTAAATACTATAAATATATTTTTAACAGCGATAAAATAAAAATGTGCAGGTAGACAAAACGTTCCTGCAACATCTATCAAAGATAATAAAAAGATATACCACTCATGCAATAAATTTTAAAACAAGTTTAGTATTTTAGTGATTAAATCCATTACTTACCCAGGGTTTGTTAGAAGCTGGTAGCGTAATACTGAGTCGAAATCTTTGTCTACAGCCTGTTATATATAATAACAAAGATAATTAAATATGTTAATTAATTCACAGGAGAGGCTCTTAAACACACTTTACAACATTCAATTTACTGAATGTATAATAAAATTATTTCACCCGAATCCAAAATTAATTAGATATACAGTAAAGTTAAAATAAATAAACCAACATTCAAATTAAATGTCATATACCTAAAACAAATGGAAAATTTATTAAATTAAGTTTGACAGATTTTAATCTCTCTTTCTCTCTCTCAGACTCTCTCTCTCTCTCTCTCTTTCTCATAAAACATCTGAAACAGTTACATATATTTTACCTACCTTTATTTTTGTAACAACAGTACCCTTGATTCTTTCCAAGTTAACTTTGATTTCAGAGGGAGTTTCTAATACTGGATTATTGTCATTCACATTTACAATGTTCACATGAACAGTCGCAAGACCAACCTTAAAAGAAAGACAAAATTTTGTATAACCACTAACGGAATATATTAGAGTCATATTAATTAAGAAACATTTGTACTGAATATGCCAAAATACTCATTTAAAATATATCATTTAAACTACTGTAGAAAATTAATGACTGGGAAGTTTGTTTGACATGACTTCTTATTTCATAAACATCATAGAAGAACCGTTTGACAAAAGTACTAACAACTTGTATTGGAAAAATGATTTTATATTTTCATTAATTATTTGAATTTAAAGCACTTAAAAGGCAGAATAGTTTTTTAAATTAACTATGTTAATTAAAGAATACACACGATTATAGGTATATTAACCACTCACATGAAGTCCATCAGACGCCGTGACATTAAAATGATATTCCCGTTTTCGTTCAAAGTCAACATCTTCTGCCAGGGCAATGTTTCCACTGAAAGAATCAATCGAACTCGTTAGTCTGGAGAATTTACTCCAACACATACCAACAAGGATTCTACGAAGTATTTACGCCAAATTATTATTGTTAGATAGTGATGGATACAGGTTAACGCAGATTAATAATAAATAAAGTGACCATAATTTGAAGAAAAATCTTATACATATATATATATATATATATATATATATATATATATATATATATATATATATATATATATATATGTATATATGTTACAGGTAGCACACAGCCTATCGATATGGCAGTATTATAGCAGTATTATATTTTCTAATTTGGCTTATACCATTTTTTAAAATGTATTTAATGGTTAAACTAAAAACTGGTATATGGCATATTTATAAATATTATGTAGACCATGTGCATCTAGAGAAACACCTGTCTTAAAAACTGAATTGCTTACGAAAACATTTATCAAAAAATAAATTGTGAAAAATTCAAGACACTTCTTGAAAAAAAACCAAAAAACAATAGAACTTAAAAGATACACATACCCAGATATTTCTATATATTGATTCTAAATTGATTAATGCAATGAAGGATTTTTTTTACCTTTGATCTATAGTAAATGTTGACTGTCTCTCTAGAATACCATATGTTATCATATCGCCCTGTAATAGAAAAAAAGATGAAAAACACGACATAGAACGAGAAAATAACACTTGTTGGTACTTTCATATCATTAAACTTTATGAAATACAAAGCGTAGAAACAAATGCATAACGTATATAGAAATGTTTATAACTGAACCAGATTTTAAAAAATCAAAAACAGTACTGTCTCTGTTTTTAGAAACCAGTCTTTTTTAAAAAGTACATGAAAAAAAAATTCCAAATTATAAGAATGTACTTGGCAACAAAAAACGAGGCCAAAACTTCTCAACAATACCAGTCAGTGGTAAAACAGCTAAAAAAACAAGATAAAACAGGTTACGCTAAATTGGGGCCACTGATTGTAAAATCCGAGCTTTACGAGACACGTGTATAAAAATTGAATAAATACACGACCAGACATCTTACCACGTCGCCATCTTTTGCTGATACCGTTAATACAGTCGCTCCTATTGGTTCATTTTCAGATACTCTAGCATTGTATTGTAACTGTGTAAACCGAGGACCATCACTGTTTGGCCATGTTATTTGTATTTTGAGTATGGCTGTAGCTGGTGTACCTTTTATATTGGATTGTGTTGCCTGGGTAAAAATAAAAAGCAGAATTTTCAACATTGATAGAAAAAAACAGTATTAAGGTATTTAGACATAATTAAAGTCATTTACTAACAAAATTTTGTACAGTAATGAAGACACAATGTCCTATTGAAATGTGGTGCAAAATGCGATATTAACTTTGGCTTTATTGGCTTTGGAGTTATTTAAATGTTACAAGACTCCATAGTTCAAATTTGACGAGTTTTTACCTTTCTTTCTGTCTTTCTTTAAAACAGCAAACACTAATGTTTGTAGTATAAATTAACAATCTACTGACAATATACTGTAATTCACTGGCTCTTAAATGTTAAACTTTAGGTAAAAATGAAACCTATATGTATTAGAAGTGATATTAAAATGATCTTAACACATACCCTTATCATAAGCATATCCGTGGTTACTTCTAGAAGAGTTCGTACTTTTAGAACTCCAGTTGAACTGTTTATTTCATACCGCATATATGGATCTAAAACCACAAATAACAGATTAAATATCACATTGGAATATCGTATAGTATGGTCGGTTATTTAGCGGGGTTAAATTTTGGTGATCTTGGCTTAAAACGGTTGTAAATGGAACTCACCAGCATACCAAGTGATCAATACCTTGTTACAGTGTGCGGAATGAAAGGGATAGTGTTTACATCAAATATTCCCGAAAAATGTCGTTATTACGGGAAAACGTCACTTTATGCTATTCCAATGACAATAGAAATAATGTCCGCGCAAACGCTATGAGGTATAACGTGGAGGTCTGAAGAATTCCATTTTAGCGTATTTATTTTGGCGATATACAGCATTATTTTCGCAACTTTTCTGACATTTTAATTTTCTTCTCGTAAAGAGGTGGACCAAAGATTATGGTGAAAGCACTTTGTTCATCTGGTAAAGGTTTTTGTTGGCTTCAGATTTTTTTTTTTTTTTTTTTTAAAAATATTCACAGTTTAAAAACAAAATAAAAACTACAAAAAATAAAAGTTAATCGGAATAATTAAATCATACGGATTTGAATTTACAAGTAAGTTTTAAAAATAATCTTTTCTATGGTCGACTGTTATACAAAAATTTCACGATTTTTATTTTGGCAATTGTGAAAATACCGTCAGAAAACGCCAATCTTTTGCTCCCCACCAAAATTACCCGCTATTCGGTATAATGTTTTACATAAACTACATGACCTATATACATCAGAACTCTATATTAGTATATGAATTATTATTAATGATAATATTTTTACAGTCATGTTTTGACGGACATCAAATTACATGTATTAAAATATGTCATTTTAATGAAAGAACTTGAATTAAGAAACAACACAATAACTGTACACAAAGAAAACCACTTGGGCATTTTCAAATGAATGAATAAAATTTCAAACACAGGATCTGACTACTTGGACATTGGCATGTGAACGAATAAAGTTTTAAACACAAGATTAAATTGGACACAGGCAAATGAATGAATAAAATTTCAAACACAGGATCTGACTACTTGGATATTGGCAAGTGAACGAATAAAGTTTCAATCACAGGATCTGACCATTTGGACATCAAAAGAAAGCGAATTGGTAAAGTTTCAAACACAGGATCTGACCAATTGGACATCGACAAGTGAACAAGTGAATTAATAAAGTTTCAGTTACAAGATTTGACTGCTTGGACATCGGCAAGAGAATTTGTAGTTTCAAACACAGGATCTGTCGAAGCAAAGTTTGAACCTAGCTGATAAGAACATATTTAAAAGCTGAAATACATAAAATTACAGAATATCATATTTAGAGCTAAAAAAACAGTGATTTCTTTAAGTTTGCAAATTAAATGTTAGGTGAGGCATACAGAAACAAGAAAGATGAATGTGTAGATAATATATAACACAAATACCTGATACATTTTGTTGTGCCATATGTGCACAATTCGGAAAATCACTCCTCATCAGTGACATTAGGGTCCAAAAAATTTGATAGATAAAAAACATAAGCCAAACAGTTGAAAATAACTGAGTCTTAAGTTCCAAAATTATATGAATCCAGCTAAGGATTGTTTTGCATGAGACAACACACCTTAGTTTTAAATAAATTTAAAAAAATTAAGACGGCTGAAAATTTTGCTAAATGGTATATTTTTACTGACAGCACAAAGTACTGCCTACTGAGTTATAGATACCGTCGGGAAGTTTACTCCACCAGCAGCGGTATCCACTCAAGAGTAGGAAATATATAACAGATGAAATACTAAAAAGAATGAAAACATCATTTACCTTTATACATTATCTCGTAAATTATAGGTGTGTTAACTAAATCTTCGTCTGTAGCTTTGATTTCTGGTGTCACTGGTATGACTGTGCCCTAATATTCGAACAAAAGAATTAAATAATGCTAAACAACATGTTTTCTTTAGCTCTATATTTTAATTAACATAATCTTTTGCATTGTATAATCAACTCGATAATGAAGATATCTTAATTGTAACACATCGTGTAATATATGTGACGGAATAAACTCATGAACCAGAAATCACATTAAAAATTTTAATAAACTCCTTTTTCCAGATAATCCTGAATGCTTGATATACGTTTTAGTTTGCCCACTGTTTTAATCCAATAGCAACACAGTGCAGACAGGAAATTACGGCAGTTTCTCAGTCCTTCGACGCGTCCGAAATGAAAGCTAATTTCATACAATCAAGATTGATAGTTGTAAGGGAAGTACAAAACACACCACAGCAGCCAAACTAGAAGCAGGTCTTTACAGAGTCCGAAGCAAAATAGCCAGCGGAAATCCTTCGGTTAGTCGGAAAACAACAAACAACGTATTTGGGCATTTTTCATCCTGGAATTCCATAGTTAATCAAGTGATATAACACTGGAAAAATAAGTATTCACACGAAAAGTCGCCAATAATTTTTTTTACTCTAATAATATGTAACAAAACAACTTACAGGTGCTGTATCAGAGCTTATAATGGCAGAGTAAATGTATGACGTAAATACAGGGTTGTGGTCATCAACATCGGCAATGTACACAGTTAGTGTGGCTGTGGCACTTCTCTGAGGACCATAGTTGGCTATATCCTAAAGTAAAACACAAAGTTGAGAGTGAGACGTGTTTAATGATAAATGAGTTGATAGTAAGCAAAATAAAAACAACCTTAAACTTACAGAATATATCTTAACTCTCCGATTTCTTTTATTAATTATCACTTTTGAATGTAGTTATAATTTATATGATGTTACCATTAGTATCACTACAAAACACAAAATATCTAAATATTGGTTATAATGAGCTGAATAAAAATTTTAAAAAAATTCTGAAAATCCGTGTCTTTATACCGTTTACAATAGAAGATACAACGGCATTTTTCTTAATTACATTGTACCCAACTCTGTTAAGAAACAATATTTCAAACCTTTAGAGTAATTTAAAATGAAAGTTCTTGAAGATTATTTTCACCATCGTTTTGTTTTTAATCAATGCCACAAGCAGCCGATTTTATGTAGTTTTGTGTGGGAACTTTGGTTTTCTCAATTAATTTCAAACTGACCACTTTGATAAGAACGAAATTTACTTGACCGAACACAAAATCAGTTATATCCACTCAACATTTCATCAAAATAGTTTGCTTGGCAAAACCAGTGTGTCTTAAACCGGACGGTACTAGCTGGTAACCAACATTGAATATGGTTTTAATATGACATTTTTCTTATGAAAGACTATGGAAATTACCTAGGTGGCCGAGTGGTCTAAAACGCGTGCTTATGGATCAGAGTGTCCTCGCCCCCTAGGTTTTTATCCCACTAGAGCATAAATTAGTGTGGGAAAGTTTGTCATTCACTTGCCTAATATCGGTGATTTTTTCGGGCACTATGGTTTCCCCAACCATCCCAGAAACAATCACCTTGATATAAGTAAAATAATCCAACTTGAGACGTTTTAAATGCCATTAATCAAGAAACTCTACTCATTTACTGACGAATAGCTACAGACACGGATGGTTAATAATTGTCATTACTTGGCTCAACTCATTTACTGACCAATGACTACAGAGATGGATGGTTAATTTTTGTCATTACTTGGCTTAACTCATTTACTGACGAATGGCTACAGACACGGATGGTTAATATTTGTCATTACTTGGCTTAACTCATTTACTGACGAATGGCTACAGACACGGATGGTTAATAATGGTCATTACTTGGCTCAACTCATTTACTGACCAATGACTACAGACATGGATGGTTAATAATGGTCATTACTTGGCTCAACTCATTTACTGACCAATGACTACAGACATGGATGGTTAATTTTTGTCATTACTTGGCTTAACTCATTTACTGACGAATGGCTACAGACACGGATGGTTAATATTGGTCATTACTTGGCTCAACTCATTTACTGACGAATGGCTACAGACACGGATGGTTAATATTTGTCATTACTTGGCTTAACTCATTTACTGACGAATGGCTACAGACACGGATGGTTAATATTGGTCATTACTTGGCTCAACTCATTTACTGACCAATGACTACAGACATGGATGGTTAATATTTGTCATTACTTTGCTTAACTCATTTACTGACGAATGGCTACAGACACGGATGGTTAATATTTGTCATTACTTGGCTCAACTCATTTACTGACGAATGGCTACAGACACGGATGGTTAATATTTGTCATTACTTGGCTAAACTCATTTACTGACCAATGGCTACAGACAAGGATGGTTAATTTTTGTCATAACTTGGCTCAACTCATTTACTGACGAATGGCTACAGACACGGATGGTTAATATTTGTCATTACTTGGCTCAACTCATTTACTGACCAATGGCTAGAGACACGAATGGTTAATTTTTGTCATAACTTGGGCTGTGTTATTATAAGTAACTTTACTCACCACGGCTTTTATTTCAATAATCATCTGTTTTACTTGTTCATAATCTAATGTCTTCTTTAATGTTATACTTGGAAATATCGACAATGGTATATCAAAATAATCCTGAAATTACCAGAGATTATACTCAGTATTATAAACATATCAGGTACGTAAACAATGGCGTTGACAGAAAGTGTGAGAACGATATTGCATAAAAATAAAAAATAACTAGATTTTTTCATAATAATGATAATCATCTTGTGTCTTTATTTACCGTATCGCTGCTTTTATTCTCAGAAATCGTGCTTCTTTGTTGTGTTTGTTAACGGTTTTATTATGAAACAAAGTAATACATTTTTCAAGAGATGCATACTTAAGATAAATGCGTTGTTTCATAGAATGTATGTTTTATATAATGCATAGGAAAACTGAATGAAGCTTTAAGGGTAAGTTGCAGTAATTAATACATTACATACCGAATATGGACCGGGTATTATAGAGTATCTGATCTCATCATTACCACCATGTTGCTGGTCTGCGTCTGTTGCAATTGCGTCTTTGTATATCGTTGTATCAATGCGTTGATCCTACACATTGAAAAAGTATTTTAAAACAGATAGAAAACACGAGAGAGAGAGAGAGAGAGAGAGAGAGAGAGAGAGAGAGAGAGAGAGAGAGAGAGAGAGAGAGAGAGAGCTTATACTTTAGTAAACAAGATAGAAGGATTTTTCCTACAGATATATATATATATATATATATATATATATATATATATATATATATATATATATATATATATATATATATATATATATATATACACCAAGAATGTTTCAGTACCTGTATTTGCATAGTTTAATTTTCCATTTACACAGAGAAATATAATGTGTTGCCTTTTATAATTTCATATCATCTTTATCCAATTTTAAATAACTTCAAGCTCTTGATGTTGTACCTATTTAAACTTTCTTTATTAATGGGTTAAATTAAAAAATTATATGATTGACCTGCACTTGAAAGCAGTCATATTTATGTATGTTAAGGTATCTACCTCTGGTACTATCACTTTATGGTGAGTTCTATTAAATATTGGTCCATTGTCATTGTAATCTTCAAGCAGTACCGTTACAGTAAACACAATCTAAAAGAAAACAACAGAAAATGATGATACAGACAACAGATACATGTACAATATAGACACGCTAATATGACAAAAGAAGCACGATGAAAAAATTGATAATAATAAGACAAGATGCCCATGGGCCTTAACGCTCACCTGAATATATGTCCAATATTGTTTGCAAAGTGCAATAGACAATATATTACGTACAGAAACTTTAAAGTTTTCTCAAGCTAATAACTCCCACAAAACTTAATCAGAAATATATCCACTCGCATTTCATTCATAAGTAGCTTATATAAAATGCATGAAGTAACTGTAGTGCAATGAATAATTTCATAATCATTAATCAATTTCAGTATACTTATGCAGCTATGTCCTTGACCTTTCAACATATATGACCTAGAACCATATATGATTGTCATGTCAATACCTATAATATTCTAATATACATGCCTATGCATGAAATTAATAGCTTTCAAAATAATAAATAATCTTAGTATTCCTATGTTGATATGACCTTGACCTTTGAACGTATAACCTTGAACCATATATCAAAATGATCGTTGTCGTAATACCTACAATATTCTAATATACATGCCTGTACAAAAAGTTACAAGTTTTCAAAAATAATTAGCAATTTATGTCTTCTTTTGCAGCTGTGACCTTGACCTTTCAACATATGATCTTGTACCATATATCATAATGATCATTGTCGCAATACCTACAATATTCTAATATACATGCCTATACAAAAAGTTATAAGTTTTCAAGATAATTAGTAATTAAAGTCTTCTTTTGCAGCTGTGACCTTGACCTTTCAACAAATAACCTTGAACCATATATCAAAATGATCATTGTCCCAATATCTACAATATTCTACAGACATGCCTATAAAAAAAGTAATTAGTTTTCAAGATAATTAGTAATTTAAGTCTTCTTTTGCAGCTTTGACCTTGACCTTTCAGCATATGACCTTGTACCATATATCAAAATGATCATTGTCGCAATACCTACAATATTCTACAGACATGCCTATACAAAAAGTTATTAGTTTTCAAGATAATTAGTAATTTAAGTCTTCTTTTGCAGATGTGACCTTGACCTTTCAGCATATGACCTTGTACCATATATCAAAATGATTGTTATCGCAATACCTACAATATTCTAATATACATGCCTATACAAAATGTTAATAGTTTTTAAGATAATTAGCAATTTCAATCTTTTTTGCAGCTGTGACCTTGACCTTTCAACATATGACCTTGATTCATATATCAAAATGACCGCTTTAGCAATATCTACAATAGTCTAATATACATGCCTATACAAAAAGTTATTAGTCTTTAAGATAATTAGCAATTCAAGTCTTCTTTTGCAGCTGTGACCTTGACCTTTCAACATATGACCTTGATCTTTATATCAAAATGATTGTCATGTCAATATCTACAACATTCTGATATATATGCCTATACAAAAAGTTAATAGTTTTCAAGATATAGTGACAAATATATAATTTTTAGCAATTTCCCCACTCAGTGCCTTACAATTTCCCCATTTTGAGCCCCATAGCTACCATTTGTGCAAATCTGAAAAAAGATGATCTAAGGATGTTATAAATGAAATAACTAAGGTATATCTCTTGTAGATTCAGAGAAGAAGATTTTTAAAGTTTTTCACTCTTTCCCCCCTTATGGGGCCCCAAGGGGACATAACTTCTTCATTTGTGCAAATCTGAAAGGGCTTCACCCAGGCATGATGGTTATCAAGTTTCATTAAATTTGGCCCAGTGGTTTTGGAGTAGAAGATTAAAATGTAAAAAGTTAACGCACGACAGACGACAGACGACGGACGGTGAACCATCGCAATAGCTCATCTGAGCTTTCAGTTCAGGTGAGCTAATAAAGAAGGACATCCTAATATGAAAAAAGAAGCAAGGGAAATTTTTTTTAATTGATAATAATAATAATAATAATAATAATATTTTTTTATTTCAGAACAAATACTTTCAAATCTCACAAATGATAGATCAAGAATAGAATCTGCAGACCTCGGAATGACCGAGGACGCAGCACGTAATATGTTATATTGTATACATTTTTTTAAAGAAGTGTAGAAAGATAAATAAGTTTTCAATCAATCAATCAATCAATCAACAAATCAATCGATCGATCGATCAATCGAATTTATTTTAGCCCCGTTGATTGAAAGTGTTCAATCAAAAATCAAATGGGAATGATATCGTTCGTTAAGTGCAATAACAGCGTACCTAATCAAGCGTTATACTTCTGAAACAGTTAATACAATAATGATGTTATATATACGAGACAATTCGCATTTTTAGACACCCTGTAGTAATATCCTCACTTTGTTCAGATTAAAAATGGCAATTATCGTGGTCAAAAGGGATAAGTACCGAATCATAGCAAGGTAATCAAAACAGCCTTTGTAGATCCTAAAAGCAAACTGTGTTATTGTCATGTGTTAATTTTGAATAATAACAAGGGCACCGCCAAATAGGGCAATATACGCCCGTCACTATCTATGATGTTAGATTTTGTTGGAATCGTACTCTTCCTATATTAGTTTAATAATTTTGGAGAAACTCGAGATAAAAAAGGACAAACTGTGCATCTTTAAATGCACGGAAACTAAATTTGTATGGTAACTTTGACCTTAACATTTGACCTAGTGACCTTATTTGTTATCCCATGCAATATATCATCACAGGAAATAAACTGACCAATTTTGAGACACATTTGGCAAATTGTGTGTCTTTAAATGCACGGAAATCATATTTCTATTTAAACACACGGTGCTTCTTCAAAGGCACAGAATCTGAATTTCATTTTATATCAACTGTGTCCTTGACCTTTGACCTAGTGACCTGATTTGCAATCCCATGCGTTGTCTTGTCACAGGGAATAAGTTGATCAAATTTGAGTTCAATCGGACAAACAGTGCGTCTTTAGTTGCAAGGAAACTGAATCTCTATTTAAAGTTACTGTGACCTTGGCCTTTGATATAGAGACCTGATTTGCAATCCCATGCATTGTCACAGAGAATAAATTGACAATATTTGGAAACAATCTTACAAACAGTGCGTCTTTAGACGCGCGGAAACCAACTTGTTAACAGACAGCCGCCAGCACCGACGGACAACGCCTTGACATAATACATCCAGTCAATATTAACAAACAGTATCTATAACATTCAAAACATAATTATGTAAGCTAACATTTTTTGAATAGTTTGGTTTTAATGTAAATATGATGGAAAACTCCGGGAAGTCTCGGACTGTATTACATTATCAACCTACACTTAACTGCCCTAATGTGTATACACACAAAATAATATCATTTTACTGTAAGATGTGAAAAAGTGAAGGTCCACAAAAATTCAAATACTGAGAAAATTAATAAAAAATATATTAAAACCACGTGTGTATAAAACTAGGTATTATGTCAAAATGAATTGAACAAAGTCAGTTAGCATTTGGCATAAATTAAGAATTAACTTACAGATGCAAATGACCCGGATGTAACATTGCATTGAACTTTGAAGACAAGTTTGGTTCTTGCAGGATACGTGTCCGAGGCATCAGTGTCTAAAGGTTTAATCAAGATTATATCTCTGGTATAAGGGTTTAGTTTTAAATAACCATCATCGATACTGTTTGTATGAAGTTCCTTAAGTGATACTTTATCTGGTCCACCTGTTATATTTAATCTTCCAATTGTAGAATCTAAAAAAATGTTAATTATAAAATGTTGGAATATCTTATTTGAATTAATTAGTAAAATCATCAATCTGTATATGCTAGCAAAGATATTTATTTAGTTAAAACGTTTCATTGTCATTTTCAGGGAGATGGGACAAACAACTAGTTCGTTTGTAGTCCTAATCTCCTCAGACCCTTACACACTTAATTCCTGACAGCTATGTGTAGGGTCAGAATAATTTCTATATTAAACCCCATACCAACTGGTGTCGGAAGTGGCGTCGCTTCATTTCACATGCGACATGGTAATATGTGAAGTTGCACTTTTACCAACCGGCCACCATGGCTCTAAGCTTGAACTGAATATCATGCACTGTAAACGGAAACTCATATGTAATGAACATCACACTGTCACATTTCATTAACACGTGTTGGACTGTAAGCTCTTGTAAATCTTCTAGTTCCATTTTTATACCGAATTTCAAGCTACTGGTATCTAATTATTTTTGGCAAATTGAATTAAGAACTGCAACTCTTCTTCTAAGCTACACTTAACAAGCTAAAAAAAATCCCAAAAGCTACCAACTAAAAATAATTTTACACAAAAAGTAGTAAAACATGAACGACGACCTTCATCTACTTGCATTATATTAGAAACTATTTACGATATATACCTGTACAGCGATGTGAGACAGATTTATACCATTATCAAATATACTGTTGTGTTGATTCTCAAACATTGACGAAAGTTGAGTTGAAAAAATGGTGTTTTAAGCCCCGGTCAAGATTCATTCACTTATTTCGGGGCGGTGAGTTCTGGGATAATGGATGTAATCGGAGTGACCGGAGAAAACCACCTACTAGGATCTGCCCGGATGGGATTCGAACCAAGGCCGTGAGAGTTGCAGTAATACGTAAGCGCAGGCTTAAGATCCGAATCCCCTCCAAAAAAAATTGACGGAATATCTTACTTATTTGCATGCTTATCACGAATATTCACGAATTATAGTAAATACATCCGGTAATATGATGGGTAACCATTAGACGCTTCGTGGACCAGAAATCAGGCTTTTGTTACCCAATAGATCTAGATTACCCGTCTAATTGTCATTAGTAATGTTTATTAAGTAAACAACTATGAAACATTGAGTCTATGCTATGCCAGTGTATTTCATTGTTTAGACGCCTAAAAACATTCCAATATTAGCGAATTATAGCGAAGCTTACTGGTGGCATTAACAATTTTACTTTGAACTAATAATGGATGCTTTAAATACTTACTAACGGCCGTGTCTTCCCTGACATTATATATAAAATCCTCGTAAAATCCACCCTCTTTACTGCATGGATCTAGAAAATCAATATGTATATGTGTATATCTTATATATCTGAAAATCACTTATTTTATTAAAAAAAACAATATATTGTGTTTTAAAATTTATATATTATAACACGTATATATAGCAATATCCATTAATATAAATAAAACCGGACAGTAAGCTAAAGCTTGTAAGTAACATTTTTAAAGTAAAAAACGGTAATCGAACAAACTATTTTCTAAATTGTACAAACGATTTTTTTTTTAATTTTTAAGATTTTTAGAAAATTGTAGTACAATTTAAACATCGTTTGTACGATTTCATTTTTTTCTTTACTTTTAAAATGGTACTAAATACTTAATACGTACTTAATACTGGTATCCGTTATAGTTTTACTAACTCAAATACAATATGATAAAATATATACATATATACAATCACAAATTTGGAAGTAAATTACTTTTTTTTCGTATTACAATTTTTTCTATTAACTTAGTAGATTCCACAGTTAGAGATTAAATTGTAACAATTATATAGGTATATTCCCGCAAAAAAAAAAAAAAAAAAAAAAAAAAAAAAAAAAAAAAAAAAAAAAAAAAAAAAAAAAAACATTATTTGTCCAAATGTTGACAGAAATTACTGCTGATCGATAAATTGGTTCCAGAAAAAAAATCAATTAAATATTATTATTATACATGATGAAGTCTTATTTACTAAAGTGTATCATTTATTTTTACGCATGACAGAATGTTACATTTAAAGAAAAGATTTTATCTTATTAATTCAATAATCTTTTTTCCAAAGCTAATTTCATTTTCCCATGCCAGTAAAAACCTCATCAATCTCAAACTGAAAGGAAGAATCCATGCAAAAAAAAAAAATATGATGAATACACTAAAATACAAAACATACACGTAGCACACAAGAAAACCGGACATTTGTTGACCTAAAGTCAAATATTGACAAATTTGTTGAACCATGTGACCTTATTTGGACACCCCATATCCGAAAACTCATCTCTGGAGAATTAATATTCAATCATTGAACTGACCATAAAGGCAGAATAATATATCTCCCAAAAACGCTTTAATCTGAACATTGATCGATCTCATTCTCACATTATTTTAGTAACCTTTCTGGATTACACGGCGACGTATACACATTAATCATACTTGTACAAGTTTGGTTTAGAAGAAAACTTGTTTCTTATAAATTAAGTAGAAATTGTATGGCAAAGATAACTTACAATTTTTCAATATCGCACCAAGTAACGTGTAAAAACTACATCGCGATAAAAATTAAAAATTTTTCTAAAGCGTTGTGTGTTTGGTTTTGCGCAAAGAAATTGATCCATATTTATGATACCCGCTAACAGTTGTGGATAACGTTAACATCGTATATTGGAAGGGAAATGATGTTAAATGATCCCAGTATCTACGTTTTGCGGAAGCTCCGTTTCTTTTGAAACGTTAATACAGCATGTTGGAAGGATGTTTAAAATAAAAAAGGTTATGAGAAGACATTAAATCCCCCCCCCCCCGAAAACGTCGTACATGCTTTTATTACTTGATACCTCGTCATTAAATAAGATAGGGATTTTTTAGGTAGATATGAAACTCGTCACGAATATAAAACTTAAGAATGTTCATGATACAATTTGCAAAAGTACTTGAAGAACATATTTGTAAACCATGTTTTATCATGCCCGGTGCATGTCTAGTATTGGTAGTCATGGCAATTCTGCGAACATGTCTTAACTGTACCGTCTTATATGCACTTTTGCATATATGCTTCTTACTTAGTTGCATTGAAATCTGACCACTTGTTTCAAAGAAAAAAGTCAAAACTATGTATAAGCAAAGCATATACACGCTGTACAATGTCATAAGTCAACATGGCCTTTGATCAAGTTAATTGAAATTGACATGTGACTAAAAATGTCCTCACTCTGGCCAAAAAAAAAAGGATGTTAGAAAAGAAAATCGAAAAGGGTCAAAGTGCACCATAGGGAGTGTAAATTAACATTGTGACAATGTGATATCTTCTACATAAATATGTCTTTTGAAAGTATAATTCAAATTGCCATTACTTTTTCCCACATTAAGAAAATTTTAATAAAAATGTAATTGACAGTAATATATTATCTGTTATACTTGTCAACCTCGAACTTTAACCTTGTGTAATTACTTATAAAAATTTCTTATCCTCCGTACAGCTAAGTGAATTGTTTGTTGAGTACAGTGAGAAATACAAAGTAATGTTAGAGTAGTCACAGTCTGTGTGTAAATATAAGTATCCCATTACTAACTTCCCAAGTCTAGTGGTTAGGATTCCGCGCACTCACCGCTGCGGCCTGGGTTCGATTCCCCGCTTGGAAATTCTTTACACATTTTTGTCAGACGAATAAAGGGCATACATCCTTTTATTGTATAAGGAGACGCTTGACTAAGGAATTTATTTATTTATTTCTTTATTTATTTCTTTCTTTCTTTCTTTATTTATTTATTTATTTATTTATTTATTTATTCTGTTTGTTTTTGTTTTATTATTATTTATTTTCGAGGGTTGTAGGTCCGGTTTTATTCACCATCTCGAAACTCATAATCTCGCTTATACGATCAAAATTTAAAAGGTATTTGTGTTATATATTTAAATGAAATATTCTCAACAAGGGCGTAATAATTATTTCTCCACTCATTTGAAGACTTCACCAAAAGCTATATGCTTAATTTGACTATTGGTCTCTATCCAATCACGGTTACATAAAATCCTACGTGCAAATATTACGCGTTACAACAATTTCTTCTTTTTTTACTCAACCTGAGAAAGGCAATTTGTAGTTTCAAAGAAATGTACATTACAGTCAAAGGCATAAAAGTAACAGAAAATAGAAAATCGGACTGGACAAGAAAAGATATAAACACGTTTTGTCATCAGATTATAAAACTCTTTTGATTTATTGATAAAATTATCTCCAGTGGTGTGGTTGTATAACTTTTAGAGTCGACCAATTATCCTTCTTTATCAACAAGTGGTCCATTAATACGCAGAGTTAAGATACAAAATGAAGTCTTATGTCTGTCCATATGAAGATGAAACCATCATAATTATATCACCACCTGAGGACAAGACTGAAAGATCGTTCTCGATGGTTAGCTTTCTGGACTAGGTAAAATACAAACATGTGTTTAAATAACATACATTGTAAGATAATATGACTCGATATAATGTGATAAGTCAACAAGATATACCTACTAGTCGGTTATAAAACAACTTTAAACTGATGTATAGTGTGATGAAGCAAAATATAAAATAATAAAAATTACAATATACAGGGTGTGTCCCGACTTCAAGTCTTCAAAACATTAAAATTAAAATAATAAAACGGTCAAAACTCGAGATAAAATATCTGTTTCTAACTCTATCAGTATTTAAACATTGCAGATCAAAATGTAAAAAAAAGTTATTGTCAATTTTACATCAAACGGTAGTCTTATTATACGTGCGGTTTTTAACATCAAAATACTTCAAAATTAAATCTTAAATGTTGAATTATTTCTTAAAAACCCGTCAATGTAAATGTTGTCCAGAGCTAACATGAGATAATTTAAGCTGAACAATCCTGTACAACATTCAACCTGAATCTAACCCAAAACAAAACAAACATATTTTTTATTATTCTGAGATGTATTAAATCAACAAGCTCACTAATTAAATGATACATTAAATATTGCTTGAGTGTAAATCAGTCTCCTTATTTACAAATCTGTGACAATTCACACAATATGCAAATATCCAATCCATAAGCAAAAACTTCTTAAAATATAAGAATATAAGCTCACGTGTTATAATATCAGAAACAGTGCTTTTTACGCCTGAAATATAACAATCTCCAATTAAATTAAAAATTGAAATATTATTTTCAATTTAGGACAACGTTATAAAGGAACACATGAATAAATCCATTTAAAGAGATAGTAACATCGGTCTTAAGTTACATATTATGTTTTTATAGCAAATGTTAAAGGTATCAAAAAGAGTTATAGTCTTTGCTTTTTAAAAAAGGAATTTTTTATCACTTATGAACATTTTACATTTGTCGTATTAAAATCCCTGATGTAGAATAATGAAGAGCTTCCACATCACTGGATTTAAAAATTAGAAATATACGATGCTATTTGAATTAAATCATTGCAATGTTCCAATATATGTTTTCTTTAACACACATATAATAATGTGAAATTGTACAACAGCTGTTCATATAATAAACCAAAATTAAGCTTGACAGCACTTTTGGATATATTAATTCATGACTTTACAATATTCATATTACCATCAATATTTAGTTTTAATACATCATTTTACCAAAACATAATGAATGTCTTCAAGTGCACCTGCTTAAAAAGTCCTAACAATTATTATTTTATATCAACGATTTGAAATGAGATTTTAAAGAAATTTAAATACTCAAAACGTAAATAGAAATATTGTATATTAAAGGTGTGAATGACAAATTTCTTAAAGTTCCCTTTGACTGCATTGTATTCAGTATAAGGTGATTTATGCTAACGGTGTTCTTTAGATTATGCTGATTCCTACAATACATATGTCAAATTAAATAAAGTAACACAGCTTATATTGACTAAAAATTACTAGATATATATATATATTTTTGAAATTATTAACAAGCACGTATGATATTTACATTCACGCACATTTTAAATCTAAAAGACTTGATAATACAATTTATGGTTTCATTGTGCAATTTGAAAACTGCACTGAAAAATTTCTTTAAATGTTTTAAGTACTTGTGTGCGTAAACATCAATATAATAATCATATTTCCTATGGTGTTTACAGTAAAATAAGGTAGAAAAGACCATGTAAAATTAAATCTTTTAATTGGTATGGTTTATTACTAAAATCTACTTGACTTCCCTACAATGGTAATTATTTCAACAATACGACCGGATACGTTTAACGTCAAACATGCCAACCCAATCGTCCTACAATGTTGATATTTACCGGCTAAAAATGCTTCGATTGGATATTAAATTGTATTATTGCGTGCAGAAAAATGTTTTATTTGAATTGTGACACTTAAAACTAAAATAAATATTGGATTTCAATGATAGGGCTAATCACGATAGAATTTGTATAAAAGCTAACATAAGAGTATCGCTAACACGTTTCGTTCAAGCTTAACCAAATAAACTAGCACATGCTTAATTGAAGCCGCAAAACCCATTCTTCAGAGATGTTATCGAAAAAATAAAAATGTATCTTGACATTGAAATTTGTTATGTCAGATATGGAGTTACAAACAATGATGCATAATTTAGGATTATTAGTTAAGATGCAACTATAATACAATGTTTTAGTGGTTTGACATTTTGTTTGGTTTAAAACATGTATTTTTGTTTTTAATGATTGTAATGTTATTGTGTTCGATAAATAAGCGTGTAAAGAGACGTCCGTTTTTAGGATTTTATTCCGAAAAAAAAACAAACATAAATAAATGCTGTAGCACCACGTGTAAATGGAACTCTTGTTTCTGATTTGTGTTTTTAAACCATGTTAATGATCTTGAGTTATGTATTACTTTACATTTAACAATTATCACAAAGAACCATTCTTTTTAGTTAGTCAAGGTGTTTCAAACCAACAGTGACACAGTTTGTTTTATTGTGATCTAGTCGACTTTGTTTCAGACATATCAACTAGCAACTTATTACAGACAATATTTGATAAAGGCTTTTATTTTTTGTTTTAAATGAACATCAACACTTTTTTAAAAAAGAACACTACGTTTTTGGCATTTAGCAAAAAGCAACCAATCTAAGAGCGCTCGAATCTCTAACAAGTATATTCAGGTTGTCACACATTTACGATACATCTAAGTTGTTTGCAAAAAAAAAATAATAATAATAAAAATAAAGTTACACAATTAAATAAATGAAATTAAGATAGCAATGCCATACACATCACATGGGAATGAAAACAACAAGTTTTTAACTAAACTTGCAAAAAGAAAAACCAATGCAATAACCTATGTTTTAACAACATCAAAATACCAAATAAAACTAAAAAAGGGATTTTTTGCATACTTCTTACTGTGAGTTTGATCAAATGCAAACATTACATTGCACAGATATGCAAAAAGTATAAATTTGAATTATGAAAATAATAAATATTTTTACTGTGTCTAGTACGTGCAGAAAACATACCAAATGCCGGGCAATGAGATGTATAAATTTGTTTTAAAATACGTACAATTGTACTAGATCAACACATTAAATACTCAATTACAATAGAGCGACAAGGGACGTAACTTTTAAATTTAATATACTTAACAGGCTATACTTAGTATGAGATATTCCATTAGTGTCATCATGCATGTCAGTTAAGGTCATTTTGGCTGCCCTACTCCATTCATATATTCATTTTTTAACTTTCAGTACATCACAGGTGAATGTGAATTTCAAACCCTGTATAACTGTTTTTAACATTTGTTGGCCCCAGACAAATAAGTCTCTACAGGGTCTGCAAAACCTCGCCGAGACCAACTTCTTGATTTTATTATTTTCGTGTACAAGCTTAATGGGAATTAAAGAAACCAACATTGGATCACATTTCAATATTACACTGAAATAAGTAAATAATAGATAAATAAATAAATAAAGTAAAATAATATGAAATAAAATAAACGTATACAAAACGAAAATGCATCAAAAGTTATACTTAAACCTTAGGAAAATAAATTATATACTAGTATATTTTTAATCAAACATTTATATAACCTTTCATATATAATCCGTCTAATATGTAGTTTTTTCCTGAAAATTGTAAAAATACGGGAAAAATATTATCACAGGTGTTTGATTAATTGATGTTTATTATATATTATAAATTAAGTAAATTATCCACAGACAAGAGATAACAAACTGACGTTGATTTAACTACTTATACATTTAATCTAATAAATCAAAAAAAATCAGTTCAAATTTTTGCGTAATAGTTTCATGAATAGGTGCAGCATTTGGAATACGAAGTCAATTAGACGACCAGCCATTCTCCTATACAAGGTTTGATGGTTTTTGTTTGTTATCATTGATCGCCAATTTGTCACCCAACACAATAATTCGTACTTTGTAAAAGATATCAAACGATAAATACACAGAAGCGTTATTTACTATAGTCCAAAACCTAATATACAGCTTATATAAACCAATATATTACACATTTGTGCTTATGCTGGACAATATTATTTTCAGTAATGCTTAATTGTATCGAGCTTTGTCTAAACTAGCTTCCGGTCTGTTTTGCTTGAAGAGCTAAAGCTGCATAAATCGTCGTACAAATAAGCACTTCTGAGTTTAAAAAAAAATTCCCCTGCAATATCTTTGAATATACGTGTACATGTTTATAAAATGTCATTTACAAAAAAGCACATTATATATACATACCAGCTGATTCCGAGTTCTTTACCGTCAGAAGCAGCACAACCAGACACAAGTAAAATCTGAACATGTTGGATTTTGTTTTCTGAAATTACAAAAATACATTCAATATAAATAAAGAATATCTTTGAAATGAAGAATGTATTTAAAGTAAAGGATATAAGAAGAGCAAAAAATATAAGCAATTGATCTCGCACAAAATAAAGGATACAGACTGTTACGTTTTGTAAGACAGTTGAAATAAAATGCAAATACTCTTCGAAAGTTTGAATTTTAATATTCAGCAGAAGTAAATGTATTTCTGTTTGTATATCACGTTTTGACATCATTTCTTTTTCGTTCCCTTTACTTTTTTATGTTAATGTTTGATTTTCTATTGGCAAAATGTATGTTATAAAGCTTAAAATTTTAATTTGATTATAAGATTTCATAGTGAGAGACAAAGTATCTCTAGTGTATAGACTGACAAGTGGATTCGTTCTTCGTAGTCATTTCAATATATTGGGTCGAGTGGTTGGCATGCGACACCCGTCAGAAATGTCACAAATTGAGGAAATGTAATACTAAACAATTTTCTGATTCATACTATATGAGGCCTATTTCCTGACTTAGAATTTACAATAAACTTGTATAAAACATTAATCAAGGAAATATATATATATATATATATATATATATATATATATATATATATATATATATATATATATATATATATATATATATATATGTATGTATGTATGTATGTATACAAACATTATATCTACCTCATTAGGTTAGTAATAGTAATAATATTTATCATTATCCACGCTTTCTAGAAAATAAATATTATTTTGTGTTTTCATAAAACAAGGAAAAAGTTACAGAAATAATAAAGCGTATTCGCCTTCTAATAGTTCTAAACCTATAAACACCTGCTGAATGACATGTTAGATCAAGACTAAATAAGTACACACAATATCATAATGCTTATCATATAGTTGTATTTGAACTTAAACGTTGTTATTTATAATTAAAATATGAGCATCTTACAACTGACATTTTTATTGAAGATGTTCATCAAAGCTAATGAGCAATTATTAACATGTATCTAAAGTTTCGTTAGCTTAACTAGCGTGCTGTGTTAATGTTAATTTTGATTATTTCGTGTCGAAAAACTTATGCGAACCATAGCTAATAAAAGCGATTTAGTCAAAGCTTTATTCTATAATGCGTTATTTTTAAATTTTAGTAAAATTTTATAATTTCACTGACTATTTGGTTAATCTAACAAGGCTAACTAATATGGGTATAAACGGTCTCACCATGCTACTGTTTGCAATTCCGAATATACTTGTTTATACAAGAAATCCGCATCCCACAGAACAGATTATGTATTTATAAGAAAGCTGCAACTTTCAAAACAACACCTTAGTGATTCGGCTTCTATTTGAAATGCTTATGCTTGCATTTCATCTTATTTATGATTTTTCTTATAAATAATCAAATGATTAATTGTAAATTTATATTCCGATTTATATTTTTTAGCATACACAAATTTCATTGAAAACTCTTAGTCTTTCTTTTACTGTTAGTTTGTGCATAAGCTTTGGATCATCATATTGAGCGGAAACTGATATGTATGATGTTAACATAATCAAGTAAAGCAAGTAGAGTCATTTGGAGGAAATAATTTCCTTATAACACGTATGTAGATTCACAGTTATAAAATTATCTTTCAAATACAATTCAAACTGAACTAGCTAAACTGAAACACATTCAAAGACATCCATTTGCCGAACATAGTAACAAACAATGACCGTTTAGCATATAAATGGTAACTAAACATTTGGACTATACTGTAAACATTCTGTTATTATCATTGCTCTATTTGTTTATTTCTATTAATATTTGTAAAAAAGAACCATTTCCAATTTTTGGACTTAATCAGAAACAGAAACATTTATCTTGTAGGACAGTTTAATAAAAGTGGGAAGAAAAACAAAAAAGTAACGATCTTCAGAAAAAAGGTCAAAACACAAGGGAAAAAAACAAGATACAATTTAATCGAAACCTTCGGATTAAATCAGGAAATAAATTCGTTATTAAGGCATTTTCTATTATTTTGTTAAATCTATCAGTTAGCTTTTACACAAAAAAGCAATAAGCTTGCAACGTATAGAATTGTAATTCATTCGTAACATTGGCAAATAAGTAGCAAAAAGAATACATAATTTATCAACACCGCGGTATTGATGTTGTTATTTTTTCTAACATTTACTGTTTCGAAAGAATTATAACACATCCTGCATTGTTTAATAAAGCAATGTCTAATTTAATCAAGACTGTTTGGTAGAGTTTTTCCAATTTTATTCGTAGTAAATCATTGTAATGATTTAATTCCAGTGAGTGAAAATAACAGAAGTGCACAAGACCTCGAACAAATTTTATTCAACAATATAAGAAGGATATAAAAGAGATTTTTTTTACAATAACTGATAATGTTCATTATTTAGATTAAAATCATTACAGGTGTTCATTAAGACGCTCATTTTGAAATTTACAGTATACACAGTTACAGCTAGACGGCCCTAGCCTTCTGGTTGATTTTACACAATATAATTCAATTAAATTATACGTATGTACTTCATGGAGTTAATGGGATACGGATATTATGCAATCATCATTACTAAATCGTTGTAATGCTTTTAACCCTCTAAAGTTTAAATGAATTAAATCTTGTAATAGTGACGGTAAAAGTGGAGCTGATTTTGTTTAGCGCCAAAGTCAAGATTTTCACTCTCATATTACTTAACTAGGTGGTCAGTTCTTAGATAGTACCCGAAAAAAAACCTACCTTCGCCAAGCGAACTGACAAACTTTTCTTACAGTAGGACCTTTGAAGTAAGATTCAAAACTAGACGGTTTAGGGAGGAGCTGAGGTTGATAAGCTGGCTCTCTAGACCATTTAAACACTGAGCTCCCAAAATCCTCTAAAGAGCTCTAAAAGTTAGATTTACAGTTTAAGTGTCAACTTTTCTGATAAGAGATTTACAGCATTTAAAAGTTATAAGGCCATTATGAGATATCCACTGCGATATCCGAAGGGTAAAATGTTTTCTTTGGTGCTCGAGATTATTTTTTAACCAGACATGGCCAACTCTTTATGGTAATTAAGTTTTATTTTGACTTTAAACTCTATTTGTACTCTACCAATTTTAAGCAATTCTCGATGTTAAACATTGACAGGAGATTGAAACACGCTGGGATGTGTGGGGAAATTTTTACTGAGGTCGTAATTTTCTTATAAGTAATGGTTCACATCAAGGATACATTTAAAGTTTTATTTTAGAAAACAGGTTTAAATGTACACCACTTTCAATCAACTTTAATGTATATCTACACAGAAAGTCCATTATTCACAATATAATGATAGTTAGGACCGACTGTTACGAAATGATAACTGTAGAAATCAGGGTGTCAAACTATTGTTACTTTAATGTCTCATAAACATACTGTATTTACCAACAATAAATTCGTCAGGTTAAAATGATTCTCTCTCTCTCTCTCTCTCTCTCTCTCTCTCTCTCTCTCTCTCTCTCTCCAAATGGTCTGAAGAGCGCGTTAAAGAATAATCATGCTTTCACAATCTAGGTTCGAATCCCACTTTGGCAAGTTCTAATGTGAGAAGGTTATTCAGTTCGCTTGCATAAGTTAAGAGTGAGATGGTTTTTCAGTTCGCTTGCCGAAGGTCGGTGTTTTTTTTCGGGTACTCAGGTTTCCTTTGGCATTCTAGAACTGATCGCTCTTCGACATAAGTTAAAGAATCTTGGCATGAACGTAAATCATCATTACTCAACTCTCTCTCTCTCTCTCTCTCTCTCTCTCTCTCTCTCTCTCTCTCTCTCTCTCTCTCGTCTAATTAAAATTACTTTTTTCCATCTTGATGAAGTTCAAAAATTTTATATAGGATAAAAACCCATAAAACTTACACTTTTCCTTTTTTATAACAAACCTTGTTATTCAGTATCATCCTAACTACGCCAAAGTGGATTATGTATTCATCAAATTGATTTTCAATAAAAGAAAGTCAGCAACAATTTGGGTTATATAATTTATTATAGGTACAATATTTGATATAATGAAAGCCAGTGGATTAGTGATTCAAATAAAAGCCAATACCATACCAACACTACGGTTATCAATATACAATGTAGCCGATTATGGCACCTATGCTTTGATTATTGCACAATATCTACCAGAAAATCGATCAATGATTAATGAGAAAACATCTTTACTTGTTTAACTCTGTTTAATGAAAGGGTAATCCTATTTCGTCGCCTTATTTTATAATAAGATAAAACGTGTAAATTAGTTTCCTAATCATCAATTTTTTTTTTAGATTTTCCATCCAAGGATCATTACTAATCATGAAAGATAACACACAGAGAAGGAAATGGTATGACCATAAAACAATCGGATATAGCATTATTTTGATATTCTATTAATTCAAACCGTCTCTTTAATTTCATATTAAGTTATCAGCCGTTATAGACGAAATAGATAGATGTTTTGTGCATTGAACCAGTAATTCAGATACAAACATTGTCCTAATGAAAGTCAATCGCGAAAATTAAATTTGTGTTTTTTCGTGGATGAATAAAACTCTTCTTAAAACTCTTTCCATATTATCCAATAACAATCTCTGTTTGTAACAAAAGGAATACCGGTAATAAAATGACTTGAAAATGGGTGAACATTTTTGTTAAAACCATTTGCATAAAATCAATTAGCTTAATGAAAGATTTTGTTAAGGAAATAAAAGGCTGATCTTCGCTATTTGGAATTCGATTTTCAAAAGAATTCATTTGAATCATTCAATTAAGTTTTGTTAAAGACGAAACTTGTATACACATGTACAATGCGCATTTAAAAATATAGTAGGTGGAACTATACTGTCAAAACGACAATAAACCGACATTTGCATGTCAGTAACAATGTCGTGGTTTCTTAACATCAGTTAAAGTTAAGTTAATTAATTTAGACCGAGTTTGAGTTCAAACGGTTAAGTGTTTAAAATTGCCAGTATTAAGTTACAAGTAAACAAACTTAGGAAAGACTGTACGTTTTCAATGTTCAAAAATTATCACGAAGTCTAAGACAGAAAAACCTTCTGTTGGCGCATGCTTGTTGCCAAGTAACATAAAACGGTCTACGGGTCGTCATTTCTCTAAACTCAACTTCAGTGAGAATTTTGTCGAAAGTCCACGGATTTTTCAGGGTACTCCGTTTCGCACCATACAAGACCTGACTTTTACAAAAATAAACGAATCTTTATTGGGCGTAATACACCAAAAAACCCCATTTCACTGTCTAGTGTTTATTTTGAAAAAAAGATTTAAAAATACCATTGGATGTGAATTTGACAAAAACGAGGTTCGAGTATTAAATCGAGTTTAAATGCATTACATGTGTGTTATTTATCAGATACATTTTTTGCGTGACTGGCCCATACTGTTCCCAACTCTTAATCAACACAATTATCCTCAAAACTATTCATCCAAAACGCTTTTATGAATGTCTAACGACATAGTTAAGACGCCATTAAATAATATATTCAAGACATAATAAACCTTCCACAAAAAAGTATTATACCTAAAGGATTAAAATAAGAGCTAGAAATATTTTGTTTTTGTATCCAAGGTGAACGTCACGTCAAAACCATTTTGCGAACAAAATCTTAAAATATATACAAGTACCTGTATATCCCATCAAGAAATGAAACTTACATCTAAAGATCTTGCGCCGTTGTAATGACGTAATACGTCAGCTAAGATAATGTGATTTCTTAAGACAGACTACAATTATAAGATAAAATAATTATTGAACTGTAAAAAACCTAAAAGAAGGTTACTGAAAAAATGAAAGGTATAAATTTAAAAAGGCAATTAAAAGTAAACAAAATATCCAAGTGCGCCTGTAATTAAACCCATGGAGGTGCAATAATGCAATGAACTCGTTAAGCTTAAGATCATTTTTTCTTCTTTGCGACTCAAACACATTGTTGTTCATGTAAGTGATGTAAGATTAAAGAACCAAACTATGTGAAGAACATAAGCTAATGACAAATACAAGTAAGAAGCTAATTTAGTTGACAAATTTGCTCTAGCTGTTAATAGCTTAACAATGCTGTTAACGACTTTAAACAATTTACAATCAACTACAACAGCTAATCTCTGCGAACAAATACGTTATTACAAAGTACATCACTTGCTATTAAGTAACAATCATTTTCAATTACCGTAGGACCAACCTCCTGCTTTAATGATCTTAAAGGATCCTTCAAGATTCTTAAATATGTCCCTAAAGATCCTTAAATTTGTCTTAAAGCCTGCTTAAAGCCATTCCATCTTTAAAGACCTATAATGGACCTTTAAGAACGCTTTAAGGACCCCTTTCAGAATCTTTAAGAAATCTTGAAAGATCCCTATTGGAACTAAAATTTTAAGGGACTGTAAGGATGTCCTTAAAGATCCTTAAAGATGTTTCACAAAAAATTTGTTGGCCATCATCAATGCCATTGTCAAATACTATTAGTTCTGTATTTATCCAATACGCGTATATTTTGCTTTGTAGTTGTTTATATTTATGTTATTTTGATCGCCATTAAGACAACCTATTTGCTCAGTCGGAAAATGGAATTATAATTTTTCATTATCATTTAGATTGGCACAAATTAATGATTAAGTGTATTCAATGCGCAAGT
The DNA here is from genome assembly GCA_029721355.1 of Tegillarca granosa. Lineage (NCBI taxonomy): Eukaryota > Metazoa > Mollusca > Bivalvia > Arcoida > Arcidae > Tegillarca > Tegillarca granosa. The sequence goes on along the minus strand of CM056602.1, from coordinate 32,146,320 downwards.
TTGTTCATCAAGTTGGAAGATAATTCATGCCCGTTTATATGCACTGTAATTATACAACTCATTTGACAAAATGTTTTTCAAGCAAAAACTACAGTTCACTTATACGACAGGCCCCAAAAAAATCACCCAAGCTAGGTTCCTGATTGATTTTAAACTTTAAATATAGGGCGGTCCAAAAGAAAGTTAAATTCAATAGATTTAAATTGATAGTTGACCACATCCTGTTTTATGGACAGTAAGCCTTAAGGGCAGTTTTAAAGATGAATCAGGTACTTTAATTTTCCCAAATTTACATACAGAATCAAAATACTGAAGTGCTGAATACTTTTGCCATATTAACTGATTGGAGTGTTTTAAGGTGCACACTTATTTTATTCATTTTGCTTGAAACAATGTTGAAGCTTAAATGTGACAAAAGTTATAAAATTGTATGAGATATGAATTATTAGTTCATATAGATTTCAGAAAAATCAGTTCAGTCATAAAATGCATAAACTCTAAAATGAGATCATTGCACAGTATAGACTGCATGATCATCCCCTTAATTATTAAAATATCTACATGTAGTTTAATTTTAAAATTTAAAAAAAGTATTGCAATAAGGGTTTGTATGGAAAAATTTGTTTCCCCCAAACTTTAAGTTTCTTGTCAATTATATGCACACTTTGAGACAATAAGGGTAATCAAACATTTAGCAGTTTGAACCATCCCATCAGAGGGATTCTACTATACTTGTGCAACAAACCTACACTAAACATTTGAAATACAACCTTAGATATTCAATTCTAACTGTGTAATGTCTTAAAAATTTACATTGAAATATTCCCTTGAGTTGAGTGTACACTTAATTGAGTGAATGATTGTGAACTTGGGGACGTTTGCAGCATAAAAGTGAGTCAGTGGCAAGTCACACACCAACATCTTTACTTATTTACATGTTAAAAATTGTCATAAAGCATCTCTTATTTTTTTTTATCGTTATTGTCATGAAGCATTTTTAATGTATTTTACGATAAAATTTAAAATATGCTTTACGACATAATCATTTTTGAAACCAAAGATATTCACAAGGCATTGTCACAGACAATATATCTCTCGCTGATGGGTTTTAATGTTTTCAAGAAGGGCTCAGTTTGAATTTGTGTAGAAGAAAATGAAGGGAAAAGCACAGCTCTGTTTCCCAATAATATCTATCTGAGGTTTGCAGTTAATATGTTCTATACACTGTTATGGGAAACAGCCCTGAAACAAAACTCTGACAGATGCACTCTGCCAAAATATCCCCTCAGCTTAAAAAAATAGTCCAAAAAAGAATACTTCTCAATATACACATTGCTTCACTATAATCAGAAGCAATAATCAAGAGTTAAATAATCATGTGTGTGTCATGATTACTTTTTTAAAAATTCAAGAAGGGCTCAGTTTGAATTTGTGTAGAAGAAAATGAAGGGAAAAGCACAGCTCTGTTTCCCAATAATATCTATCTGAGGTTTGCAGTTGATATGTTCTATACACTGCTATGGGAAATAGCCCTGAAACAAAACTCCGACAGATGCACTCTGCCAAAATATTCCCTCAGCTTAAAAAAATAGTCCAAAAAAGAATACTACTCAATATACACATTGCTTAACTAATCAGAAGCAATAATCCAGAGTTAAATAATCTTGTGTGTGTCAGGATTACTTTTTTAAAAATTTAGTGTGCCCCCCGCAATACGCACATGCATGTACATGTACTGAGTAGTGTGAAACTAATTCTAATGAGGCTAACTGTAAGTAAAAACAAAAGGAATAGAAACGTCCGAGAAAAAAATTTGGCAAAATGAAAGAAAAGAAAACAAAAAAACTCACGAGTGAAGATTATTAACATGGGACATTTTTTTCTTTCACCTCTTAAAACGGCTTAAAAGAACCTTTAAATTTCCTATTACATAACTTGTACAAAAGCACAAGCACAAAGGCATTTATGGCAAACTGACCGGACAGGTGTCTTATTAGTTCAGTCAGTGAGCAACACATTGGTAAAGGGAAGCTTACGGGTTTGAGTTGTTCTTTGGCCCCTGTATTTCCATTCCCTGTTTCACACTTAAGTTATCTTTTTGCCAAATCCAATTTGAGACAACTGAAGGTGTTACATAGAAATAATGCACAATTCATATAATAATAATATGATAATTTTTTTCGCTTTTGGATTTCTTTTCATGTACACAAGTACATGCACAAATAATCATGTTAGTCAGTTTGATTGTAAAATTTGGTGACTATTGGTATGATATGACATCATTTTTCTTCAATTTACTCATTGCAGAATATCTATAAATGTAATTTCTTGATGATTTCTGACAAGGGTAATGAGTTTTTATTTCTATGAAACACTAATCATGGCATTATTATATAATGTATTATACATACATATTTGTGTAGTCTAGATGAGGGCGATAACAGGTTCCTGTTAGTTTGGCAACATTGGTAATAGAACATGTATTTATTTATTTATTTATTTTATTTATTTATTTATTTTTTGTTTAATATATTATAAATATTGTCATTTCAAAAAACATTGTAAATTGTATATAGTAATAGTATGGAATAAACCAACTTAGCCACGACATGTTGCAGAATGCTTTTAATGCAATGTAGAACTGTCATGGCGTCTGCAACCAAGTGGTCTCATATTATGCAAATCTTAAAACAAGGTAATACATTCTCAGTTAAATTTTTTAGATATGATTAAAACTGGATAAATACCTGATTCTAACTTAATTTCTTGTTTTGAGTTTTACCTGTGTAACAGTAAATTATAACAATGGTCAACTTAAAATGTTTATTTAAATTATACTTAGGAGAGATGTATTGTTATAAAATGACCACAGAAAGTAAAAGATTAAATGTAGCATGAAATTGAATTTTACACGCCCCTTTTTCAAAGTTGGGGCCTGTCGTATAAGTGAGTTAAAGAAAATGCATTTTGTTTGATTGGATGGAGTGAATTAACGGTCCATTTACACCCCAGTCAGTTGTGCGATATTAAAGGAAACCGGAGTACCTGGAGAAAATCACCGACCTTAGGCAAGAAAACTGACAAACTTGCTAACACTATAATCTGCGCGAACTGGAATCGAATCTAAAGAGGCAGTGTGATCTCTAAGCGTACACTTTAGAACACTCAACAATCATGTCTTCTTGCATGTTGTTTCAGCTTTACTTTTGAATTTGGACCCTTTTTATCAGCAAGTGTGTTAAAACAAACCCAATGCTTTAGGCAAGGCCTAAAGTGAAGAAATTATTGAAATGTTTGTTAACACTAAGCTTTTCAATAAATAAGCACAAATTCACCCAAAATATTATACACAAATCTGGATATAAAAGATAGAGAAAGATTACTTAGAATCTGAACAATTTGTACTTTAGTATTTTTGTAACAATATATATATATATATATATTTATATTTATATATGTGTGTGTGTGTGTGTGTGTGTGTGTGTGTGTGTGTGTGTGTGTGTGTGTGTGATATAACATTTTATTTTAAAGCTTGGTAAGGAAATGACTTGATAATTCTAATTTCTACCAAATTGTAGAATCTGATCATCGAAAAATATATCTTGGAGCTAAACGCGTTATAAAATGAAAAAATAAAGAAACAATGGTTGTTAATCTAGAACCAGAAATAGGTGCTTATAATTGCAACTCGTGATCATGTTGCAGTATTTGCACATTGTGTTGAACCAACTTTGCACAAAAACAAGAGGTTTAAGAGCAAAACTCGACCTTCAAATAAAGTGAAGACTTTCCTAGTCAAGATCTCATCGCCTGTAAACATATTTTATTCTTTCTCCACTTATTGTGTCGTAACGATGAGGTAAAGAGTCGTTGAAAGTAAATTGACTATAAATTCCCCAACACTTAACCTAGAAAGCTGTATCAATCAATAGCCCAGCAGTCAAATCGGTATTGTTTGAGGCACTAATTATCGAATAAAGCCACATCAATTATTGCAAATAATCAGATTTGAAGGAGTGTGATGATGGAGAAAACAAGCTTTATGCTTGTTTTACAGAGCATTTTATACACAAACTATAAATCTCTTTTATGTAGAGGTTTCCAGTTCCAAAAGTAAAACGTGACAGATAACAATTAACTTATGACTTAAGATGATAAAAAATAACAATCTTTAAAAATGGTCGGCTACAATAGAACAAAAGGGTGGTTGTTTTAATAATGGCCAGATACAAGAGTACAAGAGGGTGGTTGTTTTGTAGATTTTCGGCTACAAGAGTACAAAGGAGTGGTTGTTTTGAAGATAGTCGGCTACAAGAAAACAAGAAGGTGGTTGTTTTAAACATAGTCGGCTACAAGAAAACAAGAGGGTGGTTGTTTTGAAGATAGTCGGCTACAAGAAAACAAGAGGGTGGTTGTTTTAAAGATAGTCGGCTACAAGAAAACAAGAGGGTGGTTGTTTTGAAGATAGTCGGCTACAAGAAAACAAGAGGGTGGTTGTTTTGAAGATAGTTGGCTACAAGAAAACAAAGGGGTGATTGTTTTAAAGATAGTCGGCTACAAGAAGACAGGAGGGTCCCAGGTTGTTTTGTGTATAGTCGGCTGTAAAAAAAACAAGAGGGTGGTTGTTTTGAAGATAGTCGGCTATAAGAGAACAAAGCAGTGGTTATTTTGAAGATGGTCGGCTACAAGAAAACAGGAGGGTGGTTGTTTTGTAGATGGCTGGATACAAAAAAACAGCAGGGTGGTTGTTTTGAAGATAGTCGGCTACAAGAAAACAAGAGGGTGGTTGTTTTGTAGATCGTTGGATACAAGAAAACAGGAGGATTGTTGTTTTGAAGATAGTCGGCTATAAGAAAACAAGAGGGTGGTTGTTTTGAAGATAGTCGGCTATAAGAAAAGAAGAGGGTGGTTGTTTTGAAGATAGTCGGCTACAAGAAAAAAAGAGTTTGGTTGTTTTGAAGATAGTCAGCTACAAGAAAACAAGAGGATGGTTGGTTTGTAGATCGTTGGATACAAGAAAACGGGAGGATTGTTGTTTTGAAGATAGTCGGCTATAAGAAAAGAAGAGGGTGGTTGTTTTGAAGATAGTCGGCTATAAGAAAAGAAGAGGGTGGTTGTTTTGAAGATAGTCAACTACAAGAAAACAAGAGGGTGGTTGTTTTGAAGATGGTCTGCTACATAAGAACAAAAATGTGGTTGTTTTAAAGATATGATAACAAGAGGGTGCTTGTTTTGAAAATGGTCGGCAGCAAAAGAACAAAGGTTGTTGCCTTAAAGATGATCACCTTCAAGAGAACAAAGAAGGTGTTTTAAGACCGTCAGCTAAAAGAAAACAAGAAGGGGTATTTTGAAGATTGTCGACTACAAGAGAACAAAAGGGTTGTTTTGAAGATAATCGGCTACAAAAGAACAAGAGGGTTGTTACTTTAAAGACAACCGGCTACAATAAAACATGAGGTTGTGTTTTCAAGAAGGTCGGGTTATTCTGAAGATTGGCAAGAGGATGTGTTTTAAAGAAAAACGGGTACAAAATTACAAAATTAAAACAGGGTGGTTGTTTTTAACTGGGTTAAAAAGTTTAGAGCTTTCATTACAAAACTTTTATTCTTGTTAGCTTAAAAACATCTAGTTTAAAAGTTTTGTCTATATTAAGTACTAAATCTTGAGTTTTCCCCCAATATCAACAACTAAAAAGTAACTTAATGACAAAGTTCTTGTTGTTTTTATTATAAATTTCTCTGATCACCTAATACGGCATTAATATCAATATTAGTGCTAGCATTATCGAATTCTCTTACAATATCTATATATAAAATGTTACTATATAAGTCCCCGACATCAATCAAACTCCTCAGTGACAACACTAATCCATTTAGTTGTAGATAGATTTAGGATTCCCATGCGAGATCATGTCTCCGATTTTCATCCGACAATTGAGTTTACTTGTTCTGATAGGGATGTGTGTCCTATAGACCAAGTTTGCCTTCTGTTTTAAATCTAACAGCCTCAGACATTTGATTTAAAGCTTTATGGTACATATTAGGGCTATTTATCGTTAGGAAAATGTCTTTGTAAAAATGGCTGAATCTGCATATTTTTTCCTATAGATTGGTCACACTATTGACCAATAGATTAGCATCACTTATATCCGTTTATATTGATATATTGATTAAGATTCTATTCTAAAACTTCACCAAGAAAGCAAAGTGTTGTAAATGTTATGTTCAAATGATTGAAACAAACCAATTTGAAAATGTATTTGTAAGAAAAAGTCTGAATCTGCATCATGATTTTCTCAAGATTGGTCACACTATTGATCAATATATTACCATTACCATCCATATATATTGATATACTAATAAGGATTCTATTAAAAAACTTTCCCAAGTAAGCTAAATGTTGTAAATTTCATGTTTCAAATGTTTGAAACAAACCAATCCATTTATACACTGCTTTAATTTTGATTTCGATTAAGTCGCTGAACATTTCTCTAACACAGCTCCTGACAGTAGCTGTTCATCTTAATATATCTTTGTTTAACATCTATTAATGGATTTACTGGAATCATATCCAACATTACTACATCACTGTCTTTCTTAATGCGTGTTGGTTTTTTTCCATATTATTGGTTGTTGAAATTGACTCTATAATCTTAAAATGTTATGTTTTTATTTTCAATAAAAGCCAAAATGAATAAATGCGTAAAGTAATGTGAATTACAATGATTGCGTGTAAATTAAAATCGAATTAATTTCAAGAAAAGATTTGTCAAAACTTGAGTTTGTCTTTTAAACAAACCAGCAGGTAAACTACTTGTCTTATAGAACAAAGTCTGGAATGCGCTGATAAAAAACAAATCGTCAGAGCCCCAGGATCTAATGAAAGAATCAAAATGAAGACTGACATTTACACCTAACCACTAGTTACCTGTCGTCATTGAGAATAACAATAAACAGTGGAGAAACCGGTATGTCTTCAAAAAATATTAAAACTGAACTTTCAGTTGAAAAACATGCATTTCTTTTTATTCAAGTATGTCAAAAAACCCCAGGCGGGAGAATTTTTGTTAGGCATGTGAAATTATATCTTCTTGTTTTCAGATTGTTTAAAAACCTTTTTTAAACACAAAGGCTTAACAACAATACCAGAACATTCGCTCATAAATAACGCTTTGGTTATGATAGTTTTTTACTCGACCTAAACGTTTTTGTTTACACAGAACTATCTCATGTCCTCTATGATACCAAACCATGTCGAAAATATAAATAATATTGATGTCAGCATCTTAACCTGATAAAATTCAACCTCAAATATTGCATACTCTGCAGATATCTTATGTACTGGCGTTTCTTTATAGCAAAAAACAGTAATTCATCTACACAATGACAGTTCATACAGGGAATGGTTGATTGGTTGTAATGTTGATTAACGTCACATCAGCAATTTTCCGGTTATTTGCGAAAAGAGCAAGGTTATTTTCTATCACTGAGAAATCGATATTGTAATTTATTCTTGGGAAAAAAATCAACAAAGGTAACAAGGCAAAACTTTGTCAACCGTATATTGCCAATGTATAACTCCAGAATATTTTAACCAAAATTAGTACTTTTTTATGTTTTAATATATCATTTTTCCAAACTTTGAATTTTATAAAAACCAACATTATCACTTATATATATTAAGTTCAGGTGACTGGAGTTACATAATTCAATGCATAATACATTTTACGTAGTAAGAATGTAAATCGTAAACCACACCATCGTTCTATATCAAAATATCTACTCAACAAGTAAGCTTCAGGAGATTCGTTCCAGAGAATGGTTTACTGTTAAAGCAAATGACATATTTTTATGTTTTATGATGTCTTGAATCTTATTTAATTATTTCTATGTATTGCATCGTAATAGTACTGTGTTCTATTGTATTATTTTCAACTGTATTTTTGTGGTGCTTTTTTAAATTCTATTGTGTTGCAATTTGTTGTATGTAATGGTGTTGTTCTACAAATGCATTGCATTGTATTGGATTGTGTTAAATAATTGTACAGCCGTGTTTATTGCGCTGTTCTTTATTGTATAACGTTATATTTTAAGTAACGAACGTAGTATTTTTGTATAATGTATTTTGTAAAATCGCACTTCCGGGTAGATTGTTTTGTATTCTTTTGTGTTATATTGCACCGAACTTCATTTAAATTCTAACGTGTTTTCAGGTTTATCACGATGCATTTTGCGACATTCCTATTGCATTTCTCTTAATACCTGAAGTTAAAGAAAAACAAGTCGCAATGGCTATGGGAACATATAATAATACAAATCAACCATTTCATTAAAAGCTAAGATCCATTAATGATGGGTTTCTGTTAAAATCACTTAACAAGAAGATATAAACTAACCATAACAACATTTTATTGTCACTTATTTTATTCAGAACATTTTCACGACCAGTAAATTTGATGTTGCAAATTGTATTAAATTTTTATATTTAAATGAAGGCCTATTGTTGTTGATTTTTTGCCGGAGGAATCATTTTAAATGTTCACAACGCCTTACAATATAAGAAGTGACATCTTAAATTAAAATTGTAAATGATAAGTCTAAAAATTACCTATCCTATATTATATTTGTTGAGTCATGCCCACGGTCGGGTGTTTAACAGTAGACAAGATTAAATAAAGTGTATATACTATCATTTTGTCATGAACAATTATATACTTTGAAGAAACAACTATTTATTTCTACGACGAAGTGTTCCTAAGAGAAGTCTAGTCTAGTAATGGTGTTTTACGCGCCAGTCAAGTTTCTTTTACTAATTTGAGGCGGTCAGTTCTGGAAAGGTGAGGAAAACCGGAGTGTCCGGAGAAAACCACCGACCTTCGGCAAGCGAACTGACAAACCAGGATCTGTCCCGAGTGGGATTCGAACGGGAATTATAATGACCGATGGACTTAATGTATTATATGCATAACCGTTTTTCGATTTTTTTTCCACCGGCCATACTGAAACCTATCAGCACTTCATAGTTAAACAAAACGAAAGACAATATTTCTAAAATAATGACAACTCCATCTTTCCTGAATTAGTTGCAATGTCGCTATCTATCAAGCTTTTATAGTAAATTTACCAAAGGTAAATATATTTTTTGAGATCATAACTACAATGTTACAATCTTGCTGTTAAACAAGACCCATACTTACTACATTTGGATGGATATTCAACTCTCTCTCTCTCTCTCTCTCTCTCTCTCTCTCTCTCTCTCTCTCTCTCTCTCTCTCTCTCTCTCTCTGTGTGTGTGTGTGTGTGTGTGTGTGTGTGTGTGTGTGTGTGTGTTTATCATATACATATATCCCATCACTGTAAATGTCAATACTTTGTGAAAAAAAATGCATGTTTGATATTCAACTGTATGTGAAAAAAATCATTATCTGACATCGTTTAATGCAATAAGTTGTAAAGTGACTTTGGCTGATGAATAACCAGTCTCTAATCTGTACCAAAATTCCGCTAGGTTTAATTGAATACCATTCCCAACATCTAATCCCGATATAATTCAATTTTAAAAATAATTTGTAATCCTTGATCGCTAAATTAAATTGGATATGGAAGTTCCGGGATGACGCGTTTCAGTCGATCATATAATCAATTTAATTAATCTGAAAACGATTAATACTCCATTTAAAGTGTAGTAAAGCTTATAAAACAAAAATTTAACATTAAATAAACTTTAGTGCGAAGCATTTAAACGGGGATTGATCTTCCCTAAAAAAAGAACGCAGTGTGTGTGTGTGTGTGTGTGTGTGTGTGTGTGTGTGTGTGTGTGTTTGCTTGTGTGAAAGTTTGCATTATGTAGGCTTAACAAAATGATTTTTTTACTTGTCATTTTTTTTTATTTGTTTTTTTTTCAGATAAATGAGTTTAGTGCGAGAACTGTTTTATTTTTATCAGTAGTTCTGATGGTAGTGTAACATTTTTTGGATGTTTAACACACACACACACAGAGAGAGAGAGAGAAGAGAGAGAGAGAGAGAGAGAGAGAGAGAGAGAGAGAGAGAGAGAGAGAAGATCTTATTGACCTGAAGAAATTTGGCAACTTTACTCTATCTAGATTGATGATGAACTCTGAACACTGAGCTTGTTTAAAACTGACCAATTTGATAACCCTTTTTTTCTGGTCTATGCATAGAACAATAAGACATTTTTCAAGTAATGTATTGAAAATATTCTAAAATTCGATTAAAAATATTAAAAATATTGAGAGAGAGAGAGAGAGAGAGAGAGAGAGAGAGAGAGAGAGAGAGAGAGAGAGCCATATTACACAATAAGTCATTTTCACATTCATATTTATTATTTTGATCAATTCCCTGCACACTATGTAATATATATTACCACTCCTACATACGTGAAAACAGAATTAGAAGTTTAAAGTGTAATTTGATTACCCCTAAATTTAGTTAGCAGACAATTATTACAAACAACCTATCTCTACAAAGCGTGGGAATTAGAACTTACCTGTAGTTTTACCTGCCGATTTCAATATGGTGTCACATCAATGTATAAATCCTAAGTCGTATATGAATTATTTAAATCAGGTTTTTTCTTGTTTTGATGTTATTTAGTATATCCCTTTTTATATAATATCTGGATTATTCAATCCGGTCATTTGCATTATATTTATTATATCTTCACCTTTATAAATCCACACTTTTGCTATGTCACTCTTTTTTAAGACATCACCGAGCACGAAATAAACATCTCTGAACTCACGAAGAACTTTGAATACACATCCAACTTTTCCCTTTAATGCGTCTATACTAAAACAATATTGTATAGCTTCCCGTATAAAACTTTACTAAGCCCTAATGCAGTCAATGTTTTATTACTTTTAGTGTTGAACTGTAAGACGAAACATAAAATATTACTTTGTATAAATTATTTTTATTTGAAAATTAAATTTTCCTGATTTCTTTCTTATTTAATAATCAAACAACACACTTCCTATATAGCATAATGAAATATTAGCGTATTTTAGAAATTTCAACAACTTTGTGATTCAAATATAAACACGTTTCCTGGGTTAAATCAACTAGATTACTGGTTATGCAAATATTTATGCATACACTTTAAATTAAAAACGAAATCAGTAATCCATGAACTTAACATGCACTAAATATCTCCTTAAATATGTAACCTAAAAAAAAGACACAATAATTCCGAAAACAGGTATTTCAAGTCTATCAAACAAAAGGTTTTTTAAGTAATTATCCAATATTGATTCACCAAATCTTTTCTTTGAACAATAGTAAAAACTTCTTCTTCAGTAGTAGGTAATCCGAAAAAAAACTTACTAAATAAACAAGTATGATAATGAGAGTTCTTTACACAAAACTTGAATGGGATCTTCTACCGAAACGAAAAATATGGCCACATATCATCTTTATAATTGTGTTCCGTCTTTTGCTCTACTGATCATTCACACTTTTGTTAAAAGGACATGGTACAGAAAAATGTAAAATTGTTGTTTAAAGTAGGTGCCAATCTATGGTGGCTTATTTCTGACATCGACATAATTTTTGTCGACATAGAATTATCTCGACATTTCTTCTTATTATCTTGACAAGTCAAGATAATATCATGACAAGTTGTGATACCAAAATAAAAAATTAAGATAAGTAGCACGACATGCCGCGATACACATGTTGACCAGTTGTGATAATTATCTCGATATCTCGACTTATTTTTATCGAGGCAAGTCGTGTTACTTATCTCAACTTCTTATTTTGGTATCACAACTTTCCATGATAATATCTTGACTTGTCAAGATATTAAGTCGACATGTCGAGATATTAAGTCGACATGTTGAGATAATTTTATGTCGACAAAAATTATGTCGATGTCAGAAATAAGCCACCATACCAATCAGACAGGTAGACCGTGTTGTAGTACATAGCAGACGACACTCTAATCAAATCAACCAATCAGATGACAGATACCATGCGAGGAAGGCATCACAGGCATCAAACGAAACGAAGCGTAAATATGAAAGAAAAACACAGTTTGATTTACAGGTTTTCAATATAGAATAAGTAAGTCGACATATATGAATTGTTGAGGTATGAGACAGAACCAGCAAGTATTTGATTAAGTAGCTAAACGTGTGTACCGTATTAAGCATGATTTAATGAATTCATTTATAGCTAGCTACTAATAAATGAATTTTCGGATGAGTTGTTGAAATTGAAAATTGTTTATAAGTTTTAACAAATAAAAACCCAAAAAGTAAATTAGATCAGTTATGAGCTTCAGGATTTTTTTTACTCGGCCCGGACTTTACCAGATTGTAAGTTCTGTATGATATGTGTAATGTAACTTGTTTCTCTCAAATGTATGCATTAACATATAAGTGGTGTTTTACGTCGCATCAACCCCTTTAAACAGATTTTTTTCAATTTCAGGCATAAAATTAAATACAAGCTCGTGATGCTTAAGATTTTATGCAAGTGTTTTTATCTGTTTTTACAAGTACCTCAAGTAGGCAATTTAGGGGTGCTAGTACACTTGCTGGTAATGGCACAGATATCTATTGAAAAGATATCTTATTTGTGCTTGGTGCCATGCCAACCAGTAGAAGTTAACAAGAAAAAACCGGTTTGACGCCTTGAGTTAAAAGGACAATGCCGTAACAAATGTGCATCTCAGACACTGCATGCGTGCATTAAAATTACCATATCAATAACTGACTTGTTATTTATCTCTTTATTTTTTATGATTTATTCATTAATTAAATACATTCTACTTATTAAGATACATCATATTATTACAAGAAAACAATATTGCATTATATCATAACAAAGTGAATGATACAAAAACTCAACTTATCATGTGTTCATTATTACGAGCTCATTGAGTACTTGCAATTTATGAGCTTTTGCTAGTACCATAATCGAACTGTTGAAGAACGGAATCTTGGTCGATAAAATTTCAAGTATTGCGATATGAGCAGAATACCAAGTGACCACAATTGTTTTGTATTGATTACAAACATTGTAGTTATAATAATAAAGTCTTATTTATCATTTATTTATTCGTGTAACGTGCGTAAGGTACGTTATATACTGTATGTTAGCTAAATTTAATATTGAGTGAAAAATTTGTATATTTTCATCCTACCGACAGGAGCCTATAAATATCTCTAATAACACCCATTCAAACACCTGTTTCCCAATATATATATATATATATATATATATATATATATATATATATATATATATATATATATATATATATATAAACTTGGTATGTACTTTGTATTGTTATGTTACATAATCCTATAAAGTAAAATATCCTTGCAAAAATTAAATCTATACTTTAAATGAAAATAAATTTAAAATAAAATTTTCAATTTCACTCTAAATTATGATTGAAAGCTGAATAAAGATTGAATATACAAATACAATTCACTTTTGCAAAATAACCATTAAATATGTAACTGAAATCTAAAAATCTGAATTCCAATGAGAATACAGAATCTGAACAAAAATATAAACTAATAGGTGTAAAAAGAAAAATCGAAATCTTATAGAAAATTTTTTCTATTTATCTAGGATTGAACATTTAGTTAAGTCTCAGACAAAAGAACTAAGTGTCATGGGTAATTATTCTGTACAGATTAACAAGATTCTGTTATAAAGATGTATAATAGAGGTAAAAGGAGACGTCTGGACGACATTATCATCACGATCATCAAAATAGCTTTAGGCATCAACCTATCGATTGGACATAAAATCACTTAATTTTGGAATGTATTTTTCACTTTCTTCTTTTTATCAGTTTTTCTTTGATATTGTAGACTTAAAAACGGAGATTTACACATTAGATCCCGAGGATAAAATCGCTGCAAATTGAACTTTGTTATAAGACCAAACCATATAATGATGGATACCATATATACATTCAATACAAACAGTACTGATTTATCTGTATTGTTGAGGTATCAAGAATGGGGTTATATACAGCTGTATGCGAAATTACTGCAGGCCCATTCCAAGTCCGGTTGGCTCTTTCGTTTCACCAGCAGTTCTCCTATAGCGGACAGTAGTTACCTCAAAACGCCTAAATTCGTGGTAGTTTGTTTCAGTATAATAAGAAATCTACATTAATGAACAATTCTTTACACTAGTACAGCAGACAACAGACAATATAACAAAGACACAACAATACATACTGTATAGTTAATATGAGGTTTAATTGGCAAAATTAAAGAAGCGCGCAAACTTCCATAATTCAGGATCATTAACTTTTCATTTGGGCTTCCAACTTTTAAAAGTTAAGGGCCCTGTTGACATCATATCTTTCTAGCTAATTTCATACACTGGTTATATATACCTAACCCTAACCCTAACCCAGATATATATATATATATATATATATATATATATATATATATATATGTGTGTGTGTGTGTGTGTGTGTGTGTGTGTGTGTGTGTGTGTGTGTCCGATAAAAAATTAAATAAAGTCTTATATATGATAGAAAATATTTAAAACAAAAAATAACTAATTATAAGACAACAATTTTGCTGACGTTCTCATCCTACTTGGGACTTTACGAACATACCATAACAACTATGAATATATATTTCTTCTTTCATGTATTTGTTGAAATGGCTGTTTGTCACAATCTTATAGCGAAAACGATATTTTTTTCAATTGGTGATTTTAAACTGTATGACCACCGCTTCGCTCTGAATATTACATGGACAGATCCTTATTTTAGAAAAAACTTCGGTGACTTTCTTCAATTTCTCCACAATTTATTATTATCTATTTGCCTTGATATAAGTGAAAGGATCTAACAACAGAACGTTGTTATTTTTCTTCTCGGTATACATTATCACCATCACAATTCAGCTACAGCATTATACATAGGTTATCCCTACTGATTAAGTGTACTCGTGTTTATTAAATAAATAAAGAGTGCAATGCGATGCATTAAGTCCCACACCACTTCAACCAACTTAGGTGGTCATAACTAAACATATAGACACAAAACGGTGCATTTAAACATGGAATTTAAATTATAATCCTACCAATAATCAGACACCATCATAAACATCAAACTGGATTGTTTGTGTAACAGGTTCCCGTCTCGGGTGGCCATAAGTTTTTACAAGAATTTACATTTTGCATGTAGAAGAGATTATAAATTTATTCCACCCATTAAATAAGCTAAACTATAAAACTGTACCTTATTGACAATTTATGGTTAATTTTATCTAGGACACTGAAATATGGGTCTTAATTTTTATAGAAGCTACCCTAAAGCATTTACATACAATGTTAATAGCGACATTAAAATTTGACTCTAAAGTAGACAGCGTTTTTATGACTGCTTCTAACGGTTTTGTTGCTTGTATTCTTAAATGCGCGTTTTGAGGCGTGACTTGATGTCTAATTTAAAGATGTATCAACTAAACGCATTTGTTTATACAAAGTTTTTGAAGCTTATATTAAAGATCACTGTCTGGAATATTATCAAAAAACTTAAAACTTTAAAGGTTTAATGTTTGATTGCAGTTGCTCATCTAACTGCACTTAATTGGGGAATGTTCATCTCAGGGCGAGTGCACCCTTGAGGATCAGCCCCTCACTGCCTAGGTTTGAATACCACTCGGGCAGAAAGAGTGAGAAAGTTTATCAGTTCGCGTGCCGAAGGTCAGTAAATTACTGTGGGTACTCTGGTTTTCCTCTACAACCCAGAGCTGGCACCTTCGATATAATTTAAGAAATTTAACTTGGTCATAACAACAACATGCAACACTTCCGAAGTGATACTAGTTAGACAAAGCAGATTTAAGACTGAAAAACTATTCCTTATTAGCATTTACAGGAGCTAAAATACATAGAGGTGGCTTGAGGCTAGGATTTTTCTTGTGTTCGAACCTTAGCAACGTTACAAACTCTATAGAAGAAAAAAAACACAATAGCTACTTGAGTTTTGGTGATCAGTCCTCTATCTTGTTTAAAAAATAAATAAAATAAGTATTGCATGGTTTTGTATTTTTGTCAAGAGTTCTACAAACTGTAAAACGTCTTGTTATTAATATCCCTCCAATAGAAACGTTCATATCTAAAAGTTAAAGCAGCATTAAGAAGAACAAATATTTTGTTAGATATAAAACCATAAATCGTACATTTTCATTCAAGTTTTCCACCATTACTTATCAAAGATTTAACATTGACAACAGTATGATGGATTAACCCAATTATCTAATATATAAATGTTTCCCTGCTTTGAATTGTGATTACTTCAGTTTAATATCAAGGGGTAGGGGTGGGGGAAATCCCGAAACTTCTTATAGATATTGAATACTGAAATTGCAATTTAAAACGCATGTTCGGACTATCTTTGAAGAAAAATTATTTATTTATTTAATTATTTATTTATTTTTGTCAGGACATTTCACGTATGTTTATGCACAAATGGATACTAAGTTATAATATTGATATTTTGTTATTTATTTAAGCTTTTTTTTTTAACAAATTATTATATTTGCATTTGTCTGCAAACTATTTAATTTTATTTATTTATTTATTTATTTATTTATTTATTTTTTATTTATTTATTACAATAATGGTATTTCCTATGATGACAAACTCAGGTCCAAGATGCTAATCATTTCAAACACTGGAACACAAACTTAAAAAGTACTTAGTATGTGTCTAAATATAAATCAAATCTTGTCATAAGGATCAGAAGCATCTGTTTTACAGTAATCGTTATTCGGTAAACATTGGACCAGGAATAACAACGTAAACGAAAGTAAATAAAGGGCCCTCATCACAGCCAGCACCCCGTGAGCAATTGTATTTGATCAAAAGATCAACACGGTTCCGTTAAAACCGTATTATGACACAAAAAGACATGTCTGGGTGACGTTATCAAGATCATCTCGATACGGACAATGCCGAACATGACTGGTTACCGATTATTACCGAATACAACTATACCGACGGGTCATTTCTGATGTGCAAATCAGCGAAAAAGTATTTACTAAAGTATTGATTAATCACGCATAGGTATTAATTAACCGTACAATGTCCAGTAGCCGTGACCACAAGTTAACAATGGTCAAATTCTTCTGTTCAGAATTTTTAAAATGTCATGGATAACGAGATGACCAAAGGGGGCTGACAAGGTGTCCAGTAAGTTGACACCTATTGTGATAATTGTTTTGTGGTCATTTCACATTATGAAAATTTGTTTTGACCTAACGCACCTGACATCAATTAGACAATACAATGCATAAAAAGACACCTACGGATTAGAGAAAATGTGTTTTCCGGAAATATTTCAAATTGTACCCTTCACTCTAATTTAGATTTTAAATTTAACCCTTCAATCAAATCTCAATTTTGACTAGAACCCCTTAAATCTTAATTTTGACTGAAAAAGCCTTAAAATTACAGCTATTTTGAATTAATTTTTAAAAATCTATATTAGATTTAATGATTCGGGGCACGAAAGGGAATCTTACAATGTCTTGTGATTTTTGTAATGTACAAAATTTTAAATACTTCTTTGAGGTAAAAATTTAAAAATCTGCGCATGGCCATAGCATAGGACACAGTAACACTAAGACACCTAAGTGAAATGTTCCATGTATAAAATAAACAAACGAAGGTAATATTACGCAGACTTAGTGTAATTTATTGAATTGATCTATAATTAGATTGTACTTATAGCGATCGAATGATTATAAATATTGGATGTTTTAGTGTTACTTGGTACAGCTTTGCACATTATTTCGATTGATGATCCCAAATCTAAAATATCCTAGAAAAATTTATACATGTGTAATCAATAAAAAAAATTAATTGACAATTTCGTAAGCGGCTTGTCCTTTCCCGCCCCACCCCCCAAATAAAATAAAATAACATAAAATAAAATAAAATAAATAAATAAATAAATAAATAAAAACCTTATGTTGGACCGAACCTTAGGAATTCTGATTGTGGCTAATTATATACTTGTAGATACAGGGATAGTTACTAGGGATGTTTGTCTGGTGGAATTCCTTTGGTTCATTTCATTCATTTATTATAACCAAAACCAAACAATACAATATAAACTTACATTTATGGCGGTCGATCATTATTATACAAAGAGAAAAAATAGAAAAAGTAAGAAATAAACATAAAATTATTTTTAGTTCTGTAAGCTGTTGGAATGGGAAAGGCGTGGTGGTGGATGGAATAAGTAAATTATGTTAAAGATTGTCTTAACAGAGTTGCATTAACGAGGAAAAGTCCAAGGTTATGAAGTTCTTTTAAATTTTGAACACTGAGAAGTTGTATAAGCTTAAATGCGGATAGCTTTTTCCATTAATATTTATTTATGTATAAAAATAAAACAAACATACCATTCCGTGTCCACATCACAATCCCAAAAACAAAGTAAAACTTTGCAAACTGGCAAAATATGTTGTACATGTGAACTTCCATCAAGGAAGTGAGGCCGGGTGCTCCGGAAGGGTAAGCACCTCCTGTCTAGCTAGCTACACCCGTCACGTGCAAGTCAATATTGAGAATGAAAGGAACAAAGAACTATGGTAAGTCATATATATCCAGTATAAGTTGGGATACAGTGACTACATACTTATCAACAATATTGTGATGACGGCCATAAAACTTTTTAAGGGCCCTGATTAGCCTAGGCTTGCAATATCCTTGTGTCAACAATTTAATTGTAAGTAATTTGCTTCGTTGCAGAAAGTCCCCATAGTGGGTACAAACTCTACCGTACCGTGTTTATGTATTTAAGTCTCAAGTCCGAAGAAAGAGGGCATTTTAGAAGAAAGTGATATTTTGTTACACATACATTTGTCACAGTCTTTCAGGTCTTTTCAGATTTTTCTTGCAAGTACAAGAATTTTGTTTATTTTATTTTTATTTATGTTTTTGTTTTGTTAAACATTGATATCTGAGAGAATTATGAAGAAAAAGTTCACAATGTCATATTTTAAAAATTCAATGTTACTTTGACATTCAATATTGGTAGGATCCTCTTTTTATGAAAAAGTTAGCAATGCTAACATCAATAATTTAAAATTTATGTGTGAAAATTCATTATCTTATCTGACAGCTCACAACATCTACAATTTATAGTCTGCTGCAAGCATATGTATTTTAGTTCATGATTTCAATAAATTATTCAATAGTGACTTGTACATTCCATCCTTAATAATTTGGGAGAGTTTGAAATGTATCTTTCAAAGAATGAAAGAAAAAAAGACAAGAAAAGAAAATTATACTAGTGTCATGTGCAAAATTTTGAATATTTCTTTTTGGAAAAATTTAAAATTTTGCACATGACACTAAAATAAATAAGAATTACTAAATCACTTGTTCTACGTGGAATACACGTGCTTTAGACTGTGTTCTATTTCATACGTTTGTTTGTCATGAAAACCGTTAAGACGGACCGACGAACAAATATTCAAATAAACCAGTAGATTTTTATTCAAATAAACCGATGGACAATGGTTACAATGGACCATAAAGTAAATAAACCGATAGGCAATAATGTCCATACAAGCGTGAATGTCAAGTAAAAAAAAAAAACAACAACAGACCAGGAAAAAAACCGACAGACAGTTTAAAAAAAATTATAAAAAAAGACGACTGAAAGACAAAAAGCCATCATACAATACAGAAGGAGACGAAACTATGAAAACTGGCACATTAAGTTAAATACTTGCACTTCCATCAGGGAAGTGAGGCCGGGTGCTCCGGATGAGTAAGTATCACATGTCCAGCTAGTAAAATCTAAATTGAGAATGCAAGGGAAAGAAACATGGAACTATGGGACGTCAAAATGAACCAATGAGCGAATATTCCAATTCACTAAAGGACAATTATTCTAATAAACCAAAGAAAAATAATTAAAAAAAAAAAAAAAAAAAAAAAAAAAAAAGCTATAATCAAAAAATGCAATGCATCGATAGGCAACAGTTCCAAAAAGCATCTTGTCATCGAGTTTCCGTTTTTATACATAAGACATACGCTACTAGGCTCTAAGTTACATACGACTTTAAGCCTTACTTATCGCTAATTTGCGAATGACATTTCATTCTTCTCAGACAAGAGCGAAACATTAGTTTATATATCCATTTAGACAGGCGATTATCGTGTCGAGAAATGAAATATTTTCACATTACTCGATCTATGATAGAAAATCATTGATTTGTTTATAATGAAATCATAACATCCTCTTGTACGTGTTTTGTGTATAAATATTCTATAATTATTGTACTCTACAAGTGTTTTGTTTATAAGAAGAATTATTACGACGTGCTACAAACCATTGTCTGATACGCAACTAATTTTAGAGGAAGAAGAAATAATCTGAACAAGAGTAGTGTTTACTTAGCATGTGGGACAATTGTTCCAAGCTTTGTAAGGGATTCGGTGTTCAATTTGTCTAGATCGTCGCTTATGAATGACAACACTTCTCACTGCCTATTTCCGATTTCCAATCGGAGCAGATTCTGCTATAAGTAGAATTTGTAAATTCGCTTGTCAAATTTCATTTTTTGACACTAAGGTTTCCTCCACCATTCCAGAACCTAAACCGGGGCTTTAAAGTTTTTTCCTTCCATTTTATTACTTACACAAATTTAAATACCGAAAATCAACATATTAAATTATCAGGTTTAAAGTGCATCTTTGAATTGAGTACATAAAACTTTGTGAATGAAGAAACAACACTTTTGAAAAAAATTGATTGCTACAAGAAAGGTTTAAAATAAAGCTTTTTGGGGAAAACTTTCATTGCATAAGCTCTGCATTTTTTGGTACCTACTTTGAAAAAGCACCAAAACTACAATGTCGTGATTCCAAAAATTCTGAATTTTATGTGTTACTTGTCTATATATATTATTCGTGTTGGGTAGTTCATATAGTTCAAAGTTATTTATTTCATGAATAATTCAGATTAGTCTTTATGTCGAATCTTACAAATTATTTATGCATATTAATACCGACATATATCTGATAAATATTGTATCATACTTTAGTTTTGTGTTATTTTGCGAAAATAGTTGTAGTCACATTTTAAAAAAATGATATAAAAAGGCGTTTAAAGAGAAATTACAATGACAATTTATGTCAGTTGTCATATGAATCATTATCAAATCGAGAGAAGCAAGTTATAATTACAAAACATATCAAAATGTTACTATGAAAATTTCCAACCATTTGCATGCATTAGCACGAATTGTTACAAATAGAATTCCAAATGCTTTATAAGGAAATAAATTTTACGTAAAACATCATTTTTGTGGTTTATAATTGAACGACAAAATAAACTTGCAATATGTGTGTAAATTATTTTTGAATTCTGAGATAAGTGATCCTAAATTGATACAAGGCCTTTAAGAATGTTAATCTCGTGACAAAAATACATTTATTCGCAGTTGAAATCCTGAAACAAGAAAATTGTCATTTATTTTACATAAAAATCATTAATACTAAGCTTAAGGCAATATCTCTCGCATTAATCTGTTTTATTAAATAAGTCCAATGTCGCTTCACTTTATACATGTAATTCTGAATAGTAATTCTGCAGCCAACTGCTTGTGTTCTTTAATTGAAAACTGGAATAAAAATTATCTCGGCTTTACGCTAAGGGGATAAACCCCTTATAAAAATTATTACTTTTGGGATTTTGTTAATTGAATGCATGAAACCCCAGTGATGACAACAAAGCGATGTGGCACTATTTAGCTGGTGTCAGAAGTTCAAAGGCGAGTTTTCTTAATGAGAATCCTCACTCCTTTATTATACAAATTCGTTTGAAAAATGGCAAGTTATGCCGGCTGTCTTTATAGGTTTTCAATATTCCTCGATACTTTTCATAAGGTTTGAATTGGAAAAAAAATCATTCTCAAATTATTTTATAAAGTTAAATATATAAAGAGCCTTTGAACAACAACGCCTTTTCAGGTCGGTGAAAATTGCTTATGCATCATAAAACAAATACAGCCGTGTCTTAGTATCAAAACCCCAACGCTGGAGAAATAACATAATTATTTTCAAATATCTTACCATGACTTGATGTATTTTATATATTTCTCATCTTCTGGTTCTAAATTCCAAAAAAGTCGAGTGTATATCAGTTCTTAACAATCAGTATTGGATATGTGCATCAAAAGTTTTACACATACATGTGCACGTGAATTTAAAAGGTAATATATTCATGAAATGTAAAATTTTCAATTCATAGATGTACTTATCAGGTCACAATAGACAAGCGTAAAGTACTGCAAATAATTTTCGAGTAAAATTTCATTTGTACCCTGAGGTAAGGTCTAACTTGTGTACCAATAAGGTAACATCATGAAGTAGGGAAAAATATGGTAAATGGATAGAAATTGTCCATTCGTAGTCTATTGTTCTTTATCCTACTTTGTAATTTCTCGGAATCAATTAAATCATTCACATTTTTAATTGATACAATTCGATCTCCCGCTAAAGTTTGATATAGAAAAGCGTAAAGTGAAAATTAGATCATTAGAACGTGAATGGACATCATAGAAGTGTCCAGCTGGGTGTAGGAAGAGTGTGTATTGACAAATCTAATAAACATGTGTACATGATTATTATACCATTATTGCATTAATAGTTCTATTTCAAGTTCGAATAGATCGATAATATCCGTGTTATATCTCACGCTTAGGTAAAGGCAATAGAAATACAATTTATCGTCAAAGTAAAACAATATATAGGCACGTAGTATAGTATAGTATAGTATAGTATAGTATAGTATAGTATAGTATAGTATAGTATAGTATAGTAATATAATATATATATATATATTATATATGAAATGTTAATGGACATCTTTAGATATTATATACATGTAATTTAATGATATTCATGTATTCATGTGGTAGTACAATGTAAGCCTACCTTAGGCTAGCCAAAAATTGTGCGTTATTTTCGCGTTTAAATATTATACAAATTGTTATGGGTTGTGCTTTAGATCAATAATTATTCTGTTAAGTACTGTTTCTTTAACAAAATATACTTATCAACAGAAGATCGTGTAATACTGACACCGATAAATGATACGGATTTGAAAAGAATTAAAATATTCATTATAGTCTTTTTTGATTTTTTTAAAAACGCAATACTTATAAATTTGTTTACAGGTATGTGATACTTATACCATCCTTGCTTGTCTGATGTAAACGCGCTCTGAGTGATCAAAGCGCCTCTAGGTGCCAAGGTTCGAAACCTAGAGTGAGTTAGTTTCGCTTGGTATCCGATTTCCTTTAGATATTCTGTCTTCCTATCATCCCTGAACGAAACATCTCGATATAAGTAAAACAACTTGGCCTCGATGTAAAACTTAACCATCGTATAATCCTGTTGAGCAGAGTCCTTAAAGCTGCATTAAGATTATCCATTATTAAAAAAAAAAAAATTTTTCTAGAAATAATTTTTTATTAACATAAATTTGTTGTTATTCCGATCTGTGCAATTCGTTTTCTTAACTATCTTATTAGATCATAAAAAATAAAAATCTTTAAAATTCGGGACAACTCATTAATATGTTAATTATCAGCTTGGAGCATGCTCAAAAGTCTTACAAACAATGGCCTCAACAGAAAGACAACATGTGCGAGAATGAATTGCCGAATCGCGTCCATCAAAAAATACTAGATTATGTATCCCATCATGCAGTCAAAAGTTATATGTTTAATCTATTTGTGTGTTTATTTACCGTATCGCTGCTTTCGTAGTCAAAAATCACACTTCTTTGTTGAGTTTGTTGACCGGTTGCCTCGTTTTCGATAACGAATCAGGTGATCATTGTTCTCAATTACGATCTTTGGTAGATCAAACTAGCAGTAGGTTTACCAGAAAATTTAAAGTAAGTAAAGGTTTTATCATGGAACCAAGTATTACATTTTCCATGAGAGGCTATGTTAACAAAATGTTCCTTTTTATATTATGCATAGACAAAATAATGAATCTTTAAAATTGTCTACTCTACCTAAACCGTGCTGAATGATGAAGACGTACAACAGCTTTTTTTGAGCATCCGTTTTAACTTACCGCGGGCATATATACATGTAACTAAAATCTTATATATATATATATATATATATATATATATATATATATATATATATATATATATATATATATATATATATATACAGTTGAATCTCGTTATCTCGAACACGGATATCTCGAACTTTCGGATAAGTCGAACTTTTTTAAAAAGTCCGGACAGAGTTGTTCTTTATTTAACCAAAATAACTCCGGTTATCTCGAACTCGGATATCTCGAATTTCCGGATATGTCGAACAATTTTTTCGTCCCCTTCAATGAACATCCTAGAAAAATTAAATTCGTTAACTCGAACAAAAATTTTTAAGAAAATAAAATGTGTCAACTCGAACAGATTTTTTGGTTGATTAAATAATTAAAAAAAGTCAGTGACTGTCGGTACTGTTGATTTTAAATCAATGCAATCATTCTTATTAAACTGTACTGACCTCCAAATATCCTTAGTCCGTTAATTATTATCCGTCGCATAATTAATTAAATCATCGAGAAGATTATCGGGGTTTTAATTACTGCCAAGCTTAATGACTTCGTGGTTGTGTGATGTGAACATTACTCAAAACAACCGGAAGCTTGGGGTGATTAAAGTACACAAAGCGAAACCGGTATGAGGACCAAAGCGGACTCCACTGTTTGTTGGTTAAATATAATAGTGCAATCAGATATTGACGGATTTTGAGTTAATATAGAAAATTTTATAAAACAAAATACATGCTTCTTACGTTTTAAAACAGATCTAGAGGCATCAGGAAATACTGAGAATTTTGTCGACAATGGCCTCTCACATCGAGTACTATATCACTGCTTCATAGTATTGTATTTTTATGTTAAACTAGGTAACAAAAAATTCCGATTTCTTCAATATATATATATATGTTAATATATATATGACATATAAAACGGTGATACAGTTTGACATAATAAAACCGGAAGTAACTTTCGAAAGGGATGTACGAGTTATTTCCCTTTCTTTCCCGTTTTTTAACATCGTTTATCTCGAACTCCGGATAAGTCGAACTTTTTGCATTTCCCCGTGGAGTTCGAGATAACGAGATTCAACTGTATATATATATATATTGGAAACTGCAAAAGCTTACTATACAGTCGTACAGTTAGTTATTCGAACTTCGAATATCGTTCAAATTTTTTTCAATTTAATGTTCACTGACTTGAAAAATTAACTTTTTATTATAATAAATCTCATAGAATTTTATTTTCAGATCTGACTTTTACATTTTAAGTAACATATATGACCCGAGACAAATTAGAGATGTACAAGTCCCTAACCATGTATATACATTTTAAGATAATATCTATTTTTATCCGCCGGGCACAAAATGAAAATGAAATTATCAGTAACTTGAAGCGTATAAATACATCAATGTTTACCTCAAGATACTAAGCACAATTTAATATAATTTAATTTACAAATTTAAAGCTGCTACCATAGTTTTATCTCACACTCACAATAAATATCAAAATAATCATACATCAAAATAAAAATAAATATCAAATTCAAAAAAATAAAAAATCAGAATGATTAAATAAATAAATAAATAAAATAAAAAAAAACTTGAATCACACTATAAGCATGTCATATGAAGTATGTACTATAAATTTGAACAATTGAAAGAAATATTTGTTAGTATACTATTTAGTATAGTTAGTTGATAATTGTATTTTCCCATCTAAACAACACTGCTAAGCAATGGTCAATTTAATACTTAATCCGTAAGAAATCATAATAATATAGACCAATAATAATGACATGAACTTTATCTCGTTTAACAAAAATAACTGAATATATCTCCAACCATCTGTTATTTGGGACGTTTTTATACTTATAATAGTATGATTCGATCTAAATAAAAAGCTAAATTGTGGACCTTTGTCCCAAACAAAACACCCCAGTCATGTTCAAGATTTTTTCAAAGTCTTTAGACATGTTTCATATTCGTGTTCAAGCGTGTCAAGGGTCAGAGATTATTTTTGGTCCGAATTCTTCGACGTCTTTAAAATACTTGTTTTCAAACTTTGAATATTTTATTTAAAAAATCTATTTTGGAATATTTGAAGGCATTAACGATTCTTATTTATCACGTGTTCATTAACTGCAGCCTACCTTCGTTTTGTTTATCCACTAGTATAATTTAGAGCATATTTAGAGGTTTCACGTGACATTTTTAGTCCATGATGTGTTAACTAGATTTTAACAATAAAGAAGAAGAACTCTAACTACAGTAAATAACAATTACAGCTTCCATCCAGACGTACCTAGTGATTAGATTTGCAAAAAGATTTCGCCCAGACTAAATTTATTTTACAAAGACAAACCATATATATTAGCAGATAATTGAACCGTAAATAACCACAACTGCGCTCAATCGAACAAGTTACTGCACAAAGACCCTGTTTTTAAAAATGAAGATACAAGTAGTTATGCTTTTTCTTCGAATAAAACCCTAAAATAAATATATTCCTCAATATGTTCGGTGGCATAGGAACAAGAGCTTAAACCACTCATTGCTACAATGGAACTAAAAAAGGCATTTATATCTATAGATGATGACTTCTAAATATAAGAAAGTCCAAAAGTCTATGCTAATGCCAAAAACTAATTCAATATCACACTGATCTAAATAAATGACGTCATCTTACTGTTGTTTTAATTACTGTGTCCAGATATTGTTGACATTTTAGCTCTTGCGTAAAGTGAAGATAACTCTCTTGTACAAAAATGAAATTTTCTTAAACTATACAAATAAAAATAATTTAAAAATTTTGTGCATATAATATCGAATTTACATTAAACTCGCTAAACAAATGTTTATTCATCCCTAACAAGATTTGTTGCAGAAATTTAAATTTAACTATGAAAAGGTTTGTCTGTTCGCTTGCAGTCATTCGGAGGTTTTCTCTGGGTACTCCGGTTTATTCTGGTTTCCTTCACCATCTCATAACTGACTTCCTAGATAGAATTAAGAAATTTTTACGTTGGCGTTTAAACCTTTTTCACTCTCTACTCAACTACACTAATCTCTCCACTCTTCACTTATTTCCAATCCACTCCTCTCAACACCACTTTACTCTCCATTCCATTCTCCACTCCTCTTCATTCATCTCAACTCCCCTTCTCTCCAATCCACTCCACTCCACTCTCCATCTCAATCCTCTCCACTTCACTCCACTCCTCTCCTCTACACTTTTTCCCACTCGTTTTCACTCCACTCCTTTCTACGTCCTACTCATCTTCAATCTTTACTGCACTCCTTCCTTTCCACACCTCTTTATAACTATCCACTTCACTCTTTTCCACTCTTCATTCCACTCTTAACTTCTTTCGATTCCATTACACATTACGTAAAAATGTTAAACTTCCTTTTATATATTATAAATCAAATAAATTGAAAAAAATATCATTGTCAAAGTAGTAATTGAACTTTCAGCTTACAATACAAAATGTTAATGTTAGTTTTCTAAATGTATACAAATCATGCTTAAACTTGTGATAATATACATTTACATGTAGACTCTTCTACCCGAATTGAAACCTCGTGATTTAAATATCGAGTTGCATTTGATATTTGATATTGCCAAAAAAACTTGTTAAATGTCTTTGTTTACACATGACTTAACTTGATTCATAAACCATAGCTTCTTTATTTACTAATAAACATCAATCATCCTATCACTCCAAAAACATTTACATTAATAATATATAATACTAGGCATTATTCACATATAACAACTAAATCATAGGATCATATAGTTTTACTTAAGATAGAGTGTTCTGTAACGCTACATCAGAAACATGAGCTTATTTAGATTATTGTTGAATGTCGGACAGCAAACAAAAATTGTCTCTCAATATGAGGAAGAGAGATACGGTGGTCAAGTGGTTTAATGCGCGCTTACGGATCACAACACCTCCCACCGCCTATCTTCGAATCCGATTCAGGCAGATCTTATAGTGTGAGGAAGTTTGTGAGTTTGCTTGTCGAATGTCGATTTCGTCGGCTTCACCATCATTCCGGAACTGACCGCTTCGGTGTAAGAGAACGATGAACGAATCTTGGCTGAAGAAAGCCATTATTGCTCTCTCTCTCTCTCTCTCTCTCTCTCTCTCTCTCTCTCTCTCTCTCTCTCTCTCTCTCTCATATATATATATATATATATATATATATATATATATGTGTGTGTGTGTGTGTGTGTGTGTGTGTGTGTGTGTATGTGTGTGTGTGCATATATAGTGTCATTGTTTCATTGTCGTACGGTGTTAGTTTGCTGTAATTTGTTTTGTGAAGTTAAGTTCTAAATAATGTTTGTTTTTAATTTAAAAAGAGTTGAAGTAAGGGTAAAATAATTTATACATAGCGATGGATCTCTTAAAATGTTCCGTTCTGCATCCTGGCGTTTTGAAAAAGCGCTAAATCGATCAATAAAAAACAAAAAAAAATTCAAATCAAATTTATCTAATATAAGAATATGTCTCAATTGATCAATGTGAGATTATAAAATAATTGCAGCATATTAATATAGAATAAATTTAAACAAATTTCGTGCAACAGAAGAATCGTACATATCGGAAGTTAAAATCAGACCATTAATAATTAATACATTTTAAATATTTAACTCTATTTAAACTAAGTTAAACTTTAGTCCAGCAGTTTATTTAAACCCTTATTTACCTGGTCTGAATACGTTAAACATCACATTTATATGTTATATTTAACAGTTCTTTACACCATGCAAACATAATTAGCCGTACGTTTAACTTTAAAGCTCTTATTTTTTATTGAACTAATGATTATGTAGAACTTTACAACATAGTGTTAGACCACTGTTATTATTGTAAGTAACTGTAAGTAGACAAATAGGTGTTGGTTTAAGACTTGTGTACTTTATGGGTTGCTATTTTATTCATATTTAAAGTATTTCAAAATTCATGCTTTTATTTGAAAAATTAATGGTTTATAATTTAATTAAAACCTGAAGCAAAATATGCCTTTTTGTGTA
>CM056602.1:31651460-32117068 GCA_029721355.1 Tegillarca granosa | reverse complement strand
TACAGTCGTACAGTTAGTTATTCGAACTTCGAATATCGTCAAATTTTTTTCAATTTCATGTTCACTGACTTGAAAATTAACTTTTTATTATAATAAATCTCATAGAATTTTATTTTCAGATCTGACTTTACATTTTAGTAACATATATGACCCGAGACAAATTAGAGATTACAAGTCCCTAACCATGTATATACATTTTAAGATAATATCTCTTTTTATCGCCGGGCACAAATGAAAATGAAATTATCAGTAACTTGAAGCGTATAAATACATCATGTTTACCTCAAGAACTAAGCACAATTAATATAATTTAATTTACAAATTTAAAGCTGCTACCATAGTTTATCTCACACTCACAATAAATATCAAAATACTCATACATCAAAATAAAAATAAATATCAAATTCAAAAAAATAAAAAATCAGAATGATTAAATAATAAATAAATAAAATAAAAAAAAAACTTGAATCCACTATAAGCATGTCATATAAGTATGTACTATAAATTTGAACAACTTGAAAGAAATATTTGTTAGTATACTATTTAGTATCAGTTTAGTTGATCATTGTATTTTCCCATCTAAACAACACTGCTAAGCAATGGTCAATTTAATACTTAATCCGTAAGAAATCATAATAATATAGACCAATAATAATGACATGAACTTTATCTCGTTTAACAAAAATAACTGAATATATCTCCAACCATCTGTTATTTGGGACGTTTTTATACTTATAATAGAATGATTCGATCTAAATAAAAAGCTAAATTGTGGACCTTTGTCCCAAACAAAACACCCCAGTCATGTTCATCGTGCGGACAAGATTTTTCAAAGTCTTTAGACATGTTTCATGTTCGTGTTCAAGCGTGTCAAGGGTCAGAGATTGTTTTTGGTCCGAAATCTTCGACGTCTTTAAAATACATGTTTTCATACTTTGAATATTTTATTTAAAAATCTATTTTGGAATATTTGAAGGCATTAACGATTCTTATTTATCACGTGTTCATTAACTACGCCTACCTTCGTTTGTTTATCCACTAGTATAATTAAGAGCATATTTAGAGGTTTCACGTGACATTTTTAGTCCATGATGTGTTAACTAGATTCTAACAATAAAGAAGAAGAACTCTAACTACAGTAAATAACAATTACAGCTTCCATCCAGACGTACTTAGTGATTAAATTTGCAAATAGATTTCGCCCAGACTAAATTTATTTTACAAAGACAAACCATATATATTAGCAGATAATTGAACCGTAAATAACCACAACTGCGCTCAATCGAACAAGTTACTGTACAAAGACCCTGTTTTTAAAAATGAAGATACAAGTAGTTATGCTTTTTCTTCGAATAAGACCCTAAAATAAATATATTCCTCAATATGTTCGGTGGCATAGGAACAAGAGCTTAAACCACTCATTGCTTCAAGGGAACTAAAAAGTCATTTATATCTATAGCTGATGACTTCTAAATATAAGAAAGTCCAAAAGTCTATGCTAATGCCATACCACTAATTCAATACCACACTGATATAAATAAATGACGTCATCTTACTGTTGTTTTTATTACTGTGTCAAGATATTGCCGACATTTTAGCTTTTGCGTAAAGTGAAGATAACTCTCTTGTACAAAAATGAAATTTTCTTAAATTATACAAATAAAAATAATCTAAAAATTTTGTGCATATAATATCGAATTTACATTAAACTCGCTAAACAAATATTTATTCATCCCTGACAAGATTTGTTGCAGAATTTTCAATTTACTTAAGAAAAGGTTTGTCTGTTCGCTTGCAAACATTCGGAGGTTTTCTCTGGGTACTCCGGTTTCTCTGGTTTCCTTCACCATCTTATAACTGACTTCCTAGATAGAATTAAAAAGAATTTCTACTTTGCCGTTTAAACCTTTTCCACTCTCTACTCACTACACTAATCTCTCCGCTCTTCACTTCACTCATCTCCAAACCAATCCTATCAACACCACTTCACTCTCCATTCCATTCTCCACTCCTCTTCATTCATCTCAACTCCACTTTCTCCAATCCACTCCACTCCACTCTCCATCTCAATCCTCTTCACTCCACTCCTCTTATCTACACTTTTCCCCACTCGTTTCCACTCCACTCCTTTCTACGTCCTACTCATCTTCAATCTTTACTGCACTCCATCCCTTTCCACTCCACTCTTTTTCATTATCCACTTCACTCCTTTCCACTCTCCAATCCACTCTTCGCTCCACTTCACTCCACTCTTCACTCCTTTCGATTCCACCAAACTGTACGTAAAATGTTTAACTTCCTCTTTATATATGATAAATCAAATAAATTGAAAAATATCATTGTCAAAGTAGTAACTGAAGTTTCAGCTTACAATACAAAATGTTAATGTTAGTTTACTTAATGTATACAAATCATGATTAAACATGTGATAAAAAATACGTACACGTAAAATTCCCTCCCAGAATTGATACCTCATGTTTTTAATATCGAGTTGCATTTGATATTTGATATTGCCTAAAATGTCTTTGTATACACATGACTTAACTTGATACATAAACCATAGCTTCTTTATTTACTAATAATGATTTAACGACAAATATCAAACATCCCTTTTCACTCCAGTAACATTTATATTAATGGTATATAATAGTAGGTATAACTCACATATAACAACTAAACTATAGGATCCTATATTTTAACTTAAGATAGAGTATTTAGATTATTGTTGAATGTCGGAGACAAAACAGAAAGTTGTCTCAATATAGGGGAGGGTTGGGGCTTAGTAGTCAAATGGTCTAAAGCAAGCGCTAACGGATCACAACACCTCCCACTGCCCATGTTCGAATCCCCGTTCACAGATCTAAGTGTGAGAAAGTTTGGCACTTCTCTTGCCGCATATAGATTTCGTCGGTTTCCTGTACTATCCCGGAACTTACCGCTTCGGTATAAGTGAACGAATCTTGACCCTGGGTAAAAACACCGTATACTATACTCCACTCCACTGACTCTCAGTCTGTATGTATATATGTATATGCACATATCTTATGTCAATGTGTTGTTGTCATAAGGCGTTAGTTTGTTGTAATTTGACTTGTTTTACGAAGTTAACGGTCATTTCTAAGTAATGTTTTAATTTAAACAAGATTGGAAGTAAGGGTACAATAATTTACAAAAGTTATATCTAAAACCTGATAAGCGATGGATCTCTTAAAATCTTACTTTATGTTTCACGGTATCTCGAAACAGCGCTATATCGACCAATTAAAATAAGAGTCTGAATTTTAAAAAATTCAAATCAAATTTGTTTGATATATGAAAACGTCTCATTTGATCAATGTTAAATTATAAAATAATTACAGCTTATTAAAATAAAAAAATTTAAACAAATTTCGTGAAACAGAAAAATCGTACATATCGGAAGTCAAAATCAGACCATTAATATTTAATACATTTTTAATATTTAACTCTATTTTACCTAAGTTAAACTTTAGTCCAGCAGTTTATTTAAACCTTTATTTACCTGGTCTTAATACGTTAAACATCACATTTATATGTTATATTTAACAGTTCTTTACACCATACAAACATAATTAGCCGTACGTTTAACTTTAAAGCTCCTATTTTTATTGAACTAATGATTATGTAGAACTTTACAACATAGTGTTAGACCACTGTTATTATTGTAAGTAACTGT
Source organism: Tegillarca granosa (assembly GCA_029721355.1). Taxonomy (NCBI): domain Eukaryota; kingdom Metazoa; phylum Mollusca; class Bivalvia; order Arcoida; family Arcidae; genus Tegillarca; species Tegillarca granosa. Next base: position 32,113,374 of record CM056602.1, on the reverse strand, counting down.
AAGTAGACAAATAGGTGTTGGTTTTAGACTTGTGTACTTTATGGGTTGCTATTCTATTCATATCTAAAACATTTCAAAATTTATGCTTTTATTTGAAAAATTAATGGTTTATATTTAATTAAAACCTGAAGCAAAATATGCCTTTTTGTGTAGGGATTAGCGGTTTCTAAATGCACTTGGCTGAAATGAGTCAATATAAGAACTTAATTGGTTTTGATTAATTTTAATTTATTTGTGTAAACAGAGACATTTTTCATTTGTTATAACTAGCTTAATATCAAGTGAACAAGTTGTTAGGTTAACCATTAAGGTCAATTTTCTAAAATTATTGTGGATGAGTTGTTCAATACTGAGCACCATTCAGGCATAAAGCTTCAAACTATGAAATGCATGCACGTTTTTTTTTTCGAGTTATCAGGTAGAGCACTCGCTTATCTCTCGGAAGGGCCGCGTTCGATCCTCAAGCGGAGCACTCTGTGAGGATGTGATTTAGTTTCAGGCTTTTCCTACCTTCTGTTGAAATACAAATTAATTTTAAAAGATATTAATTTTGAAAATTTATATATTTTTGTGGTGGGGTGTGGGATTTCGTACTTAATTGTACACGTTTAAAGCAATTCTGAACAGATATTGAGTAAAAACAATTGATATATGACATTTAACCATATGCTCAACGTATTTATGTTATAACATATATGTTGTGTTTATTTAGAGGCCAGAGTACACTTTTTTGGCGGGAATAGCAATCCGCGGATCTCATCTTGTTGTAGGGAAGTAATAATCATTTTGCTTCCTAAACTAAACTAATTATTTGGATACAGCAATATTTCATGTAGTTCTCACATTACCGCATACCTCGATATAGAACAGTCTAACATTGATTTAACATGCTGAAGATAGAAGCAGGTCGTACGTAAACTCATTGTCTCCAATTAGGTATTTTTCCCATAATTGAATAATTTAAACAGCAATTTTGGAACACATACAATAGATTGTCAGTTTCTGAACCGATAACAAATTACAAAAACTATGGACGGATGACGTAGTATCATAATTCAATAATTATTTTGAAAAATGGCATGCAGGAAACAAGATTAGGTATCAAGAGAGCTGATAACAATATATAATACAAACGGTTAACAAAAAAAAAAAAACAAACAAACAAAAACAAAAAAACAAAAACAAAAAAACTAGAAAACAAAGCAAAGCTGAACAAATGTATTGAATGTATATCAAGACCATAGGTTGCAGTTTTGTAGAAACTAACAGTTCTGGAATGGTTGCAGACACGAAGTGCTTGGGAAAAAAACGCAGCCACTGTGATCCATAGGCCTAATTATTATAAAATTGTTCCAAGAGGTCTTTTCATAAGTTTTATAATCCCAAACAAATTTTAAATACTAAAATATCGAGCCTTGTTGGCTAATTTGCTATTAAAACAATCAATGTCTTGAGGGTTAACTTTTCTTACCAATTTAAATACTAACTAACATACTATATTATGTATCGTACATTGACGATAGAGATATTATACATTGTGAATTCATCAACGGTAAACCAAAATTATCAAAACAATGTTAGTCAATTAAAGTTGTTAGGTAAATAAATCCATCAATCATAGTGTTAAGGCACCAAAAAAAAAAAAAAAAAAAAAAAAAAAAAAAAAAAAAAAAAAAAAAAAACGCGTGTAATAAATCAATTCTGACTGATAACGTAACAAAATTGACAAGTGGGGGTTACACACACACACACACACACACACACACACACACACAAAACAAAAACCACAATAATGAACTCGTTAGGATGACGACGCTTTGAACAACCGGGATCTATGAATTAAGAAGTGAACAGTTATTATAGATAAACTTAAAACAACTAAATACAGGAAAGCAGGTATCAACTGAAACAGAACACAGAGCTTGCGATTAAAAACATACACTTTGCATTAACCAAACAGTGTTAGTTACAGGCCTCTTATCACCTACCCAAAAATAGTATTAATCTACGCCCTATCCACTTGTCAACAAACAAAGATAGATCCAGATACTTCCTCATTTACTTAGACAGTAGTATATTTGAGCTTCTTACCACACATTTACCGACAATCGTAGGTCCAAAGCCCTACCACCTAACAAATAGTGGAAAATCGGGCCCTTACCATTTACTTTAAACAATGGTAGGTCCAAACCCCTCACCACCTACGTACAAATAGCGGTATGTCAGGTCTTTACCGTTTACTTTCAGACAATGCTAGATCCAGAGCCCTTACCACCTACTTAAAGTAGTGGAAAGTCAAGCCTTTATCATTTACTTTAGACAATGGTAGGTCCAGAGCCCTTACCACCTACTTACAAGTAGTGGAAAGTCAGACCTTTATCATTTACTTTAGACAATGGTAGGTCCAGAGCCCGTACCACTTGCTTAAAAACAGTGGGACATGTCCAGACCCCTTATCACCAACTCACAAAGACGGGATAGTCCCCGGGTCAAGTTTGCATTTGCGATCTTTTATAATAACGAGCTTTTATTCGTTATCAACAGAAATAGATTCCTAGTACTAGTGCGCATGTACTTACACCTAAGAAACAGTGATACATGTAGGCCCAGACCCTTATCACTTACTCACAAATAGGGGATACTCCCCAGGTGAAATTTGCATTTGCAGAACTTTTCCCATCTTTTACAGTAACGAGCTTCAATTTTATATTAACACAAATAGTTCTCATTACTAGTGCTTGTGTACTGACATTGTACATGGCGTTATAATTAACAATAGACAACTTTCGTTATTTGCTACAAATGTTCATATAATCCAATTATATCTACATAACGTATGACAACGACGACTCTGTTAATACCTTGGTTACAAATTAATATTGACAACAACAATGAATCGTGGATTTATTTACTGGAGGCCAAAACTACAATGTTAAATATATTTCCATCTAGCCAACAGCGTGTTGTTAACTCCAGAACTCCACTGAAGCACTTTGTTTGAAGATTATGTCCATGGTGCGGAATGAATTATTAATGAACATGAAATAAATAAGTTTTGTTTTTTTTTAAATTAACACTTTCTTTTACATGCATGGCTTCTTTTTATTTTGCATGATTAAAAACTGAATGTTATAATTATTTCGTTGGTTTTACCTTGGGCAAGGTTTTAACTAACAGGAAGTTTTTTTGGTACAAACGAAAGACCAAACACGTTGAAGACGTTCTACTTTATGCAAAATTTAAAAAAAAAAATAGCGATATTTATGAAAACGCTTAATACACAATGCGTTTCTTGATCTTAACACACATTTTAAACTTTGGTACACTTGACCATTGGTGTCAAACTGTCAAAAGTTCAAGTGAAACATCAAGTTAGGAACAACTGTATATTAAAACAGATTAGCATTGTATCAAAGACGTCAGAAAATATCAATAAAGAGATTAATGAAATATTTTTAATTGGAAGCATTTCCGGAAAATTTACCTCTGTAATGAGAGGATAATTACATTGATTGTTACAAATCTGCACATAAATAGTATCGTTTTAAGACATAAATTATTTGATGCAAATTCCGCGAGTTTAATCGATGTTTAATTGCCGGAATTAATGTCATAAGGTCATCAAGAAATATTGTCATGGACATGCTCCACTCGTAAATCTATTTGATTCGTAAGTGACACTAAAGTAGAAGCGATTTTATCTTTTATCAAATTTCCTTTCTCTCCCTAGAATGTTTTCTTTACGAAATAATAATAAATTTCAAAAGTCTGTTTTACAAATTATAAATCTGAAAAAAAAAACACTACGGATCAAGGTGAAAAGATAAAACACTGTTCGTATATTGCCGTGGACTAGACTGTCAGCTAATACAATATTCCAGGAATGGAGTTTCTAGCCTGTTATCAATTGTGGCTTGACATTAAATCCTGCTTGATTTCGTTGTTTACAATGAAAGTTAGGGGTTGTCTAATCATTGTCTATAGAATGCACGAAGATGTATGAAGATGTATCGAAAAATTCTTGGTGACCAAGAAGATGATAATTTTCTTAGTTTGAAATATTAGGTCTAGTGAATCTGAACAAAATAAATAAAAAACATATATAAATAAATAAATTACCAGATGAATCTGAAAGACATAAATTAAATATTTTTCAAGATTCTAGAATTCTTGTAAATTAAAGTATATGTATGTGGGCTTTAATTTTTGGTTAGGAATGTCTTAAAGTTATCTGTCAAACGTACAAAAATATTGATAAAGAATCAAAACAAACAAACAAACAAACAACAACAACAACAACAAAAGTAAAAGAGAGAGCCAGAAGTTTCGTCTCGAATAACCAATTAACTATAAATGTTAGAAAGACGTTCCATCGGTACCCACCCCATTTTTTTCTATTTAATTGCGAGTAAAACTGGTGAGTTTTAAAGTTTTGCTGGTATTTACAGAGATTTTCAAATGATTAACATGTTATTTTGTTCTTTGAAGATTTATGTCCTTATAAATAGTAGAGCTACATGTATATTCTTTGTATAATGCATTTTTAGTAATTGTTTTCATGTTAGCACGTCACATAAAATCATTTGCCCAACAAACGTTTTAGAATTTCAACAGTTACAAATGACAAACAAACATTTATATCGCCCATCAGTAATTATGTTATATTACAATTTACTGTCAAAATGAATATTTTACAAGAACATGTTGGTGGTCCGTTCGATTCACACTTCACTAGACGCTATCACTTAGAACGCCTTAGAGAAATGAAATACAATTTTCTTAATTATTTTACTTGATGTTTTTTTAACTGAGCGAACAATGAGTTGTAAACTAAATTCTATTTCATTATTTTAATTATTATTATTATTTTTATTATTATTAATTTTTATTTATTTATTTATTTTTTTTTTGTTTATTGTCGCAAATGTCAAGAAATAGAGATAGGTGAAAAAATTTAAAATATTATTTTGACATTTAATCTGGAATTTGCATATCTTGATGAATGAACAATTACGAAACCCGAAAAGGCCATAGGTCATATCCATGATGCTAGCGAGAGATACATGTTGATGGGAAGATGAATTAAGTAATAATGCTATTATCTATCTTAATGTTTTTTAAATTTTTTATTATTATTTTTTTTCTTTTGAAATTCAAGTGAAACAATTGTAATATTTCCTAAAAATTTAAAAGGATTACATGTCATTATTATAATAATTTGGTATATTTTTAAAATAAGATTAATTACTAATGGATAATTGGCAGTTAATGATAAATTAACTTATATCGAAATGTCACATCTGTAGAAAAAGAAGTTTGCTATGCGTTAACGAAGAATGGAAACGTTTGTATGAGATACTTCAGGAATAGAATGATTAAACTAATATTATCATGTACAGTGCGACTTCCGAATACTGGCCCTTCTCAAAATCGATCACCTCCACATACCGAACACGCGAGATCGGTCCCGAATTTATCTTTCTATTAAAATAAACTTCCATAAAGCGGCCCCTTTGACATTTTGTACTTATTTTTATTTTTGTTTTAAATATTTAAAGTTTAGCACTTTCTGTAATTGTTACATTTTAGTTAAGGAATTAAATTTTCTTGACTAGCTATTAGATTTCAAAAATACATCACGATATTCATAAACATAAGTATTAAATTTACTTACTTGTGTTTGCAGAAAGTTAAATATGTCCAGGTAAAAATAATTACAGGTGTTCTTCCCAGGTGTCCTGAAATTAATTAGTACCACCAGAATTCAGATATTGAAGGTTAATACATCACAATAATCCACACGTAGATGCCGATTTCAATGTTTGAACACTAACATTATTTGAGATCCCACTCTTCATTTAAACATCTCATACGTGAACAATGTATATTGGCTATTAGTGTATTTATTTACTATTCTTTTACAATGGGTTTAATAAATCCGTGGCAGGTCATTAACATCATAAATTCTTATTCTCATTTAATCCTGAAATGTACACAATAGATAAATAAAACTTTAAAATTTCTGCATGAATTAAATTTCTTACTGTAGCTTTCTAGAATTTATCACAATGATTTTAAGACAACCATAATTCAATATTTACAAGGTTTAAAGAGTTCATGAACGTGTCAAGGTTCAATCTGTATAATATGTGATGGCAATTTGTCAATTAAAAAAGACTTTATCTACGATAACCCTGGTTTAGTAAATATTTTGTTTGTTTGTTTTTTTTAATTTATTTATTTCTTTTCTTTCCTCCTTTTTTTTTTTTTTTTTTTTTTTTTTTTTGTTTTTAATGTCTATAAAGTCACATGCAAATCATTTTCAATTTATTTTAGTTTTTTAATTACAATTTATTTATTCCAATTTGAAAGATTCGATTATGAAATGTAATGCTTGAAGACACATCCAATTCATTTTGATCTCGAACGTCCGTTTTCCAGCTTCAAATATAAAACATCGCCGATTTTTATTTTATTTTTTTTTCTCAAAAACCATGGTTATTTTAACACCCCGTTACATATATATAGCTTGCACATTGTTTCGAAAGAAAGGTCAACGAAAGAAATACAACCTGATTATTTGGTCAGAAACGAGTTACATCAACTTACCAAGGATGAATTGTAACACAATCCGTTAAAAGCAGCAGAGTTCTGTCGGGGTTATATATACATGTACTGGTGATCTGTTTAATTTGTGTTTAATTTTTTCTTTACATTGTCAAATATAACTGTGTGTTTGTTCTATTAATCCATTCATCTGTACAAATACTGGGTGTATCATCTCTCAGCAGGTACGTTTTGTCAATATAGGAATTACAAACTGTTTTTAAAAGATTTTTTTATATATCTATTTGACACTGCTAAACGACTGATTGATGTTTTATTCATAACATTACCAGACATGTGATTCTTTTGAATTGTTAGGAAATGATACAATTATATCACAAAAAGTTAGATACTAAAGTCATCTTCCCATCAACATGTTTCTCTTACCAGTATCATGCATATGATATATGACTTCTTCAGGTCTCGTAGTTGTTCATGCATCAATATATGCAAAATTATTTATAGAGAATACCCATTATATTTGCGTTCCTAAAACTTCTATATATACTTACTAGTTCTTGTTGGTGGCATCTAAAAAATTTTTAAAAATAAGTAAAAAAAATTTTACTTGCATTTTTATATAATTAAGAAAGTTCTGGAAATGACGTAACCTTCAAAGCTTACCATCTCTGGTTTGATAAAAGATGTTGATTCATCAGCAAGCGACTAGGCACACCTAGCCATGTAAGGTAAAAAGTATTTGAATGTTAAATGAAAATAATAATATATGTTTTGAAGCCTTTTTCACAAGTAATATGTAAACCCTGGTTTTATAGAACAAGGTTAAATGTACAACTTCGTCACACACACACACACCTCTCTCTCTCTCTCTCTCTCTCTCTCTCTCTCTCTCTCTCTCTCTCTCTCTCTCTCTCTCCACACACACACACACACACACACACACACACACACACACATTTTGCTAGCAATATTATATGATGAGAAATGCATTTAACCAAATTGAATACAGTAGTAATTCATGTAAAATAGTCTACAACTAAAACTTTTATGGTAGTAAGGAACGATAAACACAATAAAAATATTGAAATTTAACATAAAAATGACCAATCAATCTCTATTACTCCTAATTTACAATCTAACTGATGTTGATTTATTTTATGATATTTTGATGTTTAGTTACACCTACAATATTGTTTTATAACTTTTATCATGTTTAAAGTCACAGATAATAAGCTAAATGTTGACTTGGCTTATCGTGACTTTATGATCTGATTTACAAATAATGTTTCCATCGCCATTCGAAATGAGAGAAGTGCCCCCATATTGTAGACTGGGGGGGGGGGGGGGTTAAATAAAGATGGGATAGCAAATTTGGCGGCAAACCGTTCAACTTGCTTTTTACTGAAGACGCATTTATGCACTTTTATTTAAAAATTATATAGGCCGTACCTACGTAAATAAAGGTTATACACGTAATTCTCCATTTTGTGCAATTGCGATCTTGAGTTACGTGAATCCATTAAAATTTTTAAGGTCTAAGGCTTCTTTTTATACTGTTATATATATATATATATATATATATATATATATACAGTATTTGAGAAAAGGTATTTTCACAAAAATCACATTTTTTCAAAAAAAATACTGTCATTGAAGGCATTTTGAGACACAATTGTAATTTTAGTGAAGGGTACACCCATTATATATATACCCGGCGATTTAGGTCTTGTTTAGTCCATCTGGTTTAGGTATACATGGGATAAACTAGAAACCACTTATTGGTCATTGAGAAAAAAGGTATTACAAATAAGACAGATATGATCTCGTTTAAGCTATGTTTGGTCAAGGTATTCCAAAATAAGGTAAATTTATATGATGTTTTAGACAAAGATATCTGCTCTAATCTAATGTTATAATTCTTTCTTTTGTAAGACAATAGGATGTTTTGATATAAAAGCCAAACAACTGAAAAGCAACTTGTCATTATAAACAATCATCTGCCAAAGGATTGCTTAATATTACGTTACCTTGCTATTTAATGAAATGAAGTCGGTTCCACTCCAACCTTACTGAGTAATGAAATTATTTCAGGGATACTGTTTTCATGTGCTATTCTTTCATAAAAAGTCAGAAGTAGTATGTGACACTACAAAAATAAAGTAATAAAGTTTCAATATTATTTACTGAAAAAAGAAATGGATCGTTGATATTACATTTATATCTTAATAAATTGATACACTGTGTAAATTGTTTTTGTTTCACGTGAAAGGTGATTGATATCGTTCATATTTTAAAAACTGTCAAGAAAGTAAGAAACGAATTTGTTGGTATCGTGGGAATATATATTTTTAATACCCAAAATAAAATAAAATATGAAAATTAGCATCTTTTATATATTTAAATTTCGACGGAGTAGAATAGAAACGTGCATTGCACATACAAATAATGCAATTGTATTGTAATATATATGTATTGTATATATAAAATGTCTGGTTGATTTTTTTAAATTATATCTGTATGTATTTGTTTATTTGAAAAGCAAATTGCGATTATTATTATTTCTCACATGACTGTATGAACATAAGCATTTGAATCATTTTTAAGAATTTCCATTTTTTTCATATGACACCACTAATGCCGAGCGCTAGACGGGAATATAAGAATCCATTATGAAATTTATTTTAAACTAAGGTTTGTTCCCTCATACAAAGCATTCCTTAGCTGGATTTGGATTTATATAATTTTGGAACTTTAGATTTATTATTCTCAACTGTTTGGCTTATGTTTTTTATCTATCAAACTTTTCGGTCTTAGTGTCACTGAAGAGGAATTAATTTTCGAAATGTGCACATCTGGCACATCAAAATTTAACTAGTATTTTTGTTATATATTTACTACCCCTGAGCGGGTACCGCTGCTGATAGAGTAAAACTCCCCGAGGGTATCCATAACTCAGTAGGCAGTACTTTGTGCTGTCAGAAAATGTACCATTTAGAAAAATTTTCAGCCGTCTAAAATTTGAAATTAATTTAAAACTAAGGTTTGTTCCTTCATGCAAGGCATTCCTTAGCTGGATTTGGATTTATATCATTTTGGAACTTTAGATTTATTATTCTCAACGGTTTGGCTTTGGTTTTTATCTATTAAACTTTTCGGTCTTAGTGTCACTGATTCTTTTATTTTGGGGTAAGCAAGCTTCTTTTGCCATCAATTTGATAATATTTTGTAGTTTATTTACACCAATAGGGGCGCGTAAAAACCATTTTCATTCATGGTCGGGTTTTTGTTATTTGTTACCACCGCTAGATAAAACGGATCTCCAGATTTACAGAAATCAGCTGGTCGCAATGATTGGTACAACATGTATGTATGCAAGCATCTTTCCCTATTTTCAGGATAGGCATACATCTGCGGTGGACAAAGTCGCACATTTTTGACATCATCACCGGTACTAGTTTTTGTTGTGCGCTCATAATTTTACAAATATTCATCCCCCGTCTCGGGGTCACGTTTTAGTTGGATGTCCCCCCAGCATATTTGCCGGTGATCTTCAGAACCACCTCTAATTCCAAAATGCAAAGTGTCTAAGTACCACAGTGTGTTAATCAACGAAGTTGGAGTAGATGTTCCAAGCTGTTGGTACATTCGTACAGTTTATTTATATCAGTGTCTTAAAGAGGGTCAGCTTTAAGTGGCTTCCCACCTTTACCCTTGGCCTTCAGATCACGCTGTTTTGATCTTAATATCCGACGTGTCTCCTCAAATTCAATGTCATTTGCCATAATTCTTTTACATATTTATGCCTTTTCAATTTCCGATCGATACTGCTAATCATCCCCCTTAAATAGCTGGGCTCGTACTCGCTCCCGTCAACCTTTATAACATTTATAATAAATTCGGGGATATATTTGTTAAGAACATCTGGTGTTATATTTTGAATTTCATCATGGACATTATATCTTTAACAGTTTGACATGTGCAGATGTTTTCCTCAAAGTGTTTTTGTTTTTGTTTTGCTCAATTAATTCTGTGATATCATTAGACTGGAATCGGGAAGCCATGCTTGTTTGTTTGTCAATATAGTACCGGAAATAAAAGGTCACGTGGTCATGTGTATTTCACTATTTCGCTATTTGACAAGAAACGTGCGTGTAATGTTGATTTTTTCAAATGAAACTGAGGCATTGTAATTTAAACTCTACATTTTAAATAAAATAAAATTTAAACAAAAAATTGAAAATAGAAAAGTCACACTTACATCCATTAAAAAATTAACGAATCGTGCATATGTACATCATTTTGTATCAAATTTCAGATAACATGGCAAACGTGTGATAAATTTACATTTTTTATTTGTCAAAAGTCTAACAAGGTGTTAGAAACTAAATACTGCAATGATAACTCGTGTTTGTAACACGCATTAATCATCCGTGTAGTCTACACGACATTATTTAATGTACTATTAATTTCTTCACAATGCAGTACATCGGTTTGGTATGAGAATAATGTCAATAAAATTTCGTTTTGTGGTTTATTGTTACAAGAGAATGTGTTGAAACTAGGTTATGTCGCAGAATAAAACTTGCGCCAGAGTTGCCTGAAATGTATTGTCATCTATAGTGAAACAGACTGGGAAAAGACAATGGAAAGGGACCGGATATATCAATATACATTTTTATTATAAAGCATTTAGAATTAATACCAGAATGTCCACTATTTTGACGATTTATTTTAAAGGTAACATATGTATAAAAGAGCTGTTGGTTTACTCTATTTTAAATGACATTTGCGATATTACATAATATAAAAAACGGGGTGTCACAAAATATTAGCCAGGGTATACGGAGTGTCACAAATAGTAATATACGGGGTGTCACAAAATCGTGAGATAACCGGGGGATTGTAATATCGGGATATACGACTTGCCGAAAATTATCAGGATAAATGGTGTGTCATTAAATATCAGAATATTTGCGGTGTCAAACAGTACTGTATGCGGGGTGTCACAAAATAAATTAGGTATAAGAGTGTCACGAAATACCGAAGTATACAGAGTCTCATAAAAAAGGGCTTATTTTTAATATAAATAGGACTGATTGTAAAATAATTGGGGGTCACTCTGTAGAAAGTCGGAACTTTTATAATCACAAAATGTATATTAAAAAATCATCCGTCGTTTATAAAATTCACTTTTGCAAATGCTTATATTGGTGTTTCTCAGGGTAAACATAACTCAGTAGGCAGTACTTTGTGCTGTCAGAAAATATACCATTTAGCAAAATTTTCAGCCGTCCTAATTGTTGAAATTATTTAAAACTAAGGTTTGTTCCATCATGTAAAGCATTTTTAAGCTGGATTTGGATTCACATAATTTTGGAACATTAGATTCATTAATTTATCAAAACTTTCTGCCCCTTGTGTCACTGATGAGGAATGATTTGCCGAAATGTGCACATATGGCTCATCAAAATTTAACAGGTATTTGTGTTATATATTTACACCATCTTGTTTTACTGTTTCTTTTTATTAACGGTTATTGTATTGTGTTCCTGGCTTCGTTGGCTTCTGCAATATACATGTCTAGAGCAAACATGTGCATCGCCACTGCTTTCTAAAAATAATGAGCGTTTTTGTTGCTGCAATGTATTTTTGATATGGCAAGAATTTAACTTTTCCTATATCTCTTTAAGCCATTAAATGTAATTGTAAAAGATATGCAAAAATCTAACATTCGAATAAGCTTTTCCATCCTATAGATTGTAAAGTATGGGTTTATATAGCATGGATAACAAGACAAACGCAGACTTATGTTACAATCTAGGATTAATCTTGAAAAGCATTTCTCTTAGATTGTCATCTCAACTCGTCAAAGGTTGTACACTTCAGCTTATATAATACAATTTAATTTGTCTAGACGCTTGTTGTATTCATTGAGAATCTTAACCATGAAATTGGTTTGTAAGATGCATTATGGCAATTGTTTTCTGTTGATATTATGTCCAAGTTGAGGTATTATATTCGTACTTGATAAGAAAACATTTGTCTATGCCCTTTTATATCGGTTTATAGAAGATATATGTTACTTTTTTGTAATCATAGCCTTGGTTTCGAATTCCAGATTGTGTTGTCTAAATATAACTTGTTTTCCAGCTTGTTGGGATGATGATTATTTTACAGCTTGTAAAATTTAAATTACACTGGTTCTCAGTTTGTTTTGTTCAGATTACTGATGAGGAATGATTTTCCGAAATGTGCATGTATGGTTCATCAAAATTTAACAGGTATTTGTGTTATATATAGCGTCAGTTTCTAGCTTGTTTCGTCAGGGTAATTTTGGTTTTCAGCTTGTTTTGTCGGGATATCTTTAGTTTCCAGCTCGTTTTGTTAGGGTAATTTTGGTTTTTAGCTTGTTTTGTCGGGATATCTTTAGTTTCCAGCTTGTTTTGTTAGAGTAATTTAGGTATTCAGCTTATTTTGTCGGGACATCTTTAGTTTGCGCTTGTTTTGTTAGGGTAATTTTGGTATTCAGCTTGTTTTGTCGGGATATATTTAGTTTCCAGCTTGTTTCGTCAGGGTAATTTTGGTATTCAGCTTGTTTTGTCGGGATATCTTTAGTTTCCAGCTTGTTTTGTTAGAGTAATTTTGGTATTCAGCCTATTATGTTGGAAAATCTTTAGTTTCCAGCTTGTTTTGTTAGGGTAATTTTGGTATTCAGCTTGTTTTGTCGGGATATCTTTAGCTTCCAACATGTTTCGTCAGGGTAATTTTGGTATTCAGCTTGTTTTGTCGCGATATCTTTAGTTTCCAACTTGTTTTGTTAGGGTAATTTTGGTTTTCAGCTTGTTTTTTCCGGATATCTTTAGTTTCCAGCTTGTTTTGTCAGGGTAATTTTGGTTTTCTGCTTTTTTGTCGGGATATATTTAGTTTCCAGCTGATTTTGTAAGGGTAATTTTGGTATTCAGCTTGTTTTTTCGGGATATCTTTAGTTTCCAGCTTGTTTTGTTAGGGTAATTTTGGTATTCAGCTTGTTTTTTCGGGATATCTTTAGTTTCCAACTTGTTTTGTTAGGGTTATTTTGATTTTCAGCTTGTTTTTTCGGGATATCTTTAGTTTGCAGCTTGTTTTGTCAGGGTAATTTTGGTTTTCTGCTTTTTTGTCGAGATATATTTAGTTTCTAGCTTGTTTCGTAACGGTAATTTTAGACTTCTGCTTGTTTTGTCGGGATATCTTTAGTTTTCAGCTTGTTTTTTATGGTAATTTTGGTTTTTAGCTTGTTTTGTCGATATATCTTTAGCTTTCAGCTTTTGTCAGGGTAATTTTGATTTTAAGCTTGCTTTGTCGGGATATCTTTAGCTTCCAGCTTGTTTTATCAGGGTTATTTTTGTTTTCAGCTTTTTTCATCGGAATAATTTTGGTTTTCTGCTTGTTTTGTAGCGATATCTTTAGTTTCCAGCTTGTTCCGTCAGGGTAATTTTGATTTTAAGCTTGCTTTGTCGGGATATTTTAGCTTCCAGCTTGTTTTATCAGGGTTATTTTTGTTTTCAGCTTCTTTCATCAGGATAATTTTGGTTTTCTGCTTGATTTTTCGCGATATCTTTAGCTTTCAGCTTGTTCCGTCAGGGTTATTTTGGTTTTCAGCTTGTTTTGTCGCTATGTCTTTAGTTTCCAGTTTGTTCTGTTAGGGTAATTTTGATTTTATAGCTTGTTTTGTTCGAATAACCTTTGACGTCAAGTTTTGTTTTGTTAAATTATCTTTGGTTCTCCAGCTTTTTTGTTTAAATACCTTTGGTTTGTCAGCTTGTTTTGTTTAAGTGATTTTGGTTTGTCAGCTTGTTCTGTTGGCGTAATTTTAGTTGTCAGCGTGTTTAGTGCTCTTCATGTTACCTGACACATTATTTATTTTCTCGCAGGTAACAACGTGATTTCCTTATATTTTCATGTTTACTTTTTTTAAATATTGCATGCTAATTTAATCGTTCTTTACTATTTACTAAATTATCTTTGGTTCTCCAGCTTTTTTGTTTAAATACCTTTGGTTTGTCAGCTTGTTTTGTTTAAGTGATTTTGGTTTGTCAGCTTGTTCTGTTGGGGTAATTTTAGTTGTCAGCGTGTTTAGTGCTCTTCATGTTACCTGACACATTATTTATTTTCTCGCAGGTAACTACGTGATTTCCTTATATTTTCATGTTTACTTTTTTAAAATATTGCATGCTAATTTAATCGTTCTTTACTATTTACTAACGTATTTTCTTATCAAGTCTACATAAAAAAACATTTTTGAAATCTACCCTATATTCGGATGAAACATGAAAATATTAAAGTCATATTACGTTTCCAATATGTCATTATTTCCTGTGCATTGCGTATGAAATTAACGCAAAATATCTCAAATATGGTCACATGATCAGACCACAACTAAACAGATTTATTTGTAAAGATAAAATAATGATATACTCTATAAATTTAATCAATAAACTGTCCAATGGTCAGTCAGTATGGGAATGACCAATGTTATCCAAGATAGGCTTTTAGTTTTTTATGTATATAACTCGTCATTTTTTCTTGCTAAGTGTTTTATTTACATTACGACGGTCTTTATTGTTCATTAGCTTTCAGTAATATGTTATCGTTGTTGCAATGGAGACTCAAATGACGAATCATAGTCCGTTACCAAATTACATTTCGATAATCGAATAACTGCAACCGATATCTAATTTTGTATCTCAGACACATCACTCTGAAAATATTTCAATTCCTAATATTTTTAAAACAAGGAAATATTTCAAATATATCAAAACTAAGCACCATTTGTTACATAACTGACTGTGAATATTGTTATTCCTAAACGAAAGTTGTAAAAACACACCGAATCTGAAACAATTGTCTAGTTCCTGCAATTAATCAAGACAGCAGTTTAGGTTTAGGTTTTTCAAAAGAATCGTTGACGTCATTGATTTTTGTGCACTCACAAATCATTTTAAAAAGTAAATTCGATCTCCAATTAGCGCGTAATTTAATTTTATTAAATTTGAATAATTTATACTCGTTTTCTAAAAAAAGGAAATGAAATCAATTTTAAATTATGCTTTGTTCTTCATTCAGATATTAAATGGATGATTTCATTTATCTTTTTATTTGAAAACTTTCTGCTTGTACACATTCCATACATGTCTGTATCAATAGTTTTTCAGTTGAGCAAAGCAGGGTTAATTAAATTAATTGACGTTCAGTTGAAAAACTTGGCATGGACTTTATCAAATAAATCAAATAGTATTAAAAGTGCAACTGTTGTATGCAATATTGCAAATAAATTAAATTTTGATGAATGGTTTGGGAACTACACGTGTACTCAACACAATCTAGAATTAGATTAAGCACTACGGTAGCTCAATTGGAAGAGTGCTCGCTTCGTATGTGGGAGGTCGAGGGTTCGAGTTTAGAGAATATGTCACTTTAAAACATAAAATACAACCAAAAAAAAATTCAGAGGTGGATATCTTTTACAGACGAAAATGGCAAGTGTTAAAAAGGAGTATACTTGCAACTGAGACGCTCGAATGTCATGTAAAAACGCTGTTTCAGTGCTTCGATAAAACTGACAAAATGCCCAAAGTTTGTTCAATAAATATAATAAAAATCTTTGGCTGGTCCTGAAGAGTCTGATATGTGGTTCATGTTCAAGCTACTTTCAAAACGCACATTTGCCTGTTTTAATCCGACATATGCCATGCTGCAAAAGTTGAAACTAAATACACTCTTCGCTGTTTGCGGGCGACGGCCATTCAGCATCTCAATGGTCTGGGGTACGAAGCTCGGCACATTATGTTTATGTCAAACCAAAAAAGAGAAGATTCTCCCGAACTTACAACAGAACTGTCTCAACACAACAGAAAAAAACGTCTTAGTAACTCTTTGTTAGAATTGACTCACCCTGCTAAAATTTAAACACTAAATCAGTTGTACCGCGCCTAAATGGGTCACAATTTAGGTCGCATTATGTGGTCAGTTCCACAAGTTCTAAGAACAATAATGACAGAAACTTTTCAAATCAGATAACATTACCAACATCAAATTAGGTCACTCCTGGTTTCTTTGTAAATTTCAATTTCTTGCACTGCACTTTAAATTTCCAAAATTGACAGTGAGAGTCGTGTCAATCTTCGAGACTGTTCACTCGTTCGTCATACGCCTATGGAAATTCGTTTTTTTTTTAAATAATTTCGTAAAATTGCTATGAAAGTGACTAATTGATGTTTTATATAAAATGTGCAAAACAATGTGATGGTTAATAAAATATTTCATAATTGTTGCGAGTTCTGTGGGGTTTTTTTTCATGGTGTACTATATTTTGTTTACATTGTTACGTTGTTCCAAAAATTGACCCCGCTTCTCGTTGAAGGCGGGAAAATTCAAATTGATGTGACAAAAATTAAAAAAAATAATAATAATTAATAATTTATATAACATAAATATAACCATTGAACAACATAGCAATGGCAGTTATTGGATTATAAATACCATAGCTTTGCAAGGCAAACAAATCATAATGCTTACGCGCGTTATTCAGTTTGCCGGACAAAGACATTTATAATCCAATAACTGTCATAGCTATGCTGTTTAATTGTATTGTATTGTATTGTATTGTATTGTATTGTATTGTATTGTATTGTATTGTATTGTATTGTATCGTATTGTATTGTATTTTGTATTATATTATATTGTATTGTATTGTATTGTATTGTATTGTATTGTATTGTATTGTATTGTATTGTATTGTATTGTATTGTATTATATTGTATTGTATTGTATTGTATTGTATTGTATTGTATTATTTGATTATTTAATGTTGCTGGTGTCAGTAGGATATTTAGGGTGATCGGGTTAACCTGATTGCTTTGCTTAAAAATAAACTCAATAAAAGAGGAAAACCAAAATGATAAGTGAAAGTAATGCAAATATTTAACTCTCTGTAGGCTACGAGAGTACAATTTGTATTTCAAATTACATCCAGTTATGAATAGCGATGAAAATTTAACTGAAAAACATGGAGCTGTTACAAAATTAGGACGCATTTGCCGACGCTTCTTTAAAATGCAAGAGATCCGTATTTACAGTAAAACCAGAATTGTACAGACAGCTACATTCTAGAGACGACAGGCGTTATTTGTTCGTTAACGGTTTACGATGACCGAGTAAAGTATACGTGTATAGGAAAACAGCGGAAACACAAGCTTAAAAATATAGTTCGTGCGTTTAAGTTCACAGAGGCTAAACATTACTGGAGATATTTTTTTTTTCAATCGATCTAGATTAAAACCAGCAACACGCAACGACTGAAAAAAAAACACTTGGGAGTAATTCGGTAGAAAGAGAATGGTAGACTCATGTGATGTGTTGGATATAATTAATTGGACTTTTATTTTACTTTTTTGTCTTTGATAGATTCCTTTGGCTTAATTTGATTTCATTTTATTGGCTTTTTTCATTTTTGGTATATAGGGGCAGCTTAATTGTATTTTTCATGAAAATTAAACTGTGTTACTCTTTTGTGACATTATATAAAGCGTATAGTTTTTTTCACATGCTCATGTAAATTTCTTTGTGAATTGTTGTATATCTAAAAGATACAAAGGGTTTTTTAAGAATAGAAAAGGACGTTTGTAAATAAAATACATAACCTTGCATTAACAACAGTAAAAACTCAAATATGTAGAGAAAAAATAAAATAATTCTCACATATTTTGTGATATATTCTCACATATTTATAATATATTCTCACATATTTTGTGATATATTTTCACATATGTTGCGATATATAATCACATATTTTGTGACATATCTTCACATATTGTGAGATATAAATATGAGCAATAAGTTATTGATGACATTATAGAAAGTATGAGTAGTATGTAACGAAGTACTGTTAGTTGCTGGGTTGTGTGTTATTTTACGTCACATCGGCAAATTTTAGCTAATTGTGACGAAACTTTTTTTATTATTAATTTCGAGTATTAATCATAACGTAAGTTCTTGTGGTCAGATAGTGTACAAGTGATTTTTAACAGGATTATTCTAGTCTGCAATTATGACGATCTAGTACACTCGCACGCATTGTCAAAGATAAACATCACAAATCATTAAGTCCATTATAAAGGTATCAATTAAACCACTATTCTTACGATAAAGGAAAACTTTCTTACTAGTGGTCTACTGGGGTCGAATTCTAAGCGCTAGCGTTAACACGCTTGGAAGGCTAAAACCTTAACCATTTAGCCATCGCGGTCCCCTGGGAGTTCAAGTTAATTTCACAAAAATAAAGAACTTCAAACTTATATCGAAGCTCTGTATCTGACAAGCAAACCGATGCTTCCATACATTCATATTTGTAGTACTTGTATTTTGCCGTTTGAATTTCGACTTTCTGCCTAAAGTACCATAGCACCAATCAATAACGGTTATTCGTCTGCATGTTGATCATTCCATGTTTGTTCTTCGTTTCATAATAATTTAACAAACCCTCACTGTAGATTGCGCCGACAAACTGCAAATTATATACATGTCAACAATGTATTGATTGACAAAATTAATCATTGGAACATCGGATTGGTACAGAAAGTGACCTCCGAATGATTGAGTTCAGTTTTGATTGATTGAATGATAGACACGTGATAGAACGAATTCGTGAACGGGTAGTCGTTACTATATCTACTTTATTAGTATCAATCTATTCTATAAATATGTTCAAATTGGTGGTATTTTGTTTTAATACTAATCAACTGGTAGAAATCAAATTCATGGTAATGAGTCATGGTTAAAGTTTTTTTTTTTTTTTGTTTCAAAATAAATATAAATAAATACTCAGAAATGAAGTCTCGTAAAACTTCGACATGGCATTTCAAATGTTTATATCATTTTCTAAAATAATATAATTCAATACTATCGCTGTTACATTTAATCGAAGCATAGTGTATGGAGTTTTATTTCTAAATCTAAGAATATTATATATATATATATATATATATATATATATATATATATATATATATATATATATATATATATATATATATATATATCATTTGAGCACAAATGACATTATCAAGCTATGATATGGTGTCGTCATTTTAGGCCACATTTTTTAGTTCTTCTCTAAAACGTCACATGCATGTATATACGTTTTTTTATATGAAAATCTTTGTTAATGAAAGTTAAATAATTAAAATGTTCTCCTCTAGATCATCATCTGGCCGAATTCAATTCCATTAATGGTGAAAACCCTTTGTGAATGCGTGTTTAAATTTGTGTCTTTAATGGCTGTCTGAAATTAAATTCAAATAAGTGAACAGGTTATACTGTGGCTCCGTTTTTTAAAAACAAACTTTCATTTTTCTCTCAAAATTGACATGTATATGATCTGTTTTATAGAGTTGATGTGTTACGTTTCAGTTTCGTGTTATTGTTTTTTACTTGACATATTTTTAGAAAAGGACAAAGACTGGCAAGGTTTAAACAAACAATGTTAAAGAAAATATGTTTGTTTTTTTCCATGTTAACTTTATGTAATCTTCACGCACGTGTATCTGAATTTACAATAGATATAGAGTACAACTAAATTATTTGTTTATTCTAGTTCTGTTGCGTCTCTTTGCTGATATTGGTCATAGCAATGATGCTAGCCACAAACAACTCTCTCTCTCTCTCTCTCTCTCTCTCTCTCTCTCTCTCTCTCTCTCTCTCTCTCTCTCTCTCTCTCTTTATTATAAGTTCCACAATGTTTCTATCACTATCAGTAACATTTATTTCTAGTTTGACATTTGCTGGTATTTGTCATAGTAATGATGTTAGGTTTTTATCATTAATTATTATATTTTTAGCATTAATTTTTTAAAATTTATGGTACTGATATCTGTTAATCTGTTATTTAAATAACATGTCTTGAATTATGTTGGTTATGTGCTACAAATTTCAGATAATAACAGACGCTTAATGGACATCGATGGTATACGTATCAGGTAATAAAATGTTAAAATGTCATTTCAGAGTGAAAAGTAGTATTCGTTTTGATAGATAGAATAATGTTTTGCTGGTTAAAGGTGTATAATAAGGTAATGGAGTTTAACGCCCAGTCAAGAAGTCTTTTACCTACATCAAGGCAGTAAATTCTGGGATAGTGGGGGTAACCGGAATGCCCGGAAAAAAAACCCAACAAACCTAGGCCGTAAGAGGCATTGTACATAATCCATAGGCACGGGCTTTAATGGTTAAAGGGGAACAACTCTTACTTACTAACGTGTTTCAATGTATGTATTTAATAAGTACATTTTAAATGTTTAACTCCTACTTCCTGTTAGTAAATCTAGATGCCATTTTCATAAACAATACATAGTGGCTTTTATTGATTAACTCCCCTGCCATAGTCTCCGCGAGTGAATACTAAGAACTAGCATTTTTATTGAGTTTTTACTGTTAAATATTCTATAATGTTGAACTAAATTAAGTAAATTTGATTAAAAACTTCGAACTTTTTTTAAAATATATATATATATATATATATAACACAAACAACTGAATAAATGTTCTTGCATTTCTTAAGTAAGCACTTTTACTTCCCAAATGAAAAAATTTCCGAAAACTTGCAAAAAACAGAGTTCGGTTTTCTACCTAACCACTTTATTAAAATAGTTATCTCCCTTTCATACGAACTATTATTTATCATATCCTGGTAGTTGTTACAAAAAATGCTCCTTAGCCATTATATTTATACCAAATCTAATCTAATAATGTGTCTTTTTATTTATTTTTTAATTGTCAGTATTTCGTTCCATCGCTATCAAAATATAAGCCGAAATTAAGAGCCTTTGCTGCAACACAAGCTAACTTATGTAACGGACTGAACAAACGTGCTTAATGATTTGACTTAATTAGAATATGTAATAATAATTTGCAGTTTCTGACTTTAGAACTTTTATAAAAAACCTTCAGAACCTTTAAAAATCTCACTCTTTCCGAAAACTTCTGGTTCAAATTTATGAGAGATTAATGCACTTTATGCGCATTGCCATTCAAAGCCTATAATATAACAATTGGACTTTGTTTAGCAGTGAGATCGGGGTTATAAAGACGCTTACATCTAGAGGAACAAGAATAAAACTGAAAGACAACAAATTTATATGTACCTGTGACACTGGTGATTTCACTCGATGGCTTTTATTAGCATCAAAATAATGATTCATTTTAGCAACTAATGATGAATAACGCTACTTGGAAATTTTAACCATCTTAAACCACACCAGATATGACCTTGTCCTTTGGTTATTCTTTTAGGTTTGGTTGACTTTCGAGTTTTTAGAAACAGATATTTTATTTTTGTCGGTTATCGCATACAGATGGAGACCTAACTTTGGTTTGCTGTGAGCTAAAAAAGATATAAAGAAAATAAAGAGATAAGAGATAAAAAGGGAAACATTTTCAGAAGGATGTTTACCAGCAGAGTCTAATACAGATATGAGAAGTGAAAACATTTGAAAGAGTAGAAAGATCATTTTTGTCATAACAGTAGCTTTCCTTAAGAGTTCACGGTTAGGTTTAGAATTAGACCAAGAACGATGGAGACCTCTAAGAAAAAAACTTATTTTTTGGGGAAAAATTAGGAAAAAATTAAAAACAAAATTTAAAAAAAAAAAAAAACACGTTACCGTCTAGTGCTCATTGCGGCAACTCACTATAATACCAATATAAAGAGAATCTATTATAACTTTGAGGTCGTAATGGGAAATAACGATCGAGTCGTCAGATTTTCTTCGTGGCTAGCATATGAATAAAAGACATGCTACAATAACAAATAACGTTTCACTCACAGAAGAATGTGAACCTACGCGACAAAACAAAACAAAACAACGATATTTCTCTTTATACGTATATAAATCTTTTAGTTAAAATATTATTATTCGTCATCAATATATATTTTTTTCTTGTTGTTGTTGTTGTTGTTGTTGTTTTCATGTAATTTTTTCCACTAAATTATGACCCTTGCCAATTGAAAAATTATTCCTCGTTCAACAAAGATAGGCTACACCTGCGCACGCGGGTTGTAAAATGGAAAAAATATCGTACCACCAATTCAGTGAGACAAATCTATCACATATGCCAGAAATATATATATATATATATATATATATATATATATATATATATATATATATAAGAAGATAAAAATAATTTTTAAAAAAAACATACTGGTGAGACCATTATGGTTGCGTTAGATAACGAAAGGTGTTTTATTTCACTTGCTAATCGTCCTAGGACTGATCACTAGAATAGATTAAAACACGATTCCTTATTGATCTCCCAACAAAAGTAAAGAATAATACGTAATACATTACATTGTGTTAGTAGTCATGTTAAATTTATTGAAATTCTTTTAATGGGTACTTTTGAATAAAAGCTATAAAATATATAATTAATGCACGCTACACTATAATAATATATACATAACGTATACAAGGAAGTATTGTTGAGTTGAGTTGAATAATTAACGTCCCAGTCAAGAATATTCAAGTTATATCGAGACGTCGCGAGCTATAGGCTGAAAGTGCAGAAATTTTGCATTAACAACAGGGTTCTTTATCATGACACGCCTACCATGATGACACGGGACCTCGTTTATTTTAAGTTCACATCCGAACTCATTTTCGTAATACCGAGTGCTTGGCGAAAGAACAGTCACTACCCACTTTCAAGTCTTGGGTCAGACCCGGCCGGGGTTCGAACACACGACCTCCCGAAGAAAGAATGAATGTGTGTGTGTGTGTGTGTGTGTGTGTGTGTGTGTGTGTGTTTTAATATTTTATACAATGTTTTCCTCTGTACATGTATTATATTATTTTTATTTTATTTTTATTTTTATTTTATTTCATTTCTTTTGTTTCTTTTTTACAATGCTTTTAATGTAAATTTTTGTCGTAATGTCCAATGATTATATTTTTCATTAATTATAATACACGTGTAGTTGATTTTTTATGTTTTTGTTGTATAACTTCGACTCCATATAAAGATTATCTGGGTTTATTGCATTTGTATTTTTACAGACCTGAAAGCCTTTTATCCAGGCATTACAAATTTTGTCGAGTTATCTTAGAAAAGAAAAAAGAATGAATTTAATCTATATGTAAGTACTTTTTAAATTTTAATACAATTCAGATCAATTTCATGATAATTTTTATTGGTTTACACATATACAGTCATAGTTAAATGTACACTGGTAGCAAACAAGAACAATATTTATCTTCCGAGAGTTCCATGTTCCTTCTCAAATTTGATTGTTTTTTTTACGGGACGGGTGTAGCTAGCTAGGCAGGAGGTGCTAACCCTTCCGGAGGACCCGGCCTCAACTCCAAACCCCATGGTGGAAGTTCACGTGTAAAACTAAATTTGGCCAGTTTTTAATTTTTCTATTGAGATTTGTACAAGAACTGGTATGTTTGTAATTTATTATTACAATTCGATCTTTCCTATATAGTTTAGTTTAAACATATTTTATTGCAAAATTTTGTACAATAGGATTGGAAATGAGTTGTACATCTTTCCTATATAACACAAAAAATAAGTAAATAAATAAATAAATTAATTAATTAAACAATAGTTATAAAGAATAGAGATACAGAAAACAATAATACTAAATAATTAAACATCAAGTTCGCATGTGCATGCACCTGAAAATTAAAAAAAAAAAAAGAAAAGAAAAAAAAAAAAAACAACTTTTAAAGAAGGAAGTTGTTCACGAGTCCTCTGGAACAGTAATTACTTAACATTAATTTTTTGCACCAAAACATATTTCTTTAGGTTATGTAATTATTATATAATTCCTGCATAGTAACAATAAAATAACTCTTAACGAAATTTAAAAAAAAAATAAAAATTAAAAAAAAACTTTTTCTATAAATTTGGCCGAGGGTTAACATATGCATGCGTGCGTGTTTCAAAAACCCAAGACAAGTAGAACATATTGGATTTAAAAACATCTTTTTATACTCTATTTCACACACATAAAGAACATTTTAGACAGTTAAACGTTTATTACAATACTGCTCTCTCAAAGAAGTATTTACTTTCCAAAAGGTCAAGTAATGTTGCATTAGGTTGTTTTAGCAAACTGTCAGCTATAGCATCATCTTGCAAAACAAATCTCAAGGATAAATCTACATACATGTTCACTAGGTACGTGAGAATTTAATGTTTAAGTGTTTTTTTCCTGAAAAATTTTGATTAGAAATACACCTTAATTGTAATAAAAGCAATTTCATTCATTGTGAATGTAATGAACCATAGACACAATGGGGCAAGTAACAGACACCTCCTAGTTTCCAAATAGAGTTGAGTTGAGTAATGGTGTTTAACGTCCCAGTCAAAATATTTAACTTACATCGAGACGTCGCCCGCTATAGGCGAAAGTGCAGAAATTTTGCCTGTGCGTTGCGCTGATGGCACCACACAGCAGGACTCTTTAAAGTTCCACGCCGTATCACGGGACCTCGTTTATTTTAAGTTACCATCCGAAAGAACCGTGTTTTTCATTTCGTAATGCCGAGTGCTTGGCGAAAGAACAGTCTCAACCCACGACCTCCCACTTACGGAGCGAGCATTCCACAACTGAGCTACCACAGTGGTTAGTTTCCAAATAGGGCCCGGAGCAAAAGTGGTAGCGATAAAATAAAACATATATTTTAATTATAATACTTTTACATTTTGTCTTGTGTATGGATCATACGATAGCATCATTTTATTTTTGTATTTATTTATTTATTTATTTTTATAATTTAATTATTTTATTTCATTTCATTTCATTTCATTTCATTTCATTTCATTTCATTTTATTTTATTTTATTTTATTTATTTATCTTATATTGTTTTTATATAACCAAGTTCCAATAATACATCAAGATAAATCATTGTACTTTCTCCCTTGGTTACAAATGTCTATACAGGCTACATTTTATTTGCAAAATCTGGTTTGAAATAACTTGATGAAGTGGAAAGCGTTGATCAATCACTGCATTTAAACGTTGAGAATTTGTTAATTTAAAGGTACGATATCTAATAAAAATGATATTATTTTCTAATTTCCCGAATTCAAGACGTCACATAGGAAATGATAATATGAAAAATTTGTCTTGTTTTAGAATCCACGTGACCGTTTGTGAACAGGTAGACATTGAAACACCGACTAAGCCTATGGCTGAAGACAAACGACAGATAAAAAACGACTGTCAGAAACATTTTTCTTTAAATATACATGACATATACTGCATAATAATATGAATGATTAAAAAAAGTCTGTTCAATTTTGATATGCTGTATGAGGACAATTCAAAAATGTAATTCTCATTCTGATTTCACAAAATAAAATCAATACCGATAAACTGTCATTTAATGAATTAGATATCAATCATAAACCACTTAGCATGGAGTAAAAATAATTACATAATTCTGCTTTTACTCTCATTTGACACTGGTTAGCCGTGAATAGCTGCAATTGTGCTACTGCTGCTTTAAACAATAAATCATTTACTGATATTTTTATTTCTTTACAATAATCTAAAACTAGAGAACCTTTACAAAGTTGTTAGCCATGGTAAATATTTAAAATTTATTCATCTATTCGACAGACCGTTTCACTGTTGTCCCGTCATGTTAAACTCGCTATAAACATATATGCAGAAGTTTGAATACATATATATATATATATATATGCTCTACAACTGACGTTTTTGTAACAATACCTTTTAGTTTCTGACATATGCAGACATTATTGCATGACTGATGTTTTTTGAGCAACAAATTTTAAGAGATGTTTTGGAGAAATATTGTTTTCTTAACCCGTTCCATTACAATCTGTCATATTTAAATACTACGGTTTTGAAAACCTTGCTGTTTTCCATAGATGAAAACAGATAAAAATTTGAATGTTTTCTTTACACGAGACTTATAAGAAGCATTTAAACAATGACTAACGATCACGTGATAACAAATCTGAACAAAGAACTGACAAACACGTGAAACAGATTTTGTAATGGCTGCCCTAAGTAACATATGATGGATGCCTTGAAGCCATTGACTTAGAGTGGGGTGAGTGGGGTAATGGTGTTTTACGCGCCAGTCAAGATTCTTTCACTTATTTCGAGGCCCGGAGTGCCCGGAGAAAATCACCGACCTTCGGCAAGCAAACTGACAAACTTTCTCACACTAGGATCTGTCTTGAGTGGGATTCAAACCAATTGACTTAGAAACACCTGATACAAAAATGGGATAAACTAAAACAGAAACCCCTGATAGAGCTATTCAAACGATTTGGAAACACTTTACAGGTATCAACGACTAATATAGCAATAATAGAGCAGCCATATTGTTTACTTGCGAAACCGTTGTATCCGATTTTTATCCGATTGACCTATGACCTCTTTTGATTTAGTGCAAATTTTTTATTCGTGTATAGAACACTGGATCAACCGACTCAGTGACACATGATAGGTACTTTTAACTAGTTAAAATGAATACGCGTATAAACCAGTAATCTCGAACTTTGTTGTCATATTAAAACACATTTCAAATTGTCAAAAGATATTTTAAATTTTAAATTTAATCCAGACAGTCTGTAAGAAACAAATTTAAAGTTCAACAAAGAACATTTTAAAACTTAAAATATAAGTTACACATGCATTTAATTCTTTATTGTGTGCTTCAATACACAGTTTTAGACAAGTAACTTTTTATTTTTTCGGGGACTTCCCTTAGTTATTTTTTAACTTCCTGATAGATATCTTATAATACTAAACTTTGTCGTAAATACCCGACTGAACATAATAAAAAAAGAATTAATAGTTTAATTACTTTATATTCGATCCAAGTATTTTTTCATTGTATTGTACTTAAAACTGGCACATTTCTTCTAGTTAATGTACACAAAATTCAAATGTAACACGTGATAAACAGGCAACAGATGAAATATATGCCCGATTTTGAAACGGGCAACAGATGAAATATATGCCCGATTTTGAAACAGGCAACAGATGAAATTTATGCCCGATTTTGAAACAGGCAACAGATAAAATATATGCCCGATTTTGGCAATTTAACATGTGAAGCAGTATGATCGGGGCTAGTGTGAATGATGTTATTTATTCTTAAATGATAATTTTTGAAGATTAAGTTAAATGGAAAATTTGTTACTTTTTCTTTATCAATAGAATTAACTCTAAATTAATAATTATATTCTTATGTAAAGTTTGCATTCAAACGAATATTCCCTTTGTTTTTATATTTATCCTTTATTGAAAACAGACATCTAGAAATAAGCTAACTTTAATCTTATATCATAAACTGTTCCAGGCTTACGACAAACATTTCGTTCAAATTAAACCACTAACACTGAAGCAGACAGTTTTTGTCGAACCAGACACTTCGTCAACATTAAACCACTAACACTGAAGCCGACAGTTTTTGTCGACCTAGGCACTTTGTCAACATGAAATCACTAACACTGCAGCAGACAGTTTTCGTCGACCTAGGCACTTTGTCAACATTAAATCACTGACAATGAAGCAGTTTTTGTCGAACCAGACACTTCGTCAACATTAAACCACTAACACTGAAGCCGACAGTTTTTGTCGACCTAGGCACTTTGTCAACATGAAATCACTAACACTGCAGCAGACAGTTTTTTCTCGACCTAGGCACTTTGTCAACATTAAATCACTGACAATGAAGCAGTTTTTGTCGACCCAGACACTTTGTCAACATTAAATCACTAACACTGAGGCAGACAGTTTTTGCCGACCAATACACTTTGTCAACATTAAAACACTAACACTGAAGCAGACAGTTTTTGCTGACCGAGACCCTTTGACAACATTAAACTACTACCATAGAAGCACATAGTTTTTGTCGACGCAGACACTTTGTCAATAATAAATCACTGACACTAAAGCAGATAGTTTTGTCGACCCAGACACTTTGTCAACATTAAATCACTGACACTGAAGCAGACAGTTTTTGTCGACCCAGACACTTTTTCAACATTAAACTATTAACACGAAAGCAGACAATTTTTGTCGAACCAGACAATTTGTCAACATTAAACCACCGACACTGAAGCAGACAGTTTTTTGCTGACCCAGACACTTTCTCAATATTAAACCACTAACACTGAAGCAGACAGCTTTTGTCGACCCAGACACTTTTTCAACATTAAAACACTAACACTGAAGCAGACAGTTTTTGCTGACCAAGACCCTTTGACAACATTAAACCATTAACACTAAAGCAGATAGTTTTGTCGACCCAGACACTTTGTCAACATTAATAAGCAGACAGTTTTTGCCGACCCAGACACTTTGTCAACATTAAACCATTAACACTTAAGCAGATAGTTTTGTCGACCCAGACACCTATTCAACATTAAATCACTGACACTGAAGCAGACAGTTTTTGCCGACCAAGACACTTTGTCAACATTAAACCATTAACACTTAAGCAGATAGTTTTGTCGACCCAGACACCTATTCAACATTAAATCATTGACACTAAAGCAGACAGTTTTTGTCGACTCAGACACTTTGTCAATATTTGTCACTGACACTGAAGTAGACAGTTTTTGTCGAACCAGACACATTGTCAACATTAAATCATTGACACTGAAGTAGACAGTTTTTGTCGAACCAGACACTTTGTCAACATTAAACCATTATACTAAAGCAGGTAGCTTTTGTCGACCCAGACACTTTTCTCACTTTAAACAACTAACACTGAAGCAGACTGTCTTTTTTTCACTCCAGACTCGAGACAGAACGGTCTAGTCACAATTAGTAAATACATTTCTACTTCATTTTTTTTAATATATACCTTTTTATGGCTTTTTATGGCTTCAGAACGTAAACTAAGTACGTTTGTGTTTTACGATATCAAAAATAATTCAAATGTTTTATGTAACCAAGTAAAACCTAATTATAACAATAAAACACAAATATACCAGTCCATGTCCAAATCACAATAAAATGACCAATTCAGCTATACACGTGAACTTTCATCAAGGAGTTGAGACCTGGTGCTCTGGAAGGGTTAGTACTTCCTGCCTAGCTAGAGCTAGCTTCTCCCGTCACGTGCAAAATCAAATTGAGAATGAAAGGAACATAGCACTCTATGAAGTTAAATATATATAGTATAAGTTTGGATACATTGACTTCGTACTTATCAACAATATTATAGTGAAAGCCATAAAACTTTTTAAGTGCCTTGATTAAGAATAATTCTAGGGAAAAACACCGTGTAAAGAAGTGATCGATATATATATATATATATATATATATATATATATATATATATATATATATATATATATATATATATAGATAGATAGATAGATAGATAGATAGATAGATAGATAGATAGATAGGACTTTGATTAAATTTGTCCATATCTCCATCATTTGTTTTCAGAGTTTGATTTAACTGCTATTTACTCGTTGCTAATATAGTGATGCAAAATTGATATTTGCTGTATAAGACACTTAATGCTATCAATTATTTTTTCTTTGCTTAACGTAATAGGAAATTAGAGTTAGGCATGATAAGAAACAACAAAAAACAAAATCTATTAAATAAAAGAACTTTATTTTTAAAATAACACCCAAATATCAAAATAATACAATACAGTCAAACCTATCTATAAAGGCCACCCTTGGAATCAATACAATTGACCTTAATGGACCAGTGTCCTTTATATACAGGTCCAAATAATATAGACAAAGAGCAAAGGGGATAGAATTTTATTGGCCTTTGAAAGCAGGTGGCCCTTATAGAGAGGGGGCCTTTAAGGCAGGTGTGACTGTATTTTTAAAATTATACTTAATAATTACTATAATATAATATATTGAGTTAACACGTATAAGCACAGGTTACACTGGAAACAAAAACAAATAAAAAGTAATACAGATTTTTTTTTTAAATTCAAATCTAACGAAATTGAAATGCTTTAAGGTAAACTGAATACAAGAAAAATACATCAAATTTTAAAAAAGACTACTGTAAAATAAGACAAACATCGAAACCAACACAATCTTAAAAATATCTACATACACGGGGAATTAGTAGCAAAATTAGACGACGTAATATATAAACATGACACAATAATATCATCTGTAGTTGACTCATGATTATTGTGATTTCGTCTTGTCAAAATTCGATTATCGGTCGTGAGTGATCAGTTATGATTGCTCAGTACTTCCGCGTAGCATAGTCGAATTAAGAGGGTATTATTACGGATTAATTCTTGAATTATTAGTTGTGGTTAAACACTGTCGACAAACTAGTAAGAACTTGGCTGTTACAGACAGAGTGAATAAAGCTCAGGTTTATAAACTCACTTGTGTTGTTGTTTTGTTTCGCTTCATTACATTTGCCATGATCAGTAATTGACCATGTGATTAAATGTTAAAAATGTATTCGAGTTAAAGAAATCGATTTTCCATTGATTTAACATCGACATATTGAAATTATTGTTCGATCGGGCGTTGATCATCGGTCGCGAGTAACTAGAGTTCGAATAATCGATTTCTTATCTGTAATTTATAGGTAAAAATGGGGACTTATCTGATTGGAACAAGCAGATGGCTTAAAAAGAAATTCCCTTAAGAAAGACCTTCTAATGAAAGTCTGGCATAACATAATATGTTCTTTGATACGATAAATCACGTCATAACTTTAATAAACTTTTTAACTCGAACCGTATTAAAACGATCACAATCCCCCCCAAAAAACAAGTAAAAACTTCGAAAAACTGGCATATTTAATTATACACATGAACTTCCATCCAGGAAGTGAGGCCGGGTGCTCCGGAAGGGTTGGTACCTCCTGTCTAGCTAGCCGTACCCGTCATGTGCAAAGTCAATTTTGAGAATGAAAGGAAATTAAAAAAAATAAGGTAAGAAAAGAGAATCGCATCAAAAATATAGACACTAATTAATAATCATATAGCTTATATTATTAACCAATCAAACTAATAATATATATGAAGACGAATTGATAATTTAATTTTACGCATATATAAGAAAAAAATATAATTAAGAAAGATAATTCTGAAAAAATGCTTTACTTAACTTAATGATAAAAACAAAGTTGCACATATTGTCGGTATAATCGGAGATTTCCAGCTATTGTCCCAACAACAAGTTTGTATACTACCTTTTACCTTTTAATGCCAGGTAATGACTGGTTAAATTTCTATCCATTCACCCGACAATAGGTGTCACAAATATTACTAGAACATAAGCAATGATTTGTTTTTGTTTTACATGTATAATAAAAATTATGTTTCTAGAATTGTCTGATGTGGCAAAAATCTACGAATCTAGACATGTAATTAATGTATGGGTTTGTAAACGCCGATTAAGATAATAAGAGATTATAGTATGCATGGACTTCTTTATTGTCAAATCTCCCATACATCTGAATGAATCGGAATCAAGTCTATCTATTTATAACCTTTCAAATATGTATATAGTCATCAATTTCTTTCTTGAACTTGACCTTTATTGAAAAAACGATTTTGATAGTGAAATTGAGTGCTCATTATAGAAAATGCAACTTATTCTCAATTTTGAGGTAAATGTAAATAAAAAAATGTCGCGCTACTAACTTCTTAAAAAAAAGAACAATTAAAAAATCAAAATGACACAAATAAATTATATAACTACGTTTCTATCATGATGAAACATTTCTTCTGAGTTATCTACAGTAACATGGTTTTCAAAAGACTTTTCTAATTTTCTCCAAAAAAAAGCTAATGTCTTCTTCGGAATTTGTCATTGGGTATTGCAAAAACAATATCTTTGAATGCAAAGTCTTTATGATATCCGGGCAGTTTTTTTATTGCAATATCACCTTTCAATATTAATAAGATATTTTTTTCGGTATACATCTTATACATGTACATTCGTGCTTGATCAAATTCAAAACCCAACCATGGACTCTTAAGGAAAGCTTCTGTTATGACAAAAATTATCTTTCTACTTTTTCGTATGTTTTCACAAATCATGTCCGCAATAGACTCTGATGGTAGGGCATCCTTGTGATAGTAAAATGTTTTCACTTTTACTTGTTCTTCTAAAAATTTAATGAGCTCACGGCAAACCCAAGGTACATCCTCATTAGAGGCTGCTATGAACACGTCGTAGGTATAACAGTTAGGTGGTTGTCTTGGAAACAACCGCCAATATGACCGAAATATAAAAAACTCAACTTCTAGTCTGTACCTGTATGTGATTACGGATACCAGTAAAACGACGGTCAATATAAAAATTCCTGAAATCGAAAAAATCAACCAAAACTTTGAAGAACAACCAAGGTCAAGGTCATATCTGTTGTTATCCATGTCCTGTAAAAACTTCCATGTACCATTTTTCATCACACAGTGTATTCTTTCAAAATCTATCATGGCTTTGATGCTAAAAATCCATCGAATAAAATCACCAGTATCACAAGTACATATAAATTTGTTGCCTTCAAGATTGACTCTTGCTCCTCTGGATATAAGTGTTTCTATAACCCATCTATCTGATTCGCTAAACAAAGTATAATTGTTATACGAAATATCTAAAAATTTCAAACGTTTTAAATTAACAAGATTGGTAGGAAGTGGAAGTAAAAAGTTTCCAGATAGAATGAGAGATTTAAGAGAATTTGATTGATCATTAAACATATTCAGACCTAAATGCCGTAAATTATTATACGAAATGTCGAATGTGTTCAAGGTTAGTCAAACCTTGAAACAGACTTCCATCAGGGATGTTTTCAAGCCCTTTATTTAAGTTTGCGTTTATTGCTACAAAGACTTTTAATTTAGGAAAATATTGTAAAAACTCTGGAACAAGGTACTGACAACGAACAGATGAAATGTTAACCTATAAGCAAATTTGGAAATCCTTTCCCCAAAAGCTGCATTTTAGTTTTGAAAATGAAACATCGATACCTGTTATGTTTTCACCACCAATAACAGATATGTCAGATGTTGTTGTATATTTAATAGTATGAGAAAAATTAACAAATTTTAAACTTGGAGGTACAAAAAATACCTATATCACTTGGTCTGTTTTCCCCGCGTTTTTTATATTGAATGTCTTTTCGAATGGCAATGCTACTTTTATCTCCACTTCTTCCGCTAAACACTTTTAACATGCAGCACATGTTCAAATATTCTAAATTACGTAAAAGGGGGAGTGCAAACAACGAAGGAGTATGTAACAAATTACCTGATACGTCCAATTTCTTTATACATGACCTAGAGGTAAAAGCAATTAAAGCCGAGTGTTGTATATGTAAAATGTTATTATAGCTTAAATCCAACTCTGAAGTACATATTTGTCCTAAATACTTAAAATGTTTAGGGATTATTGTGATAACCGGGGACAAATTCCTACTAACATTGTTACCTAGTCTCAAATATTCAAATGTTCTTTTTACAAATGGCCATAATGAGTCTAGAATTTTAAGAATTGTATCCTGACCACTGACTGTCAGACCTTTTAAATGTTTAAAATTCGTGAATGAATCATTGTGCAATAATGCTGCTCTAATATTAAGATATTCTATTGTGTTGTTTTTAAACCCTTGAAATATTTTGCGTGAGTAAATGATATTTTGATCGCAGATTCTTAACTCTTTAAGTCTACTAAAGTTTTGAAATATTTGATCAAACTCCAAATCCTCAAATCCTGGTATATGTAACGACTGTAAATTGGTTAATGCCGAAATTGCTTTTTCTACACGGAACTCCTCGTTATCCTGTAACTGATTCCCACACATGTGTAAGATTTGTAAATTTTTCAAATCATTGAATACATTTTCACTAAACGATCTTTGGTTTAATCCATTGTCGCCCAAGTACAATTCTTTAAGATCAAACAAATTGCAAAACGATTTGCTGTGAATAAATTGGATATTATTATCATCTAAAGATATTACCTCAAGGGAGTTCATATCTTCAAATGCGTCTTTAGGAACTGAATAAATACTATTGGAACTAAGTAATAATTGTTTTACGTTGTTAACTCTGCATCTTGGGACACGATAGAAGTTTTTGGAACTACAGTCTACAATAGTCCCTTCAGTCTTATGCACACCTACGGTACAATTCCCACATTCATTATAGATATAGGCTGGTGTTTCACCTAAAAATAACGAAAAGAATTCAGTAATTTTCAACAATTTTTGTACTTATATAAACAGACCAAACTCGGTAGAAAATAGCAGATTAGTTTAAGCATTTCTGTAGTAGCGGATTGGTTCTTGATTTTAGCCTTTTTTAAGAAAATGCATTTATAGTTGGTCTGTTAGTCAAATAGATGTTAATCTATGACAATTAGTTTTTATATTGAGGCAGTTCTGTTGGTGCAAGAAACCAACATCCGGGATCCATCATTTTATCTTGAATGAATATATACAAACTTGCATACTATTCAACATGAGGTCACCTTACAACCTTATCCCATCACACCCAATCCACCTCGACGACATACAGAATGTGTTTCTTGAAGTATGATTTAATATTGTGATATTTCTTAAAGCTGGTCTCTGTTGCAATAGCGAATATTGAAAATATAAATTAAATAACAAGAAAATCCAACTATAATGTTCAATTGAAATTGGTATATAGAAAAAGCCTAAATATAATATATTGTGAAAAGCTGGTGCGTATTAAAAATTTATTGAGAGAGAACATATTTCCCTGTAGAACGAAACAATATATATATATATATATATATATATATATATATATATATATATATATATATATATATATATATATTAATCAAAATATACAGTATATTCAAATATTTACTCACTGTTACAAGTCTTTATTATATCCAGCCACAGTAATGTAACTATGGTAATAATAAGTCCCATCACGTGTCCTATCATTGTTATCAATCAATCTGCTTCTTATTTAAACGATCTACAATTTTTTCTAATATTGTGTTAAATTTATATATAACAATATACAAAAAATAAGAACTTCACATCAATATCAACCTTAATTTGTTTTCGATACTGCATATGATTAAAGTTAGGATTTGTAAAATGTTCAAGTAAGTACCGTTTCGTTGTTTGTAGAAGTTTCTGAACAAGATAATATCTACCAAAATTAAAACAAAATATATGCAACACAGAGACAGAATGAATAAAACACTTACCATGAATAGGACACTTACGTTGTTGCTGTAAAAAAAATCGAAGTAAAGCACATTTATGTCAAATAACTGATATATAGTTATAATAAAAATACACCAAATGAAACTAGTTCAGCAACAGTAAAATTGCCGTAATCTCCGATAAGGCTTTCCAACTAAACCATATAATGGCTTATATATCCTGTTTTTACCAGGGGAAGTATTAAAAAAAATGAGTTTACTTCCCGGTTATCAATTCCATAAATTAACTATTAAATTTATATAATAAACAGAATATAATCTTGTGCTAGTTTTACCAGAGGAATCATTCTTTTGTAAGGAAATAAATTTATATGTATTTTAAATGTTATGTATGTTGAATGTTAAATATATGTGTTATATCCCATGGATAAGTTATATAGTGTAAATAAATTCCATTCATGTTTAATTAAGCTTTGCGTGTGAATTTAACGTTGTCGAGTGCCAATTTATTTATTTTATGTGCATACTGTCGTCCCTGTACATATAATCGCCCGCGATATTATGTACCTTCACTGACGACTGTACGTATTGTCACCCTTCGGTACAAAATTGACACCAGCGACAATGCGTGGCGAGATGATCTTTTTATTTTTTCTGCAGAATTGTGACAAAATATATACCACATATCGGCACATATAGTCGACTGTGACAATATGTGTCATAAACATAAGTACTTTTTTGTCACCATAAATAATTCTAGAAGGCTGTTGCACCGACAAATACTTATTAAACAAAATAGCCACATATCTATCAATTTGAGCTTAGTTTAATGAAGATGGGGAGAGCCTTATTTAAAAAAGATCAATGTTAATCTTTTATAATATTCCTAGGAACCGTTTACCGAGTTATTATTTTAATGGGTCTAAATTTGGGTGACCGTGACAATAAAAAGACGGTTGGAAATTATCTATAAACAATTCACTCGTATTCAATTGGTATACAAAAATTACAGGTTATTTTAGCGATTTTAATACTACCGTCAAAATACGCTAAATTAGCACAAGGCGAAAATATCTCGCTATATGGTATACCGAATATCAGGTATCGATAAAGTTCAAGTAGCAGAGGTTACTTATACTTATTCAATATTGCAGTGTACAGCATTGTTAAAGTAACTCGGAGATCATCAAAGAAGGTACATATCAGAATCCGGGATTTTCATAAGAATGGAAAGTCTCCCTGTAAATTGAAGTTAATACTTTGTCCAAATTTTGCGGTTTTCGGAGCGTTTTTTTTTAAATCTCGTATTCTAGGTGCCTCGGAACACAAGCCCAAAAAGAATCAGTTCAGCACATATTAGTACACCAGAAAATGATAACTATTTTGAAAAAAGTCTTTTTCTTAAATGTTACCTTTGTAACCGTTGTAACCATGTGATTTCGGAGATTTTAAAAAAATTGAAAAATAATATCTGTAACTTAGTGTAACTCTATGTAACCATAGTGTTACCTCTGTAACCCCGTAACCTATCATAAAAATGAAGTTGGTTTTCAAAAAGAGAAATATTTTGTAACCATGTAACTGTTTGTAACCACTGTATAGTGGCGGTTACAAATGCTGATATTGCGTTTTTTGCACACATAATTGGTCATATATGCAAATAACAGTAGGTTACAAAGTCTAGTGTCGGATCAGACCCGGACAATCCTAGTTTCAGAAAGTTTTTCCGTTCGCTTGGTAAAAGTCGGCGATTTTTTTCCCAACAATTTTTCTTGTAATTTAGCTTAAAACTTCCCATAATGTATATAAGGTTAGAATACGAACAATATTGTTTAAATATCAAACTATGTCTTTTTAACTTTCGATATGACCATGAAATTTAAACCTTTCCCTGTCGTTATTTCAGAAAATTTTTATAGCCTGTTGTGCATTTAAATATTCATATATTTGTAATAGAGTTACTGATCACAATAAATATTCACACGTTTTAATCTAGAAGGGTTTGTGACACAGGGTTCTGTTTCTTTCAATCTGTAATGATAAATACAGATTATTCAATAAAATTTTTGATTTATTCAATCCATAATTCTACTCAGTATACATTTAAAAAAATAACCGAATAACATGTATTTGTAGTAAGTTTAGAATAAATGAAGTTATTCCACTTTAAAGATTATCGTATTCACAAATATCAACTGCTAATATGTAGCAAGCTACATTTGGCATGTTAACATATGCCGAATAACACTCGGTTATTTGAACGACATAATCCTTGATTATACCTTTTCTGAACTTATATAAAACTATCAAAGCCTAACATTTTCTGACTAGAAACAAATATATTGTTAAAACAATCAGATAACCTATTTAGATGGTTCTTGCTTACACTTGTTACGTTAACAATATGTTTTAGTGCAATCCATCTGCAACCATTACACATAAAACCCTATCAAATACCATAACAACATAAACGCTTTTTAGGTATATGTTTCTTCATAGTATCTATGTATAGCACTTTGGAACACAACAGTTCTATTTATACACTTAATGCTCGCGTTTTGACCTTCACCTAAACAATGAATGTTTATTCTGCTTGTATAATACTAAAAAGAGTTTCCGATGCTTTCTTTTTTTAAATCCATTTAAAAACATATTGATATAACAGACCTGAGATACATAGTTATGTCTTTCCAATTTGGTCTAAGAAGCTGCAGTTCTCGTATGAGATCCTTATACTTGACTGGAGTTTTCATTACTCTATCTGACTTCTATCTCATTACTCTAACACCTCTATCTTCAACAATTTGATCATTTTCCTCACTCGACTGAACTGATGTTTCATCTTGACTACTTGTTGCTTCGTCTCAGAACACTGGCACCTCGAACACTTTGGTATCAGTTTCTTCATCTTTATCAGCATAATCTACTGATTATACTTTCTACTATCACACTTTCAGAATGAAAAGCATTCTCATCTTACACAGGTTCTAGTTCCCCGCCAGTTAAGCTGCTGTTATCACCCGTCACACTGAGGTTCTCTTTCATTTCTATGTCCTCATTACTTGGAAGATTATATATCTATAAACCTGTTAAAAGACAATGAACAATATGGCTTCCTACTTCAATAAACCTGTTCAAAACGACCCCACGGCTTTTTGTTGGTAAATGTATAATATAGAATTTGACCTGTTTAATACTGTCAAAACAAGTTTGTTTTTACAAATATGTTTTAAATGAGTTTGTCAAAAATATTTGATGTTCATTAATATAAACATATGCTTGATATAACATTACACTAAAAGTCGGTACAGATTGATCCTTAATAGTAAGAACGTGAGTTCTGGGATAATAACTCAGATCATAGCAGCACCTTCGTATATTTTATTACCTAAAAGAAAAATATCGAGCAATACCAAACCCCAGTTTTATACAGTTTGTCAGTTAAATAAGGTAATATATCAAACCCCTCAAGTATAATTTAGGACCCAGCGTCGCTTGAACGTTAAAGTCAAGAAAGGAACCAGCCGGATCATATGAACATATCAAAGTTAAACAGGAATGTCAGTATGTTTTTTTTAAAACTGATTAACCAATCAAACTGGAAATTCATACATTAAAGTTTTATATTTTAAGAAGAACCAGCACAATAATTTTAACATGTTTATCATAAATTGTAAAGTCAGTTTAATAAAAACTTAAACTGATGCACCAATCAAATTTTAACAAATGCATTTAAGGTCAATGTAATAGTTAATACTGAGAGATAAAAATTATACGATGGTTTATATGAGCACAAAAATAATTAAATCTAACTATTTGCGTATCAAATTTAACTTCGCATAATCTTTAAAAGTATTGTCGATATTACCATAGATACAAAATGTAGTATATAAAACAAGAAATCACGTGATCTTCTTAACAAGGAAGTATAACTATGAGAAAGGCAAGACTGTTGTCAGTTGTATTGTGATTCTTGTTTCTGTGATCATAGTTCTGATGTAAGTCAGGAAATAGATTCCACAACACTTAAAACATTATTAAAACAGGTATGTTGACAACACACACACAAACACACACACACACACACACACACACACACACACACTCTCTCTCTCTCTCTCTCTCTCTCTGAATGTATATGTGTTCTATCGTTTTGCAAGTTATCTTGGATTGTTTGCTTGGTTGTTGATTTATTTTTTACTAGATTCACAGAGAGAAATAGTATATGTTATTTTCATATTGTATGTTATGTTATCTGTGTGTGAATGATGGATGCTCACTGCTTTATAGTAAAATTGGAGACAATTTTCTGTTATCGGCGGCGTAAAACATATTTTTATGAACTTTGGTCTTCTTTATTGGTACTCTTGAGTTATTGACTTTCGTTTAGTAGTTGCGTGTTTTGTTGCTTTGGATGCTTCCAATGCTTTTTGTTCAATTGCAACTTTCTATGTTTATTTTGTGCATCTCATGCTTTTTGATTTTATAAAATAATTTGCAATTTGCAAGTTATAACGGAAGAATAAGCACTGATGTTACTTTTTAAAATATTCTATATTGTGCTATTAGACCCGTGTTCAACTTTTTTACCTCAGTGCTTGTTCTGTGAATTCAAGTTTTAGATTCATAAGACTTTCACCGACGAATGCTGTTAAAATCTTTAAACATTTTATAAAACTTGTTCAATTTTGATGTGCCATATGAGCGCATTACAGAAATTTTATTCCTCACCAGGGACCGAAAAGTTAATAGATAAAAAAAAAGATAAACAATTTTTTCATTAAAGAGAAGAAAACGGATATTCCTAATATTTTATTGCAAAGGGGCTACGCATATTTATCATCTGTTTAAATCAGTAAGATTTATTGATCACACTATTTAAAATATTTTTTATATACAATTTAAACACAATACATATATACGGGCATATAACAGCATATTTGAATGTTTACTTTTACAAACAAAAAACATTTCTATTCAGGTGCAACATTTCTTACCAATAGAATTATATCAACTGTATCATGTGGTTTACATCAAACTTTTTTGTAACACGTCAACAAGTTGTTTTACAGCTCTGGTTAAAACTTGATATGGAAAAATAACATTACAAAATATAAATTTGTTTAAAATAACCTGCAAGTAAATTTGATCGTATGATATTTTATTCTTTTTCGTGTTTAATTTTCTAACGAGTTACATGTAAATTTGCATTAAAAAAAATTTGTACGATTAAGAAAAAATGTATTAAAGAATCAAAATTATATATATATTTTTGATGTGTGTGTGTGTGTGTGTGTGTGTGTGTGTGTGTGTTAGCTAAAAGAGGTGCATTCAGTAAGTTCCTTTGTGTAACAAACTTTAACTATTATTAAGGTCTCATTGCATAGGCATAACTGGCGTATATTTTAGTATTGGTCGTTGTACCATGCAAATCTAAATAGTTAAAAATCTCAAAAAATTCAATTTATAAGGTATAAATCATAGTTTTTTTAAACAAGTGTTTTATACCGAAATAGTATCTGGAACAATCGTTGTCAATACAGATCACCAATTAAAAAAAAAAAAAACATACAGACAAAACGCATATTTATTTACTTATTTAAAAGTTACATTTTGCGGGCTTTGGATTGAATTACAAATGGTATCCAGTTGTGATAATACCAAAGTATCTTATCGCAAAAGTAAGTAGATTTTATACCAAT
Source organism: Tegillarca granosa (assembly GCA_029721355.1). NCBI lineage: Eukaryota > Metazoa > Mollusca > Bivalvia > Arcoida > Arcidae > Tegillarca > Tegillarca granosa. Next base: position 32,071,908 of record CM056602.1, on the reverse strand, counting down.
TGTTTGGCTTATGTTTTTCATCCATCAAATTTTTTGGCCCCTAGTGTCACTGATGAGGAATGATTTTCAGAAATGTGCACATATGGCACATCAAAATTTAACAGGTATTTGTGTTATATATTTACATAATTAAAAACATAATATTTTATAAAGTTTTAAATGAACAAAATATTTTTTTCATAATATACAATATAGATATCTTACGCTCGTGAGCTAAAGCTTAAAACATTCCTAAAATAACAGAATAATTCAATTTTTTAGAAAACTTTTTTTTTACCTTAATGTTTGATCAATGATAATCTCAAATATTAAATGTAGCACAAGGCAAACAGAATGTGTTATAACTTTTCAAAATTCTGAATATAAATAAGATACTTTTTAAAGATTATGCTGAATCTTAAGCTATGAAGACGTAAAGCTTGATACCTTGTCCAACTAGCTAGCTAGACAGGACGTGCTTATTTTTCCGGTTCACCAGGCCTTACTTTCTTGATGGATATATATATATCTATATCTATATCTATATATAGATATATATATACTTATTTTTTTAATTTCATGTTAAACGGAAAATCTTTAAGTAACCAACCAAGATGAAACATACACATTTGAATTGGAAGTTCATTACTGTATTCTTTGCATTATCCTTATACTTCAGCCGTACTTGTAATGGTAAGTAACATCAGTTAATCAATTAAATTATATACAAATGAATTTAAATTACAATATCATTCATTGGTTTTCTACATGGAAGGGGTTTATCAGCCTTTAAGATAAAAAATACACCGTTTACATTGTAAACTATGTTAAAGTTGCGAACTTTAGAAATTGTGGGGTTTTCTTTAAAAAAAAAACAGCCAATTCTATTCGTCATTATTATTCATAGAACTCTTTACTATAATCGATGGTGCTTCGATTTTTTAACGGCGTTGTGACGTGAATAAAACGAGCTTTTACCGTTTTCACCGACATTTACATTCCATTTACATTTCCATAGGCACCTATTAGCAACATTTGTACACAATATTATACCTTATCATTTTATCCTTAAAAACAGCTAGTTTGTTATTTTTCTTGTAAACAATTCAATATTTCACGCCTAAAGCATTTACCATCCAATATATCATAGTTCTAACCATACGTGATATCTGCAATCCACAAAACACACACTCTCTCTCTCTCTCTCTCTCTCTCTCTCTCTCTCTCACACACACACATACACACACACACACACACACACACACAGATGCCTTTAAGATTAAAATGATTTTATTTGGTATTCTCAAAATTAACATTTGCTTGCATTGTGAAATAAAAAATAATCTAGTGCGTTGAATACCACAAATTTGTTGTTAGATATAATTTCAAAAAAATTAACAGCAATTAAAAAAATCTTCGAACAATAAATATACAGATTACTTTCTGATGATACCTAATCAGATACGTCCGAAAAAGCACGTTAAGTGCTATTTTTACCACCGTACATGTACATATAAATCACCAGTACAGTACTGTACCAAGTTTTCTATACCATGGTTTAAACAGCCACAAACTAACACACACACACATACACACATACCTCTCTCTCTCTCTCTCTCTCTCTCTCTCTCTCTCTCTCTCTCTCTCTCTCTCTCTCTCTCTCTGTGTGTTCTGGACCCTGGAGCAAAAGCATGCTATTCACAAACACAGAAAAGTCCCAACGTTTATTGCCCATCAAGGAGGCCGATTGTGTTTAAATCCATTGATTGATATCAGCAATTAAGAAACACTGGATTTTCCATGGTAGAAACAAAAACGTACACAAAGATTTGATTTGATATCTATTTCTGCACCATGACAGCCGAAAACAAGACCAAAATAACAGTTCCGATTTAGCTTTGAAATTGCCTATGTTATTAATTGACTTGAACATGTCCTTTTGTTTTGTTGCAGCAGGCAGCTGAGAACAAAAAAACTTGTAGATCATACATATTTTATTTTTATGTACCATTACTAACAAAATAAAACTTTTGTATTTCATGTGATATTGCACTATGTTTACTTAAACATTCATTTATACTATTTAAGTTCCATGTAACTTAAACAAAATAAAATGTAACAAATATTTTTGTATTTGTATACTTCGGCTAGTGCATCATATTTCAAATACGAATAAAATGTATATTTGTAAAGTGTTCATCCTTTAAGATGAATTTTAAAAGCTACCACTTTTAGAAATCCTTATATTATATATATATAATTTTACAGGTCTTTTGCATGATTTGAATGACGAATGCAGCAATTGCACAATGGTTCTTTACAAAACACGAGGTACCTTCGCAGACTGCAGCTCCAGGGGATTTATTCGAGTTCCATACTGTAAAGTAGCTAATATCAAACAGTTATTTTTAAGCTCAAATAGAATTGTGACAATTCATGAGAACGCTTTCCAATCTATGAAAACGCTAGAGGTAATTGCTTTAGATGGAAACAAAATCCAATATATACATGAAAAGGCATTTTACAATTTGCTTCATTTAAGAGAATTACATATAGAATATAATGAGCTGAACCAACAATCGTTCAGTAAAAATTTATTTTATCCTCTTATAAACTTGCGAGTTTTACATATATGTGGCAATCCATTTGAGTATGACAAAATCCATACCCTTGAAAATGCTGTATCTGCATTGAACAGTTTAAGATCGTTACATATACCAGGATTTGAGGGTTTTGATTTCGAACACACATTTAGAAATTTAAATAGACTTACGGATTTACAAATGTGTGATGGATATATCACATACACCAATAAAACTTTTAGTGGATTTGTTAACAATACAATAGAATACATAAGTATTAGAACTCTCACAATAAACAAAGACACTTTTCAAAAATTTTGAACATGTAAAAGGTCTGGATGTTTCCGGTTATGATACTATTGTAAATGTATTGGAATCATTATCACCATTTCAAAACAAATCAATGGAATATCTAAGAATAGGTGACAATTCAGGAGGATTTAATTTCCGGCCAATTGTTACTGTTACTAGTAAAAACTTTAAATATTTAGCAAACATATGCACATCCGAAATCAATTTACGATATGACAGAATTTTACATATAACACAGGCAGCATTAGCAAGTCTCAAACACATTAATTGTATTAAAAAAATAGATTTGTCTGGCAATTTGTTAACCAGTGCTATAATTCCTGGAATCACACTTTTTCGTAACTTAGAATACTTAAACATGTGTTGCTTATTAAGAAAAAGAGTGAAAAGAACTCTCCAAGATATTACGAACAAATTAAGAACAAAACATAACATTCGGTTAAAAAAGCCAAATAAAACTTTTGCAAAAAAAAACAATTTTTTTCCGAAAGTCAAATTTTAGAAAAACGGTTCAAATCCGAAATTATTCAATTTTTTCAACATTTCGAAAAAATGATTCAGTGCCTCCTGAATTTCGCTTGCCTTTTGAAATATATACACCAAAATAATACAATACCTCGACATTTGCTTAATAAACACACTCCTAATATTGAACAAAAAGAGAACATCACATCTAAGGACAGAGTTACCGATTACATAACAAATAAAATGGATAGCGTGTCTTCGAAAACCAGTTTGATTCAAAATCAAATGAAAACAGATATGTTAAATGACAGCCATAATATTAACGAAATGATAATTTTTTTTAGTCCACATCTTCAAGTTATAAATATGTCATACACAATAGGATATGATGTACCGAACATAACGTTTTATAATGGTAAAGGAATGACAGGGTATCGATGCCGCTTTTTCTAATTTAGAATGTAACTTTTTTATACAAGGTATGCCTAATCTAATTTGGTTTAATGTTTCTTATTGGCACTGTCAGTACCTTATTCCGTCGTTTTTACAATATTATCCGAACTTAAAAGTTTTTATAGCGTCACATGCAAACTTAAACCAAGGACTACAAAAGATACCAGATGGAAGTTTGTTTAGAGGTTTGACCAAGTTAGAACATGTAGACTTATCATATAACGATCTGTTGTTTTTGCCTTTAAAAATTTTTCAAAGTCCGTCATACTCTATTAAAATTCTCATTCTCTCAGGAAACATTTTAATTCATGTTCCCGAAAACCTTTTGAACTTGACAAATCTGACACTGTTAGATCTTTCGTTTAACAATTATACTTTATTTAGCAAAAGTGACATGCAAGTAATAAGTACACTAATATCTAGAGGAACAAGAATAAAACTTGAAGGCAACAAATTTATATGTACCTGTGACACTGGTGATTTCATTCGATGGCTTTTTAGTCTTAAAAACAGGATAGACTTTGAGCGTAATAAATGTGTAATGAACAATGGTACTTGGAGGTTTTTAACTGACATTAAAATTGTCAGATATGACTTGGACCTTGGTTGTTCCTACAAATTTTGGCTTACTTTTTCAATATCAGGAATATCTGTATTGACAGGTGTTTTACTTTTATCCGTCATCGTTTACAGATACAGAATAGAAATAGAGTACTTCCTTTACAAGTTACAATGGTGGTTGTTTCCGAGGCAACCGTCAAATGATTATGATTATGATGTTATTATTTTGTTTTCTCATTTAGATACTCCTTTTGCTAAGAATGTGCTTCTTACGTACTTAGAAAACGAACTTAAATTAAAAACATATTTTTATCCAAGAGATAGTTTACCAGGAGAAAATATTGCGGACTCAATATGTGAAAACATACAAAAAAGCAGAAAAGTGATATTTGTTTTGACAGAGAACTATCTAAAGAGTCGATGGATAGGTTTTGAGTTTGATCAAGCACGAATGTACATGTATAAAATGTATTCAGAACACAATATCATAATCATAACAAAAGGAGATATCTCAATTAAAAAATGTCCGGATATTATCAAGAATCTCTATTCACGGATTCTGTTTTTGCAATACCCGAAAGAAGACTCCGACGAGGAACGGAATGCATTCCACAGAAAGTTAAAAGAAGTTTTTAAAAGCCATAAGAAAAAAGAAACCCCAGAAGTAACAATTTTATATGACAGAAACGACATTGTATAATTAAGGCGCCCAAAACGAAGTTGGTCACCTTAATGTTTTTGCACCGTTTTTTCCTTTTCTTCATCTTGCCATGAACTTGTTCGACCAATTTCGCGGAGACCATTGGTCTAATTTTAACCAAGCTCCACAGGATGGTTGATTCACGTCTCAAGAATGGCCATCTAGCCTTAGAATTTTCAAAATTTCGACCGTTAAAATTTAAATCGAAAAACGTTAATGCCCTTTTTCTCTATTTTTATTCAACAGATTAACATCATATTGATACCAATGCATTGACGTATAAAATACTTTTGTATTTTTATTTGTTTCCATAGTAAATGGTCACATGACATTAAGCAACAATCTGATTTGCTAAAAACAAAATATAAAATACAATTTAGTTATTTTAAAAGAGTTTTGAAACTTGGTACATATCCTATATACAGTGGGCTGCTTCAAATGCTTAATTGTTATTGACCTACTTATTACGGTTTAGTGATTTTGCCTAATAACATGATGGTCATTGAAAATAGAGTTTTTATTAGTAAAACATTATTGTAACGAAAGACCATACTACTTATACATAACAAAAGAATTTTAGAAATACAAATAAGGAATAAATCTAATAACATACAAATGAAAACTGTATTAATTGTATTTTAATTTGTTGAACTATTCCAATTTATCCTGCAAATAATTTTTTAAATTATTGTTTGTTGTCTTTTATCTTTTATTCAATCGCTCTGCATGTGATCTTCGTTTTTAAAACAAACTGGTTGTAAATAAATTTTATAGCATTGCACCATGGTGATCTTTAGTGCTAAGGTAGATACAAATCTTCCAAGACAGCAAGGAGTATGATCCGGGCACTAGTTTACGGGAAAAAAAGGACAAAGACATAGTTATTTATGCAAAATATTTATAATTTATAAGTAGAAAAAAACAGCAATACATTGGAGAATAACCCGTTAAACGTTAAGACTGATTTATTTCAAATACGTTTAAGGTTTTTTTTTAGAAAAACAGTTCGAAACTTACTGACAAGTTCAGAAAAGTACAAGTGATCGAGTTGCCCACAGTATAACTCAAACTTTTGATCAATTCTAAATTGAATGTAGATGTTTTTATTAAGTCTATAAAGTTTCTTCAATGTGGCACAAGGTAACTAGATACTACGTAGCGCTGCTGTTTAAGTTATGTTCATAATAAAATATTTTAACATTCTCTCTTTTTTTTTCTTTTTTTTTTTGATAATTGATTTGTTAGCTTGATGTTTTCTTTTTGTTTTTAGTATATTAAATGGTATTATTGATCATAAACTTTATTGTATATATGATACAATTTATAATCTATTTTCTTATTTAATTTAATAATGCTTGATGTTAGTGTTTAATTGGTAAATTTATAAACTCATAAATTATCAAATGTGAGCGTAATCAATTATTAATAACTATAAGAAGGTCTTTTGGGTTAATTAACTTATACATGTAATCGAATGAAATGTAATATACACAATCGTTATGTTTATTCAAGTACATTTTATATTTTACATTGTTTTTGTAAAGACATAATTAGTAAATCCGAGTGAACCAATATCATATTAAAATACGTATTACTTAATTATTTATATGCGTTTTGTGTTTTGTTGCCCACATTATCACTCGAATTTTAACAATTATAAATGTAATGTAGATGTTTTAAGTAAGTCTTGATAAAGTCTCTTCAATGTTGCAAAAAGTAACTAGATACTACATAGCGCTGCAGTTTAAATCGTTTTCGTAATAAAATTTTTTAACATTTTCTTTTTTTAACAAAATTTACCATTTTATTTTAATCTGCCATATGTGCACATTCGGGAAATTCGTTGCTTTTAAATAATTTCGGAAAACCACCTTATAAACTATAACTCCTAACACAAGTAAAAGGAAGCTAAAAGGAAGTGAAGAAGAATTCGTTCGCAATTACAGGCTATAAAAAACCTCCGGCTGCCTTTATTATGCTAACAGATATCTCATGAATGAAATATTTCAAAGTAATTGGATTGGATTTAAATTGAGTCGGTCAGTTAAGAAAGTTCGGAGGAAACTAGGTGCACTAAATGAATCTATCTTTTTGTTTTGTAACGTCGCATCAGCATTTCTTAGCTATTTGCGACGATAGCAGGGTAATTAACATAAATTAATATAAAAAAATATGGTTAGTGTGTACTTGTGATGTGCTGGTGAATATTATGGCCTGCCGTGTACTTATGCGAACTTATTGCTAGGGGCTAGCTCACCGAGTCAGTATGCCGTAGACAAGCTTTCCATTTCTCCTGGATATTATCCCTTTGCCGGGAGAACCACTCGAGTCTTATCCTTTTAATGCCAAGCGCCAGACGAAAAAGTAGTATCTCAGTTTTTAAAGTCTAATTTAGTATCTGAGGTTCTTACCCAAGACCCCCCGCTCTAGAAGCGGAAAACATACCACTGAACCAACGAGGCGCTGAATTTAAATGTGAGGGAGATTCATATCTGTAAAGCTAACGTTTAAAATCAATCGCTATCAGGGATTCTTGATGAGAAAAGTAGCAAATGTTTGGGCTAAGAATAAATAAAAGCTTTCATGAAAAATAAATGTTGGTCAAGGTCAAACAATTTCACACAAATGGTAGATATTCATCCCCTATTGCTGAAATGAAGCTCTACTTTTCTATACCTTTTGGCCCCGGAAGATATGTACAGGATTCACTATAACAAGTACTGTTACTATAAAAAGTATTGTTACCTTGAATAAAATGAAATATTCGAAGGAACTGCATGTCTTGATGCTATATTTAATGTAAAAACTTCTGCTCTTCATACTCAAAACGTCTTAAAATGTCTTCTACTTATGGTTTATCTGATGTTCAGTGTAGACCCTTGTCAAAAAGTTTTCCAAACTTGATAGAGATTTAAACTATATAAACAATTTTTTAAAATAGCTGGAATTTTTGGTGTATGTTCTAAAGATGTTGTAAGGTTTAAAAAACCTCAGGTCATTCAGACCTTGAACTTGAATTGTGGTCAACTATCTATGCAAACGTAGTCGAACATCATGCACTGATTCTCTTTATTAAGTTCCTTGGTGTTTTGCTGATGAAAAATTTTTTAAGAGAGATGTTTAAGAATTTTACTACTTATGGTCACCTTGAGCTAAACTGTAGATAAAAGACAAACCGGCTTTGCAATCTTGGTTGAGAATGTCACTATTTAACAATGATCTAAGTTCAACGTCACGTTGGCCGTAAGAAGTAAATCTTTGTAACATCTTGTATTAACTGAAAGGGCAACCAAATACAGTATCAGAACATGAACTGATACCAAGTTTGTGTTCCTGTGTTTCTTGACCTACATTGAAGGTCAGACTGAAAAAAGTTGTAAAAATTGAATATCGTCTTGTAATGAACTGAAAGTCGTGAGACTCTAAAAAGTTTTCGGTAATGTTTGACCTTGACCCACATTTAAAGTTACAATAACCTTAAGCAGTTAAATTTCTTAACATCTTGTCAAGATCACAAAATACCAACACATTAATTTCAATCTAATTTGGCAAAATAAGTATAATTTAGTATATTTTGATGACATTTTTTATCATAGTTTGGTTTTCAACAATGTCTTTACAAATGTGAGCATTTGAAGGCAAATGTGCCTCTTGTTACATTAAGATATTAGTTCCTATTTAACAATATTTTGTTCGTCGGTTTACCACTTAATTAATTCATTTAAAACTGTTTAGGCTTGGTTTACGTGGCCAAAGTAAGAAATTATGACTTTTTTACGGTAAAAAGAGTTCTTATATACGATCAAAATTGATACAGTGTGTTCTTACTTATCGTATCACAAATGCCACTAAGATTCAACTAACTTTTTAAACTTCAAAAGAAAAAAAAAACATAAGAATATCATAGATTGAGGTATCACAACAGCAACCATTAGACAAGTCTTTTTATGTTAGTCTAACAGTCGGTGGAGCATCCTGTTAGTATTCGCAAGGACAGGTTTCAAAGTCTAAATCATGATTGAGCTGCTGCACTATTCCAAATCGTGTTTGATTTATTTGTCTTGAAAAGTGGCCGACCAATAAGTAGGTTAAAGAAGATGTCTGTTGGTTTCAATTCAAGGTGGTATAATGAAAAAAATCTTATTCTTTAAGACAATAAATTTCAACCTTGTAAAAAAATTAAGCAGATTTACCCACTGAATGGCTAATGCAAATTTGGGTCTTATCCACTTTTGCCACCAGATCAAAGAGTAGTATTATTTTCCATCTGTTATCATTGTAACATATACATTACAGAATACTGTCTCTCTCATACACAAGTGTAAAATGTCGCAAAATGTCCTGGAAACGGATACAAAATAAAACACAAACATATCCATGTCTAAATCACGTTCCAAACACAAAGTAAAACTTTGAAAACTGGGTAATTCTGTTACACCAGTGACCTTCAATCAGGGATGTGTTTCTCGGTGCTCCAGAAGGGTAAACACCTTTTGTCTAGCTAGATACACCCACCACGTGCAAAATTTCGTAATGAATAAAATTTGTTACTAAGGGACGTGAAATATATCCTGTATAAATGTTGGTACGGCGTTTGCATACAATATTGTAATGACAGCTATAAAATATTGAAGGGCCTTGATTAGCCTAGCCTTGCAATATACCCGAGTCAATAATTTATTTGTAAGCATTTTGCTTTGTTGTAAAACGTTCCCGTTTTAGAAATAGCTCTACCATACCATATTTCCTTTGAAAAAAATACACTTTATACAGAATAAGCCGTAATATTACTGCAAAGAAACGGTAAGTTGACAATAGATAAATTGAAGTCATCAAGTTTGTCATTGAAATTTAAATGTAGAATTTCGTTGGTGCCCTGATTGAGGCATAAGTCCAAATACAAAGCAGTACGTTGAGAATGAGTCGCATTTTCATTTCAAGCTCAGTGGTATTAGTTTGTTAAAGAAATTTATAAAATATTAAAGAAAGAGACTTTATACTTTTTCAATACATTGTATGTCTTGGTGAATAAGTAATTTGCTAAAAAGCTAAAGAGAATTTGAATTTTGTTATGGCAAATTAGCAATCTGTCATGGCGGACAAATATTCTGGAATATGGATTAGGATTCTGCAAGTTCGTTAAGTGTTATTTAATGGCAATTGGTTATCTGAAATTGAGATTTTTAAAAATAGTGAGTATAACTCCGTGGCTAATTTAAATTCTGTCATGGCGAAAAGTATAGCGTTGCAACATTTTATCTGCCCTTACGATAAACTGACAAAGCGAATTGTTTATCTGCATTTGCGGAAAATTATTTACCAAGGTCAAAATTATCATTTTGTTTTCGCAGAATTGTTTTAAGCAATTATGAGTAAGTACTTTAACATGGTAATGTTGTAGCATTGAACATAGCGAATTTGAATTCTGTTTTCACAAATAAGTATTCTATAATAAAAAGCTACTATAAAACAGCTTTTGTCTTATGAAGAAAGAGGTATATGATCGAGTAGTGGAATCGCTTGCTAAATAAAACAAACAACAAAGTAAAAAATTAAGTGTATTATATGTTAAGATGATTAAATGGATAATTTCCAATGTCAAAAATTCTTAAGTTTGAACTTTTAATGCTAAGATTTGAAAATTATCTCCGGACAAGAAAATCCCTTTTTTTAAAAAAACTCAAGGGAAAATATCGCGAAAAAACACCGCAAAACAAAGAGTACGATTTTACACTTATTCTGCAACTGTCAATACACTCATTTATTAATAACATTTTGTAATTTTAAAAAAAAATTGAAAACAAAAAAAAACAAAAAAAACTTCAACTGTTAACTTTAAGGGAGATAACTTTTAAAGACAAAAGTGTTTAAAATATGCATATGTCATAGTAGATTGTGGGCGAAGAACGCTTTCTTGTTTCCCAAAAAAGTTAGAACGACTTTTTTGTTGCGTTTTGTCAACCCCAGTGTAAATGAACTAAAATGAGTTTGGGATTCAACTACTTTTTGTGGTAGAATGACTGGACTATAACATGTTCAAATAATTATATTTATGATAATGATTTTTGTCAACCGAAAATTATGCAGAAATAAGAAATTTTATACTAGCTTTGAAGTTTTTAGTTTATCTTGATTTCATAAAAATAATTAAACCAATTTACTTTGCCTAACCCTACTGACTAAAATGCTCTAGGCGTAAGGTGTATACAATTTTTTTGTAATTGAAAGTATCATGTGCTAACTTACATCATATCCGTCGATGACGCATGTTTGTAATACGTAAGTAACATAGACGAAAACATTTTAAAAATTGTGTCCAGAACATTAATGGATTTTAACATGCTACATCCGTAAAAACTTTTTTTGTTGCACAGTCGATAAAAATTAGCATTTAAACTAATTGTGAAACACCAAACGAATAGATACGAATTTTCCGGAAAACAAACATTCCTTAATATTGTTATAAAGACTGATTGTTTGAAGTTGGTTTATGACACAAAATGCAAGATCAAATTGATTTATTTTTTATCAATTCCTTTAGTTCTAGAATTGTGGCGGTGAGAAGAGTACTAACTATAAAAATATATATATATACATCAACAGGTTTTCCTAAACACTTAATCAGCTTTGATTAGTATTGAACAAGATGGCCATGTGACACTGTTTGCAAAAATGCGAATTCTTAAGTTTATGACACTAAGCACCCCTCTGTCTTTTTCGGTATTTTTTTTTTATCTATTTATCATTTCGAAAAGCACTTGATGTTAGGCTATATTGTTTAAAGGCATACTGAACCTCCTTTCAAAAATTTCGGGTAAAATACACAAGGTAAAATTGACGATAAGTTGAATTTAACTTTGTTTATTTTGCATAAAAACGTCGAAGTTAACTGTTTATTCATATGTATTTTATAATTTCATCAAATTAAGAACAGGAATCTTTTAAAACCCGACATAATTATTACCGACATCACTTCACAATCATGCGTGTATTTTTTAAAACGCAGTGAAAAGAGAGGCAAATCTTTCTGTTGTAAAATCAATGAAGTTATCGCTCTTCAAATAAAACTGCTATCAAACTGAAAACTTAATTTCATGTTTACTTCTTTAAAATGAAATACCTAAATATTTTAGTAATAAAAATAGATGCAAAAACAAAATAATAATATTTCAATCTGCGCTTTTAAGCTTCGTATGGTGGACAATTTAAACAACATAAAGTTCACTTTATGCACATATTTCTGTAGGTAACTTTGTCTGTACGACCTCCATAGTTGTACATTGTCATACCAAATCATTTAAGTTACGTAATTCGGAAAAAGACACTGTGTATTAGAATAAAGTTGAGATTCTGGGTAAGAAACATTGTGTAATGTAATAGAAGTACTGACTTTTAAGACTTGAAATTGAACATGAGAGTTATATAATCAGTGGTCTTCTTACTGTATACCCTGTCTTGTAGGTCATTGTAAATGTTTTGTTTGTGTTCTTAGCTGCTTTGGCTGTAGCCAAGTACATGTTTTCAGCTACAAATTTCTAGCAGATTGAAATTAAAATTCTGGATTGTGATCTTGCTGTTCGGCTAGCTCAGTACTGACAGTAGCTGATTTTGTTTTGTCTCAAACTGAAAGTGAGTATCAATTATGACAATCTTGAAATATATCCTATCGTCTAGAGAAATAGGAAAAAAACATTGCCAAACCTAAAAATATTGTATGGCCCATATTAATCGAGCGTTTAAATGACACTAGACCTAAGTCTGCAAAAAAGAGAGATTTTTTAATAGAACTTTAGAGATTTTCAAGTCCCTTGTAAAAACATTTATGGAGGTGCAACCACGGAGTATGATGAATTGAGGGAAATATTCAATGAACATATGTCTGATTGCCTGTATAAGGAAACAATATTTGTAGAATTTGTTATTGGGAATTATAATGTACCTGAAGAATTTCAAGAAATTAGATTGGAAATAAATGCCCAATCTGGGCTTAGAAGAACAATACCTGACAATTAATTTAGAATATGACTTCGAATCTCTCAGCTGAATTTTTTGGAATTACTGAAAATATTAACAAATGGTCATATTTTGGCAATCAATTATCATTTATGCTAAAATAAATGAAATAACAGCGAAAGGGCTTTATTATAAAATAAGCCGGGTACTTTTCTTCGAAACAGTATCAAAAACTTGGAAAGTATAGAGAACAAAATTTATTGGAGATTTTTCATATACAAACATGTGCAAAAAAGAGTTCGACCGTTGCTAAAGAAGAATAAACATCTGACAAACATCAATATGTTGAAGAAAAAAATAAAATAAATCTTTATAAAAGTAAGAGTGCGGTAATTAGAATAACTGACAAAATATTAAATAGGAATGCCAAAAAAGTAAAAAGGAAAAATGAGCAATTATGCAAAAAGGTCAAAGAATTCCAGTACTTTACATACAAAAAAAAAGTTATCTTCTGTGAAAAAAGAACTAGATTCAGTTCCTATCGTGATAGATCACAGGAAGACAAACAGCATGAGTAGACTCTAAGGTAGGAAATAACAGAACTGGTTCAATCTTACAAGTATCTATAGTACCTAATAAAAAAAATTTCATATAATATGACGAAGACAAAAGACATATACACCAGAGTTTGTAAACTGTATAATAAATTTGACAAGTTTTAAAGTCGCAAAACAGCAGGTTGGTTCGGTGGTTACAGAGGTAACTAGGCTATGTGGAAAAACACCAAATCAGTTACCATCTGGAACAACAGTTAACAGAATTGTTGACAGGAAAATGTCAATTTTCCATAAACAGATTTGTCATATTTTACAAAGGAAAGAAAGCTCGACACTATACACTGATTATACAAAAAAGTTTGGCAAAACATGTAAGACTTATGTTGTGAGTGATGATGACCAGAATACTAACATATTAGACCTTAGGAAATGTTTTCTTAAAGTGCTCAAAAATCACTTGATACTCTTAAATATATTTTGAAAGACATAGATACACATTACAATGTTGGAAAGTAATCTCAAACAGTATTGACTTTGTAATTTTAAGTTAAGTCAAAAACAGAGTTTTAACTGAAAAAAAGCTTTAATGTTATGCTGCAGCAGTACAGGAAAGAAAGTTTTCCTCTGGTTGTAAATAATTCGGATGACGGATGAAAGAGAGTTTTGTGCAAGTATGAATAATTTTTTCTGTGGATAACATCTTGTTGTTATGGCAGACGTTGCTGAGACAGCATTAAAATGTTTGAAGAAAAATATCTGGAAAGTTAAGATATAGGATCAGCAACAAAGCGAAGAGATAAAAGTGGCGTTTGTTACAATGGAAAACCTATTTACCTATTTAAAACCAAAAAAAAGATTACAAACAGAATATTAAGATTTAAACACAACCGCTTTAATCTGACATTTCAGCTCGGATACAGTGTGGTTTATCAATTGGAGGATATATGAGATTTTTCGGTGGATGTACATGGAACAATACATTCTTTAATTTTACCACGCGCTGTGCATTTACATGTAAAAGAACCTTTATTTGTTGCTGGATGTAGATGTCTTGGATTGTTATCAAAGTTTATTTCAGTACCATTATGGCGATTGATTGAATCCACAGGGCAAATGCTAAACACTTTCGTACATTATGAGATATTGTTTAACTTTTAACATGTGGCGTCTGAATTTGCAACTGGCTATATCAATGGAGAAAGTGATCTTTTAAAAGAGTTAATTGAGAAATACTGTATTTTTGAAAAACTTATAGAACCTGATGATGATACAGACAAGATATGTGTTCCGATGTTACTAAAATTCTTTATTTCTTTGGAGAGTTGTTGGAGAGGATGGTAGTTGATCATTTACCTGAAGTTAAATTTTGGGTATCTTCTCAGAATTTAATTAGAGAAAAACGATCAACTAAAAACATAGCAAAGTGTTAGAATTTGTATCCGGTCATTTAGGTCATTTTATGATTTACAGACCTAATGCATCTTCACTTGTTAATGAAGTGTTTATTATGTGCAACAACAATAAGTACAGGGCATGGTTAAGCAAAGAAGTACGACACAAAGAAATTGTGGAGTCTCAAAAGGAAGGAAGATCATTCCGAAAACAGTTTAAAAAAAGGTTGTCAGATATTGAAAAGAAGAGATTAGAATTGCAAGAGGAAAACAAAACGAAAGAGATTAAATGAACAGAGATTAAAAAGAGATAAAAATTTAACAAATAAAGTTTGCTAATACGGTTTTTTGGCAAAGTAGAAAAGAAGTTGATGAAGGATGAGGGGGATGTCTTCAGGAAAAGCAACAAATGGTAAAAATGTTTTATATATATATATATATATATATATATATATATATATATATATACCATCGAGGTTTTTTTACATAGGATATAATAGGAAATTGGTCGGGACCAACAGATGACTTCGAGTTATCCGGGGTATTCGAGACAACGACGTTCGAACGATCGAAGTTTTACTGTATATATATATATATATATATATATATATATATATATATATATATATATATATATATATAAATTTGTATCAATTAACTTTTCTAAAAAATATGAAATATGTATAAGACAAATAATGTGATTATAAGACATCTACTAATGCACATGTATAATGTTATTGAATTATTTTTTTATAGATGACACTACAATGCTTTTTTGTAGAACAAGTGAACTTTGTAAGTGTCTGTTCTTTTGTTTGCAAGAATGAGCTCAAATAAATCGTTACTTCATAGCTGTATATAATACTTTTTTGGAATGGTTTTTATTGCTTTTTAACAGAATCGATATTGTCAGACATAATTTGAAACGAAGATTTGTGAGCAAATCAAAATGAATCTAATTTGCATATTAAGTATCACTGCGTATTTCTTTTAAAAATGTACAACTTAACTACAGAAAAAATAAGACATTTAATGCATACAATACGCTATTAAACAAGGAAGTGTGCACATCTCTGAAGATAAGGATGTTTATTCATATAATGAACAATGGTTATATTGTTCATAGTTGTTATAGTTTTTAGATGTACCGGTACTTAAACGTAAAAAAAACTTGCAACTAGTATGTTGAAAACTCCTCTCTCTCTCTCTCTCTCTCTCTCTCTCTCTCTCTCTCTCTCTCTCTCAAAACTAATTATGATAATACTAATAACCATAAGATTTTTTATTTAAAAAATTTGAAGGAATATTTTTGTGTTATTAAATGTTCAAAGTATTAATCTTAAACTCTAAAAAATTACTATAAACAAACTTGTCTATTTTGGCATGTTACAGTAAAGTTTTATATGCAATCCAACAGCTAAATAAGAAGTCATCAATTGAACTGATAAGTCTTTCAAGAACAGTTTATCAACCTATGTATTGAACGAAACTGGTAAGATTTGTACGAAATTTGGATAGATGTGATAGATTAATTTAACAAAATGTTGAAAACGAGCAGCTTAACTTTTCATTATGTTGTACATTTTTCTATATGATGGCAATTCCGATTCGAAAATTTTTTTTTTTTTTTTTTTTTTTTTTTTTTTTTTTTTTTTATTTTACGTCCTTTATATTTTACTGTTGCTCTTAAAGTAATCTACCACATCTCAACGCCTATTAGAATTTATTAGCAAATCTACTTTGAATAGTCAAAGATGATTACTAAGAAAATATGAAAGTTAGTTAGGAACTTGCATACTCTTGGCGATAATTTTTTTTTTTTTTTTTTTTTTTTTTTAAATCCATTAATTTTGTCGGGTTTTTTATCAATATAAAACCTTTCATTACCAAAACATTAGCCAACCACGTAGGAATTATTTTTCAGAAAAACAATAGATTTCAAAGATTGAATACATCAACAGTTCTGAAAATATTTGATGTGTTATTTCAGAACTGTTGATGTATTCAATCTTTGAAATCTATTGTTTTTCTGAAAAATAATTCCTACTAAATTTTTAAATGATAAAATGGGTTTGAAACACAGGGTATATCAAATAAATAAATGTATATGGGATTTATAAATTACACAACAATGCTCCCTTGTAAAACAAGGAAGTTAAGTGCTTTGTAATTATGTGTCCTTAGTTTGCATCAAAAAATCTAAAGGAAGCGTAAAATGAAAGTTCTTTAAATAAAAAATAGTTTAATTTTATTAATGTCAAAACTGAATAAATCAACTGTTAAGACAACATTTTATGTGCCAAGCAACATTTTACAAAGATAAAATATACTATGTTTCGACATGAAACAAATGCTAGTATTGCGTTTTTCACGTATAGAAATGAAATTGCAATTCCTCTGTGTTCAACCCGGAAGTTAAATGTTTTTATTTTATTTGTCATATAAATTACACTTCCGTTTTGAACAATTAAAATATATGTTTTTGTTTTTATATGTTAGGCGTTACTTGATCAGTTCTGAAACTTTTTATTGGTTCTTGACAGAAATAATTTGTTTAAACTAGGATACAAACTTTTTTTCGGCAAATAAAATGTTTAAAAGAATCGTTTTGCATTGAATAAAAAAGGTGAATTTTGTATTTCTCTAAAATCCTTAACCTAACTACAGATACAGATAGTAAGATATTAGATACTTACATGCGTTTCTTTTTAACTAGAAAGATCAAAAAAAAAAAAAAAAAAAAACAAAACAAAAAAAACCAGTATTTGTTCATTTATAAATTGGATATTACTTATGTTGGTCATAGTTGTGATAGTATATAGTTGTACCAGTAAAATAATTACTTGGTATGTTTAACTCTCTCTCTCTCTCTCTTCTCTCTCTCTCTCTCTCTCTCTCTCTCTCTCTCTCTCTCTCTCAAAAATCAACAGTTAGTCTTTTAAATCGGATGATGTCGTTACAAAGTAAAAAGTGAGTAAGTGTGTATAATATTTAAACGGATTTTATTAGTTTTATTTGTTTCATTACAGAGTAAAATTATCGATTTGACAATAACAAAATTGCCTTTACATTCGCTTCCGAATGTTTCAAGAGTGTTGGCGTTTTTCTAGCACTGCGGATTGTGTTTGTCTTGTGCGAATATTAAAGAATAAATTTCAGAGCTTTTTTTTTTTTTTTTTTTTATGGAAAACGTATAGGAGACTGTGCATTACCTATTAAGTATTTCCCGTTGTGTATGGGTAGTATGTAATTTTGATATAGTTTTTTCATGTTTAAAAAAATTGCCCTGCTTTTTAGTATTCTTAAACGAACAGTTATTTTACCTTTTCCCAATAGCGAGTAAATTATCTTTCATTGAGGATCGATATATCATCTTGGCAAATAAATATGCGATCAAACAAGTATTTTGCCATGATTTATTAGAATTTTGCCGGCAACGATTGGTATTTTGTTTAGGGGATATATATTAGTATATTATTCTAGCTTGTTACGTAATTTGTTTTTATTTAATCAGGATAAATAAAAAAATCTATATTATTCTAAATTCTTAAAGCGTGAAAACAATTTGCAAGATAATTAGTAGTGGTGTAAAACAGACAATTTAATTAACAGTTTAGTCTCCTTCAATGAATTAGAATTAAAAGGATATAAAGGAGATTTTATTCTAATAATTCCCTAAAAACAATTCATCATATATCATTTATCTCCACAAGCTGATGCAAAGAAATAATTGCACAGACATTTATATATACAAAACTTTAGTAACTTTGATATCACGAGTATAATATAGGTAACAAATATGAATGTCATAATTTGATGAAACAGAAAAGACATAACAGTATGGTCAGCTTTAAAAAATAAAAAATAAATATGTACATTGTAAGAACGGCATATATTTATTCAAAGCTAGCAAAACCGATGAAATTTGTTTGACAACCTATTTACAAAATTAATACCCTGACATTATTTGAAATTCAATATAATTATCAATATGTGCATTGAGTTGCTACATTTGATTTCATACAAATGTAAAATTTCTCTCTCAACAGAGAACTTGAGCAATTTTTCAAAGCTGAAATAATTTTCAAAGATGTGTACTACAATATTGACCGTTGTTTTGTGTTAAACCTCTAATAGTTTGAAAATACCAAGATTGCATCTTGACTACTTTTTTGGTTTAAAATTTGTGCTCGATTTCAAACAATAAAAACATTTACTTTTCATTTTCCAATGCAACAAAAATACAAAACAAAGTAGCAAACAGGTAAAAAAAAATTTTAATACCTATATATAAATTTCGTCACTGACAAATATCGTGAAGCTTAAACGGGTTCTGAATCAAATGACAAATTATATCGAGCTGAGTAGTTATAGTGATATAAGTGGGAACAAAACTATCTCAACGTGCTTTTAAGTAAAGTAAGTATCTTACCAAAGAGCAAACTATCAAACACATATAGGAGCACATAACACATATTACGAAGGATATATCAGTCTAACATGAGCAAATATTTATAAATATCGAATTAAATTATCTGATAAATTGTGATATACCATATGTGCACATTTCGGTCAATCAATCCTCATAAGTGACAAAAGGGGTCGAAAAGGTTGATATATACAAAAATAAAAGCTAAAAATGAACGAATTCAAAGTTCCAAAACTATTTGAATCTACATCAAATTCAGAATACTTTGGATGAGCTAAAAAAAAACCTTATAACTAATGAAACTGTTTAATAAAACCTTTTACATTACATTTATTTTGAGAAGGTTAATTTAATACATTTTAAAAAAAATGCAAACTCTTTGTTTCAGAAGATTAAACAGCCTTGTATAACCACAATTTTAGACGACATAGACACATTTTTGTTTGAAACTCAAGATTACTGTTCTGGCTTTATATTAAAACTGAACAAGTATTTGTAATGGTAAGCTTTTTTTATCAGGCAGACAAACAATTAAATATAAAACATTTTAGGTCACCTGAGCTGAAAGCTCAGTTGAGCTCTTGCTATCAATCTTCGTCCTTCGTGCGTCGTGCGTTAAATTTTAACGTTTTTATCTTCACCCCCAAAACCACTAGGCAAAATATTGAAACTTGTCTACCATCATTCCTGGGTATAGGCCTATCACAAATGAAAAATTTATATCCCCTTGGGGCCGGATAAGAGGAGAAATAGTGAAAAACGTAAAAAAAAAACAAAACTATTTTATGTGTAAAAAAGATATATCTTAGTTATTTCAATTTTATTATTCTTATGTCATCCATTTAATATTTGCACAAATATTAGCCATGGGCTCAAAATGGGGAAATGGCAAGGCACTTAGTGAAGACTTTGCTAAAATTATACCAATTTGTCAATATATCTTGTGCTATTGTAGGTATTGATAAGACTTACATTTTGATATACGAATCAAGGTTATAGCTGCATAAAAAGCCTGAAATTGTTAATTATCTTGAAAATTTAACTTTTTGTATAGGCGCATAATATATAAATAGATGTTATTCAAGGTCAAGGTCGTAGCTGTATTAGAAGACTGGATGTCTAAAAATCTTAAAAAGTTGTTACCCTTTAGTATAGGCATGTATATTACAATATTGTTAGTATTAATATGACGATCATTTCGATATTTGAGTAAAGCTCATGCGTTCAAAGATCAAGTTCATATCTATATAAATGATCTGACATTGTTTATTATCTTGATAACAATAAAGATTTTGTATAGGCATGTATATAAGAGTATTGTAGATATTGTAGATATGAAGACCATTTTGATATATGGTTCAAGGTTAAAGGCTCGAAAGTTAAGTTCTTAGCTGCATACGATGACTGAAATTGTTAATGATTTGAAAATCATTTATAGTATTATAGTAACTACGTGCATATAAGCTACTTAATATGTGACTATATATTTCTGATTGAGTATTGTGGCAGTTCCAAACTTTACAAAACTTTGGAAATTTCTTTAATTAATATATGGTCTTTTGCACTTTGCAAACAATTTTGGCCATATCCTCAAGTGAGTGTTAAGGACCAAAGGTACACAAATACACAGAAACCATTTACCGTACAATCTATATTTAGTACACAAAGACATGGTAAACAATTAAAGATCCCCCAAATAATTTTTATCATTATTAGTTTCTTTTTAAATATGTTGGGCGATAATAGCACGGTTTTTTTTACGATTTTGTACCATCATGCACAAATATACGGTACACAATATCCCCTGTTTCTGATCTATCAAAGCTGCAAACTGTCGACACTATAGCTTGGTTAAGTTTGTGCTATTAAAATCTCTGTGACTTTTTTATTTTAAAACAGTGTATTCCGTAGGCGAGGACATACAGTGATTAATCTTTTACATTTCATGTGTTATATGATAGACCCGTAATGTTTGAAGAAAGTCATGTGTTTGTTGTGATAAGTTTAAAAACTGCTGATACGAAACAATATGCAGATCCAATAATTTCGAAATTACGATTTTTCTGAAAAACATTTTGGTAACCTTTTTTTCAACTTGAACAAAACCTTTCCGGTCTTTTGAAAATGATATAACAGTCCTTGATTGGTAAAATTGATTATAACTCGAATACAGTCGGTGGCTCGGCATTTCCGGTATCCCAACTGCAATATTTTAGACTGACCTCATTGCTTCCGTAATTCATAAATCCATTAAAATCTGTAACAGTTGGTTTGAATACAATGTAACAGAACATGACTTTGACTTGCGACGGATAAAATCGATTTTTCCCCCTTTAATGCCTTTAATGACATGACAGATTTTCGTTTTGCTGTTAAGCAAATGGGAGAGCTCTTAAAGTTCAGTTGTTCATTTCGGTTAAAACGTGTGGGGAAGTGTGGAGTAATGTAGCCCCAGTCAGGATTTTTTCCCATATATATCGAAACGGTCAATTCGGGGATAGATAAGTAATCCGGACTGTCCGAAGAAAACAACCCACCTTTGGCAAGCGAAAGGAAAACTTTTTCGCCCTAAAGTCCGTCCCGAGATAGATAAAAAACTAAGCTGAGAGGCGTCACTGCGGCCTGACTTGAAATGACGTCATGACGCCCGTGTAAAGTCAACATTACTTAAACATTCGTTTCTAAGTAAAAAACGCCCATTTGTTACATTTGCAATATTACTTCCATTTTTGACAAGCGTATTTGATATTTGTGATTAAAACTTGGATCTTGTGTGCGTAACAGTAACCGTCCCTCAGTGAATCGATTTAAGTAACAAGTATTTCCTTGAAGATAAAACTAGTAGAGAAAAGTTACATGATCATTCAACATCCGAACAAGCACTGGACAACGCCGTGTAGAATTATATGTTTTACGGGCTATCAAATCTAAAGATATGACTAAATGGCAATCAAAGAAAAAAAACTTATTTTAAAACTGCATATAATTGAGTTTCAGTATATAGTTTATAAGAAATCCCAGTGTAACACATTTTTAAGTTTAACCTCACTTTCTAGGCTATAAAGTAGACCACTGTGGTATCTCAGTTGGTAGAGTGCTCGCTCCGTAAGTGGGATGTCGTGGGTTCGGACCCCGACAGGGTCCGACCCAAGACTTGAAAGTGGGAAGTGACTGTTCTTTCGCCAAGCACTCGGCATTACGAAATGAAAGTCATGGGAACTTAAAATAAACAAGGTCCCGTGTCACGGTAGGCGTGGCTTGATAAAGAACCCTGCTGTATAATGCGGGCAAAATTTCTGCACTTTCGCCTATGGCTGGCGACGTCTCGATATAAGTGAAATATTCTTGACTGGGACGTTAAACACCATTACTCAACTCAACTCAGATATAACGTAGAAACTAGTAGTTGTCGTAAAAATCTATTGCTGTTTAAGCATTCACGACGGTCGTTAGTAACCTATAACTAATAACATCGATTTTTTAACTAGGCAACATCGAGGGGCAATAAGGTCTGGTCTCAGATTTTATTCAAAAGCCAAAATATATACATTAAATTTAACCATTTATGCCCGGCTGTCACTTAAACATTACTGAATAGAATATCTTTAGTTCGTGAGAAGAATACATACAATTTTGTGTGTATTATCTGCATTTGTGATAGAAACTTAGATATTTTCATTTAAATTTATTGAAAAAAAATGTATTCATACGTTTATTTATTTATTTATTTATTTATTTATTTATTTATTTATTTATTTAGTTTGTTTGTTTGTTTGTTTGTTTGTTTGTTTGTTTGTTTGTTTGTTTGTTCGTTTGTTTGTTTGTTTGTTTGTTTGTTTATTTATTTATTTTGTTTTGATTATTTATTTATTTATTTATTTATTTATTTATTTATTTATTTATTTATTTATTTATTTGTTTGTTTGTTTGATTTTTTTTCATTTTGTCTATTTTAAAATTTTGTATATTTTATACTAAAGCATATTTTTCTTCAGCTTTTTTTTCTTATGGCCAGAAAAGCTGATACTTGAAATGTTTAATTTAAAATACTCCTGAAAATAGTTAAAAAGCATACAAAGCTTCTAATGACATAAATGTAACAGAAAATCGTTTTTAAGACAACTTACATATAACACTCTCCAGAATCTATCAAAATACATGTAGTATGGATGCAATCATTATTAAATAAATTTATATAAATAGTTATAATATATAAGACATATACCAGTTAAATTTTGATGTACCAGATGAGCACATTTCGGAAATTCATTCCTCATCAGTGACACTAAGACCGAAAAGTTTGATAGATAAAAAACATAAGCCAAACAGTTGAAAATAATGAATCTAAAGTTCCAAAATTATATAAATTTAAATACAGCTAAGGAATGCTTTGCATGAGGGAACAAAACTTAGTTTTAAATTAATTTCAAATTTTAGACGGCTGAAAATTTTGCTAAATGGTACATTTTCTGACAGCACAAAGTACTGCCTACTAAGTTATGGATACCCTCGGGGAGTTTTATTCCACCAGCGGTACCCGCTTAGGGGTAGTAAATATATAAGACAAATACCAGTTAAATTTTGTTGTCACGCCAAATGTGCACATTTCGGAAATTCATTCCTCATCAGTGACATTGATATTAAAATATTGTACAAAGGTTAATACACTACCAAATACTGTAAATCAAGAAATTAATGCGTCATGAAATTAATGCGAATTGCCGATTTTGAAGTTATATGCGTATTGAAATTAATGCGATTTTTTAAATTCAAATTTTTTATAATTTGCCTATCTTTTATCGTACAATTATAAACATTAAATTATGGACTCAGAAATTATTATCTTATGTCTTCCTTAATTTATAAACCCGTTATCTATAAACTTTCGGTAGACATTTTTAAAATAAACAGTGAAAAGTTAACAAAGGGTGCCGACGGTAATTTTTATGCGCCGTATATATTAACTTTGGATCTGATTGGGTGGAACCCAATTAATTATCAAGTATCTTTTATGAAAGAGATATTTCACCTATCGGTTAGGTATAAACACACGATTCTTAAATCTGTACATAAAAATCTTGTCATACATATGCCTTCCAAGTTAAGAAGTTTCAAGTTTCGTTATTTTTCATACTGCAAAAAAATACAAATTGAGAATATATAAACATATATATTTACGATTCTTCTGATTACAAACCCGAAATTTAACAAGTTTTTAGCTGGCCTACATGTCTGCACTGATCAGATGATTTTCAAAAAAAAAATCGATGTTACAACGTCGCGGCGTAATAATACAATAAATGTGAAATTTAAAAGACGATAAAATGTCTTGTAAAAAAACTAAAAAGGGTTTTTAATTGATATCTTTTTATTCATTTTTTTTTCTTAATGACAGTCAATATATATTTTATTACAAACTTCACGTTGTTACACGATTTAGAGCAATTTCATTGGTCGTTTGTCTGTCAAATGACGTTGTTTTTTTTTCAATAACAACGTTTTCTACCGGAAATACTTTCGACCAGTTTCGGGGATTATCCATCTTTGAGTTCTATCACAACAAAAGTTATTTTAAAATTGTTAACACATGGGAATGTCTTCGAGATCGGAGATCAAATATTCCACCTAGAAACATTGAAATACTTCAGTTTTTTAGACTAAAATTTTGCCACACATTGTTCAAACATGTTCTGATATTTTTTACCAAAATATTCAATACTGTATTTATGAAATATTTTTATCTATTTGAAATCCAGATGCAGAGAATCTCTTTTATACACCCCTTAAAAATCCAAAGACAAAATTTTGGTACACACTTAAGACAATTTCTAAACGCATGTTTTTTTCGAATTCATGCAATATATATATATATATAATTGTAGTCAGGTATACACTGCACATCGCCCGAGAGTCACAGCCATATCTTTGCTGAGTAATGCTGAATTTCAGTTGCGTCACATCATGCTTATGTCAGGTAATTGACACTGTAGGTCAGTTATAGATTCGGACATTAACACAGTATCGTCCGCGTACAAAAGTAAAAACAACTTTAAATAAATATTAAGTTAATCAGCTAATTCTTCACTTATACACTTGATACCTGATATATTACTACCTATAAAAAATTGTTCAAGATCATTCATGTACAATGCAAATAAGAGGGGAGATACATTTTCTCCTTGTCGCACCCAATGTTAAATGAAAAGTACTCAGAAACATTACCATCTACAGATATCCCAGATTTTGTATTTCTATACACATTAATAATAACATTTAAACATTTACCAGTAATGTTATAACTTAATAATTTTTGCCACAAACCATAACGCCATACTTTATCAAAAGCAGACTGAAAATCTATAAAAGCAGAATGAAGCTTTCTTTTCTTGATTTGTAAAAACTCAATTAAGGAATGTAAAATAAAAATATTGAATAACAGTTGAATAATTCTTCCTAAATCCCGATTGGTTTTCACATAAAATTCCAAACTTTTTAACATAAGAAGTAAGTCTAATGTTTATAAGTATAAAGGTTACCCATACAACTTAGCAAAGTGATAGGTCTATAATTATTCACATCATTAATGCTACCTTTATTTTTATTTTAAACAATATTTTATTAATTTGTAAAGTACAAACAAAAAGAACACGAAAACCTGTAAACTGGATTCAGGAACAACCTTTATTTTTAACAAGAGGCCCATGGGCCTTAACGCTCACCTGAGGATATGTCCAAAATTGTTGGCAAAGCGCAAAGACAATAGATTAGGTACAGAAACTTTACAAGTTTTCTCAAGTTAAGAATTGCCACAAAACTGAATCAGAAATACATCCAGTCACATTTCATTTATAAGTAGCTTATATAATATGCATGAAGTAACTGTAGTACAATGAATAATTTCCAAATCATTAACAAATTCAGTATACTTATTCAGCTATGTCCTTGACCTTTGAACATATATGAACTTGAACCATATATAATCATCATGTCAATACCTACAATATTCTAACATACATGCCTATACAAAAAATTAAAGTTTTCAAGATAATAAGCAATTTTTGTCTTCTTTTGCAGCTGTGACCTTGACCTTTAAACATATGACCTTGAACCATATATCAAAATTATTTTTGTCACAATACCTACAATATTCTAATATACATGCCTATACAAAAAATTAATATTTTTCAAGATAATTAGCAATTTATGTCTGTGACCTTGTTTTTCAACATATGACCTTGAAACATATATCAAAATGATAGTCATATCAATTCCTACAATATTCTAAAATACATGCCTATACAAAAAGTTAATAGTTTTCAAGATAATTAGCAATTTAAGTCTTCTTTTGCAGCTGTGACCTTGACCTTTGAACATATGACCTTGAAACATATATCAAAATGTCGTCATATTAATACCTACAATATTCTAATATGCATGCCTATACAAAAAGTTAAAGTTTTCAAGATAATTAGCAATTTAAGTCTTCTTTTGCAGCTGTGACCTTGACCTTTGAAAATATGACCTTGAAACATTTATCAAAATGATCTTTATATTTATACCTACAATATTGTAATATGCATGCCCATACAAAAAGTTAATAGTTTTCAAGATTATTAGCAATTTATGTCTGTGACCTTGTCTTTTCAACATATGACCTTGAAACATATATCAAAATGATAGTCATATCAATTCCTACAATATTCTAAAATACATGCCTATACAAAAAGTTAATAGTTTTCAAGATTATTAGCAATTTATGTCTATGACCTTGTCCTTTCAACATATGACCTTGAAACATATATCAAAATGATCTTCATATTTATACCTACAATATTGTAATATGCATGCCCATACAAAAAGTTAATAGTTTTCAAGATTATTAGCAATTTATGTCTATGACCTTGTCCTTTCAACATATGACCTTGAAACATATATCAAAATGATCTTCATATCAATACCTACAATATTCTAACATACATGCCTATACAAAAAGTTCATAGTTTTCAAGATAATTAGCAATTTAGGTCTTCTTTTGCAAATGTGACCTTGACCTTTGAACATATGACCTTGAACCATATATCAAAATTATTGTTGTCACAATACCTTCATTATTCTAATATACATGCCTAAACAAAAAATTAATAGTTTTCAAGATAATTAGCAATTTATGTCTGTGACCTTGTTTTTCAACATATGACTTTGAAACATATATCAAAATGATAGTCATATCAATAATTCCTACAATATTCTAAAATACATGCTTATACAAAAAGTTAATAGTTTTCAAGATAATTAGCAATTTAATTATTCTTTTGCAGCTGTGACCTTGACCTTTGAACATATGACCTTGAAACATATATCAAAATGATCGTCATATTAATACCTACAATATTCTAATATGCATGCCTATACAAAAAGTTAAAGTTTTCAAGATAATTAGCAATTAAAGTCTTCTTTTGCAGCTGTGACCTTGACCTTTGAACATATGACCTTGAAACATATATCAAAATGATCTTCATATTTATACCTACAATATTGTAATATGCATGCCCATACAAAAAGTTAATAGTTTTCAAGATTATTAGCAATTTATGTCTGTGACCTTGTCCTTTCAACATATGACCTTGAAACATATATCAAAATGATAGTCATATCAATTCCTACAATATTCTAAAATACACGCCTATACAAAAAGTTAATAGTTTTCAAGATAATCAGCAATTTAAGTCTTCTTTTGCAGCTGTGACCTTGACCTTTGAACATATGACCTTGAAACATATATCCAAATGATCGTCATATTAATACCTACAATATTGTAATATGCATGCCTATACAAAAAGTTAAAGTTTTCAAGATAATTAGCAATTTAAGTCTTCTTTTGCAGCTGTGACCTTGACCTTTGAACATATGACCTTGAAACATATATCAAAATGATCTTCATATTTATACCTACAATATTGTAATATGCATGCCCATACAAAAAGTTAATAGTTTTCAAGATTATTAGCAATTTATGTCTGTGACCTTGTCCTTTCAACATATGACCTTGAAACATATATCAAAATGATCTACATATCAATACCTACAATATTCTAAAATACATGCCTATACAAAAAGTTAATAGTTTTCAAGATAATTAGCAATTTAATTATTCTTATGCATGCCCATACAAAAAGTTAATAGTTTTCAAGATTATAAGCAATTTATGTCTGTGACCTTGACCTTTGAACATATGACCTTGAAACATATATCAAAATGATCATCATATCAATACCTACGATATTCTAAAATACATGCCTATGCAAAAAGTTAATAATTTTCAAGATAGTTAGCAATTTATGTCTTCTTATGCAGCTGTGACCTTGACCTTTGACCATATAACCTTGAACCATATATCAAAATGATCATTGTCACAATACCTAAAATTTTTTAATATACATGCCTATACAAAAAAATTAAAGTTTTCAAGCTAATGCACAATTTTAGTATTTATAAGCTAAAAATAACATTTCAGTGGCAACAACTCCTACATGGATTATCATATAGTTACGAAACTTGGTACCTTTTGAAATTTTGTCATGCTGAACATTTTGACAATGTTTTCATTTCATATATCACTAAATATTTGCAAGAAAATTGCCTAAAACTGCATAAATCTCAAATTAGGTCATGACCTTGATCTGTGACCTTGATCCTAAATTAAAGGTCATTTCAAGAAAAAGTCAAAACTGAAAACCTCATGTCATTATCTGTTCAAATAGTCAAGTTATAACAATTTGAACCCATTTTCCGAAATTTTTTAAATTAAACGCAAAAACGCGTAACCCATTTTTCGACCAAATTTCACAAAATGAACAAACTATAGGCTTAAGACCCTAGAGAAGCCAAATATCACATCAGATTTTTTCTCCCATCATTGGTTTCGGAGAAGAAGATTTTTGGACCCCTAGGTCACCTTGACCTAGTTATGGTAGCCATGGCAACGCCATGAACAAATCTGAATTGCACCGGCCCATATATGCTTCTGACAAAGTATCATTGAAATCTGTCCAGCAGTTTTGGAGGAGAAGTCGAAAATAGGTGTTAACGACGCACATACGCACGTACGCACGCACTGCACATACATACGCCGCGCCATGCCATAAGCTCACATGACCTTTTGGTCAGGTGAGCTAAAAACGAATAATGTTACCAACCAGCCATGATTCTGGTTATAATACCTGTATCTAATACAACATTAAATAATTTAACATATATAGGCAACATAACGTCAATACTAGCTATAATATATTCGTGAGAAATGCTGTCTATTCCTGAAGATTTATTAGTTTTTAATTTTTTTTTACTCATGACATAATTTCATTACCAGTGATACATTCATTTCAAATATTACCGTCATTATTTGAATTAATATAATTAATTAAAACATCGTCACCACATATAGAATCAGTGCTAGAAAAATGCAGCTGTTCAATCGCACTGAATTAGTTTAAATGCAAATAACATGTGACCGAACAACTATCGAATGATTGTTTTCTATAGTTAGCGCCACCCCAAAGAAACCGACTAACTAAGAAAAGTTATTATGAAATAGCACCTTTTTTAAATGGAAAATTGAAAAAAAAAACTGTGGCTAATTTTTAAAATATTTAAATCTTTTTTATTCAACTCCAATTGGAAGTAAATTTAATGTATTTTGAAGATTTTGAGTTATTTGAATATTTAAATATCATAATAAATGCATTTCTTGTCAATGCATCTGTGATGATGTTTTTGTAAAATGAAAGATAAGAAAAGTTAGTTAAGAATAAAAAACTTTAATTACCATAAATAAATTAAATATTTACAAAAGCTAGGGTCAATTATCATATATGTTTATCTGAATCGAGAGCCTTATGTTGTATCTTAACAAACAGTTGATTCCTTTTAGCCAACATAAATTTGTAACTTTTCAAATAAATTATGTCCGCAATAGAAACTAATTTCAAAGTTTTGAGATCAATAAGTCGACAATTCTTTCTAACTGATTTGACTATTTCCAGAGATTTCAAAAATGATTCAGAAGCTGTGTCTTCGACTGGGAATAAACATGCATCCCATAAACTAATATTACAATTTCTTGCAATATGAACACCATTATTGGGATAACTTTGCCCTGAGAGTATGAATTGTAAAACAGTTTCGAACAGTGAACAAAACTTTTTCATAGAGATTCCTAGGAAAGACAAATTTTCTATTGGAGATTCCTGTTTAGGATTATCATAAATATCCAGGATTAACGTCACAAACTTCGTTACTCCGTCCACGTCTACTGGAATCGTGTGCATAAAAACGTCGTCTGGTATCTCCAGTAATTGCCTCGATTTAATTTTGTAAGGACATTCTTCTAAAGAAACAGAGCAGTTACTTATAATTGAGTTCGTTCCTATATGAACTGGTATATCAAACTGGCAAAACTCCACGATGCTGCTATCAGATATATACGAGTCTTTGGGTATAACACTGTGCATTACACACGCTTCAGACAAATTGGAAATGTTTTCTTGGTGGCCCATCATTTATAATTTGGTTTTCATCCTCAACGTCCGTCCAGCTGTTAAATATATTTTTCGTCAAACCTAATTCTCCTTGAAAAGTCCGAATCTAAGCAAAAATGATTGATATACTCTTTTGTAGTTCCAATATGTATGTATCGAGATGAGTTCATCATGTATAGTTTTATTTTTGTACCCCGTAGTAAATCAAATACCTTCTTTCTGGTTGGTAGAAGATTTGGCAAAACTGTTGTTACATTGGAAGTATTATGTATATAATCGACCGTAGCCCTGGGTCCTAAAGCTGGCAAAAAATCTCCATATGCATCAATTTCAGCATTGTACAAGTCCGTTGTCTTTTATGAATTCAAGAAACTTCTTGGTGACATCCATTGCAAAGAAAAAACAACTGTCCGTATAAACGGTTCTACCATGTATTGTAATGCCGTCTGGAAATATAAGATCTTCTCCATCAAGAACAGCCCCTTTCTCGAACATTGTCTCCACAGATGGTTTCTGAAGAACTTCAAGACAATCGCCTTCCTTTACAAGAGTTTCAGTGTCAGTAACGTCTTTGTTATCAATTACATAAACGCCGTGTTTAACTCCAAACTCTAACACAGAAGGGTGAGCAAATACTGTGAATCCCGAGTCTGACAGTTCCCATTCGTTATCATCACTTCCAAGGTTATATACCAGAATATCGTCTGCACAGCAAACAAGAATACCCGGTGGCATTCTAGGTATAAGTGGCAGATACATAGCTAGTTTTAAATCTAACATCTGGAACATTGGAGATCCTTTTGGTATCGGAGAAAATATTTTTCCAAGTACACTTGTACTAGGAATCCGTTTGCTCAGACCACCAGCATGGATCATTAAGATTCTGAACTGGAACATTTCATTCCCGTAAATACTGTAGAGACTAGAAATTGCATTAAGTGTTGAACCGCCATTTCCTAGAAATATGAAAAATGAAAAAATATAACGGAAAGATAGTGTTTATATTTTATATTTACTTTGAATTGTTTATTATATATGATAAATAGAACTTAAGAACAGGACCCAAAACTTCACATATAAAACATTTGTGCAACTAAGCAAAATAATAAAAATAATAACCATAATAATAATAATCAAAATTTAAAAAATAAAAAAGACATTTTATACCCATTGGCAACAAATAATTAACGACGTTTCTATCTAATTATGCATTCCCTTCTTTTTATAGTATAAACCACTGCGGTAGCTCAGTTGGTAGAGTAATGGTTCCGTAAGTGACAGGTCGTGGGTTCGAACCCCGGCCAGGTCTGACCCAAGACTTGAAAGTGGGTAGTGGCTGTTCTTTCGACGAGCACTCGGCAGTGACAGTCACGGTTCTTTCGGATGGGAACTTAAAATAAACGAGGTCCTGTGTCACGGCGTAACACGATAAACAACCCTGCTGTATAATTCCATCAGCGCAACGCACAGGCAAAATTTCTGCAATTTCGCTTATAGCTGGCGACGTCTCGATACAAGTGAAATATTCTTGACTGGGACGTTAAACACCATTACTTAACTCAACTATCTACATAGTATTGATGATAATAATATGTATTGTTAAGAAACTACAATTAACTTCACGATTTTGATTTTCCCAAGATATTTGAAGCGGTGTTGAAATAAAGTCTCAAAAGTGTGAAAGGTCTGAAACATGACTGATACCCCAGAACTAAACACCGTATCTATTCAGCATTACCTAACATCATGGTTTGAAAGAATTGGTTATAAAAAATTTTAATATATATGAATAAATATACCACATTTTCACTTTTATGACAAAAAAATTATTTTAGAAATTATTTTTCTCATTTCAAAAGTCCTTTTTCAAAAAAAAAAAATACTTGAATAGGTAAATTATGCTTTATTTTGTCTTTGTTACTATATTTATATATGTGTGTGTGTGTGTGTGTGTGTGTGTGTGTGTGTGTGTATTTATATATATATATATATTCACCTATTTTAGGACCATCCGGATCAGGTATCACGTGGATAGGAATTCCTTTAGGTAACTCATTTCTCTCCGACTTCAGTTCTATCTGCGATTCATATATACACTTCTGTTCTTCATTAGCAGCCGTTAAAACAATGATGTCCCAAAACAAATGATTAAAGCTGGCTCTGTCTTCTCCTATAAAAGAAAAAAATTACATTTACATTTCAAAAAATATTGATTGATTAATGGGGTTTTACGTCCTTGTTAAGAACATTTTATCGGGTTTGATATAAGATTATTGCATAGAAATTTTCTCAGAAAACCGACGAAATGACATCAGAAAACTAGTGTCGGATAAGAACCGATTCTACTTGTGAATGGGTCTAAAATTTAACATCTGGCCAATCCGGTATCTAGAGCGTTACGGCATTTATAACGTTGTGTAAAGGCCATTTATTTATATGTATGTTACTAAAATAATCAAAAATACGTATACACTAAAACATTTGTTTAAAAGTTTACTTTGAGCATAATACTGTTTAATATTGATGTTACATAACTTATTTCACCAAATGGTATTCATTTCATCATATAAAAACATTTTGGATTTTATCATCAAACAGTAGAATTTTATTGAAGCCGAGATCACTAAATGGTTATACTGTTTTTTTTTTTTTTTAAATTTCTATTGTCTTGTTTAAAAAAAAACAACAGAAGAAAAACTATTGGCTTGTTGCTTGTGAAGTTGTTTAACGTCGCATCAGCAATTATTCGGCTATTCAGCTCGAGAGCAATTTTATGAATCTATAATATTATTCCTTAGAACAAATTTGTATATGTGTAAGATGTATAAGTGTGTATTAAGGTCTGTCTTGTACACGCGAGCATTCGGGGCGATAATTGTTAGGTGCTAGCTCACCGAGACAATATGCCGCAGATAAGCATATCACACCCCCTGACATCAAATGAACCAGACAGAGGAAGCAGTATCTCAAATTATAAAGTCTTATGTATTACCCTTGCCGGGTTCGAACCAACGTCCTTCCTCTCTCTAAATCTTTATTCAGTAATTTCACTCAGCCACCCAAAGAGTAGAGTATTAGGGCATACAATAAATATGTATACATATGAATCACAAAGACTAGGTGACGCTTTACACCTACCTAACAAAGCGGGCTAACAAATAATAAGATTTTTATTATTAACCATATTGTATATTATACATAATATCAATTTTAAAAATATTGCCTAAACAATAAGTCTACCGTAAATCTGTAGTTGATGCAGTTACCTTAAAATCTTGTTTCATTAACCATCCGGCAAGAAAAGTCATGGTTTTTGTTAACATATTTAAGTTCATGCCTGTATCAATATTTCGTACATTTATTTAACTTCTATTAGTTATTTTTATCGTCTTTTGAATTTGAATGGCTGGTTTGCTTAATGTATGAACCGATTCACTCTGTTGTACACGGGGTGTATAAAATTTACACAGGGTGTATGGATATTACTATGGGTGTATGAAAAAAATTACTACCCGCTTCAGATCTTAATTGACCAAAAACTCACTGATTATAAACGCTCATTATTTTGAAAGATGAAAGAATATAAATAACGACAGATATACATGTATACGATAAATTGTAAAGGAAAATAATTTATGAGTTTCCGGTCAACATGTGTCGTCTGTTTGGAGTGTCATCATAAAACGCTTTGCCTTGCAAACACACAAGGAGATCCTCCTTAAAAGAACAGAACTGGTACCAATATTAATTGAGTGAATTGGAAATTTCCATCCTGTCTGAGGCCATACAAACTTTCTACAATTCCAATACACTCTGCTTATAGACTATGTAACTAAAACCAACAGGATTATTTATTTATTTATTTGTTTTTGTTTTAATTCATTTTATTTTATTATACTTTTATTCAAATTTATTTTATTTTATTTTATTTTATTTTATTTTATTTTATTTTATTTTATTTATTTATTTATTTATTTATTTAATTATTTATTTATTTATTTATTTTATTTTATTTTATTTTATTTTTTGAAAGTGCAGATGGTCTAGGTTAATTTTACTTCATGAGATGAGCCATTTGAGTGATTTGCTTTACAAATACAGATTCAAATAGACAAAAAAAAACTTAAAAGGAAAACTTTTGTAAATCGTGACGTATCAAAACTCATCAAAGGTCCAAACGTGTACTTTATTTATTTTTCTTTTAAAAAATACGGTAATTCTTCAACTTAATTAAAAAATTGAAATGAGAGAGTCAATAAATTATTAAAAACAGACATTTTGTTTTTATTCTTACCTCTGATGGATTCGTAGTTTTTTAAAACACCCTGCATATACCGAGGAATACCTGAACCATGTTGTTCTTCCATTCGTCAATATCTTGTTCCTAACTACTGGCTTTATGTCTTCTTCTACTAAGCTAAGACAGAATATTTGTTTTCAGATGAAAATATTTGTCTTGTTTCTTATACCGCTGGTTCGTCTCTAAACCATTCCCCGTAATTCGACTTTTAGAGTAAAGGGTACTTATTCTCTAAAGGTTAAATTAAAAGTTGTTTTGAATAATTCCATTTGCCGTCACTTTTTATTATTAAACCATGCTCTATTAAACCCCTATGGGTAAATACATAAACGAACATGGATGAAAATTAAATTTACCTTTATATGTAGTAGTAATATAGTTTATTAACGTGTCGCATACCAAAAATACACATAATATGCACATACATTTAACAGGCCCGTATTCAGGGGGGGTGCGAGGGGTGCGAACGCAAACCCTTTTGAAAACCATTAAGGACTGTTAAAGCCTGGTTAAAATCATTTACCACTATTAAACCGTAAAAATCGTTTTGAAAACATTTGTTGAAATTAAAACAAGAAAAAAATGAAACTTCAAAACATCATAATTGACTATTATTTGTTCATCAAAATACTCTAAAATGCTACGAAAGCCCATTAAGCTCACTTTTGTAGGAGAAAACAAGAGGCCCAAAAGGGCCTGTGGAGCTCAATTGACGAAAATGGTTCTTGAAAAGGCAATTAGCTACTTTTCATTTGCTTTATTAGTTGATATTGGATCAGCAAATAAGAAAATGTGTTAAGAAGGCAGGAAATTACTTGTATAAATGATAAAATAAGCTTGGTGAGCAGGGTTAAATATTGAATGTATCGAAAAATTTTTGGGGTGGGCCAAAAATGGCACAGGGGCCACCATTTGCACAAACCTGATAAAGGGACTTAAGCTGATGTTAAATGCCAAATATAAAAGCATTAGGCCTTACAGTTTCAGAAAAGAAGATTTTAAATTTGATTTCCAATATATGCATATGCAGATATATGGATCCCTGGGGTGGGGCCAAAAAAAGACCGGGGGCAACCATTTGTACAAATATGGTAAAGGGACTCAAGCTGATATTAACTGCCAAATATGAAAGCTTAAGGCTTCATGGTTTCAGAGAAGAAGATTTTCAAAGTTGATATCCCATTATAAGCCTTATTTGCACTTTTTACGAAGTATGACAGAAAAACGCTAACAGACGCACGCACGCACGCATCATGCCATAAGCTCATCTGGCTTTAGCCAGTTGAGCTAAAAATATCAATAACGCGTTATTACGCGTAACTTTTGCGAATCAATGCGTATCTTTTGCGTTATTACGCGTGACTTTGCGAATAAACGCGTAACTTCGCGAATTAATGCGTATCTTTCGCATAATTACGTGTAACTTTCTATATAAACAAGACATAGCTGAAATATTTTAATGTAATTTACTCAATATAGAATGGTAAAACAAACAACTTTGTGAGGTTATATTTTGAACTTGGGTTATCGCATGCTGAAATTTTATGCTTCCTAGCAATTGGGCATAACATCATTATAAGTAAATCAACACTGAAAGGATATTAAAAAAGTTTAAGTTTACGAGAAGGAAAAATTACTCTATGTGATGTTTAGCACGCATTGTTCAATTCAGTTTATTGGTGACCTCTAGAAAATCACAATATTAAGGCTATATCAACATCATTTTTAAAATGATAATGGAAAATAACATGGAGTATTTTTTCATATACTATGATTTATCATATGAGTTATGATAGAAATCGTATCACTTATATTTAGGCATGACTACACTAAAATTAATAGGGCTTCCTTTTAGTTTAACATGTCGATTGTGAAAAAAGCGCCACATTTCATTAAAACTTGGTGAAAAGCAACTATAGAACATTGCCATTTAGATTTTTTTTTTTGGTTGCCTGGCTACCAGAAGTAGGTCACAGTGACCTACATAGCTAAAGTCTAAAAATATCTTCTTCTCCAGAACC
This sequence comes from Tegillarca granosa, assembly GCA_029721355.1. NCBI lineage: Eukaryota > Metazoa > Mollusca > Bivalvia > Arcoida > Arcidae > Tegillarca > Tegillarca granosa. The sequence continues at coordinate 32,034,668 of CM056602.1, read as the reverse complement.
ACTTATCCGAGGCAAAATTTGATGTGGTATTTGGCTTCTAGAGCCTCTTTTTTTGCCAAGTTTTCATTATCCATTGTTCACTTGGCAGTCAAACCTACCTTGACCGCGAAAGTAACGCGTAATAACGCGAAAGTTACGCGTAATAACGCAAAAATTACGCGTTTATTCGCTAAAGTTTCGCGTTTATTCGCAAAAACTACGCGTAATAACGCGTTATTTTAATTTTTTTTTCTTCTACGAAAGTGAGCTAAATGGGCTTTCGTAAAAATGCACTATTTTGCGTTTTATTTCAAAAGTTTTCCGGGGGAGCATGCCCCCAGACCCCCCCCCCTAGTGAGGCACACCTGCGGTGCAAGCGCCTACATTCTTAAAAATCGCACCCCCTTTCTAAAAGACCTGCCTACGGGCCTGTACAATAATCCTAATTTATACATCATGAGATATCTGGCCTACTTTAGGCATATGAAGCACAATATGTAAAAAATATATATATATTGAAATGTTTAAAGTAAAATATATACATCCAAGCACATTAAAATAATAATTACATACCTAAAATTGTTCATATTTAAAGTGCAAAACAAAATTTTAGGAATTTAAATGAGCATTATGTCTTCTAAACATAAACATCTAAGTTTTTGAACATCATCATCACACATAATAAGTAAAACTTTATCGACGCCGTCTAAAAGATAAAAACTGAATTATATTCCATGTACACGTTGTTGAAAAAAAATTCAAATCTAAGACCATAATATAAAATACATTCAATTAAAAAAAATGTTGCTACGACTCTACATCACACGAGTCACAATATGCATAAATTCTGACAGGTAAATGTATTTAAGGCCTAGCGTATCGACCGGTCTCTATTTCAAGGTTCAAAGATCCACATCTAAAGTTTTATAATATGTTTTGTTTGGTCTTTAAAACCGACAAGTCTAACGTAAGATATTTATGATAGTGATGTTTTAAAAGTACGGAATTACGGAGTTTGTTTCCGTTTTCACTATTATTATCATTAAAAACATCATTTACACATGTATCACTATCTATATTATGCAGCCTTTCTTTAACAGTGACTAACTTTATTTATTTAATTCACTCAAACCACTGGAGGTGGTATATGATGTTATAAACAAATACACAAATTATTGGCGTACAAAGTGAACAAAACATTATATAATTGATTCAAGTACAAACACACGTGCACATACATTCATTAAAAAAAGATATTCAAATACAATTCAATAACGATAAATTTAGCTATTAGATTTCAACCCTTTCCTGATAAACAAACAATAATTTTTTAACTTATCATAATTCTTTGTATTCATCAGTTTTAGCATTTTAAATGTATTTGGATGCAAATATAAATTTTTGTCAATAATTGTTTTCTTAGGTGATAAAAATAAGAACATCCTAACAAAAGAAGAAATTCATCCCTAATCGAACTGCTATTAAATAAGTTACATATTCTATTATTTCTATCAATATTTTCCCATCTCCTTTTTTCTATTGGCAATCTATGATTACTCCACTCCACTTTTGTCTTACAGATAAATATTCAAAGTTATCACTATAATCATTCAGTGTATTTAAAACAATAAAAAACGACTTTTGTAACGTTTTGTTACATATAGTAAGATAGTAGATAAGTATTAGCTAGTTATTTTAAATAGTAGTAAGTTTTAAGATGGTGGAGAGTGGTTATAGTGTTTTTGCCCGAGTCAAGAGTCTTTTATTTAGCTGGTAAAGAAAGTCAGTTTTGAGATGGAAAAGGATACTGGAGTACATAAAGAAAACTGAAAAAACATTTTCAAATTGACAAACTTTTTCACACCGGGATCTACTGAGCAGGATATCAACCTTTGTGTAAAAATCTCAGGCACTGAGTTCTCACTGTAACAGATGAAAAAACAAGAGTGCCTAGGGAAAAGATTGATTATCTTCAAGGAAACTGATTTATTTTTTCAGAGACATTTTATGTCTTTGATTTACTTTGACTATGAAATTAGAAAACTTTTAAATAAGAGTAGAGAGAATTGATTTTTTATGCGCCATTCATTTACATGCATTGAGACAGTCTTATTTAGATGTTTTAAAAAAGTGATTTTTCAGCAGTTTCCTATTTTAAATTGTGCAAATGAACAGATATATTTGTAAAGGTAATGGCAGACAGGATTCTGAATTATGCTTGTAAGATTCACCAGAAGTAATACACGCTCATTATAATAACCACTTCGATGGTGATATAAAAAATATATGGTAAATAAACAAACGCTCGCAAAAACACACTGAATTTTTTATTTTACATAGGTTTTCGGTCAGTACACAGTAAAGATTGTGTGTCATAATCTTTAACTGTAAGGTTGTATCGACACTTTCATTATCATGCCCCATCAAATAATAATTCCAGTTTAATTACTTCTATAATATGAATATAAAACATTTAACTGCATAAGCAAATGATGGGTATTGTGGTAAAAAAAGCTAACGAGTGGCTCAGAAAAACTGCTGAGAGATGGATAGCTGCTACCAAGATATAGTTAATGAGGGGCTGAAAAATAGCTAATGTGGTGTCTAGATGAGCTGCCGATTCTGCTTTTGTTTTCCTTAGAGGATTAGACAGCCTCGATGGTAGAGCATATGCCTTGTGATTGATGGGAGTTTCATGGGTCCAAACCCTAGTTAAGTCATTCATAAGAATTATAACTTAATACTGCTTCCTCATCTATGCTAAGCATTTAGAGGACAGGTTATTTTGCTGCTTCACCCAGTGTCAGGATAGGGGAGTGATATGCTTGTCTGTGGTGTTCTGACTTGGTGAGCTGGCACCCTGGAAAGTTGCCCTGAGTGTTCACTAGTACAAGACAGACCAAAATTCACACTTGCACATCTAACACATACATGAAATGGCTTCAGATTAATCCGTAGAGAAGAAATATTGCTATTGTGACGTTAAAAACATTCAAACAATTCATATGATTGAAACCTAATCAATGAGAGCACTGTAGACACACTCGAAGTTAGACCACATATCACAATTGAGGTTTCTGTATGTTGTATAACTAATAACGTTATAGTGTTATTAAGGAACTAGAAATTTCAATAGAATTTTCTGATCAATTTACATCTACAATTTTTGCATTCAAGTATATTTCAAATACTATGCATCATTACAAATATCAAATTTTGAGAACAATAACTGTAATAAAATTGTAATAAACTCTCTGTAAAAGAATATAGGAGAGAGAGAGAGAGAGAGAGAGAGAGAGAGAAAGAGAAAGAGAGAGAGAGATGGTTAATTGACAATGCCAGTGCAATTTTCCTTGATCTGTCTATTAAGACCATTTGGGTACCCTGACATCCATAGATAGTTTTTTGTCATTAAGTTTTTATTTGCGATTTGTTTAAAATGTCACTATTATTTTGACAAAAAAGTCCCTTGTATTTAGTTCGTCAAGATACTAGACCTACATACATTTGATGTCCCTGGCCATTCAGTACTTTGATTATTCCTTCGAGATAAATCAACATTTTCTTGTCGCTAAAAGTTAAAAAGTGGCTGATGCGACGTTAAACAACATTACAATAAAATACCCATTTTGTAAGCAAAATCTGTTAAATCATAGACAGAATATGATACTAAAACAAACATTATGGTTAGAAACACATAAATACTAAATTTGTTTTACTGTTTTCAATGATATGTCCGTATCATATTCATATAACGTCATGTGCTATTTTTGACTGCATAATTTCGGTGGAAAAAAATCAAAATAGCACATAATCGAAATTATTTTATTAACTGTTATAAAAATTTAAAGGTAGCACGTTACAGTTATTAGAAGTAATTTTTTGACAATTTAAATGTGTAATATACTAATGGATCTATATAGCATCTGATAACATTATAAATTATAAGTCTCTTTAAATGTATAGCTTTTTAAAAATTCAAAAGTTGTACATTACAATTGAAGGAAATGAATAATGGTTGTTGACAAATTAAAATTTTTAATTGACTGTAGTCATTGATAGGCCGTCACAGCCCACAATAGTGGTAAAAGACAGTTAATGTAATAAGTGCCTTTATAGCTAGAAGCGCCTTTTCACCCAATAACCACTTATTGCATGTGCCTTAGGGCAACAACCAAATATCCATTTATTTAATGGACAATCATTACCAAACTATAAAAAGCAGTTTGTTACTTTTGTTTCCAAAACTTTGCATTCATTATAATTTTTCTAGTTACAAAACCATGATATAAAGCTTTTCAGAGATATATTATGCTGAATATTTTCAGGGTGGCTAGCCTAATCAGAGACGTATGATGTAGGCATTTGTACATTTCTATTCAAAATCAAGATATCCCCCCTTATATCAAGCCAATCAGATCATAGATTTAGTGTGTACTGTAAGAATCTACCATAAGTGTCTATGTAGGGTAGAAAATCTCGCCCTCGCAGTTTAAGACGGGACTTGTCGAATCTCTTGATGAAATGTTCAAACAGGAGAGTAAACTTTCCAAATTCTAAATTGGATTTTCTTGAACATATTAAGAATTGCATTTTTTTAAAAAAGATATTTGGATTTCATACATTTTTTCAAAACATAACAAATTTGACTTTCAAGTAAGTAAAATCATGATCAATGAAAATAATATACCTTAAACAGTTGAAAGTTATTTATACTTACCACTGCTATTGAAAGTTTTTAAAATTTATAGGTTCTACTTTAATGAGATAACTTCCCTACCAGCATGACGTCACGTGATTTTCTTGTTTACACCACTTAATGAAACTCAACAGAATTTCACGATGATTGACACTTTTTCACTTGGCTTTTCAATACTAGATGTTTAAATTTTTCATTGATAAAAAAGGTAGAAACATTTTATTATCTTTTTTTATACTTATGTGATAAGTATTTGCGTTTCAAATCTAAATATTACAAGCATTTGCAATGAGGTAAAACAGACAATCTGCATCTGAATAACACGCCCGTCTCTATAGCGACATGTAAATAAATGCACTAAATAACACCGACTTATCGACATATAAATAACGTGTATTTGCATACAGTTATACGAACATTAAAAACAAACTTCTTGATTGCAATGTCAGTCATTTGAATAACATAAACCTATCGAAAGCCATTTTAATACTATTGAATTAAACGCGCTTACGGATCACATCGACTCTCACCGCCTGGGTTCGAAACACACTCGGGACAGATCCAAGTGTGAGATAGTTTGTCAATTCGCTTGCTGAAGGTCGGCGGTTTTCTCTTGGCACTCCGGTTTCCTCCACCATCCTTAAACTGACCGCCTCGAAATAATTGAAAAAATATTGACAGAGGCGTTAAACACAATTACTCCACTCCATTCCACTCTGCTCTAATACCTAAAGACATATATTAATCATTGATAACGAAAGTCATATGAATTATTTGAAAAAAACAACAGATTTGACGATCTCGTAACCTGTGACAGACAAAAAATTTGTCAAATTAGAAACATTTTGTGATATATATATATATATATATATATATATATATATATATATAACTTTCAAATTAGAAGCACATTGCACACTTATTATATATATGATATCATTCTTTAAACGTACAATATAGTTACTGTATGTAAAAGACAATGTTGACACCACGTTTCATCGGACTATCAGACTCTTCATGACAATAGATTATTTAATATATATTCAAAGATAAAAACAATGTAGATGCAACTTTAGGCTATACTAAAACTTAAAGTCTGTTAAACTCCGTTTCTTTTAAAATGTGTAGAAAATTATGTATTTTTCCTATACCTTATACCAATTAAAATATAAGATAGATTTCTGGTACCAAGGTGTCATTTTTTTCCTATACATACAGAAAACTGTATCTTTATCAATACACATGTTAGCTACAACATATTATTGTTCTATAATAACGGCTCAAAAACATGTCTGATAAACATTGTACTTATTGTAAACATAATAATTATGTACCAATTTTTAAGTATTAAAAATGGTTTGTATGTTGTTTTTCTTTTACCCATTTCCAACTCCCAAACATACATTTATAAAAATCTTCATTTTATTTTGAATAAGTTTTATATATATATGCTTAAGATTAAAGAAAGTCTTTGAACAATCTGGTTATTTTTCCCCATTAGATCAGCAGTCAGTAATTTTTTTATGGATTTTTTTATATTCTTGATTGATTTTGTTTTGCATCATCCTGGTTAAAAAAATTTAATATTCATAATTTTATAATGTATTCTATTTCATTTTTATCAGACTTTCATAATAGCTCGATTTTATGATATTTCGCTTCAGGAGTTTTTTTTTTTTAAAAAAAGTTATCAATTATTATGCCGTTCATCGTTAAAAATTTATTGATAAAAAAAACTAGTTGTAAAGGTCAGTTATTATCATTGAAACATATAAAAACCAGCTAATTTTCAAATATGTTGTAAATTTTTGTTTTAACTGCTCCATAGTTTTTTTTTTTAATTTTAAAAATACTTATAATCTAAAATAAAATTTCAAAACAAAATTAAATGTTTGACTAGTATTAATCTGCCTTCCATGAACTTTAATCCTCATGCATTTATACTTGAACAAATGGTAATCATAAATAGTGTTTATTTTACACTAGAGCGACCACTTGCAACAAATAACACACACACATACACACACACGTATACACACACACACACGCGCGCGCGCGCGCTCTGGCTATGATGCTCTGGATGATGACTCATTTTGCCTTTTCCTGTCCCAGGCAAATCAGTTTATTTCAATTACCAAAGTGAGTAGATTTCTTGGGGGTCCGGTTTACTGTTAAAACTCAAGATCAGACGACCTTGATCTACAAAATTGATTCAGTAGATAAAATTGCCGAAAAACGCTATTCTAAGCATCTTACCCCGACTATAAAAAGAATTATGTTGCAGTGAATTTGACCTAAGTAAATGTTTAAAACTCTTTGAATTAAACCAAACAAAATGGATGCGAGAAATTAAGTCCTTCACTTATAAGAATAAAGTTTCGGTGTTAGAGGCGTTTTGAAAACAAACGTTTGAGTAATTTAAAAAAAAATTTAACCAACGGGTGAAACATGAATAGATATTTTAAATATTTGTCCGAATTGCCCGTAGAAAATCAAATGAGCTCAAAAACTTTCTTACAATAGAATCTGCCCAGTGCGATTCGGTTCTAGGCAGCGAAATTGATGCGATTGGTAAGTGCGCGCTTTCGTCTACTCGGCCACTAAGGCCCTCTCACAATACCAAGGACATACATCGGTTAGATGGTCAAGGTTTTAACAGGAATAGATATCCCCTTTCCTGAGCAGCAGAGTTTTAATGGCAAAATGAAAGCTACATCAAAGGCATTATTTGAGGACTATACCGAAGGAAAGCCTGAAAGAAAAAGTGGACTAACTGCATTGACGGTAAATGGGAAATTTTATTCAAAAAATCATAATTACATCCATGAAAAATGCTGCAACATACACATATATACGTACATCGTTCTTTGAATTAATGATAATACGTTAATGTTGATTAAGGTCAAACAACTTAATAAACTTATTAGGACTTTAAGCCCTGACGCTTTATATGGTTTCAAGTTACTTCATGGCATTCTGGTTCAAGAAAAGATGTTAAAAGGTTTAAATAGATAAAGTCTCAATGATTTTATTACGGATCAAGGTCAATCAGCTTTGCAAACTTAAGGGAAGTATACATGACAGCATCCCTCCCAAATCGGTTTACGGTTCTAAGAATAAAAATCAATTAAGGGGTGTCAATTCACAAGTGTAGCTAGATAGAGAGGAGGTCCTTGATTGAAGTTCACTCACATATATAACAGAATTGGCTAGTTTTTACTTTGTTTTTGGGGGATTGTGATCTAGACATGGACTGATATGTGTGTGTTTTATTAAGTGAAACGAATGACGAACAAAAGAGCTTTGGAATTGCTCATCTTGGGTTGGCTTTATAATTACTAAGTTATAAGTTGGCTTATAATTATTGCCCATCTATTGGTTACATTTAGCAGCTGTATAATACGATGTTTTATTCTGCTTTTTGTAAGAAAAAGCGCTATCACACTGACAAATATTCGATGCATTCTTTGAATTTTATTGTTATTTTCAAAAATATATTGTGAGAAAACATTTTTAATGTATTTAACGATGAAATTCAAAAACTGCTTTATGGCAGATATAAATAATTTGCGGCATGGTTACTATCTTTAACAAATTCTGCGCATGAAGCATTTTTTGTTTAAAAAATGTCTCCTGTTTAGTACAAATATGTTAGACAACACATTATTTTGTGTGAATTGACAATTTTTATATGAAATGAGATTAACATAACCACATGAGTGTCCATGTGATGTCTAAGTGTTGATTCAGCAGAGAGTACTTATGTACTCAACACACAAACCAATATAGAGTTGAGTTGAGTAATGAAGTTTAACGTCCCAGTCAAGAATATTTCACTTATATTCGAGACGTCGCCAGTTATAGACGAAAGTGCGGAAATTTTGCCTGTGCGTTGCGCTGATGGCATTATACAACAGGGTACTTTATCTTGCCACAGCCTGTCGTGATACGAGACCTTGTTTATTTTGAAGAACCCATCCGAAAGAACCATGGATTTCACTTAATAATGCCGGATGTTTGGCGAAAGAACAGTCACTATCAACCTTCAAGTCTTGATTCAGACCCGGTCGGGGTTTCAAACCACGACCTCCCACTTACGGAGCCAGCACTTTACCAACTGAGCTACCGCAGTGGTATGACCGATATTGAGATATGTAAATGAAACATAGACATTTCTTTTGAAATATCTTACTTTCTGATTCTGGATGCTTCATTTCATATACATGTATATACATTTAAACAAGCATTGTTGTCAATAGAAACATATTGTCAGTATAATCTTGTGATGAATTTGATTACGAAATATTTGAGTTTATTTTTAATAAATCAATTCAATTTTTTTAAATATTAAAATAAAAATGTATCATTAAAATACGATCCATTAGGGTATTTTTTATTTTTATACTTTATAAAATACTTGTATTAATGTAAAATCCGTGTTTTAATACATAAAACATTGTATGTTAAATACAAATCTAAAATAAAATGTTAAAAGCATTAACTGTGTACCTAAGTGATCTGTAAATAACAATTCTAAATGATCGATTATAGATATTATCATTTGGTATTTTCAATTTATTAAATGATAGCAGAAAAAATATAAACAATACATGATCATTTGGTATAGTATGTTTTTATTTCATTTTATCCCAAATAATATATATATCGGTGATGTACGTTTCGTAATGTTCGAGTTTTCTGTTCTGTCACCTACTTACTAAGCTAAATGGATTTTATTCGGCTAAGTTTTATGGTTTTTCTAGAATTGGCTCTTGGTAAGTAAAACGGTTATACTACATACAAGGTTCTGTTTATTTAGTTTGAAACATTTAAAACATTTAAAGTGTTACTACAATCTAAGGAAGAATAGATTGGATAAATGGTGTTTTACGCCATCTAGATTTATTGACATATACCGAGAAGGTTGGTTCTTGGATTGCGGAGGAACACGAAGAGCCCGTTAATAACCACCGACTTTCTGCTAGCGACTTGACAAATTTTTAGTGCAGCAGGCAATGAACTGTAATCATGCCAAATTTCATGCTTTAAACAAAAACCCACAATTTTACCAATTTCTTGCCCAACCTGCTAAACTATTTCTCACACTACGATCTGCGCGAGTGATATTCAAACCTAGGAAGTGAGAGGCACAATCTGACGTAAAACAACAGGGTCATGTTATTTATGTTAATATGATAAACTCAAATGTACCTGACTTATTTTGTTAGCCAAAACGAGCCTCTCGAAATGTACATAAAATTTGTCCCTGCTTTCCCCATTTTTCTTCTTGAAGTGTTTTGGCGAGAGTGGAGTGAATTATGGTGTTTTACGCCCCAGTCAAGATTCTTTAACTTATCAGTCTTAGAATGGTAAAGGAAACCGGAATGCCTGGAGAAAACCACCGACCTTTAGCAAGCGAACTGACAAACTTTCTCACACTAGGAGATGTCCCGAGTGGGATTCGAACCCAGGCGGTGAGAGGCACTGTAATCCGTAAGCGCGTTAAACCACTCGGCCACCGATGCCCCGCTTTTTGGCGAGAAACTTTAAACAAAAGTGAGAATCATTTGCTATTACTTTTTTTATTCCATGATATTAACATGTTAACAGTTAGATACAGTATTATATTATTATTATCATCATCATCAATATTATTATTAATTTTTTATTTTTTTATTTTTTTTATTTTTTATTTTTTTTTTTTTTTTTGAGTTATTGTAATGTTGGACGTTTTATATATAGATGTATGTACAATTTTTAAACTGTATCATATGGGCCACTGTTAAATTGACAACACAATAGCTATCTTTGAAGTATTTATCGTTTATACTTTAAAGTAAAATTTTTTTTCGGGGGAGTGGGGTGATTTGGACATGGACTGGTATGTTTGTGTTTTATTATTTATACTTTAAATCAAAATGAAATATATTAAAATTTAATATTTTATATAAATGTGACAATTACAATATGGTTTTCTTGTTGGATTTCTTGTCAATAGTACACCATTCAGTTACCACATCTAATCTTTAATGTTGTTGTATTATCTCTACAGCCAATGGGAATAAAGAGATTCTTGTAATTGTGGAGAGAGCTTCACCGCTTACATTACCTGAAATTTGGAACCAAACTGACTTGGAATGTGATAGCGATGGAATAAATACAAGAAGTGGTAAAATCGATCATTGGCATAACTGGACGCCACAAAAGGTAATCTAAACTACAATTCTTTATACTGTCATATACCACTTTTGAATTTAATCATAAAAATACATTCAAAAAGTGTGTCATATATCACTTTTTGAATGTTTTTTTATGATTAAATTCAAAAGTGGTATATAACAGTACTATAGTTAATACGTGCATATTAGCTACTTATAAATGAAATGTGACTAGATACTACATATTTCTGTTAAAGTATTGTGACAGTTTTAAACTTGAGAAAATTCGGAAAGTTTCTGTAATGAATATATTGTCTATTGAACTTTGCGAACAATTTTTGATAATCTTCAGGTGAATGTTAAGGCCAATGGGCATCTTGTTTTTCAGTTTGGCCTTGCATCTCCTAAAACAATAAAAAAAAAACTTTACAATATCGTATGTTTATTCCTTTCTTTCTCTCTTTTTAAACAGATTATACTACAATTAAAAGACATAAATAATCAAAACTTGGCTTGGTTCGAATACACAACAGCTAATTCCTCAAATAACCTGACAAATGTTTTGAATTACAACAGGATAACAAATGCTGTTCCATTCAGACAGTGGCCATGGCCCAGGTATCATGTCCGCATTGAGTAAGTACAATCTGTTATAATATATTATATATTTATTATTATTATTGTTATTATTATTATTATCATTATTATGAGAATATTTGCACATCGGTTAAAAATAACTTTACTTACAGCTCAGAACTGAGAAACAAAATTTTCTAAAAGACAGACTTTTTAGTTGAAAAAAATAATTACTCAGAAGCATCGAAGCTCGGGCTTTCTAAACTCACATTTGGCTGACAGACTGATATCTAACTCCAGACAACTTTTATTATAAAAATGGTTGTCAATTCATTTACCCAATATTACAGGGGATGAGCTAATTAACTGCAGTTACGGTCATCTCAAGGTAGCGGATGCAGATTTAGGTGAGTACGGGTCATCAGCTTAACCCCTGTGAATATAAGTGTTTTTTTTTTCTCGACACTGCGCTTTCCTTTTTCAGATACGACGTTTTCGGTATAACATAGTCACGGGGGTAATACCAATTTCGCTATTTCTGCATACGACCGATTGGTACTTGCGTTTTCGCATTCGACCGATGATGGTGTTACTAACGACACAGGTACGGTCATCGACCGATGCAAAAAACCACGTCGGGTGAGGTAGATAACTCTATATTCTTTTTTAAAATCAATATTTCAATAATTATTTTAGCAGTGATCAATCATTTAAAGCTTTAACTTGATAATCATTTATCTGAAACGTATTTGTTCGTCTGTATTGAAAGATTATTGCCGTTACAAATAACAGTACCAATTTACAACGAAAAAGTTCAATTTAAGTAACTTTTACAAATTGGGCAATTTTGTTATCCAACTTTTTATCAAAATACCATCTTAATTTTGCAACAAAAATACAGTACATAATTTTTGCGGATTTTAAGTTTTTGTCAAAAATATTGTTACCGATACGGCATTCGACGAACAAGTATTAGTGGCAGAACGGTCTTCGAATGCCGTACCATGAAAACACCACCAGTTTATAAATTATCAATAACTGCCTTTAATTTTATGTTAAGCCAGAAAAAATGTTTGAATGGATGAAATGTATGCATTAATTAAACATTGGTGAAAAATTAAATTCAATATATTGCATTAAATGTGGTATAAAGAGACATTTAACAATACCAATTGGGTTTTCGCATTCGACCGATGATGATGTTACGACACAGGTACAGTCATCGACCGATGCAAAAAACCATACCACCTGAAGACGGAGATTAATTTCAAAACGGTGATAATTATTTAAAGGCTGTCTTCCTCCTACTCCCACTTTTTGAAAATACATATTCCTGCTACTACCACTTAATGAGAACAATACCTGTTGTTTTACTTAATGATGTTGTTTTAAGATGGGATTAACTTATTTTTCACCTGGAAAGTGAAAGTTGATTTTAAATGATGTAATACATTATTCTTTTACCATAAATATAATAATTTTTACATGATTTTAAACTTTTTCAAATCAATAATTTTTTATTTTTTCAAATCAATAATTTTTACATGATTTTTATTATTTCAAATCATTAAGTATTTTGTTAAATTACCTTTTAATTTTTACATGATATTAATGAATTTATTATCAACTTTTTCTAAACAATAATTTTACATGATTTTAATGATTTCAAATTATTATTATTCTTTTACCATAAATATAATAATTTTTACATGATTTTAAACTTTTTCAAATCAATAATTTTTTATTTTTTCAAATCAATAATTTTTACATGATTTTTATTATTTCAAATCATTAAGTATTTTGTTAAATTACCATTTAATTTTTACATGATATTAATGAATTTATTATTAACTTTTTCTAAACAATAATTTTTACATGATTTTAATGATTTCAAATTATTAAGTTTTTTTTTAAAAAAATTATTCTTTCATTTATTGAAGATAAATTTGAAAACTTATTGATAAAAAGAACTTTATAATTTTTATAATAAATTTTAAACCAAAATTTTTAATTAAAAAAGAAAGTGATAAAATAGTAGTAAATAATTAAAATAAGAACAATCATACTTTGGTAAATTGGATAATTGTCTAATTACTGAATTACTCATTATCATCCTTCAGCACTAAGACTGCCTGTGAGGCAGTTTCGAACATGACAAGCTCTTTAGGTAAAATATCAAGATGGCATGACCCTGATTAAGCCAAGCTAACTGAACACTTTTCAACTTCGAATACTCCAAGCTCTAAATGCCATTATAAGGATCTGCAGTCTTGAATCCGTCATAGAATCAAATCATGGCCAATGCACAGTTAGATTATCCAGTTTTCGACAAACAGATTGGGAAACCAGAACCTCTTGCACAATGGTTACAGATTTATGGTGAAAAACAGAAAAGGTGAAAGATGCTATTGGAAATGTGCTACAGCTAATTGTCCAGCTACCATAAATACGAGAAATACTGAGTAACCTACCAACCAAAGTTCAAGCAAACCACAACCACCAGTCAGACAAGTTGCAGATACAAGTAGAGAATGTGATGAAGAAGATAAAGACTCGCTGTCATGAAGAAATAACACCAGTTCCGTTTATTTATAATGAAGAAATGGTAAAGTTGCGTAGTATTGATTGGAGCGATGAAACCCAGAGGCTAGTGGAAATGTTCCAACCTTCTATTCCTGCAAGACCAGCTTGTACCACCAAAGAAAGAAGACAATTCCACCTCTACCAAGAACAATAGATGACATTGACATCCAAGGTAAATGGGCAGAGACCACCACAGGGCAGCCTTTTCTTCTAGCAGATGACAACTCTACTGTTCGCATCCTGATATTTGGTACCAGAGAGAACCTTACCCGCCTAGCTGCAGCAGATACCATTTATGGTGATGGTACGTTTTACACATGTCCAGACCTGTTTCACCAGCTTTATACATTCCACGCTCATGTTGATGGTCTCATGTTTCCATTGATTTACAGTCTACTCCCGGGTAAAAGCCAGCAAGTATACACAAGATTCTGACCCTGCTAAAAGAAGTATGCCAACAGCACCAACTTAACCTACAGCCAACGACAATATTTTTAGACTATGAAGTTGCCATTAGAAACTGCCGCCTTTACAGTTTTCCCTGGAATTGATGCCAAAGGTTGTTTTTTTTCATTATGCTCTATGTTATGGCGAAAGACCCAAGACTGAGGTTTGCAGATTGCCTACAGAGAACAAGAAGATGTACAGAAACTTGTCCGAAGAGCTGCAGCATTACCTCTGCTTCCTGTGGCAGATGTTGAAGACGTATGGTTCAATTTAAAGACAGGTAACATGTTTTTTCTTGTTCACAGATATTGATGAGTCTGTGAAAGTGAATGTTTTTACCTAGTGTAGGGTTATATATAAAATATCGGCATTATTAGCCGTTATTGCAAGTTTTTTTGTTAAATGTCTCTTTATACCACATTTAATGCAAATGTCGAATGTCGTATCGGTAAAAATATTTTTGACAAAAACTTAAAATCCGCAAAAAGTATGTACTGTATTTTTGTTGCAAAATTAAGATTTTATTTTGATAAAAGATTTGATAAGGTAACAAAATTGCCCAATTTGTAAAAGTTGCTTAAATTGAACTTTGTCGTTGTAAATTGGTACTGTTATTTGTAACGGCAATAATCTTTCAAATCAGACGAACAAATACGTTTCAGATAAATGAGTATCAAGTTAAAGCTTTAAATGATTGATCACTGCTAAAATAATTATTGAAATACTGATTTTTAAAAAGAATATAGAGTTATTTACCTCATCCGACGTGTTTTTTTGCATCGGTCGATGACCGTACCTGTGTCGTTAGTAACGCCATCATCGGTCGAATGCGAAAACGCAAGTACCAATCGGTCATATGCGGAAATAGCGAAATTGGTATTACCCCCGTGGATATATTGTTATCAGCACCGATATTTTAACAAACAATAAATATTTCTGAGAAAATGTTGGTATGTATGTTTTAAAAGTGTCAGAACAATCGATCCTTATAACGTTAATGTCAAAACTTTTAGAGATGTTAAGTGTTTCTATGTCACGCATTAAATAAAACGAAATTTAACAATCATCTAAAGTAAAAACAAACAAATAGTTTTTTAATTAGCTTTTTAGCTCACCTGAGCTGAAAGCTCAGATGAGCTATTGCGATGGTCAACGTCCGTCGTCTGTCCTGCGTCGTCCGTCGTCGTCCGTCGTGCGTCGTGCGTTAACTTTTAACATTTTAATCATCTCCTCTAAAACTACAAAACCAAATTTGATGAAACTAGGTGATTATGATGCCTTGATAAAGGCCTTTCAGATTTGCACAAATGAAGGAGTTATGTCCCCTTGGGGCCCCATAAGGGGGGAAATAGTGAAAAATTTAAAAATCTTCTTTTCTGAATGTACAAGTGATATACCTTAGTTATTTTATTTATAGCATTCTTAGGTCATCTAGATTTAGATTTGCACAAATGGAAGCGATTGGGCTAAAAATGGGGAAATGGCAAGGCACTAAGTGTGGAAATTGCTAAAAATTATATATTTGTCACTTTATCTTGAAAACTATTAACTTTTTATAGGCATATATATTAGAATGTTGTAGATATTGATATGACGATCATTTTGATATATGGTTCAAGGTCACAGGGTCAAAGGTCAAGGCCATAGCTACATAAGACAACTAAAATTGTTAATTATCTTGAAATCTATCAACCTTTTGTATAGATATATATATTAGAATGTTGTAGGTATTGATAAGATAATCAATTTGAAATACAGTTTAAGGTCATAGGGTCAAAGGTCAAGGTCATAGATACATAAGACAACTGAAATTGTCAATTATCTTGAAAACTATTAACTTTTTGTATAGGCATGTATATTAAAATATTGTAATTATTGATATGACGATCACTTTGATATATGGTTCAAAGTCATACGTTTAAAGGTCAAGGTCATTGCTACATAAGACAACTAAAATTATTAGTTATCTTGATATCTATCAACCTTTTGTATAGATATATATATTAGAATGTTGTAGGTATTGATATGACGATCATTTTGAAATACAGTTTAAGGTCATAGGGTCAAAGATCAAGGTCATAGCTACATAAAACAACTAAAATTGTTAAATATCTTGAAAACTATTAACATTTTGTATAGGCATGTATATTAAAATATTGTAGGTATTGATATGACGATCATTTTGAAATACGGTTTAAGGTAATATGTTTGCAAAATAATTAATAATAAGGTTCAAGAATATATTTTCAAAGGTCAAGGTCATAGCTACAAAATACAACTGAAATTGTCAATTATCTTGAAAACTATTAACTTTTTGTATAGGCATATACATGAGAATATTGTAGGTTTTTATACCGCGATCTTTTAGATATATGATATAAGGTTATATGTTCAAAGGTCAAGGTCACAGCTGCCTAAGACAACTGAAATTGTTAATCATCTTAAAAACTTTTAACTTTTTGTAAAGGCATGTATATTAGAATATTGCAGGTATTGATCTGACATTCATTTTGATATATGGTTCAAGGTCATACATTCAAAGGTTAAGGACATAGTATACTGAAATGGGTAATGATTTGGAAAGTATTCATTGTACTGTAGTTATTACATGTATATTAGCTATTTATAAATGAATCTTGACTAGATATTTCTGATAACGTTTTGTGCGAAAATTGAGAAAACTTGAAAAGTGTTTTGAGTTTTTATTTTGCTAATGATTTTGACCATATCCTCAGGTGAGCATTAAGGCCCATGGGCCTCTTGTTATATAAAGCCAATATAAAATTAATTTTCCCACATTTGAATAAATAATTTTTATTGTATCAACATCCTTAGAATGCTAGTGTGAGTCAATATTCAATTTTTGTATGCTAATAACTTTTTATGTTGAAACTCTAAGACAGATCAGTGACCTTTTCAGTGTTGAAAATGTTTGGGTTCATGTAATTTATCAAATTCTAAAAAGCGACAGATACATACTTCTTTTGTCTTTAAGATATGATATACGGGAAGACGATATGAGTTGAGTTGAGTAATGGTGTTTAAAGTCCAAGTCAAGAATATTTCACTTATACCAAGACGTCACCAGCTATAGGCGAAAATGCAGAAATTTTGCCTGTGTTTTGCGCTGATGGCATTATACAGCAGGGTTCTTTATCGTGCCATGCCTACCGTGACACGGGACATCGTTTATTTTAAGATCCCATCCGAAAGAATCGTGACTTTCATTTCGTAATGCCGAGTGCTTAGCGAAAGAACAGTCACTACCCACTTTCAAGTCTTGGGTCAGACCCGATCGCGGTTCGAACCCACAACCACCTACTTACGAAGCGAGGAAGACGATATGAGTAACTTAAGTCATGTGCATAATTTCAAATATTTCTATTGGTACAAAGTCAACATTGCGCACGTGACACTGAGGCATATACACTTGGAGAAACTGAATGCACCAAACCAAGAAATGTAAACATCGTGGATAGCCAGGGGCGTAAATAGGAACCAATTATAATCGAGGCGAAAAAATAGAACCGCCACAGGAGCTTCAAATCTAGAGTCCGGGGGCCAGAATCCGAGGTAAAATCGTAAAAGGCGTTGAAATTGTGCATTCTGGCAACACCTAAATCTGATATTTGCTAGGACCGTCTGGATAATCAAGTCTGTACAACTTAGGACGAAACATAATTTTATATGTATTCACTATAAATTATTGTTTATCTTTACAGAAGCGTGGTTTCAGTTTGTAATTAAGAATGCTCTTTTTTCTTAGTTTTGATTAGGAATGGAATGGTGCTATTTAATGATTTTAGGGACTACTGGTACATTGCTACCATAACAGTTTTGGTGTAATGCTAGTGCATGTATCGTGGACTTTGGGATCCCGATGTTAAGATGTATAATAATCAGATATAATTATCTTTCATCTTCTCAGGAATGGAATAATGATATTCTCTTATGTATATAACGACAGCCTGGCTTACCTGATACATGGTAACTGAATATGTCAACGACAGATCAGATAACTTGTTTCAGTAAGAGAGGATTACCGTTTTCTGTCGATGAAGGTATCTCTCTCTCTCTCTCTCTCTCTCTCTCTCTCTCTCTCTCTCTCTCTCTCTCTCTCTGGTAAATGGCACATGTGAAAACTCTCTCTCTCTCTCTCTCTCTCTCTCTCTCTCTCTCTCTCTCTCTCTCTCTCTCAAATTTGCATGGAATCCACCTGTAGTAAAAACTTTAAAAAATACGTAAAGTGTAGCTTACTGCTAACAATTTTTTAAATAACATTATGGCTCTGTAGCTTGGTCTATCATGATATTAATAATATTGGTCTACGGATCCTTTAGGTAAAAAATTTATAAAAAAAAAATTATATGTTAACTGCAAATGGTCTAATAAAATCAAACACAAACATATCAATCAATGTTCCAATTACAATCCAAAAAGCATAGCAAAAAATGTAAAAAAAAAAAAAAAAAAAAAAAATTGCTAATTCTGCCACCTGTAAAGTGGGATCGGCCCCTTCGGAAGGGTAAGCATCTTCTGTCTAGATAGTTACACCCACCACGTTCCAAACCAATTTTAATAATAAAAGGAACATGAAGCTATGTAAAGCTTCATATATCCGTAAATATATCCAGAATAAATTTGGTTTCAGCGACTTTAAACTTATCGAAAATATTATGATGGCCATAAAAATGTTTTAAGGGCATGATAAGCCTTGGCTTTTAATATCCCTGAGTGTATAATTTATTTGTAAGCAGGTTGTAGAAATTAGTTCACGTATTGGGAACAAGCTCTACTATACTGCATTACCTGCGAAATAAATACACAACACGCAGGAGAAGCAGATTATTACTACAAAGAAACTGAAATTTGACAGTAAAAAATTGAAGTCATCACGTTTGTCGTATACAGCTTCAAATGTAGGCTTCTGGAGGGTGGCATAATTTAGGTATAAATCCAAATATAAAGCAGAACATGAGGTATTAGTCGTATTTTTTTTATTTCAAGCTTAGTAAGGTAGATGGCATTTACAGGATCAGAACATCATCTATATATCTGTTTGTAAAGTTGAATTATTTCAACCAGAGGGTTTATTTAAAAAACACTGCTAAACAATAAGAGTTTTATCAAAATAGTATTTTCTTCTGTATATCCAGCGCATATGTCATTCTTAGTAGTTTTATAATCAACGGTCTCAACACACACACACACACACACACACACACACACACACACACACACTATATATATATATATATATATATATATATATATATATATATATATATATATATATATATATATATTGACTTGATCTGTTTTCTTCTTTTACTTGTTGTGTCGTGTTTTGACCTGTTTTGAATATTGTTAAGTTCAGGTTTTGCAAGTGTCCATTAATTTCGAATTCCATTTTGTTTCGCTTTTTTATTATTTCAGCGCTGAATAAACTACATAATGACGGAACCGTTCTTTTAGATAAAGATTTCGAAGATCAAAACGGTTTTCAGTCGCTAATGGTGAGTTTAATTTGAGTTTAAATTGTCTTTACAAAGCAAATGAATAATTAAATAATGTGTATACGGAGATGTGAAAGGGCCAAATGGAAAAAAATGTCGTCCGTACGAATCGAATTAGTAACTCTTTTGGAGGAAATAATAATTCGTGCGGACGAAAAAGTAAGTCGAACGGACGAATTAGTAACTTTTTCGGACAAATTAATAATTCGCACGGACGAATTAGTAACTCGTTTGGACGGAGTAATAATTCGCACGGACGAATTAGTAACTCGTTTGGACGGATTAATAATTCGCACGGACGAATTAGTAACTCGTTTGGACGGATTAATAATTCGCACGGACGAATTAGTAACTCGTTTGGACGGATTAATAATTCGCACGTACGAATTATTAACTCATTCAGAGAAATTAATAATTCGCACGGACGGATTAATAATTCGCGCGTCCGTTCGGACGGATTGATAATTCGCACGGACGAATTAGTAACTCGTTTGGACGGAGTAATAATTCGCACGGACGAATTAGTAACTCGTTTGGACGGATTAATAATTCGCACGGACGAATTAGTAACTCGTTTGGACGGATTAATAATTCGCACGGACGAATTAGTAACTCGTTTGGACGGATTAATAATTCGCACGTACGAATTATTAACTCATTCAGAGAAATTAATAATTCGCACGGACGGATTAATAATTCGCGCGTCCGTTCGGACGGATTGATAATTCGCACGGACGAATAAGTAACTGGTTTGGACGAATTAGTAACTCGTTTAGATGGATTAGTAACTCGTTCGGACTGATTAGTAACTCGTTCGAATATTTTTTTTTCATTTGGCCCTTCCACGCCGCCGTATTTATACGATATTTTTGTGTTGAAATGTTACTGTGATATTCGTATTGTTTTGTTTTTAAAATAAGTTATGTACGAAATGTAAATATAATAACCATTTAATTGTCCAGTAAAAATGGCGTTTATAGTGTTAAAACTTCAAACTCTATGTCGTCATTGTTATTATATGACTTGGAGGTTTTGTTATCCTTTGACGTTTAATTCGCAATGTAAATATAGCCATTGAATTGTCTAGAAATGATGTTTACAGTGTCATTACTTCCATTGCCTTGTAAAGCAAATAAGTCCTAATGCGCTAGCACTACAAATTATAGAATCGAGTAGATTGGTCTAAATATATATATATTTATTTTTTTTTTAATTTAATTTTTTATTTTAATATTTAAATTTTATTTATAACTTGTTTATTTATTTCTAATTTTTCTTTTGGGAATCTTATTAAATATCCTGACTTATTTTACAAAAATGTTAATGTTAATTTTAAATTTATGCATTTACAAGATCAACTATACAGCTCTCATCCATAACAGATATGTATCAGGCTTTAGTATATTCAACGAAAACAATCCGACGATAGAATTCGACGTTCGATATACAAGTGTAAGAGCAAATTGTGATACGGACACTTACCTAATATAATGGTAAGACTTAATTGTATTTATTCCCTTATATATATATATATATATATAATCATACGAGAGATCATAACTCTTTTTTATTAATGTTTTCAATCACACAAGATAAAAAGCCTTGACTGAACATTTATAATGAAGTCAATGATATTTACCTTTCTTTTATACATGTATTTTTGGTTTTTCTATTTTTCTATGAGAATAACGTATAGTCTAATTAATCTACAGTTTGACCTCAAACCAATTGCAACAGAACAAATTTTGCTACTAATGTGCTCTTAAATACATGAAATGCTTATAGTAAAAAGTCTACCAAAATCTGACAAAGGGAAACAAGTTTGTGAGAAGTTGTAATTTCTTATGGGAATTTCTATTGACAAGGGAGATAACTCCTGTAAAACAGGTGGAGTTTTAGTCCAATTATTATATTTTTTTGCTATTTTAACAAAAAGTAAAATAAAGACCCTGGAATTAATCAATCATAATTGATTCCATATGTATATTCAACATTTCTGATTTCATTTGAAGTGAAATAATTGTCTCATTTTCATTCAGTTGCATTTTATTTTAAGTCTTTCACAATCTTATGTTTCTATAGGAATTGATAACAGAATACTAAAAGTAATGAAGTAGAAGTATAGAAAAGTGATGTTTTTAACCTGAGATATATTTATTTTATCATTTCTGTGTATAACAAAACATATTTGAGGTGAACATTTTTTTTTCCATCTCATCAACTAACTAACTAACTCAGCGTTTTGCATAAATTCTTTCAACAAAATTATTTAATTTTTTTACATTCCATTTACATATTACATTCTGAATTGTCTAAAATTATCTATTTTAAGTCTATGTATAAATTTCCATCTTATTTCTAGGTTGTTCTTTATATAGTATCAGAGAAAACAATCACATAAAAATATTTTCTGTTGCAATTACTTTGAGGTTTGACCCTATTTGTCCATAGATTGACTAGACTATTAGGTAAAAGTGCTATAAGCATAAGTCATTTCTTGACTTTTTCAAAGATTCCGTATACCGTTACCGTTACTAAAATGCTCACATTTATTTGTTGTTTTAGACAACCTCTCCGTTTGTATGCAATGGGACTGTTTATGAAACTGAAGTCTTTAGAGCAGAATGTTCGATTTTAACGTTTTCAGAGACGGTATATAAAGTCAACATTAAACTTTTAACACCAGGTCGGTCTATATACTTTGTTTGTAAAATATAAAATGTTTTGCTCCTGTTAAATCTATACACATACATGTGTATGCATATAAGAATTGTGATTTGCATTCGGTTATGCGTACGAAGACGTTTTGTTAAGATCACTACGGATATAACCCGATAGAATGTTGACAAAACATTATCGATTTGTTAAAATCTTCTTATTAAAACTGATTATACCGGTATAGACATGGAAACACGCTAAACACTGAAATTGGCATTAAAATAGTTAAACATCGTAATGACTGGCCCGGCATTAAATTCCTTTAACATTGTAATAATGACAAGGTTTATTTTTTATTTAAAAAAAAACTGAATCTTTATCTATATGTTGGTTTGTCTTATCATGTGCAAGTTCGATGAAAGAAACAATCTATAATTATAAGCATACTTCAGAATGAATGGTTGACGGTTTCTAGACGTGTAGTCTAGTAATACATGTATTAATGAGAATCTGACGTAACTCGGTCAGTGTGTTCTGTTGTTGAAACGGCTTGTTTTACTCTGATGTGCTACAATATCCATGTTAATTTTTTTGTATTCTTTTATCTGATGATTCATCGATAGTTTCCAAATGATAGTTTTGCTCCAATAGATTGAATTTTGACTAAACTTGGTCGGTCTGTATATTAATAAGCATACTGAAATGAGTCGATGACAAAACCAGTATTGCTTCACAAGGTTAAAATAACAACTTACATCTTTCGAAATAACATTGTCATTTTATCAAGATCCCTTGATTCATTGTAGTTCTATATTTTGCTCAATTTTGTTTGTTTTATACTTGATTTTGTTTCCAACTTGTACTGTTTACATATAAATATACTGACATTAAACTTGTGTTTTAGCTGAAAGTTACGTTTGTCTTCACAAAGTCCAGATAGTAGGAGAGTATGGTAAGTCACGTGATATTTACACAGTATATATATACATGTAAAGAGATAGATATTGTTCTCATTGGGATATGTGCTTTTGCTACTAGTTCGTTTTGTATGGAAATGTCCTCGAGAGTGGCTTCAAGTATTGGAGTTTCATAGGCGCTAGCTTACCAACCAAATACAGCCACTCTCAGTACTTTCGCCTGTTACACCATTATGGAAATCAACTGAAGTGTACTAATATAATTCGCAAACAGTCTATATCTTGGTCAGTTTACAGTGAAAAATGTAACCGAATTATATACTTATTTTACTAAAATCTAAAATGTATATTAGGCATGTATATAAGGCTGTTCAATACTTTCTGTTTTTATTTATTTAAATAAATTTTAATTTAGGAACAAAATTAAAAATAAAAAAATATTGATAAAATTAGGTCTTAGTAGTCCTAATCCATTTTGAATAATTAAGAATTTACCAAAATAAGGTTTTAAATAAGAATAATAACATAATTACACATAGTTACACAGTTTGTATGTTTAACTATTAGATAGAATTAAAAGAAGAAAAATTTATATTCCATGAAATGTTGAAGGTAGAAGAAAAATTAACATTGAATCGTTACAGTGTTATATACAGTTAAATTTTGATGTGCCAGATGTGCATATTTCGGAAATTCATTCCCCATTAGTGACACTAAGACCGAAAAGTTTGATAGATAAAACAACATCAGCTAAACAATTGAAAATGATGAATCTAAATTTAACAAATATATAAATCCAAATCGAACTAAGGAATGTTTTGTACATATTTGACACTTTTTTGTTGTTGTGATAAATAATATCTGAAATACATGATTGTACACATTTATCATGTTCTTTTTTTAAGAATACGATATGTTAAGTTTGATTTTTGAAATATGTTGATCAGACGAAATGTATACTTATTATCAAGTGTTGTCGTAAGAAATAAGAGATACTTTCCTATTGACAAAATGTTATTTTGTAACAATTTTATATATGTCTTATCTGTTTCTCTGTTTATTTGTATTTTAGACGGATACCCTCCTACTGAGGCAACTTCATATTCTGCTGAATCATCTACATCATCGCAAGAAATATGTTACTGCCAGTGTGATAAAATCAAAAACACAAACTTCAGTAACACAGAGATAGAACAAATAATAGAAAATATAAAGAGAGAACTGTCTGTGGAAAAGAAAGCTTTGTCGTCTGCTGTTAGGACAAAAACGTCTGCTTCAGACAACCGAACAACTGCTCAGAGTGTGGGATTTGTTGGAGCTTTTCTCATTGGTGTAGAGATCTGTTTTCTTGTTAGTTCAGATCTTCAGAAACTATGGTACTTCTTGAAAAATTGGTTAAACCGGGTTTAAAAATGTTAACAAGTGAGCCGATACATCTGTCTATCAAATATAATAAGTTCAAATTTGTTATCAAATTAAACCATACCAATACTGATAAAATCCAAACGATAATATCAAAATAACAAGTTTTGGATTGTTATAACTTTGAAAACAAAATACAATATACATAAAACATACAATTCACAATACTGTTTTCGGTATACTTCAACAAATATGCAAATGGTTGTTTGAATGCTGTTTTTTAAATTTTAAGCACTTGGTGAGAAGACATTTTTTCTTGTTGATCTCAGTAAGAACTTATCTTAACACAAAATAATTTTGTGTGATTTTGTGCAAGTGTTTCTTATCTGCTTTGCGTTGTGAAAGTTGCACATGTTTATATATTGCAACCTTTACAATGTAGGTACATTAGCCTGCAGTGACGCAGATTATCAATATAGACCACTTGGCCTATTATACTGGTACAGAGACCAACTAGTTAGACCTAGGAGAACCTTTAACTTAAAGTTGACCGCGGTAAAAGCGACAGCTGTTGGAAGCTTTTGTGTTTGAAGGCTTACACTTTAATCATTTGGTCCGGGACACAAGATATAACTGTTTACTTTAAACTTGTATTATCTCTAGTTTACTATATGAAAAATAAAGAAAATCTAGAAAATTGTCATTTACTCTTGTCAAACAATTTTTTTCTGCACAATATAAATTTTTTTTTTAATATGTTTTAATAATACGAGTTTTTATTTCATCTCTCTGTAATTAACTCTTTACTTCAATTCCAAATAAAATGCAGAGCTTGCTGCCGAAACTAAATGATCAAGGTTGTTTTTGTATTTAAAACGGGGTGTTAAAGTCTTTTGGTCAATGCACTTAACAAAGTACCAAGAATGCTTTAGTATGTCTATCCAACATTTTTTCCAAAATTTTTCTAATATTTTACATGACTATGTCAAAATAATACGGTGGCACATATGTGACATGAAATATATTTTTCATATTACATGCGCACGTATTACCTATTACGTGCGCACGTAGTAATCAATACGTGCACACGTATTACAATAGGGTAATACGTGTGCACGTAAAAGGTAATGCGTGCGCATTTATTGGTTACTATGTGCGCACGTAATAGGTTAATATGTGCGCATGTAATAGGTATATATTTCATGTCACCTCTGTGCCACCTTAAAATAATGACATGATGATGTATTCAAAATTGTTTGACTGAAAAGATCTCTTACTTTCTAGAGATTCAGCTGGTATGATTGTGAGAGGTTAAAAGTTACTCATGGACTTGGTTAATCTGTACTTGACCGGAAATGGTATGTTCTTCAAGATCAAGCACTAACTTTAAAAAAAATGGCAGGAGGTGGCTTTAGCCAGTTGATTAAAAGACAATTGTACTGATAGTATTTTATATAATCTAGATTACAACACCGAAAGAGAAACCCATACACAGACTTGAGCTAGTTTTTGTAAAGAGGATCATTCTGACTAAGTTTGATGAAGATTGGACTAAAATTGGGACCTCAGGAGTGTTAACAAGGTTTTTCTATTATTTGACCAACTTATTGACCCAACATGGCCAATATACAAAATTGAGCTAGCTTTTGTCAAGAGGATCATTCTGACTAAGTTTGATGAAGATTGGATTGCATTTGTGCTCAGGTGAGCTAAAAATTGATTACCTAAACAAAGCTACAAATCCTCTTTCTAAAAGATTTTTTTTTCAAAATCGATTCAAGTACAATTTATTAAATGCAATTAACTGACAACCTAGGCATAAGTGGAACAATATCTTGTTTGGAGCATAAAACACCATTTCTCATAGACCGAGATTTCTGCGGTCTTTAGATTTATCCTTTTCAATTTTTTTGCCTTGGCGGAAAAATCAAAGACCGAGCGGGGTATATATGAAAAACGTTCATTTTGACGATCTTACCCCTAGTACGACATACGGTGTTTTATATCTCTCCTAAGGTGATAATCCTCCATTATTTTCACAACATTTTATTCCCATAGCATTTATCTTCCATAATACGAAATATCGGGCGTCTATTCCAATATTTTCTACACTTAATTACTCCATTTGTTTCAGTTACCACTTATTTCCATTTAAACCCACCGCCATTTTGAATGAAGTGAAGTAGGTCACAAAAATAATCTCGAAACAAAGTTACTATAAAATTATGCAAATTTGACTTATCACGTGATATATTCATTGATATCGTCAATGTAAACAACCGACGGTCTTAAACAGCTGACCAGTACAATGGAACCCGATTTTATCGCGATTTTTGAACGGATAAAAGATCAGTATAACCTTCCCGATTTAAAGGAGGAACAAAAGAATGTTGTACAGAAATTAATTGCAGGAAAAGATGTTTTTTTGTGTTTTGCCAACTGGTTTTGGAAAAAGCATGTGCTACACTGTTACACCTCTCATGCTTGATCAAGTAATGTATTAGTTATTTAGATTTAAATTGTAAAGTTTATTTTTACATATCACTGTTATTTATTATCATCATATCATCACCATTTTTATTATTATTATTATTATTATTATTATTATATGATTTGTATTTTTCAAAACACACATGAGACTTGAATTGGCAGAAATAGCATATTGTTATCATTGATATGTCATTAATTCTAATTACTGAGTATCTGTATGCATGGACAATTTCTGTCCCAATTGGGAAACAGATGATCATGGTCATAATTGCCCATCAAAAAGAATAAAACACATTAAAGTCCATATATTGCACACTTTATTAGAATAACACATGTTTAATTAATGTTATAAAAATAACTACATATTCTGGGGATCTTATTCTGTCAATATCACTGTGTCCACGTCCGAGATTTATGTATACAATTAGCGCACACGTGTTTGTCTATAAATAAATGTATTAATCACGTGATATGACAATTTAAAACAAACTCATAGTAACTTTGGTTTCGAGACTATATTCCGCCATTTTGAAAGTTCATTGATTGCTACGCTTGATGGAATAATATCGATTCGTTACACTTAAACAAACATGAGAAACTTTATTGTATATGCTAGCAAGTCCCAGGAGATTGGGAAATTCAAGAGTTCGTATAAGGGGAGACAACCGTGTCGATCAAACTGTACAACAAATTGTACACGTCTCAGAATTCTGTTTTTAAGCAAGATTAAAAAAAATTGGCATCTAGACAGTAAAGGTGCCTAATAAAATAGATTAGACATGGCAATATTGTTCATTTAAATATTTATGGTATATTTTTGATAATTTTTCAAAGTTTTCAAATCAAGCTATAAACATCAATCTCAATCAACGAAGTTCAACGTTATGAAATTATTATTCACAATACTCAATGGAATTTTTTCAGTATTCTTATTTCTATGAGTTCACTCGCGCAAACGATGGCAGGGGGAACTATACAATAAGAACCGCTATGTATTGTTTTTAACAATGGCTGCCAGTTAACTTACAAGAAGCAACACGTACGCAGTTTTATAGTCTGTATCAGATACCTTGAGTTGTCGTTCAATTTAGATATTTACTGTATATAGTTTGCTAATTTAAAACAGACTATAGACGGGACTATTTTTAAGGATATCCATACACGCTTGTAATTTAGAGTGATTTCCCTTGAATCATTCATATTTTTCATTTCCGGTTTGGAAAACTACGAAATTTTTGAGAGCCGTTTATTACAACATGATGATTTTTTCACAAAATTTTTATTAGTAGAAACATAGAGGGATGATACTGAATAACTTTGACTAGTTAAATTTTCAAGACAGCTATTTTGAAAAACTAGTGGGACATGCTACATTATGCTTCAACGTCGAGTCACAGGGGCTCGTTACAATTAATAATAGCAGATAGTATAGTGTAGGTCGGGAAAATCGTGTATAAAGGAGGAGAAGGGAGTCATCAATTTTGTCACCAACTTTTTTCAAATCATCCGAATTTACTTATTTTTCCACATTCCGATGCAAACGTTTGTATTTTTCTATTCTACTCACTTTTATCTTTCCAACGATATATAACAATCCATCGAAAACACTGGGCAACTTAACAAAAATCGCATCCAAACGTGAATTTTTTTAATTAGGAAAACATCCCCTACCACTTGTAAACAGGAAGTCGCCAAATCATTCGGAAGAAGTTAAAAGAGAAACGGAAAAATCAGGTGAGTTCCGTATGTCACTGTCCTTACCTGCTCTATATTAAAACTTTTACAATTATAGCATGCGGTTCCTCGAGGCACCGCACAGATGCAAGAAAACAGGCGCTTGCCGTTCTGACGGTCTACTGCACGATTGGAGATTGGAGATAGACCGTCAGATTTTCGGACTACATTTCTCAACTCAATTTGTTCAATAGACAATAGCTGTCGACTTCTTGATGTAAGTGAAATATGCTTGACTGGGACGTTAAACACCATTACTCAACTCAACTCCAATAGACAATAGCACTAAACAATTTACAAATAATAAATTTTGTTTGTAGTGATTTATTTAAGATTTGCATCATTTAATACATCATAAAGTTTTTAAATATTTACAACACACACACACACACACACACACACACACACACACACACATATATATATATATATATATATATATATTAACATGATTAATATATGACCTCTTGTCATAAAATATCACAGTTTAAAATACTTCTTCACTCTTATACAAATAACTGTAAGAGGTCACAGCTGAGGCCCGTTCAAGAGTGCGTATGTACGTGATCGCATTGACTTCTAACCGTTCAGGAATGAGTGTATGCGCAAGCGCACGCAAGCAACCGCTATCAATATTTTAAGTTGTTCGCCTTAGATTCAAGATGGCGTCGTATAGTCAAATATTAAAGAAAATGATCTTAGTGAATTCTGAAAACAACATGCAGTATTGTTTTTTGTCAGTGAAAGTGTGTTAAATCGTTCAAATAAAGGTATTAACGTTTGAATTATTTCAAACATTTGTGAAGATGCATGATATGAGTGTGTTTTTAAGTTTTCTGGGAGGATTTTATCGGTATCTGACCACGGGTATAATCAGAACCAAAAATTAAATGACCATTTTGAAAAAAAACCGATGGAACTATTTGACATACTCTGTATTATCATTAAAAACGAAACGACTTGTTTTTCGTCGTCTAAATATGATGTGGAAGTCAAGGATAAATCAATACTCGGTTGGTCAATCACAATTTATTTTACAACATTAGTCTCTTCTTCACCGATGGTCGCCATTTTGAATACAACGCGAGTACTCGCGTCTGTTCAATAGACAGAGTGTAGTGTAGTGAGTGTAGTGGCGAGCAACCAGTGACTTGAACACGCCTCTGGTTTGTGGTAACAGCCGAGACAGACAGGAATCACAGCTGAATGATCACCTGTTCAAAACGTTTTCCATGGAGACATGCTTTTTAATAAATAACAGCCATATTTGGCCATTCCACTGGTAAACAGGGGAACAAAAAAAAATTATCATTAATAAAAAAATTTATTATCAGATCAAGTACAGAAACTCATCATGTAGAAATAAGAAAAGATTAGTTACTTCCTGAATCAACACAATTCATTACAATGTTCTACATTAAGAAATCTTTTTAGACCGTTTTTGTTTTTTTTTCCTGCAGAAATAATTTCTTCTTTGTAGTATTTTTACTTTTATGGCAAAATTTAAACACTTGTATCTGTTTGCAGATTCGAACGCTAAAATTACTAACTGTTCTCCATCATCATAAACTTTACAAAAACGATAAAAATAAAACTCAAATATAAGAATTCTATGATCAGGTAAACAAATGTAAATCAGACACATTGACACAGGTCCTAGTAAAGTGTGCTGTTTATAAAGTATAAAAAAAACACCAAAATACTAGCCTATATTTTTGGTTCATATTGTATCACTGATCATTTATTTACGAATTCTCCAGTTTTTAAAAATACTCATCTTACTTCACGACAAAAGTAACAGATATATTGAGTAATAAATAACAAACACTTCGACAAAAAATAAACATTTGTAAAGAAGAACGGACGGAGAGGGAATGTAGACAGGAATCGGCAGTGACAAATTAAGGTCTTCCTGTAATACTGGTCCTACTTCTTCCACTACGTACACTACTCATTGAGCTTGAACTCCTAGAACTGGCTGGAGATCCTAGACCAGCTGAAAATAAATACATAAAAAATATGAAATATAGACATCAGAAAATATAACCTACATTCTCATGTCTGGGGTTGCTATACAGTCTGTTGTACTTTTATAGAAAAATTTGAAAACATTCACATTACATCACAAAGTTTAACATATGTGTTATATACAGTACATAGAAATATTACTTATTATTATATGACTACTGGTTTTACTCAGTTTTGATTGGTTGAAAACATGTTAAGCTGCACTGGAAAAGTCATTATGTTCACCAGGCAATTCTGCATGTGAGGATAATATAATGTTCCAAATTGCCCTTGAGGTCCCTACAAATAGACGGCGGTGCTTTCCCATTGTGCCAAGAATAGAACAAATCAAAGTCGTCGTAAGCTTTTGATAAGCCAATCAAAATTGACCTACTTTAAAAGCGAAAATCTCATTTCATTTTCTGAAAATCATGACTGACAAATTACCAATTGTTTTGAAAGACACCTGTCTGTGAGTCATATAATAAAACAATTATTGACTTTTAATTTGGTTAATACAAGGATTAATGACCCTAAAAGAAATGTTATATTCACCTTGGTCTACAGCCTTGGCAAATATATCATTTCTTTTGGGGTCATAAATCCTTGTATTAACCTCATCATGTGATAAAAAACAATACAATTACTTTAATTCCATCAAACAATTAAAAATATATACCTATGTCAGCACCTATCTGTACAGGTGTAGGTCTACCACTAACAGCGGGTGGTGACCTAACACTGGCGGGACTTCCTCGTACAGAGGACAAACTGCTACGAGCACTTCCTGGATGACGACCAGTTGGGGTGGGTGGAGGTAAATTAGCCTAAAAAAAACAATAAAAAAAAATAGATATAGATAAGATGAGAGCTTCATAAGTTATGAGCTGGCAGTCCATGATCTCCAATAAAACAGGAAAATGTAGTCCTAATAACTTAATACTAATACAAATTATCCTAGGAATGATGACTTTTAGCAGGATTTTACAGAATGACATACACAAGTTTCCATGATAAATTTTGATCACGAAATCTAGGGGTCTGTTTAAGAAATTATTATTCTATTTATGATCCAAAAAGTTCCCAATTGGTAAAATAAATGTAAAATGAATTAATCTAGTTTAATGACCCTTTCATAGTTCAATGACTCTTTGTTAACTCAGCATATTGTAATTTAATTTTAACCTTCTCTTTCTGTTATACCTGTTACCAAATAAAGTTGATAACTGAACATCGATGGAAAGAAATAACAACAATAATTTTTCATAACATATAAGATTTTCCGAAACTTTTCAAAACCAAAAAGATTTTGGATTTATTATAGTTCCTCTACATCATTTTTTTGTAAAGTAAGACATATACATTTACCTGTTGAAAGTAAAGATTAACCACATCACTCATATCCTGGTGCTGATTTACCACCTCAGCTATCTGTGACATCACTGTTTTGTTAAATTCTCTTAATTCACGTACATGGAAATCACGCTAAAAAAAAATTGTAAAACATGAGCTAGTATCATTACTGTCATGAAAATAACCAAAAATTAAAAGTACTGAGTTTGAAATGAAATTGATCAATCATGATACTGACTGAAATAATATTTCATACATGCACATTATATACTAGATAAAAGAAGAAATAATAACTAACATGAAAGAACACAACAATTTTTGAGTTCTTTCCTGCTAGTTATAATTTATTATTTATTCAGAAAGACTATTGAAACTAATCGGATCTAAAAACTGACTCTAACAACAGATTATAGCAACCAAGGTGTTGGTTCACTTTATTATTTGTTAGATACGAGAACTATTTTTTATATAGACATTAAAAGAGGTATAAATTTTGAATTGAATTTACCTCCTCTGGAAGCTCTCCTTTAGACTTCTTTGCAGACCGTAACTCTCTGGCATATTTAGCATTCTGAAACAGAATATATATTATTATCATCTGAACATATAATTCATTCATGTAACATATTACATAAACAAAATAGTAAAATAAATAATAACATGTAAATTATTGTATTTTTTTTTAAAAACTGATTAAATCAAAATGGAGATTAATACATAAATAAAAATAATAAATACATGTATATATTATTGCTTTTTGAGTCCCATTTTTGCATTGCTTATTAAATATTTATGTCATCATTCAAAATTGCTCACATTTTGCATGAGAGAGAACTGGTAAAATGAAAAATCATAGATTAAACATACCGTTTTTGCTACTCTTTCCAATTTTCCATGTTGGTCTTCCAGTTCTTTTTGTAGTTGCAAAATCTTGTTCTGAAATCAAAATGGATAAAACTATATACTCTAAAGTTATGATTATCTATTAGTTATTCTAACTAGCAAAGTAAATGTAGTGAATCATGAATTCTATGCTTTTTATGTATTTAAACAGAAACTAAAAATAATTGCAGAAATTTTCAGCCCAATAACATGAACGCAACTATAGCCATTAGTCACCAAAAACATACCTTACCAAAACACAGGAAGCAAGAAATACAAACAACAACATTAAGAGGAAATGGTTTTTCAAAGGTTTGACCAATCCAAATAATTAATGCCATCTATCTCATGCCCTGTATTCCCTATGTCAATATACTAGTATTTTGAAATGTAACATTATAATTAAATCAGTAATTTAACGAAATTGACAATATAATAACTCTTGTTCTCTAAAACAGATAAAATCAAATAGAAAATGATTTAAAAGGTTAATCAGCATTTTATTCTGCAACAGTAGCTCAGTGGTTAAAGTTGTTTGCTAGATAAATGAGGAGTTCATTCACTTCGATTGTGCACAGTCAATTCAGACCAAAATCTTGAAAATGTATGCAAATATTCTTTTTCTAAAGAACATAGATTTAAAATTAAAAGTTCTTTTTCCTTCAGATATGACTAAAGCAGTTGAAGAAATTATACATGTACATGTATTTGAAAACAAGTCAATTAAGCTGAAGACAGAGTTTAAAAACCCCATTAACCCACCCATCAGAATGGGATGATCATAACAAAGTTATAGCTGTACCTTTTTCTCGTCTATTATTTCATTGTAAGCACCTTCATCACGAACTAAGTTATCTAATGTGTTACTCATGGTCTGAAAAAAGATAAAAACACAAAATGTGTTCATCACTGTCTAATAAAAAGATAAAAACACAAACTGTGTTACTAATGGTCTGAAAAAAAAGATAAAAACACAAAACGTGTTACTAATGGTCTGAAAAAAAAAACAAATGTGTTACTCATGGTCTGAAAAAAAAAGATTAAAACACAAACTGTGTTACTAATGGTCTGAAAGATAAAAACACAAAATATGTTACTCATGGTCTGAAAAAAAAAAAACAAAATGTGTTACTCATGGTCTGAAAAAAAAAGATTAAAACACAAACTGTGTTACTAATGGTCTGAAAGATAAAAACACAAAATGTGTTACTAATGGTCTAAAAAAGATAAAAACACAAAATGTGTTACTAATGGTCTGAAAGATAAAAACACAAACTGTGTTACTAATGGTCTAAAAAAGATAAAAACACAAAATGTGTTACTAATGGTCTGAAAAAAAAAAAACAAAATGTGTTACTCATGGTCTGAAAAAAAAGATTAAAACACAAACTGTGTTACTAATGGTCTAAAAAGATAAAAACACAAAATATGTTACTAATGGTCTGAAAAAAAAAAACAAAATGTGTTACTCATGGTCTGAAAAAAAAAGATTAAAACACAAACTGTGTTACTAATGGTCTGAAAGATAAAAACACAAAATGTGTTACTAATGGTCTAAAAAAGATAAAAACACAAAATGTGTTACTAATGGTCTGAAAGATAAAAACACAAACTGTGTTACTAATGGTCTAAAAAAGATAAAAACACAAAATGTGTTACTAATGGTCTGAAAGATAAAAACACAAACTGTGTTACTAATGGTCTAAAAAGATAAAAACACAAAATGTGTTACTAATGGTCTAAAAAAAAAAACAAAATGTGTTACTCATGGTCTGAAAAAAAGATAAAACACAAACTGTGTTACTAATGGTCTAAAGATAAAAACAAAATGTTTACTCATGGTCTGAAAAAAAACAAAATGTGTTACTATGGTCTGAAAAAGATAAAACACAAAATGTGTTACTAATGGTCTGAAAGATAAAAACACAAAATGTGTTACTAATGGTCTGAAAAAAAAAAAAACAAAATGTGTTACTATGGTGAAAGATAAAACACAAACTGTGTTACTAATGGTCTAAAAAGATAAAAACAAAATGTGTTACTAATGGTCTGAAAAAAAAAAACAAAATGTGTTACTCATGTCTGAAAAAAAAGATTAAAACACAAACTGTGTTACTAATGGTCTGAAAGATAAAAACACAAAATATGTTACTCATGGTCTGAAAAAAAAGATTAAAACACAAACTGTGTTACTAATGGTCTGAAAGATAAAAACACAAAATATGTTACTCATGGTCTGAAAAAAAAAAAAAACAAAATGTGTTACTCATGGTCTGAAAAAAAAGATTAAAACACAAACTGTGTTACTAATGGTCTGAAAGATAAAAACACAAAATGTGTTACTAATGGTCTAAAAAAGATAAAAACACAAAATGTGTTACTAATGGTCTGAAAGATAAAAACACAAACTGTGTTACTAATGGTCTAAAAAAGATAAAAACACAAAATGTGTTACTAATGGTCTGAAAAAAAAAAACAAAATGTGTTACTCATGTCTGAAAAAAAAGATTAAAACACAAACTGTGTTACTAATGGTCTGAAAGATAAAAACACAAAATATGTTACTCATGGTCTGAAAAAAAAACAAAATGTGTTACTCATGGTCTGAAAAAAAAAGATTAAAACACAAACTGTGTTACTAATGGTCTGAAAGATAAAAACACAAAATGTGTTACTAATGGTCTAAAAAAGATAAAAACACAAAATGTGTTACTAATGGTCTGAAAAAAAACAACAAAATGTGTTACTCATGGTCTGAAAAAAAAAGATTAAAACACAAACTGTGTTACTAATGGTCTGAAAGATAAAAACACAAAATATGTTACTCATGGTCTGAAAAAAAAAAAAACAAAATGTGTTACTCATGGTCTGAAAAAAAAAGATTAAAACACAAACTGTGTTACTAATGGTCTGAAAGATAAAAACACAAAATGTGTTACTAATGGTCTAAAAAAGATAAAAACACAAAATGTGTTACTAATGGTCTGAAAGATAAAAACACAAACTGTGTTACTAATGGTCTAAAAAAGATAAAAACACAAAATGTGTTACTAATGGTCTGAAAAAAAAAAACAAAATGTGTTACTCATGGTCTGAAAAAAAAGATTAAAACACAAACTGTGTTACTAATGGTCTGAAAGATAAAAACACAAAATATGTTACTCATGGTCTGAAAAAAAAAAACAAAATGTGTTACTCATGGTCTGAAAAAAAAAGATTAAAACACAAACTGTGTTACTAATGGTCTGAAAGATAAAAACACAAACTGTGTTACTAATGGTCTAAAAAAGATAAAAACACAAAATGTGTTACTAATGGTTTGAAAGATAAAAACACAAACTGTGTTACTTATTTTCTGAAATACATCTGGAGATTTTGCATATGAGAGGTTCCAAAGGTATTGATATATGCATTCATCTGTGTGTGTGTGTGTGTGTGTGTGTGTGTGTGTGTGTGTGTGTATGTGTGTGTGTATGTGTGCGTAGGGGGGGGGGTGACAGAAGTTGTGTGAGTGTGTTACCTGTAAATCTTCCTGAAGCTCCCTGATCTGCCTTCGTTTATATTTATATTTATCCATTACTGCCCTCATCTGCTCCTCAAGCTGTTGTTTTTCTTCCATTTCATCACCTAATAAAACAAAACCAATTAGCTAAATAACAATCTTTTTCTTAAATGTAATTGTTAAATGTACATGATTTGATTCATGCTGAAATTCAAATGAAACAGATCTAAAATACACAACCAAAATATTGATTCCTATTGAGATGGTGTGTGCATGTGTGGGGAGAGAGAAAGTGGAGTGGAGTGAAGTGGAGTGGAGTGGAGTGGAGTAATGGTATTTGATGCCCCAGTCAAGATTCTTTTACTTATTTTGAGGTGGTTAGTTCTGGAATGGTGGAGGAAACCGGAGTGCCCGGAGAAAGCCATTGACCTTCGGCAAGTGAACTGACAAACTTTCTCACACTAGGATCTGTCCCGAGTGGGATTGGAACCCAGGTGGTGAGAGGCACTGTGATCCGTAAGTGTGGGCTTTAGAACACTTGGCCACCGAGGCCCCAAGAGGGAAAGTAAGAGCGATGCATGTATATTGCAGAATGGTCTAAGGTAATGAATTTATACTAACTACTCTCTGTGACTTTATTAAAACTTTTCCTGTATGTCTCATTTCTGTTATTCATCAACTTCAATGTGTTCTCTAAAGCTCTGATCTCTTTTTCTGCTTTCCTTATTTTAGCATCAAGATCATCACCTTCTCTCTGAAGTTCTTCTTTTTCTTGAGCAGCCTTAAATGAAATGTACAAAAGTGAAAATAAATAAGCAAAACATAACAATAGTCACAACCATTAAAAACATAGCATGACAAAACAAATAACATAACAATTCAAAAACAAAATAAAAATAATCATTGATCCATTTATCTAAAAATTAAAAAGATATATATATACACATGTATATCAAATACAATTGCATTACTCCCTTTTAAGTGTGTATATTTCATTACAGTTTAACTTTGGACAAATTAAAACCAACTGCAGATCAATGAAAATAACAATTACAAATAACTTACTTTTATCACATAGTATGCCTGTGACCTTTCTTCCTCACCTTCTGGTGGTGCCATGGAAACCATCAAAATCTCATACCTACAATGATTCAGAGAAAATTTTACTCTCATATTTAAATATTTTGTTTCAAACAAATGTGTAAATATAATGTAAAATTTAAAAATATCATTAGATCAACTATGAATAAAATCATTCTTGTGAAATTACTTGCTTAAAACCAAACATCTCTATAGAATTTTAACTATTGTTTTTACCTACATTGTTAGTTTTGTTGGCATGTCTGCACTGGTTTATTATAATTGTTATCATGAATTTATAGTTGTAAGAAAAGATTTTGTAGGCTATTTTAACAAAAATCTTATGAATTATTCTTGAAGAAAAAATTTAATAGTCAATACACTTAAAATGTATTTGTCAAAGATCTGAAAAGGCCAAACCTCTGATAAACATTTAAATGGGTATATTAAAAAAATCTCATTAAATGTGTATATATAACTTAAATTGAAGAGATCTTGTGTCATTGAGACTACTGAGAACATTGACAGGATGTAGACTTTATAAGTAGATTTTTCAAAAATGAAAGTTTAGTTTTAGTGATTGGGAAACGCATGACATTGATCTTTCTTTAAAGAGGACATGCAAGACAATGTCTAAAACTCAAACCAAAACTCTAGGGAGACCTGTCAGATGAAGAACTTAGTTCACCTGCACATCATCTTTCTATATACACACCGCTTAACAATTAAAGGGAAGCAACTTATACCCACCACAGAGTGACTGAAGGGAAGCAACTTGTACAAAATTAAGAAATCCCTTGTTATCCAAAGATGATTGCAAAAAAATAACCCCCTTGTAAACAGCCTTTAATGTGTATTCACATTTTTCGCTAACAAAAATAATTCATAATTTAACATAGTTTAACATACCTCTTCCTAAGTTTATCAATTTTAGAGATTCTCTCGTGTAATTCAGCACTTATCTGTTGTCGTTCTTCATCACCAGCTCTATACTGAGCTTGTAACATATCTTTATGAATCTGTATCTCTTGTCTTCTCTCTTTCATGGCCTAGAAAATGGAAAAAATAATTCAGGCAGTTTAGCTTCAAATCTGTAACAAAGTAGTATATCATTTGAAAAAATATCAGCTTGAATTAATCATAAAAATGAGCACTTCAAATGAAATTACCAATTATCGACTAATAAAAAAGTCTGAATCATTTGAAACTTTAATTTTAAGTTTTCTTAAGGATATTTATTAAGAAATGCCCTTAAAAAACTTTTTTATTCAACATCAATCTAAAATCTATCAAATTTGATTAACATCTGTCCAAGTTTATCTGAATGTTAGGAGACTGTGATAGGGTAGTAGTATTAAGTAAAACATATCGTAAAGGTGAAAGTGATGACTTCAAACAAGAGCTTTCAGAAAACCTGAGTACCTGTATCTCACTTTCAAATCTAGTCCATCAAAAACTTTGCAATTTGGATGCCAACTCTGACATCTGCAGTATAACATAAATTCAGATTTTTTACAGGAAAACTGAAGGATGTATAAACATCTTATTTTTTCACCACAGTGTATACTTACTGTTTCTAACTGTAATCTTCGTTTCTCCAATGATAACACTTCATCAGCCTTCTCATTAAGCATTTCTCTTAGTCTTTTCAGCTCCAATTTCATTATGTTTTCATCCACCATCAAATACTGTTAAAAGTCAAATATCAGATTTATATCAACTACATGTATATGCATGTAATACTGTGTATAAAAAATTTCACAACACAATATGAAGCTGTAGCTTACTAGAATTGGAAAAAAATCAATAAAAAATTTAACTTAAATGCCAAAAAATAATTGCAGAAATGCTTTAGCAGCTTACCACAATAAATCTAATGACCATACAATTGGTCACTTTGAAATCCTAAATCATCACCTGAGTGATTTGGAATCATCTCAAGATTTCATCATAGTAAAACCTTTTTTGAAGTTAATATTCCAGGAAAATTTCATTTTGTCTTAAAACAAAATAGAAACATTTCACTGCTGTCATTTGTTCAGTCAAACACTGATATTGATTTTGAAGTTGAAATTCCAAGAAAATTTTATTTTGTCTTAAAACAAAATAGAAAATCTTCATTGCAATCATTTTTTTAGTCAAACATTGACAATGATTTGGCATTATAATGAGGTCTGGTCTCAACAGAAACATAAAAAGAAAATGTGTCATTAATGAATAATTAATTTTGAACCTGTTGCAAAAACCTTGATAGCAAAGTAAAATAAAAGATATTATAACAACATTTTAATCTACACAAATTAAAGAAATGACATTCTTTTTTTTTTTTAACTTTATCCATGCAAGTATGAATAACAGTTGTAAAGTCTAAATTGCATGATGTGACAATACATAATCATATATATTTTGCTATGGATTCCTAAAACATTTCATATAATAGAAGAAACAATAATTATTGCAATTGTAAGTGTAAAGTACAGGTAAATTGCTACAAAATATACCTGTTTGGCTTTGATGATTTTTCTCAGCTCCGACTCGGATGTATCATTATATAGATTAAGTTCTTCAATTTTACTTGTAAGATCACCTTTTTCTGCTCCACTTTTCTCCAACTCTCGACGTACTCTTCTTATATCATCCTAAACAGAACATAAGAATTACATGTATATATGTTTTAAAAATGATTTCTAATTAGATTAACATACTTTTGTTAATTTGTACACAACTTTCATAAAAGTGAAGTTTCTCTTCACTTTTAGAACAGCATACATAATCACAATAAATAAATATTGTGGTTATTATTTAATCAATAACTGAAAATACATCCATACAGAGAATCTACCGAGACCTACTTTTATAATGTAATGAATTTCTTCAATTATTAACACCAGAGTAAAATTCCTTGCTCTGTATAATTTTAAAAATACAATTTTTTGGTGTTCTATTGTTTCTTAGCTTGAAACGATAAAGCTAGCTAGACAAATTTTCTATGAATTAATATATTACTTGGTATTTTCATATAAATGTAGTTAGGGAGCTACATGTATCTATATATAAATGAATATATACCTGGAGTCGTTTGAGTTGTAACGTCAGCAGTGTATGTGTGTTATTTTTCTGTTCTAATTCTTCTGTTAGAGTGGCTATTTTGGCTTCTAATGCTATTTTCTCTTCATTGCTTCTTTCTCCCTGCATACGGTTTATTCTTCGTTCCAACTGTTGAACTGAAAAATCCTGTAAAATAAAAGTGAATGTAGTTATAAATGAACACAAAACAATTCATTAGTCTATTTTTAGTTAAGTCATACAAAACAAGTAAAACAGGTCAATCTTGAAATAAATTATTTTGTATGTGTATTAGTAACAGCACATTTTCAATTCAGAACCATCAGTTCACAAAAAAATTACCATTCCACAAATTTACAAAAAGTTTAACTTCAGGAAAGAGTAATAGCTATGAGAAATTTTGTGCTGTAAAATGTGCAAAATAATGATAATTTTATATTTAAAATGAAATAATTAAAAATATTTAACTGATAAAATGCATATTTTCACAGCAATGACATTGATATTTTCACACTTTTTTTAGTTACTCCCCTTATAATTTTGCAAACAGGTGCCCTGTGCTTTTTTCCATCACTTTTACCATAAATTAATACCTATTATTTTATGTCTAATATAAATCACATATGTATATATATAAAAGTTATAAAAACTCATAAAGGGACATAACTCATGAGCACTGTGCTATCAAGTGAATACAGCTGTACTGTATGATATTACCTGATTATAAATGATCTCTTGTTGTTTAAGCGAGTCTGTATCCAGTTTACTTATCTTACTGTTTAGATTTCTAATGGCTGCTTGACTTCCCTATAATGTATAATAACTCACATCAATATATATGGAAAAATAGACAAGAAAATAGAATTAATTAATTTTTTAAGAAATGTAAACAAGAGCATGAAGAGTATCATGAAGTTTTACACCCAAGTTTAGATTCTATAATAATTTTGATGTATTATATTATCATATATAAGTTTTTAAAAAATTGTTAAATGACTAAAATTAATATTTTTATGTTGGAAAAACTTAGAATTGCCAATGGGCAAACAGAATGAAGGAATGAACAAATGACTATCTCCAACAGAGCCAGATGTGAAAGTATATTACACCTAACATATACATGTATGTATTTGGCCATTAAAAGTATACTTATTTTGTCTAAGATATTACATATAACATAAAACATGTAAAACAAGATTTTTTTAAAACTATCTGGACAATTAAAAAAATGTTTTCAAAAGTGATCATCATAAGAAGTGAAGTAATGTGGAGTGGAGTAATGGTGTTTAATACTCCAATCAAGATTCTTTTACTTATATTAAGTCAGTTCTGAAATGATGGAGGACACTAGAGTACCCGGGGAAAACTACTGACTTTTTGGCAAGCCAAGTGACAAACTTTCTCACACTAGGATCTGTTTAACTCGGATTCGAACTAGAGAGTGAGAGGCGCTGTGATTTATAAGTGTGTGCTTTAGACCACTCATAAACAGAGGCTTCCGTGATACATAGAAAGAGAAAATTGAGTCTAAAAAATAACTGACACAGAACATACTTACAAAAATGATTGAGGATAAGTTTGATTGACAAAGACACACTGAGGGAGACGAATTTGACTGAAATCAACCTTTTTAACAAAATTTTTGAAATCTCTATCTAACCTGGATTTCTGCTTCTATATTCCTCTCTTTAGCTTTGGCTTGGTGTAACTCCTCCGTTTTACGGAATTGTAAATCTCGTAAGTATTTTAGCTGTGTGTCAATTTCTTGTTGGTTTCTTTCTTCTTCTTGTAACATTTCATCCATCCTTGCTGCTCGTTCTTCTGCACTCAGGGTAGATTCTGTTGCTATCTTTAATTTCTCAACTAATGTCTCTCTCAAATCTTTTGCCATCTGGAGTCTATAAAAATCATCAATAAGTCAAATCAATAATTAAATCATATGAAACAAAAATTGTGTGTTTTACATTAAATGTCAGCCGAACTACATGTACATGTATATCTGTATGACATATAAATACAAAAGAACGAAATATTTTTACTACATCAGGTGTTCAAAATTCCTCAGGTTCGAGGTCCAGGACCTTTTAATTTTACTTTGGGACCCTTGGAATTTTTACCATATAAGTCAGATTGACCTGTCACTTGTGGGGACAATTTTCAGAATACACTTCCTTTCTGTATTAAAACATTTTTAGAATACTCTTCCTTTGTGTATTAAAAACTGTCTCAAAAACACATTATTTATTGCAATTTGTTAAAGTTGTTGGCCATTTGTTTCCAGAAATGAAAATATAATGCAAAGCTGCTTTGACAACAGTAAAGACTGTATTTATTAGCTGTATATGATATATTTGTTTAATATACAATATAAACAAAGTAGATCAACATAAATTTATTCAATTTTGGCACACATAGACCTTCAAGTGCTGATATGGTAACTACCAAAATCAAAGGCAAAAAGTCCTGGACCTATCATTGTGAAATATAATTTTGAACCCATGTACATACACATAAAGAACTTTATTGTTATGTATATATAAATTCTTGGGCAAATGTTCATGCCAACAAGATCGACTAGAAAATCTGTACAACACAGTGTAACAATTTTGTCACAAAAGAAATTCTAATATTTAGTTTAAGAGCTGTAAGTAGAAGATCACGTCACCTCTCTGTTTATCTTTCTTATCAAATATGTTAAACACTAATATCTGATCATAAACAAACCTGAACACTGTTTGACTACCACTGACAGGAAAACCAACTTTTATGTACTTTGTACATCAAGTCATCAATCGAGACACTTGTTGTAGGTCAACAAAGCGGGTTAATTTTACTACATGTATTTTTGTAACTGAATAACTTGGCATTTTATTTTCTTGATAAAATAGTCAGGAAAACACTAAAAATGACCTTTTTTTTCTATATTTATTTTTCTACTTCTCTATATCCTTTCATGCTAGATTATATAATTACAGTAAGAAATCTTACCTGTTGGTTTTATCTAGAACATCTTTCTTGAGTTGTGACACCATGGATCTTGTAGCTTCTAAATCTGTGGCAGTTCTATCTACTGTCCTCTTTAGAGCATCTAACTATAAATACAGATATATACCAAAATATATAACAAGAATTCCACAGATTTAAATGTCTCCTCTGGTTAGTTTTAGATAGAGTAGTACGTTAACATAAACTTTTACATTTTGACACGCCATTGCCACCGACACTAGAAAAGTAACACCTAAGTCTCGCCTTATGGCGATGCCA
The DNA here is from genome assembly GCA_029721355.1 of Tegillarca granosa. NCBI lineage: Eukaryota > Metazoa > Mollusca > Bivalvia > Arcoida > Arcidae > Tegillarca > Tegillarca granosa. The sequence goes on along the minus strand of CM056602.1, from coordinate 31,990,395 downwards.
GGCTCAACAAAAACAAACAAGTCTTATCTAAAAATAATTTGCTGCATTTAAAACATGCCAACTACAGTAAGAACTTTACATGTCAACATAATACCTTAAATGTGACAGGCAAGACGAAAAATACATTAAAAATCTAGACTAAAATATACTATTTATATTATCTGCAAATTCATACATATCACATGTGGCATAGTACCACACATTGGGAATTCTGTGGGAAAAGAAGCACATTTTTAGTTACCGCTAATCTAATTTCTCATATTCACAAAAACATATATATATATATATATATATATATATATATATATATAACATTTGCTACAGCACTTAAAATTGTAATAAATGTAATTTTGAAAAGGTAGTAGCAGATTTTTCTTTGAAAATCTCTAAGATTCTGTTTGAAAAGTTATAACTGATCCAGTTGTCATTCTTACAGATATGTGATGTGAAAAAAAAGAGAAGAAATATCATGGAAATAGAAGAAGATGCTGTTTTGTACCAAAGCAAGACCTACCTCATCGTGAAACTGTACTCTCTGTGTTTCAGCCTCCTGATAGTCTATCCTGGTTTTAGCGGACACCCTTTCAGCTATAGATATCTTTTTCTCTTGTTCTTTATTATTTTCTATCTCATTTTCCAAGAACTGTTGTTTCTCCTTAATGGATTCTTCTCTTTTTCTTACTTCAGCTTTTACACGGGCAAGTTGCTGTTACATAAACAACATTAATTAAATTATAAATAACATAAAATTTTAAGATTTTATTTAAACTCAACAATGATTTTATTACTTTGGTTTTTGCAAGGAACTGTGTTTCTAAAACAGCTGGAAGGACAATGGTAATGTGAATTTTTCCTTCTTGTTTAAGAATATACCAGCAGTAATTTGGAAGGGAATTTTCACTATGGGTCATTTTGTCGTTTTTCATAGATTTTCAGAATAGTAATGGGCCATTCCTTATATGAGTCATTTAAGGTTTTTAATCTGTTTAGAGATATCACTTCCCTAGAAAGCAGTATATTCAGCATTTTAGTATTAGTATTATGTTCAGCATTTATTTGTGAATCTCTACTTTGGGTGCATTATATGATCATCATATACAGGGTGGTTTAAATAAAATATATTGGCAACTTGCTAAATGACCAGGGGCACCTTCCCTTCCTAGTCACTGATAAAATTTATACCATGCAAACAGCCAAGACCAGCTGGAATTCAAACCCATTAAACTTGGATCAAAAGCTACATTAACCACTTTGTCATGTTAATTCTCAAACACAATTTTAATTAATTATTTCTGTTATGTTAAAGACTTACAGCTGCTAATAAATCCATTTCTTTGTCTCGTCTCTGCATCTGTTCAATAGTGTATTCCCACTGTGTAATAAGTTCCTGACGTTCCACATGTGCCCTTCTGAAATCCTCGGCTGTCTTATCGAGTTCTATCTGAGCCGTTAAAGTCTCGGTGGTCTCATGGTCTAATACTTTACGTTTTTGTTGAGATTCATCTGTCAATCTTTCCATTCTGAGAGATAGTTCCTATAACAAGGCCATTGGTTACATTTAAAGACTTGTATCTCATTGAAAAAAAAACCATACCTTTAATCAACTTTTATTTCAAAAGAGTCAATAAGTCTATTAACATTCAATAGGAATCCACATTTTAAATAAATAAAAAAAATAAATAAAATAAATAAAACAAGAGCACCGCATGGCAGAGCATGATACGCCCGTCAAATCAGCAAGTCATTTATGTGGATATTTTGTATATTATGAACTGTGAAGGGACTTATACAGTTCATATGAGCTGTTCATAATCAATAAGTCAATTCAATTATTCATCACAATGATACAAAATGCAGTGCACAAGTCAACAAGTACAATAAAAAACAATAGTAATTATTGAGACAATAACAATTGTTGTTTACATATTACTTATAAGCCTATGTCCACATTGTAATCAGGACAAACATGCTAACTATATGCCTGCTAAAGGTGATATCATTATAAGCTCAGTTGTATTTCTGATAATTACTGAAATATGCCCTGGACATAATTATATAAGTACCAAAAATTATGATAAAAACAATTATGTTTCTTAAGAACTGCAATTCTCTACATTGAGATCAAAGAGAATAACTAAAAATTATGGAAACTGGAGTTACAGTTCTTGTGCAATGTACTTTGTATCACTGTGTTAAGAAAATTTCAAGTTTCAAATCATTCAAACCATAGGTGTCAAAGTTATGATCCGGACAAACATGCGGGTAGTATTAAAAGGGAGATAACTCAAAAGTTAAGGAAGCTTAAGTTACTGTTCTTGTGCACTGCACTTCTCATCATTGTGATAAGTAAACATACCAAGTTTCAAAACATTCCAATCATGGGTTTCAAAGTTATAATGCAGACAAACACTCTTGCAGCACACAAAGGGGAATAACTCAAAAATTAAGGAAGCTAGAGTTACGGTTCCTGTGCACTGCACTTGGCATCATCGTGGTAAGTAAGCATACCAAGTTTCAAGTCATTCTGACCATAGATGTCAAAGTTATGATCCGGCCAAACATGATAACAGCATTCAAAGGGGAATAACTCAAAAATTAAGGAAGCTAGAGTTACGGTTCCTGTGCACTGCACTTCGCATTATCGTGGTATGTAAGCATACCAAGTTTCAAGTCATTCTGACCATAGATGTCAAAGTTATGATCCGGCCAAACATGATAACAGCATTCAAAGGGGAATAACTCAAAAATTAAGGAAGCTAGAGTTACAGTTCCTGTGCACTGCACTTCGCATTATCGTGGTATGTAAGCATACCAAGTTTCAAGTCATTCTGACCATAGATGTCAAAGTTATGGGCCTGACAAACCTGCCGCCAGTACGCCCGCCCGCCCATCAGCCCACCCGGACCTCCGCCCGCCCGCCAGCCAAGGGTGATCCCATAATACGCCCCGTCTTTGACGGGCGTATAAAAAAAAAAAAGCTAAAAGAGAAGCAACTCTTGCAAAGTTAATTTGATAAACACAATATGAAAATGATTAATTTGAATTAGAAAGCTCTCACAGATCAAAACACATCTTATTGCCTAGGTTCAAAACTCATTTAAGCAGAAACTAGTACGAGACAGTTTGTCAATTCAATTGCCAAAAGATGGTGATTTTTCTTCAGATAATCAGGTTACTTCAGCCATTCCTGAACTGACTGTTTCAATAAAAGGGAAATATATACTCTTGAATTGGACACTCTAGTTTCCTCCTCTATCTTTTAAACAAATGTCTTAATAAAAGAGAAATCCTCTCTCCCAAGAAGTAAAACATCATTACTCAAACTCCATACCCTGGTTTCCTCCACCATCCCTAAACAACTGCCTTAATAAAAGAGAAATCTTCTCTCCCGAGAAGTAAAACATCATTACTCAAACTCCATACCTTGGTTTCCTTCACCATCCCCAAACAACTGCCTTAATAAAAGAGCAATCCTCTCTTCTTAGAAGTAAAACATTATTACTCAAACTCCATACCCTGGTTTCCTCCACCATCCCTAAACAAATGCCTTAATAAAAAAGAAATCCTCTCTCCCGAGAAGTAAAACATCATTACTCAAACTCCATACCCTAGTTTCCTCCACCATCCCTAAACAAATGCCTTAATAAAAAAGAAATCCTCTCTCCCGAGAAGTAAAGCACCATTACATTACTTTATTAGAAGAAGTAAAATCTAAACGTAATTCAAGTTTACCTTAATTTTACTCTCATCCTGCCTGGTGTACTTTTGTATGGCCATTGAATCTTCATCTTTACGAGCTGATTCTTCTAGCCAAGCTTCTAGGGCTTGTTGGTCCCAATTCATCTGTGATTTCATCTCTTCAAGCTTCTGGGTCTGCCTGAATATGTTGTTCTGTTTAAAAATAGAATTAACATTAGTAAATAAAATATATGTGGGTGAATATGTAAAGCTGATACATTTTATATTTTAGCAAGTTACATATATAGTATTAAGGGGTACTTCTGTCATAAGTTTAGAATTATTATTGTATTTGTTGTAATTTGTGTTTTTTCAGACCTATACCTGGCACAATGTGTAACAACTATATCTTGCGAACCAAAATAATTGTGAATATTTACCAACATAATGGTACCCTTGGGTGACTGAGTAGATCTGGATGATAAATTGCTATTACATACTTTCTATCAGACAAACCATTATACTTTTTATGCAAATTAACCTTGAATCAAGAATATTAACTAAACAGGTATCAAGAAATCATTTTAAAAACAAATTTGAATGCATATTTACAGCAACATATGAGAGAAAGCTTGGTCAAGAAATCTGTTGCTTTTCATGACAAAAAATGTGTTCAATTTATGAAAATTGATGAAAATTACATATCCTTAAAACATGGTTCTCTCTTAAAACTTTAGTTTTTTAAGCAAATGTATAATGACAAAAAAAAAGTATAAAACAAATCATTACAAACCTCAAACACATTTTTACGTTCTTTAAGATCTTCCAATTCTTGCTCTAACTTTTGTATTTCTTGTTTCAATCTACCTTCTTCTCTTTCTGCTATTTTTAAAAGGTGGTTTTCGGTTTCAATTTCATGCTTTCTAGCTCCTGTTAAACCCTAGAGAAAGCATAAACAGAAATATTGTTTAAAATTGTTTTACTGGTACATTTCTTAAACTACACACTTGTAGTAAATTGATGGACAACAAGATACAATAGTACTAGGTTCAAATTTAAAGGACAGTCCAGAGACCTCAGAACAACATTTTACTTTACATTCTAAAATGTAACATTTTGTTAACTGTCTCCGTGGTTTAAATTGAAACAATTAAAATTTAAACATTTTGGCAAGTGCAAAAGACTAAGATTCAAGATACTGAACTTCTTTTTTACTATTCAAGAGAGGTAAACTTACAAAATGCATAGATGAATACTTCAAAGTTAAAATTACTATTCCAACTTCTTTGTCAAATTGATTAACCCTGCAATATAATACTTATTATTATTATATATACCTGAGTATGTGATAGTTCTTGTCTGACATTCTTCAAATGTTCAGACATAGCATGAAGTCTGTCATCAATTTCTTCTAACTCATTTTGTGTACCAACAATTTTCTTCTGCTTTCTTTGTACCTAAATAAAAAAGGAAACCTGTAGAAGTGCATGTTCTTTGTTGTTTTAATGTAAAGTGTGGCTGACCAGGGTTGATAGATGACTTAGCTCAGTTGGCAGAGCATTCCCTAATATTAGAAATATTGCAGTTTGGCCTCTGCATTTTTTCATCTTATGTTACATTTAGGGGCTTTTTTGACACTGAGAAATCACAGACCAATATGTCCTTCCCAGAGTGGATGTGGATTATGGTAGTTTCAATTCAAAGTAGTTAATTAAAAAAAAATAAATAATAATAAAATAAATAAATAAATAATAAGACGGAGGAATGTGATGGACTGGCTAGATGAGGCCTGGGTGGTAGTTTATTCAGTACAGCATCTTGCTAGCATTAATATTGAACAGATCCAAGGTTCCAGTCCTGATCTGGTTTTTATAAACTGAATGACATTTAACTTTGTAGCAGATCTGGCTAGATAGGTGGCCAGGTAGCTCAGTGGGTAGAGCATCACACTAGTGTTCAGAAGGTCCTGGTTAAGAGTCCCAGTTTGGCTGCTGCATTTTTCCCCTTTCCTGTTACATTTGGGGGCTTGTACGTCCAACCCTGGGAGATGACCGACCAATGGGTTGGTCCCAGGGTAGAATCTGGCAGTTTAGATTTAAGGTAGTCAAACTAAAAAAAGGAAGGAAGTAATGTAGCGGACAGGGCTTAATAGGTGGTCGGGTAGCTCACTCGCATTCAATGTAAGTATATGCTAATTACTAACACCCCCCCCAAACCGGGTTAAACAAATTATGCTTAATGGCATTTTCATAAAAAAAAATTCAAAACAATCAGGAATTAACTAATTGTAATTCATAATAAAAATAACACTGTCAATGTTTTAAAGTCAACGCGGTATGGTGAAAAGAAAACAATGCTGTAGTGATGAAAATCGAGTAACAGTTTCCACCAGACCAGTGGCCGACGATTGAAAAAAGAACTTGCCTCATCTTCTAGCAATTTATTCTCAGCATTTGCCACTGGCATACTCAGACCTTCGTCCCATTCTATCTCACTCAGAATGCTGTTACTTCCTCGACTCATTTTCGTTTGTTAAAGCCGTTTTTCAGCAACAAAATTCGGTTAAAAATCACCATTTACAAGCCCGCCGGAAGATTGTTTAGGTTTAACATTGCTTTGGATACAAGAACCCCGGATGTAAATAAATGGGGAGATAACCCTACTTCCGGTTAATAGTGAAATTAGTGGGAAATTTGAATCATGTTTATGTTCGGGATAAATAGATATGTGGTACTGTATATGATTAGAAAAATTAATCAACTTTTTTTTTATTAAAAAAAAACGTGTTTTAGGATAAAAATAAAACCAAAAATAAAAAAAAAATAAAATAATAATAACAATAAAAAACGGGTAAACGCTTTATTAGACCACATTCTACAAGTCAGTTAAGATAAGGACATATATGCGTCGACAAAAGGGATGATTTATATTAAGACTCCAACATTCAAGTTTTAACAGAAAACTTGACATCTCTTTTAAATTATAAAAAATATAATATAATTTGAGAGTCAGATCACTGGTGAAAGTATTTTACATTTTTTACATTTTACAAACTTTCCGTTTCTTTGCAGTAATATCCCTGCTTCTCCTGCGTATGGTGTATATGTTTCACAGTTAATACGGTACGGTAGTGCTTGTTCCCACTATGGGGACTTTCTGCAACAAAGCAAATTACTTACAATTAAATTGTTGACACAAGGATATTGCAAGCCTAGGCTAATCAGGGCCCTTAAAAATTTTTATGGCCGTCATCACAATATTGTTGATAGGTATGTAGTCACTGTATCCCAACTTATACTGGATATATTTGACATACAATAGTTCTTTGTTCCTTTCATTCTCAAAATTGACTTGCACGTGGCGGGTGTAGCTAGCTAGACAGGAGGTGCTTACCCTTCCGGAGCACCCGGCCTCACTTCCTTGATGGAAGTTCACGTGTATAACATATTTTGCCAGTTTGCAAAGTTTTTACTTTGTTTTTGGGATTGTGATGTGGACACGGACTGGTATGTTTGTTTTATTTGAATGCATTGTTTCAGTCAAGGGTGATATTTTTGTTTTGTTTGTAATTAGGGTCTTGCATTTCTATTTATTTATTTTTTTTCAATTACTTCAAAACAATTTCAACACCGGACAAATTTCACATCCCGACATTCTTTGATATGGTAACGCCAAAGTTTCCGGCAAATCTACATAATGTCAATCGACGGGAAAGGCTATCTCAATGATTCATGCTCTTAATTTTGATAGGCTAACGACTACTCAGACTAAAAATAAAAAACGACTTCTCTATCACAAGTTTTGTATTCGCTAAGAAAACTTCAAGCATTTGTTGTTTGTTTTGTATTAAGATTTATTTCCATTTCATGGGCTTCATCAGCAGCAACACATTGTATATGTAATAGAAACAAAAAATCGAGCTGCACTAAAATAATCCAAAACAAATTTAAGAAAGCATGACAAGTAAACAAAGCTTTGTGTTTCATGCTGCGGAGATTATTGCGTCTCTCAAAAGCTATTAAAAGACACGCTATTTCAAAAAAAAAAAAAAAATAAATAAATAAATAAATAAAAAAAATAAAAATAAAAAAAATAAGTGACCTGTTTCTACTTCTACTCTTCTTAAAGGCTAATTTATACAACAAATCTCAAACACCTACCGGCAAAAATAGAATTTTCAACTTCAAAGTGATTGAAGATAAAATTGTGGGTTTTATGGAAAACATCAAAGCTGGTCTTCCAACTAGTTGTATCTATAATGATTTAGGTAACGTTGTGATAATTAAGGATATGTGATAAATCATGCAGCTTATCACAGCGGTAACTACGGAGCCCCTTTGGTGACACGCAGACATATATTTTTAACTCGTGCGCACGACTTGTAAAACTCGTGCGCACAACTTTTTAACTCGTGCGCACAACTTGTAAACTTTTTAACTCGTGCGCACGACTTGTAAAACTCGTGCGCACGACTTATTTAACTCGTGCGCACGAGTTATTTAACTCGTGCGCACGACTTGTAAAACTCGTGCGCACGACTTATTTAACTCGTGCGCACGACTTGTAAAACTCGTGCGCACGACTTATTTAACTCGTGCGCACGACTTGTTAAACTCGTGCGCACGACTTGTAAAACTCGTGCGCACGACTTATTTAACTCATGCGCACGAGTTATTTAACTCGTGCGCACGACTTGTAAAACTCGTGCGCACGACTTATTTAACTCGTGCGCACGACTTGTAAAACTCGTGCGCACGACTTTTTAACTCGTGCATACGACTTTCAAATTGCGTTGCAGAACTTGTATTTTCGGCTGTGCTATAATTGCCTCTATTTCTTTCCCACCTTGCCAGGACGTAAGGGTAGGTATATGATTAAGGTGAACTAAAAGATTTGATACGAAATTTGATAAGATTTTTTTTCGGCAACGCGGAAGTAGTGTTAGCCCTATAGTATATTTCGAGGCCCCTGATTCACAATCATTCCTTAACTAAGATTTTTCTTAACTTAAATTTAGAAAATCATGTTTTGGCAATCTCTTTCGGAACTACAAATATCCATTTTTGTTAAAACTAAATACATATGAAATAAGCTTGAAGTGATCTTCGAAATGACATATTAAATTCCTTAATTATTCAGATTTAAAATTTGTTAGATTTAAGTTAGAGAATGATTGTGAAACTTGGGCCAGATACTGTATGGTGTATATTTTTAGCCCGCCTATACGAAGTACAGAAGGGCTTATGTATTACCCCCGACGTGAGCGTCAGCGTCCAATGTTAAAGTTTTTGGTTAAAGTTTTTCATTTCTACAGTTTCATATGTCTTATCAATTGGATTATCATCCCAGTAGCTACATATGTTTGTCACTACATTAAAAGTCATTGATAAAGTTGCAGAGGCTGAAGATCAAGGTCAAGGCCCGCCTGTACGAAGTACAGAAGGGCTTATGTCATACCCCTGGCGTTAGCGACAGCGTCAGCGTCCAATGTTAAAGTTTTTGGTTAAAGTTTTTCATTTCTACAGTTTTATATGTCTTATCAATTGGATTATCATCCCAGTAGCTACATATGTTTGTCACAACATTAAGAGTCATTGATGAAGTTGCAGAGGCTGAAGATCAAGGTCAAGGTCATCTGTATCCAATGTTAAAGTTTTTGGTTAAAGTTTTTCAGTCCTACAGTTTTATATGTCTTATCAATTGGATTATCATCCCAGTAGCTACATATGTTTGTCACTACATTAAGAGTCATTGATGAAGTTGCAGAGGCTGAAGATCAAGGTCATCTGTATCCAATGTTAAAGTTTTTGGTTAAAGGTTTTCAGTTCTGCAGTTTTATATGTCTTATCAATTGGATTATCATCCTAGTAGCTACATATGTTTGTCACTACATAAAGATTCATTGATGAAGTTGCAGAGGCTGAAGATCAAGGTCAAGGTCATCTGTATCCAATGTTTTTGCCTGTTTATCGACCTAGATGTGCAGGCGGGCATTCTGTTCTTCTGACAAGTCTTGTTAAGAAAATGGAGTCATACCATTGGGCACAGGAACCTCAGTTTCGAGCAAGGAAAGCAATAGAGAAGAAGGGGTTTTAAGACAAGAAAGATACTAAATCGGAAGTGTAATGTGATCGATATCCTAGTACAATTTTTTAAAATTGTTTAACAAATATATTCAGTGTAAGTTTATTGACATTGCTTCGAGAAGTCATTGGTCGTATATGTCCTAATAAAATAGGAACCACGAGAAGTATCAACACGCAAACTGGTATCCGACTGGTGACCTTCCTTTTGTTTATGTAACGGTAACAGTATACAAAATAAGTACAACTTGTCACATATAACCGGTAAAATTTGTATAGCAAATCCAAAGAATACATTGATACAAAGTTGCAATTGATTGATTGTTGATTTATTGATTGATTAATGATTTAACGTCCCAGTGAAGAATATTTCACTTATATCGAGACGTCACTAGCTACAGATGAAGATGCAAAAAATTTCACCTGTGCTTTGCGCTGATGGTCCAATGCAATGAGGGTTTTCTATCGTGCCACGCCTACCGTGACATGGGTCCTGGGTTTTTTGGGTCTCGTCCGAAAGACCCATGATTTCATTTCTTAATGCCTAGTGCTTGGCGAAAGAACAGTAACTACCCATTTTTTAAATCTTGGTTCAGACCTGGCAGGGGATCGAACCAGCGACCTCCCACTTGCTTTTATGTATGTGTGAAAAGGAGATCTCATTGGCTTTTTTATCTCAGAGATTCACAAGCTGTTAAAGTCGAAGATTTATCCGCTTTCTTTACTCTTACCATTTAATACCAATTTATCTTAATGACCTGAAATGATATTGCCCTCTGCATAAGTCTGCTGTATTCGAGTCAGTTTTTCACGCATCGTAGGCGAGTCTTCACTGAGAGTAAAAGATGCATACACGGATACCTGGCAATTGGTTCCCCTTTTGGTATTAATCAAAAGCTAGTTAATCTGATTAGGTTAATCTAATAGTTTCACCTTTAAGTTAACAGTGTCCGAGTGGACTAAATTGCGGTTTACGGGTTACAGCGTCTTTCACATATGAGGTTGCTAGTTCAAGCCCCAAAGCTAATATCACACCATGTGGGAAAGTTTGTCAGTTTAGATGCTGCAAGTTGATGGTCTACTCGATTACGATTTTTTTATGCCAACACAACGAATGTCTGTAACATTTCATTTCGGTGACTCGTTTTCCGAAACCAATTTTGTTCAAACTCCACACATTAATTTTGATGGCCTGTGTCAAAGGTCAAGGTGAATGTTATTTCATATATAATTTTAGTTTCTACTTACTTACTTAAGCAACCAATTGATTGTGTTCAAACTTCACACGGTGACAGTACTTCATGAGAGGAAGACATCGATTAGATTTGGTGACCTTGGGTCAAAGGTCAAGGTCTGGTGTCCACACTAACTTCTTTTTTAATAAAAGGATTTTTTGTTAAAACCTTACTCATTAATTGTGCTTGATGATGTGGGTGGCATATAGAATTTGGCCTGTCTATCTGTTCGTGGGTCCATCCGGCTGTCTTCATCTTTCTCTTGTTTTTCCATGTATTAACTCAATTAAAATGTAAGAGGAAGAATTCTGTTGATTTTGTGACCTTGGTCAAAGTCACTGTTGCTTAATATTTTGGTTTCTCTATTCTAACTTAAGTTAAACACACAGTGTTTGCCTTCACAGTGGTTGGCAATTGATTTTTGTGACCTTTGGTCAAAAGCCAAGGTAGCTGGTATTCCAAATTTTGGTTTTCTTGCGCTAACTAAAGTTTTAATGGGAGGATTTGTTGAAACTTGATATAGTGATTGTACTTGATGCAAAGTACAAACCTATTGACTTGGGTAAAAGACAACGTCACTTTATTCTAAATGGAATTTTATTTCCAGAATCTCCTTTTAAGTTTGATCTAGTCATCAATTAATTAATTAATAAGGACTAATCCTTGTTTCACAAACATCTAGTTTATCCTGATATGCTATCTGTATTTATGAACGACTTTGATCACACACACACACACACACACACACACACACACACACACACACACACACACATATATATATATATCTTATATATATATATATATATATATATATATCTTTGTTACAGTCAGCGCAACATGGATGACCGACAACTGGAAGATAGGGACCAGCTCATCTTTATTTATTTTCACTTTGGCCTGACCTACAAGGAAATCCAGGAAATGTTAGAAATTAAGCATGGAGTTGTTTTGTCATTACGCCAATTAAAAAGAAAGTTGGCATTGATGAGACTTTTCAGGCGGAAGTATTATTCGGATATAGAAGATGTGGCAATGTTTATTCAACGCCAACAGGAAACATCCGGCCAACTTCATGGATATAGGTGGATGCACTTGAAGTGTATTAGGAATGGATTGACTGTACAAAAAGAGATTGTTCGAATATTAATGAAAATACTTGATCCAATTGGTGTTACGTTAAGACTTAAAAGAAATCTTAGAAGACGCCAGTATGGTGTAAGAGGGCCAAATTCTCTGTGGCACGTCGATTCCTATGATAAACTAAAACCTTATGGTTTCTGCATCAATGGATGCATTGATGGGTATTCCCGATACATAATCTGGCTTCATGTGAATACAACAAGTAGTGATCCCCGAGTGATCGCTGGTTACTATACACAGGCTGTTCTTCAAAAAGGCGGAGTGCCGAATTCAGTGCGCAGCGATATGGGGACCGAAAATAGCTACCTAGCAGAGATGCAAACTTTCTTGCGTAGGCATAGAGATGAGGATCAAGGAAAAGCGTTTTTATATGGGACTAGTCAGCATAACCAGCGGATTGAGAGTTGGTGGGGCGTACTTAGAAGGGAAAATTCAGAGTTTTGGATTTCATTTTTTCAACAGTTAAAGATAGATGGATATTTTTCTGGCGACTTCATAGACAAAAATTTGCTGCAGTTTTGTTTCATGCATCTAATCAAGGTAATCTGAATAAAATGTTATGTTTTAAAAAACCTGAAAGGCATTTTTTCTAAACGTGCACTATAATATAACTGGTCGGTTAAGATATTGCCATCCGATACAAAAGTACCAATCCGTTATTCCAAGCGAAACGTCCGTGTAGATAAAGTAAAAAAAAAATGCATAATTGAGAGTAATTGTACACGTGAACGCCCAACAGAACTGGAAGTGAGGTCAGGTGCTCCGGAAGGGTAAGTATCTCCCGGCTCGCACGTCACGTTTACTTTGTAAAATAAAGAGAAAACGGTTTGAAAAATAGACTAAGCAGAATAATTACAAAGTGTATTCCAAACCTTACCATCTCCGGATTTATTGGAGATGCTCATCTAGTTAAACATTGAAGTGAAGACAACCATGTAGAAACTTTGTGGTGCGGAAAATATCTAAAATAAGTTTAGATACAGATACACCGTATTAATTGATAAGACAGCAATTTTTTTAATGACTTTGATGAATCCGAGCTTTAAATAACCCCGTAACTCATAACAATGTTCTTTACAAGAACTCGGATTACATTGAACGTACAAAGACTTAAATCTAGTCTTGAAAAACAAGACCGTGAGCATTTGATATTCGGAGAAAGTCCAAGTAGAACAGTTGATATGGTTCATTAACATACTTAGTATTTGAATATCACAACATCTGTGCATTTGGTGGCTATTAACTAACTCACTTACTTGGCCTTTGATAGTCACTCCTAACGCAAGGTAATTGAAACGGTCAAATCGACAAAAACACAACCACTAATTATTGTTAACACGGGATCTGAGGCATATATTTAGCCGAAAATGCTGCTGCTTCCCCACGTAATATAACAATTACTTTCTGTTTATTGGAATATTTTCCTTATATTTCAGTCTGAACTCCAGGAAGTGAAAGATATATGGAACTCACATAGAATTCGTCCATCGAACAGGGGCTTTAGTGGACGTCCAGTTGTTTTATACGATTTGCCACAAATTCGGGGAACAGAGGATTTTCTTTGCCACGTTGACAATCGAGAAATATTAGCTTGTGTAGAAGAATGTGTATTCCCAGAAGAAATATGTGACACTGACGTTTACAATTTGGCATCAGTTTATATGTTTGAAAACCATTTACAAATGCCAAATGACGCCTATGAAGCTGCTAACCTTTATGAAAGGTTAAGAATGTTTTTCAGAGAAAATTTATTTGCAAATTAAAAAAAACAAACATTTTTACAAATAAATGTGTTCTGAATACTATTGTTCAAGTATTATTACAATAAGATCAAAATGACCATATGTGGTAAAATCTTTACACTTACATGTAATTACCAAAATATGTACTCGCGTGAAACGTGGATGTGTAGCTCTTTCACGAAGTTCAAAGAAACAGTATCCTTGACCTCCGTTTAAGGTCACAATATTCATATATGTATTGTTGTTGTTGTTGTTGTTGTAATGTTGTTTTACGTTGCATCAGCAATTTTTCAGCTATTCGCGACGAAAGCAGGTTTATTAATCTTTAAGGATTAATCTAAGAACAATTCATGTATGCGTGAGATGTGCGAGTGTTTTTGGTCTGTCTTGTACTAGCGCGCACTCAGGGCGACTTTACCGTGCTAGCTCACAGAGTCAGTACGCCACAGACAAGCGTACCACTCCTCCAGTAACATTATCCTGGCACCAGGTGAACCAGTCGATACTCTATCCTCTTAATGCCGAGCGCTAGGCGAGGAAGCAGTATCTCAAATTTCTAAGTCTTATGTATGACCCGGCCGGGGTTCGAACCCGCGACCTCCCGCTATCGAGACGGCCGCTCTACCACTGAGCCACCGAGGTGGTCATATATGTATGTTAAAGTGTATAAAAGTAATCTATCAAAGGCTAAAAAATCATTTCTCTCTCTCTCTCTCTCTCTCTCTCTCTCTCTCTCTCTCTCTCTCTCTCTCTCTCTCTCTCTCACACACACACACACACACACACACACACACACACACACACACACACACAAGAATTTAAGAAATAATCGCATCTTCTCGTGTTTTATCGTCGAATAATACACGGACCGGAGTTCACATGCGTTAGAAGCCACCGAGTGATATATTCGTCGCTATCATCGGAACGACGGCTCGTGTATTATTCGACGATAATGCACGGGTAGATATTGGTTATTTCAATTTTAATGTGACCAAAATTACGTATTTTTTTAAAAAAAAAAAAAAAAAAAAAAAAAAAAAAACAAAAAAAACTAATTTTTCCGAGATAAATTTTGAAAACTGTAAACAGGCTTTAATGACGACATCATTAGACGTCACAATAAACTTTGTACCCGCCATCCGAATAGTGATACACAACCAGCGATATTTATCGCTTGTTTTAACACGATTGGCTCTCTTCATGTTTCATATGAAGGAAAACTCAAGTCATGTTAGAATGTTTGTTTATTGGTCCCGTAACCTATTCCAACCAAAACATATATCAAGAAATTATCTGCTCAGTTGCTTAAAAGGCTCGATCAGCCGAGGCAATCAAAAATTCACATTTTACAATTATGATTAGTGTGAAAATGATGGGATTGTTAGAACTTTGATAAAACATTGCATAATACGTTTAAATCGTCATTTTTAAAATATTTTAATCCATATACTTCTATAAAGGTAATGATTAATTCAATGTAAGAATCAACGTTTTTATTAAATACACAAAGAGGGCATCTCTCCCCATCAAATATCTTGCTATATAGAAATTGTGCTTGACTCGTAGGGTGATGACTGGTGTTGAAATTTTGGGATTTTATCTTCGGTAAATGTAAATTTATGGTTGATTGATATTAATGCGCTGTTGTTGAAACTTGGGGATAAACAAAAAAATTTCTTCAAATAATCTACATACTTAACAGCCAGTCTGCACGTGCAACTAAACATGAAATAATAATAACAATAACAAAAAAAAAAATTACAAAGAACTCATTTATTAATTAAAACTGCCAACCATTATAACATTGGACAAGCCATGATACTACAATAAATTAAAAACCTATTTATAATCAGACAATGGAGTCCCACAACAAAATTGTTATTTCCATGTTGTCATGATTAGCAGGCTTAAAGTACAAACCAATACCAGATCTAAGGTAGAATAATAATATTGTCACTAACACAATAAAACATGGAAGCTGCAATGTACCAAATTTGATCATGTCGGTCCTGAGTCTCTATTCTTGTTTGGCAACTTTTATGTCATGTGTGTTTCTTCTGAAAACGAAAACAAAAATTTACATAACAATGTCAATTTACAAACCATTCTTAACTGAACTGTCTAAACCAAGACATAACAGGAATATACTGTAAAAGTGTAAAACGTTCAAAATTAAAATAAAAAAAAGTGGGCATATTTAGATACAAAAGGTAGAACAAACATCTCGGTACCTAAAAAGCCGAATATAAGTACATGTATATATACTTCAATCATCATAGCTCTACTATTGAGTATAAATCACTAACAATGTACAGCTAATTAATGCTTATATAAAAATGTCAAATCCTGTTTTACCTGGTCTCGTGAAATTGTATGTTAATGAGAATGAATAATTTGTCTTCTATCTAATTATACTTGATGAGTCATCGATCTATAATAAATCTGGAAAAACTGTATCATTCAATGAATTTGTAATCCAGCCCTATTATATGGAGCAGACAGATATGTAATTATATAACTTAAAGGTACTGATGAATAAATGTGAAATGACTAAATCAAGTTTCGAAGTCCAGAAGAAGTTTCAAAAATTTGTTAAAATTCTCATGACAATGATACAAATATATGGTAAATATAATAAATTCAAAAATTGAGATCAAAAAGTACTATACAGAAATGTGTTTATAACATTCAAGAAAATTCCCATGCTTATGCACCCTTTAATGTCTTGATTTGAGAATATATGTACTTAATTTAAATGTATCGGAACATTAAAAAAATCTGTCAAAAAATTTGTTATGCTATATATATTTTTTACATTGTAAAGCTAGGTGAAAAACATGAATGAAGGTAATGGCCACTTGTAATTCCTCTGAATCAAACTTGATAAACCAAAGTTATACATGTTTAAAATAACCAAATGACAATGAGACTTTAAAACAAATTTAAGGTTATTCAAATCAATATATTGTCATTGTATGTGGTGTATTACAGATGTTATTTTGCCTGTAATTTTTTACATGAATAATATGAACAACTCCAATAACACAACTTTAAGAAAATTCAATATAAGCAATCCTGGCGAAATGTCTGCATTTTATAATCCAATGCTATTGGATTAAGACAATAAAAAATCATAACAATCCCATTTCACAGGCATATAAAAATAATGTGAAAGAGATACACAGAGCATTTGACCTCAATACTCAAGAAGCAAGAAATGATCTCACAACTGTGAGAAGTCATACTGATATTCATTTATGACTGCTACCTGCAATCAAAGTATAAAATCCACAAATCCTAGAAGAAATGAACATAAATATAACTTATAGCTTAAACAACATCCATTACCCAGATGTCACTACTTAAAATGCTGTTAAACTCTGCTCTGAAAGTTGGGAAATTTTCGTAAGTATTGGACAATTTCAAAATACAGCTACAAGTACTTGCAAATGGTGTTCTAGCTAGACCCTCTGTATTATTAAATTCAATAGATATGACATTTATACTTGGCAACAATAAATCTGCACCTGTACAAAACCTGAGAAACAATTTTAATTTCTCTTTATCTGACTCCTTTATGTATTGTCTAAGATAGTGCATGATGTTTCTGTCATCAGAACTTAGGTTTGAGGGAAAACTGAGCATAGAAAGGACACCTTTCGTGTTTTGTTGTAAAGCAATATGCATTCGCTGAAGCTTCTCATGAGGTAATGTATAACTTAGGTCTTTCAATACTACAGAAAAACGGTCAACAATATATTTGGGCTTTTGGACCAAATCCTTGTGTGCCAGTTCATGAACAATGGACTGAATATTTTCAGCATTTGGTATTTTCCTACAGTCATGTGCCTCAAGAAATTCCATCAAGTCCTCGTTGTCTACCTCTTGAAAGTTTGCAAGGCTAGAACGAACAGTATCCCTTTCAACTGGAGATAAGAATGTAAGAAAATCTTCTACAAGATTTGTGAAATAATTTCCATACATTGCTGATTCTAGTATTACAACTGATAATTGGACTGGTAAATATTCAAATTCTGTGAACCCTTTTTTAATTATCCTTGCCACAGCTGTCCATTCTTCCATCTGGTAATCATGTCTTATGAAAGGAACTTTAGTTTCACTTCCTAAAGTACACTGCCCATAGAACTCACCCCACCATGCTGTTAAGCAGTCTCGAAAAACTCCACCACCCTGGCCTCGTTCACTTACACCATTTGGCAAAATCATTTCAACTTCAACATTAGTTTTTAATATTTCTGGCGTCTTAAAGCTGTTCATTAACTCATTAAGAATGTTAGATCTATGGATTTTTAACACAATGGTTTTATTTTGATTTTCTATTTCAGATTCTAAAGGTATAGTAGAGTCTAAACTTGCACTGTCATAATCCATGTATATAACAATAATGTAGGTATTGATGTAACGGTCATTTTGATATATAGTTCAAGGTCATGCTTTCAAAGGTCAAGGTCACATATGTTTAAGAATACCAAAATGGTTAATTATCTAGAAAAATATCAACTTTTTATATAGGCATGGATATTACATTATTGTAGGTATTAATGTAACGGTCATTTTGATATATAGTTCAAGGTAATGCATTCAAAGTCAAGGTCACAGATGTTTAAGATTACCAAAATGGTTAATTATCTAGAAGACTTTCAACTTTTTGTATAACCTATTATATCACAATGTTGTAGGTATTGATGTAACAGTCATTTTGATATCTAGTTCAAGGTCATGTGTTCAAAGGTCAAGGTCACAGATGCTAAAGAAAACTGAAATGGTAAATTATCTAGAAAACTATAAACTTTTTGTATAGGCATGTATATTACAATATTATAGGTATTGATGTAATGGTCATTTTGATATATAGTTCAAGGTCATGTGTTCAAAGGTCAAGGTCACAGATGCTTAAGAAAACCGAAATAGTTAATTATCTAAAAAAAAACTATAAATTTTTTGTATAGGCATGTATATTACATTATTGTAGGTATTAATGTAACAACCATTTTGATATATAGTTCAAGGTCATGCTTTCAAAGGTCAAGGTGACAGATGCATAACAAAAATAACTTGAAATCTATAACATTGCGTATAGGCATATATATTAGAATGTTTAAGGTATTGATATAATGATCATGTTGATATAGAGTAAAAGGGTGTGGGTCAAAGTTCAAGGTCACAGATGCGTTACAAAACCAAAATAGTTAATTATCTGCAAAACTATAAACTTTTTGTACAGGCATGTATATTAGAAAATTGTAAGTACTGATATAACAATCACTTTATATATAGTTTAAGGGCATGGGGTCAAAGGTCAAGGTCACAAATGTGTTACAAAACCAAAATAGTTAATTATCTAGAAAACTATAATTTTTGTATAGGCATAGGGAAATTTTGAAAGTCATTGAACTTTAGCAGAAAATATCAGATCATCAGGTGAGCGTTAAGGCCCATCATGGGCCTCTTGTTTATTATTAATATAAATCTATAGCACAGCTTCATTATCTTCCCAGGTTCCTCATGTGTGAGGTTTAATGGTCTATTATAATATTTTAGGTGTTTGATTAGTTTATCTGTTTTAGTTATGTATTATGGGTTATAACCATTTATTGTAAATGTGATTAGACCAATAAAATTATTATTATTATTATTATTATTATTATTATTATTATTATTATTATTTTTTTTTTTTTTTTTTTTTTTTTTTTTTTTTTTTCGTTATAACTCTTCACAGGGAAAATCGACCAAAGAAAGTTTTTTAGGTTTAGTTCTATGTATAACCTTAGGGGCTACAGGACAATGTTTACAAAAGTAACAACTGCTTGAAAATCTCAAAGAATTCAATTAAACATTGAATTCCATGACAATCTCTAATGAGCTCCGATAGAACTGATAGCAAATTATCATGTAAAATTCACACAGACTAACGTACTTACATATTCCACACCATATGAAGTAACCCTCTTTCTTTCTGACGTCTTTGTATGTAAAAAGCCGTTACAATTCATTCGCACGAGTTATATAAGTCGTGCGCACGAGTTTTACAAGTCGTACGCACGAGTTTTACAAGTCGTGCGCACGAGTTCTTGAAGTCGTGCGCACGAGTTAAATAAGTCGTGCGCACGAGTTTTACAAGTCGTGCGCACGAGTTAAATAAGTCGTGCGCACGAGTTTTAGAAGTCGTGCGCACGAGTTAAAAAAAGTTGTGCGCACGAGTTAAAAAGTTGTGCGCACGAGTTTTACAAGTCGTGCGCACGAGTTTAACAAGTCGTGCGCACGAGTTAAATAAGTCGTGCGCACGAGTTTTACAAGTCGTGCGCACGAGTTAAAAATATATGTCTGCGTGTCACCAAAGGGGCTCCGTAGGTAACATCATCACACTATATGTCTTGTGATATTTTATAAGCTGGTTTTAGAAGTTGCCGAAAAAATTTAACCTTGGTGGAAGATAGACAAATACATTTCCAGTGAAAACAACAGAGAAAGAAATTTTTAGGCGCTATCTATGTCTTAACTTGACTTGTGCTTTGAACAATAAAAAGTATTTAGGTCAGGGTCGTTTTAATATGCTGAATGCATTTAATATTTGTACATTAAAATTAAAATCAAAACATATTCTCGTAGCAGGTTAACTTGTTGTAGGTTATATTAATTAGAGTGAAGAGTGGAGTGGAATAATGGTGTTTTACACCCTAGTCAATATTCTTTCACTTATGTCGAGGCGGTCAGTTCTGGGATAGTGGAGAAACCGGAGTAACCGGAGAAAACCGCCGACCTTCGGTAAGCAAACTAACAAACTTTCTCACACTACGATCTGTCCCGAGTGGGATTCGAACCTATATAAATTAGGTATAGGTTTAAGTCTTATTTGATAATTCGAAATATTGTGGCATTTAGAAAT
The DNA here is from genome assembly GCA_029721355.1 of Tegillarca granosa. Taxonomy (NCBI): domain Eukaryota; kingdom Metazoa; phylum Mollusca; class Bivalvia; order Arcoida; family Arcidae; genus Tegillarca; species Tegillarca granosa. The sequence goes on along the minus strand of CM056602.1, from coordinate 31,969,607 downwards.
TTTCTTAATTTTTTTTTGTAGATGACATTTCTACGGAGTCAGCGGGGCTCCGTACATTTCCATGCAATATTTGTTTGGTTTATTTAGTCAATTTAATTTCTAATCTTTTTTTTCAGATTACAAAATCCGAATCACAATTCACTCTCGCATTCTTGAAAATAAAATTCTTTATAGTATATTATCTGACTTTTATTCCAATTAAAAACTCTTTTATTTTCCTGACAATAACTGTGATCACCGATGGCGACCGATGACCTTCAACCTCATCGTTGACTGATGCTAGGTCGAAATCTATTGAAAAATCAAATTGTATGTATAAACTTTCTGGCTATTTTTTTTTTTTATTATTTTATTTATTTATTTATTTATTTATTTTTTTTTTTTGCAATCTGGGTTCGCTGATTTTATCACATACCCGTTGAATCTTACTAAAGCAATACATTACATCTTCTGGCTATGTGATACAATGGTCCATATCGCACATGTGCGATACAACATTCCGTATCACCGTAAGTAGCCGGAAACTACTTTCTGGGGATGTCCCTTTTCCGACAACAATAACATTACGTCTACGTAAAAACTTTTCCTATGTGACGCCATCATTCAGTAGGGAGAATTTTGTCAAGTTGGGAGAAATAAAACTATACAAACTCATAATTTTTTAATAAGTATGTTTATTGATATTCGTTACAGATAACAACATTTATATTTTTTTCTTTATATCCGGCAACACCTCGACTAGCTTAACTGATTTAACACTTGCTTAAAACTACAACAGCTAAACAATATTATGATAACACAAACTGAAAAAATATTCTCTTTTGTTCAGAACATTTCACTACCATTAAATATATTTTATTTTTTTAAATACATTTGGGTAGCTCAGTTAATAGAGTGCTCACTTAGTATGTGAGAGGTCGAGGATTCGAATTTAGACCGGATCTTACAAAACTTTGGAAATAGGTAGTGACTGTTCTTTCGACAAGCACTCGGCATTTATAAATGAAAGTAAACGGGTCCTTCGGAGGAGACCTAAAAAACCGATGCCCTGTGTCATTGTAGACATGCCAAACTATAGAATAATCCCTGCGTAGTGAAAAGGTAAAAATTTCTGCGATTTACCTCCTGAGAATATTGTTTTTTTACATTATATAATCAACGTAATACAAGACACCTTACCAACATTAAACACATAATATAACCCCTGTAATACAAGACACCTTACCAATATTAAAAACATAATATAATAACTGTAATACAAGACACCTTACCAATATTAAAAACATAATATAACCACTGTAATACAAGACACCTTACCAATATTAAAAACATAATATAATAACTGTAATACAAGACACCTTACCAATATTAAAAACATAATATAACCACTCTAATACAAGACACCTTACCAATATTAAAAACATAATATAACCACTGTAATACAAGACACCTTACCAATATAAAAACATAATATAACCACTGTAATACAAGACGCCTTACCAATATTCAACACATAATATAACCACTGTAATACAAGATGCGTTACCAAAATTAAAAACATAATATAACCACTGTAATACAAGACACCTTACCAATATTCAACACATAATATAACCACTGTAATACAAGACATCTTACCAATATTAAACACATAATATAACCACTGTAATACAAGACACCTTACTAATATTAAAAACATAATATAACCACTGTAATACAAGACATCTTACCAATATTAAACACATAATATAACCACTGTAATACAAGACACCTTACTAATATTAAAAACATAATATAACCACTGTAATACAAGACATCTTACCAATATTAAACACATAATATAACCACTGTAATACAAGACACCTTACTAATATTAAAAACATAATATAACCACTGTAATACAAGACATCTTACCAATATTAAACACATAATATAACCACTGTAATACAAGACACCTTACTAATATTAAAAACATAATATAACCACTGTAATACAAGACATCTTACCAATATTAAACACATAATATAACCACTGTAATACAAGACACCTTACTAATATTAAAAACATAATATAACCACTGTAATACAAGACATCTTACCAATATTAAACACATAATATAACCACTGTAATACAAGACACCTTACTAATATTAAAAACATAATATAATAACTGTAATACAAGACACCTTACTAATATTAAAAACATAATATAACCACTGTAATACAAGACACCTTACTAATATTAAAAACATAATATAACCACTGTAATACAAGACACCTTACCAATATTAAAAACATAATATAACCACTGTAATACAAGACATCTTACCAATATTAAACACATAATATAACCACTGTAATACAAGACACCTTACTAATATTAAAAACATAATATAATAACTGTAATACAAGACACCTTACTAATATTAAAAACATAATATAACCACTGTAATACAAGGCACCTTACTAATATTAAAAACATAATATAACCACTGTAATACAAGACACCTTACCAATATTAAAAACATAATATAACCACTGTAATACATGACGCCTTACCAATATTAAACACATCTTTTAACCACTGTAATACAAGACGCCTTACCAATATTAAACACATCTTTTAACCACTGTAATACAAGACGCATTACCGATATTAAACACAACTTTTAACCACTGTAATACAAGACGCATTACCAATATTAAACACATCTTTTAACCACTGTAATACAAGACGCATTACCAATATTAAACACATCTTTAACCACTGTAATACAAGACACCTTAAAGGGTACCTGTAACGATTTTCAGTTGTGACATATTTTATTCGTCGTACTTGAATATGACTGTAGCGAAAATTCCATAAAATTCCATTCCATAATAAGGTAGATATCGATGATTTTCTAATACATCTCTAGAAATCAAAATCAAAAAGGTCGACATCGAGGCTCCCGTGTTGTGAAGTCATACCAGTAACATATCTCCACAGAATATTATTTACCAACTACTAAAATAAGTCAAATACGAACTCGTAGTTTAACTCTCTATGATTATTTTACGGGAAAACTATTTAATGAAGTGGAATTAACACCCGTTTGACATATACCGTTAATTAAGATTATTATTAATCCTTTTGTTTATTAGACACATTCCTAGATTTAGACCCACACCTGTAATTAACAGGATGTCACCTATAATTTGCAAAATTGATTTGCAGGTTGATAGTGTTATCTTACGACATGTAATATACAATAATATATTTACAGTTCGAGTAAAGTAAAATAATTTTATTTGGTAAACGTTATTTGTCATATACAGTATAAATTTTCAATCCGGAAAAAATGGATATTTCATTTTTAAATTTTAAAAAATAAGAAAAATAATTTATTCTTTGATTTTCATGCTAATAATAATAATAATAATAAAATATAACTTTTAGGCAAAATTGAAAATTCAAAATTGACGACCCAGAATAGTCTATTTTAAACACGTTTAATGATCTACTTACGACATTTGATTTTATTAGATTTTCCTTTGCATACATGTATATAGCTGTGATATTTTTAAACTCTTTATTCTATATATACAAATCCATTAGATTAACTGTCAATAAACATTGCACAAAAGAGCATAGGCGATTGAATGTTTATGTATTGATTTTTAGCCGGTGCCACTGTCATGTGCTGATTTTAAATTTTTATTAAAATAATGCATTCAAAATTTTGAATTTTGAATGCATTAATTAAATAGAAATTCAAAATCAGCACATGGCACCACAGTAAGTTCCATAATATTCATCCGGTAGTCTGTCCAGTCTGACTTGATATTTAATTCATTTTAAAATGTCGACGATAAAAATAATTTTTGACTTTTATTTGACAAGTCAAAACTAATTGCGTTACCATTCAACACATCATATAATAATTAACTGTAATACAAGACGCCTTACCAATATTAAACACATCATATAATCACCGCAATACAAGACAAAACCTTACCAATATTCAACACATCATATAATCACTGAAATACAAGAAACCTTAACAATATTAAAACATCATAAAACGAACGTAATACAAGACACAATACCAATATTAAACACATCATATAATAACTGTAATACAACACAACTTACCGATATTTATCACATCATATAATAACTGTAATACAAGACGCCTTATCGATATTACACACATCATATAATCACTGTAATACAATACGCCTTACCGATATTACACACATCATATAATAACTGTAATACAAGACACCTTACTGATATTCAACATATCATATAATAACTGTAATACAAGACGCCTTACCGATATTACACATATCATATAATCACTGTAATACAATACGCCTTACCGGTATTACACACATCATATAATAACTGTAATACAAGACACCTTACTGATATTCAACATATCATATAATAACTGTAATACAAGACGCCTTACAGATATTACACACATCATATAAATAACTGTAATACAACACACCTTACTGATATACAACATATCATATAATAACTGTAATACAAGACGCCTTACCGATATTACACATATCATATAATCACTGTAATACAATACCCCCTACCGATATTACACACATCATATAATAACTGTAATACAACACACCTTACTGATATTCAACATATCATATAATAACTGTTATACAAGACGCCTTACCGATATTACACATATCATATAATCACTGTAATACAATACGCCTTACCGATATTACACACATCATATAATAACTGTAATACAAGACACCTTACCGATATTACACACATCATATAATCACTGTAATACAAGACACCTTTCCGATATTCAACATATCATATAATAACTGTAATACAAGACACCTTACCAATATTACACACATCATATAATAACTGTAATACAAGACATCTTACCAATATTACACACATCATATAATAACTGGAATACAAGACACCTTACCGATATTACACACATCATATAATAACTGTAATACAAGACACCTTACCAATATTACACACATCATATAATCACTGTAATACAAGACACCTTACCAATATTACACACATCATATAATCACTGTAATACAAGACACCTTACCAATATTACACACATAATATAATGACTGTAATACAAGACACCTTACCAATATTAAAGACATCATATAATCACTGTAATACAAGACACCTTACCGATATTCAACTTATCATATAATCACTGTAATACAAGACACCTTACCAATATTACACACATAATATAATCACTGTAATACAAGACACCTTACCAATATTAAAAACATCATATAATAACTGGAATACAAGACGCCTTACCAATATTACACACATCATATAATCACTGTAATACAAGACACCTCACCAATATTAAACAAATCATATATTACTGTAATACCATACACCTAACCAACATAAACACATCATATAACCACTGTAATACATGACACTTTACCGATGTAATACAGAACACTTGTCTCATATAATACACATAATGATACCAATGTAATGCAGAACAATTGTTCCATATGATACGCAGATCATAGTAAATGTAATACAGAACACTTGCCTCATATAATTCACACTATATTACCGATGTAATACAGAACACTTGTCTCATATAATACACATTATATTACCAATGAAATACAGAACAATTGTCGCATATAATACGCATATCATAATCAATTTAATATAGAACACTTGCCTCATATAATACACACTATATTACCAATGTAATACAGAACACTTGTCTCATATAATACACATAACACAAGCAATGTTATACAGAACACTTGTCTCATATAATACATACTATATTACCAATGTAATGCAGAACACTTGTCTCATATAATACACATAACACAAGCAATGTTATACAGAACACTTGTCTCATATAATACATAATATATTACCAATGTAATACAGAACACTTGTCTCATATAATACACATAACACAAGCAATGTTATACAGAACACTTGTCTCATATAATACATACTATATTACCAATGTAATGCAGAACACTTGTCTCATATAATACACATAACACAAGCAATGTTAAACAAAACACTTGTCTCATATAATACATACTATATTACCAATGTAATACAGAACACTTGTCTCATATAATACACATTATATTAGCAATGTAATACAGAACACTTGTCTCATATAATACACATAACACAAGCAATGTTATACAGAACACTTGTCTCATATAATACATACTATACTACCAATGTAATACAGAACACTTGTCTCATATAATACATACTATATTACCAATGTAATACAGAACACTTGTCTCATATAATACACATAACATTTCCAATGTAATACAGAACACTTGTCTCATTTAATACACATAATATTTACAATGTAATACAGATCACTTTTCTCATATATAATAACATAATATAAGGAATGTGATACAGAACACTTGTCTCATAAAATACAAAATATATTACCAATGTAATACAGAACACTTGTCATATATAAAACATACTATATTACCAATGTAATACAAGACACAATACGTATCAATTACACACGAAATCACTACTCAATTATACTCCATGTGTTACATTTGCAATACATACAACAAAAATCATTCAACATAAAACCAAGTGTTATTCTGGTTTTATGATAATTTTAATATAGACTACATTACAATCAATTGTTATTCAAAATAACACGGAGTTATGTACATATGAAATATACATTCATTTTCATATCGACAACTGAAATAGATAAAACTCCTATTTCAAAAGAAAAACTAACATGATAAAGGGGGAAAATAGTTTGTGTGTTTTGTTCATAAATAAAATAAATAAATAAATAAAAATAATAATATAACGGATGAAAAATATTAGTTATAGAGAAAAAATACAAATTATCTTCATAAAGAATGTCGTTTAAGATCTATTAAGGATGAGTATTGATAGCAGGATCATTGTCATATTAATCACGGCATTAAATGATGAAAAGAGCTGTATTGTCGGGAAAAAACTTAAATGTTTGACTTTATATTCGAACTCGGTCAATTGATGTGCGTGTGGCTTACAATTTATACTACCTTGTAATAGGGACCCCTTTGATGTACCTGACTTGACATATGTAAGCCATGTCGTGAATAGCTACAAACTGCCTTTAATGCCTATTAAACCTTACAATAAAATGTAAGCATTGATTTCTCTGTTACAAATTATTACATTTTTACATTAACTCAAACAAGAAAAAAAAAAAAAACTTTTGGGTTACATCACTGTTAAACGTAACAACTTTATGTATACCTACAAATTCAGAAAGAAATCGCCATTAACCAATATTCTACATTAAAATTCATCGTCAATCAGAATTGTTGTTTCAATTTTTAAAGAATGTGTAGAAGGTCGTTATGATTTTGTAAACTATTGTGAAATCCTTTGCCATCAATTGCCATCAACAAATATCAAATGGTTTTGAAAACTTTCTATGTATATGTACTAAATAGAAAATTAATAAATTGTTCAAAAAGTGACGTGTCAAACAAAGTAAACATTCCGAATGTATGCAATAAATGAGATTCGAAAAACTCCCGCAAATCGCTTTCAATTTAATAATTATGTGTCACGCATGAGAAAAAGGGGATTATCGCAGTCGTCGCAATTGCGACGTAAACTGGCATAAAAAGTGACTGCCGTAATTCGTTTACTTGTTGTTTTTTTTCGGCTGTGTCTGTATTCATCGTTTTAAGCTAAGATTGTTATTGCTTCTGATATACATTTTGTAAATCTAACAACGAATGTTTTTGTTGCACATTTATAACAGTTTTTGTTATTTTTATCTAACACAAAAGTAGCCCACAAAGTGACTCACTACAATGGGTTTATCACGGACATGGTTTAAAGCTGCATTAAGTTTTTCAATTTTCTGAATTTTTTTCGATTTTTTAAAAATATGTTTTTTTAAAAATAGATATCCTCTAACCACGATCCGTGAGATTCATTTTCTAAAATTTCATTTCTTTTAGCTGTAAATAAACGGAATCCTCTGACCAGTTGGTCAATGTTTAACGATGGTAATTATGAGCTTGGAGCATGCGCACAGATGTACAGAAAAACCCATGAATCGAAGGTTTTTAAAGTTTTGTTGAAATGACCCGGGTTTTGATGACGTAATCATGTTCGAATATTAGATCCCAAATGCTGCATCTAGCTGAGTAATTACTGTAATTTCTGAATTTATTCCAGCTTTTATCGTTGAACCAAATGTAACATTGTTCATTAGGAACATCATCAATTAGATAAGCACCGTTTTATTTTTTTCTTTGGAAAACTTAACGCAGCTTTAACATGTCAATCTTATATTACGAAAACATGTTTATTGTTTTAAAAAATGAAACTTTAGAGATTATATATAATCAAAGATTAACATTTTCTTTCTTGTAATTTAAAAATAAAATCATTTCACTTTACAGAGAAAGTTTTTACAGAATGTACACTATAAATGTCATAATTGGCATAATGCTGTCATGAGTATGATTAATTTCTTATGTACTGAGGTTTGGTTATGTTGAAAACGTTGCCAGTTTCCATGCCGATAATTATTTAGGTAAGACTGTGGTAATTAGACTATCTCTCTTTCTCTCTCCTATTGAATTTTTCACAGGTCAGAACAAAAACAGGTTCTTTGTGGCTACTTTTACACAGCGTGTCATAGTCGGTTTATGCTACAGAATCGAAGTCATTGCAGACGTTTCATAGATGCAGGTTTCGCCCATATAAATAGAAAATATAAGAGACGAGATTGCAATTGTATAAGGGATTTGGCAAGTGTGGTCAACAACTCTGCAGTCTCAATACGCTGTTCTTTTTCTACAAAGAAAATGAATGGGTTTCGTGAAATAGGAAAGCATTTCTTGAACTGTATTTCAAAGCAAATCAAGGCATATGTAAATACCAATAGTTTAGATTCCATCACGAATTACCAGGTGTTGTGTTTTAAAAGAAAAACAATGCGATCGTCTCTCACACACGGCCAGATATAATAATACTGTAGAGTTTAGAAAGAGGAAGTTTTCTATTTGATAATATTTTCATTTGCTGCGTGAAATTTCCATTTGAGCTTGAGAGCCATTGCGGTCATATTAGGATATATATTATATATATACGCGGCTCTGTATAAATACATATAATCAACAAATGAACTGTTTTAAAATGATGTTCATTGTCAATATGAATGCGAAAAAATTGTTGCAAACAGTCTGAATAACGCGTGTGAGCAGGAAACTGTAGTAGGGAGATGAATTTTAATGGCCAAGCATGTGGGTTTCGAATCAGCGCCGGGATATGTGAGCGAAGACAGGGATTCACCAAGAGATTTTTTCAGGAATGTTGACATTGTCATGTGATTGGACATGAACATTATGTGCCGAGCTTCATATTCGGAATTTTCCAAATGTTGGACAGCAAAGCAGTGAGAAGTATACTTTTTTCTACGCATGATGCGGTGCAAATATCTCTCAGAGTTTAGAAAATGATCGTTTAAAGTTTAGCTGTTTTGTAGTACTTAAACTATGTATAATAGTTTTGCTTGTGTATTACTGTTATACTGATTAAAAAGTATGTAACTGATTTTTCAGTTTTTCCGATCAACAAACGCAGCGTGTGAAACGGACAATTTTAATTAGATGTGGCACACATAGGTTTCTTTGGATGGGTACAAAATCCACCTTGTGATTTTTCTGCTGTGTTTCGTGAATATTATTTCAATTGAAATTTACATCCCGCGAGACACAAAATTAATTGACAAATTGTACTATTACACATCGTTTCAATATTTGGGAATGTAGTAGCCTTGCAAAGGTAGGAAGAAATTTCTATTAGATTGGATTGTTCAAGAATTTTTTGGTGGTTTGTTGGTTTTGACAGACCAGTGTTTGTCCGTTCTGTCAACAGGCCATCGAAATTACCATTTGATTTTTTAAGTTTTGTTTCTCACAATGTCAATATTACGGTGAATAATTGATAAATAATATTTAATAAAACACAAACAAACCAGTCTTTGTCCAAATCACAATCCCAAAAACAAAGTAAAAACTTTGAAAGCTGGCAAATTCAGTAATACACGCGAACTTCCATTAAGGAAGGGAGGCCGGATGCTAATTTGTGCATTTTAGCTATAAAACCGTTCTTGTAAAATTTTGTAAATGTGTTTTTCCAGCTTGCCTCGAATACAAACAAAATTGACGTAGCGGACGTTTGTTTACCTGTGGTAATGTAGTTCCGGATTGGGCAATGCATTGTATATGTATTCACACACGGAGTGACTAGGTTTTTTGTAATTCATCGTTTCAAGCTAGCAGCAACGGGAACTTCACAAGGCAACTGAAAATGTATTGCTATGCAGAATCCGGAACTACAATATCATAGGTAAACAAACACGGTTGACACGGCTAAAAAGCGCATTTACGAGAATTTAAAAGAACGGTTCAATAAACATAATATATTTTTTGAGAATATTAGATATAAAATAATAATAATTTGAATATCGATTAAATAAGTGTGTTATATTTCTGCACTATATTGCGGTCTAAAATCATGTTCTTGGTCTAAAATGCACGTGCACGTTCCTTGTGGCTGTTGTGTCTACTGGACTTCTTCCGGTGTGCATGTCTTATAGATGAGAATTGTTGAGTCTTAAAATGAATGAATAATTTTTTTTTTAAAATTAACGAAAATAACGCGCGTTAGGATTAGTTTGCCTTGCAAAGTTTTTGCATTCATATTGACAATGAACATTATTTTAAAACAGTTAAACTGTTAAATAAATTTATATCATATTTAAACTGTCTATTCATACTATATATGTTTCATTCCAAGAATCGATGTTTCATTCCAAGAATCGTTTTAGTAGTTCCAAGTTATTTTTCAAAACTTTCGTTAACATTAACATAACTGACACGAACAAAAACGGCATAAAAGTTTTAACAGATGCGGCTTCATATCCAATCATATACTGTAAATGTACTTTATTTAGCGGTAATCTTATTTTAGCGATTTTCGCGCTAGACAAATCGCGCTAATTTATGATTACCGCGAATAAATGTTTTCCGTATAATTTACGCAGGTGGTTTTCAAGCTAAAATTTGATTAAAAAAAGCTTCAACTCATTTAAATGTCGTTGATTTTATATATGATCCGAGGAAGTGGTTTTTGTCTACTTAAGTGTTTTGTTTCAGTTTGATATGTTTTACCCGTTTTAATTAACTTAGATAAGATTTTATTAATTTTTATTTTAAAAAAAAATACAAGTATCATAACAAACAAAATTAATCTATACATTTGTTTTTTTTTCTCGGTTTGCAAACAGAGTAGCTTATCGGTTGTATCAGATCATTAGCGTATCCAAAATCATAATCACAGGTAGAATTATCAATAAAAACTGAGAACTACTCACACGTGTTGTGAATTCAGTTTAATTAACAATTAACATCAGCTTGCATGCTATTTTACTCAACCCACAGAGGGAAGAAACCGACCTAATCGTTTAAGCAAACAGGATTTTGATTGGTCGTGAGTGGCGTCTTGACCCAAGCTATGACATTGATATTTCAATCCCTTTCACACCGTACCTCAAAAATTTGAACCTCGCTAGTTTCGTCAAGTCAAGATTATCCAACTCAAAACAAATATCCAGCCAAGATTATCGGTATCACCATGTATGTCAAAGGTGCTCCTTCAAGATCGGTGAAAAAATGCAATGAAAGCGCATTATAACCGAATTAATGCATGTTAGACTTCAAAACAATAGTTAACGATTTAATTCATTAAATTTTAAAAAAAATTGTACGAAGAAAGTAAGCATAAAATACCGTTCAACACACACAAACGTCATTTTTTACTTCACAGCTCTTATTTTTTCCGTATGTCCGGTACATATGTTTACATTTTGAACACTTTCTTAACAAGAAAAACAAAAATTAGAAAAAAAAAAAAAAAAACAATCTAGTAATTATGATACGTTATTATAGTCCGTTTCTAAAATTGACTTCTACCAACCGTGAGTGCGCTAATTAATGATTGCGCGAATTAGTGCCAACATGTCATTTGCGCTAAAATTTGATTGCGCGAAAATAAGTACATTTACAGTAATATATTGGCTTTTTTTACTGACTAAATATTCAATGTTTTTAGTTTATTAGCAGTTAATGTTGATTTATTTCCAAGTTCTGCAGAAAAACGAATGACACTTAAAACTGCGGTAAGCAATATTTTCCCGTGCGCTGACACAAATTGGAATAATTTATCTAATTCGTTTGATTCACTTCAATGTTTCTGGTATTTTCAGATTGTTTTGTGAATAATAGTTTTATTTTATTAACGATAGATTTCGTAGACATAAATGAAACACTTACAAATATACCGTGAGAGCCTGCTAAGATAACAAAACCATAACCAAGTATATCGGAATAAAAAATGTCTGCTAAGATTCCAAGAGACCAGGGAAACGCACACAAAGCGCAAGACCGGATGTAGAGTGGAATGAAAGAGCGTGTTACTTTTATAGTGCTTAATGACTGCACTGTATGGTTGTATTTAGATATTAGTACAGAGGTTGTTAAAAGTGCAATAATATTAATGAGTATAGATATAAGCACGGGTATCGTAAATGCTATCAAATTTGCGGGGTATCCGGAAATAAAACATATCCGACCAGTATATTCTATTGGAATATCGGTCAAAATATCAAGTAATGCACAAGGCACAACAAAAACAGCGGGGAGCATGTAACCCAAAAATTTATTTCGAAATGGCAGTCGGGTCTTCGAAACAAGAGATCCGGGGCTATGTTTAATTTTCTTCATTGTTTGTAAAACTTCAAAACAAAAAACTGATATCCAGGAAAAAGTACACAACCATAAATAATGAGAAATAACAGCAATTGCTAAACATACCTCGTAAATAAAGTTTGCGCCAACAGCTGTAATAAAGAAAAGTTGGGCATTTAAAAGCGATATCATCATATGCTTTGATATTTTACCAGCAGTGGGCTCAAACAGTCCTAAATATTGGTAAAAAAAGATTGTAAAAAGAAGTGACAAACATGATAACCCTAAGGTCAGGTAAGTCAGGATTGATTTTGGATGCCATTTTGTATTCTGCGTTAAACCAGTTTTGGTACTGCTTAAATTTGCATCGATGTTTTCTGGATATGCAACATTCCAATTTTCAATGATAAAATTTAAATCCAAGGTATCTTCGACACTTATTGTCCCATTAACATATACTGGAACAAAGTCCGATAGAGATTTATTATATCTCTCAAATATTTCTATAATTTGATTTATTCCTTTCCGGCCAATGAAAGAAGAACTTATAACTGATGGTTTTGCTGTTGAACAATTAATTGAAGCATCTCCAAATTTTGAAATTACTACAGTGCTGTTAATGTGTTTTTCTTTGTATGTCCAAGCCATCTTGGACATATCAGTTTTCAAAGAGGAAATCTGTTCATTTGTTTTGGCTTCATGAATAATATATTTAATTCCACCATTAAATACACAGCATTTTTCAGTGGAGTTTTTCGAACACCAAAGGATGCCTGATATAGAGTTTAAAAATATGTCATATTTCTTTACCGGGATTGACAAATACAGCAAAATCATTACTCTGAATGTTGTCCGTGAATCAATGATGTTATCGGTTATAAAAGACCAATCTATTTGATCATGAAAGTTCCTTATCAGTTCTTCAGCACACACAGCCTGGGATTGGTCGACACAGTTGTCACACTCTTTCTACAATTCAAAATATAATTTAACTTAAATTTTGATTACAATTTATTAGTTTTAAATATTAAAACAAAGCATTTCTATAATTTTAATAAAAAAGGAGATCAAGTTTTAATACAACTTTACCAATAGATCAACGCTATTTACATCTTCAAAGACGTGAACATTTCGATATATGGCACGATAAGGTCAAATATTTTTCTACTTTTGGAGTTTTGATTGTCAAAAAGTCAAATGCGCGTGCTTACTGATCACCGCTGGGTTCGACTCTAACTCGGGGATAATAATTTTTACAGAACCTTGACAAATCTAGAGAAGACTGTCGCTTAATTATTGAACTTCACATACAGATATATAGATGACGTTCTTTCTCTAAATAATACCAAATTGGAGATTATGTAAATGCCATCTATCCAATGGAACTTGAAATAAAAGAGACAACGGCTCCATATTTGGACTTATATCTAAATTATGACACACACAAAAGGTTACATCTGAAGCTTTACGACAAACGTGATGGCTTCGATTTTTCTATTGTCAACTTTCCGTTTTTTTCAGTAATATATGTTTCACAGGTAATGCGTTAATAGTACAGCTTGTTCTCACTATGGGAACTTTCTACAACGAAGCAAACAGCTAACAATTAAATTGCTGACTCAAGGATGTTGCAAGCCTAGGCCTTTAAAAGTTTTATGGCCGTCATCACAATATTGTTGATAAGTATGAAGTCAATGTATCTAGACTTATACTAGATATATTTGACTTGCCATAGTTCCTTGTTCCTTTCGTTTTCAAAATTATCTTTGCGCTAGACAGGAGGTGCTTACCCTTCCGGAGCACCCGCTTCACTTCCATGATGGAAGTTCACTTGTTTAATAAAATTTGCCAGCTTTCAAAGTTTTTACTTTGTTTTTAGGGATTTTGGACATGGACTGGTATGTTTGTTTGTTAAAGATCGTAGAATTAAAACATTTGTCAGTATACTTGCTAAAAGAAAGACTTCTATCCATTTTTTTCAAAACTTCCTGAACAAAACGTTGATATAGCAAAATCTTTGATATAACAATTGAAAAAAAAGAACATTGAATTTAACAATAAAAACGATTTTGTCCATGTGCAAGAATTAAAGATACAGTTATAGGGAAAAGATGTTGACAATATTTCAAAGCTTAAAACTAGTTATTTCAATAAAATCGTAAAACTCGAAACGAAAGGTACACTAAAATTGATATATGTTATGTCTTTCTCAAAATAATTTATTTAACAGTCCAGCATTGCAAAGTTTTACCTCTATTCCATAGACAATTTGTTTTTACCGCAAACGTCTTACTTCATTATCACTTAGCAACCGCTGACGTCGGTTACCTGACAACTAGTTCAAATATTCAGCCTGCCGCAATATTTGTCTATATTGAAGTAAACGGTTTCATTTGTTTTATTCACTCAACGAGTGAAAGTTGTTTTGTCTTAAGATCAGCAATCATAAATGATGATCATGATAACAGCAGCGAATTTGAGTTTTGTGAGCCTGCAGGTTCATCATGTCATTTGCGGATATGTTACGCTGATGACAGGAAAATGTCCCCGCTCTAGTTCAGAAACAGAACTGGTTGGCTACCAGCTACAACCTCTTTTTTGGCTTCTGTAAGTTAATGTACTGTTGATAGTGGTTGCAACTTGTTATTGATTGATATTTTAGTAAGGGTTAACAATTCTGCTTCGAACTCGGATGCTATAGCTTGAAGTCATTACATATTTTAAAGTGCCGTCGCGCGCACTTAGTGCAAGTTGTACGGCTTGCATGTGTTTGTATGTTTGCAGGCTCCGTTTAAAATAAATTCAAATATATGTATGCAATTTATACATGTATTACTGCACACCAAACGATTTGAAAATGGCGTTGAAACTAGAGTGCAAAGGTACCAGCGGTTGCCATGGGCATCCAGCTGCATTGCATTGAGATTAATGTGCCGTTCTGTACTTCTTTCATGTGTAAAGTTGTATGAAAAAGATTACGTTAATGTTATAAATATTGTATTTATTTTTAAATTTAACTATAAGGAATAATTGTAATTATTTTCTGTTTATAGATAGATAAAATTTTATGGTGCACGTGAATAATCAACCGCCTCGTGGTTTATGCCGCTTCCACCAAAATAATTATCTATGACCCCATAGACAAAAAAATTACAATTGTTCATTTAAAGACTGACTGTGATAGCACACATGTATATCGCTGAATAATAATAATAACTATTTACGAGCTAAAATTAAGTTTTACAAGCAAAATGATAACAAACGTACTATTACATACTGACTCTTGCATAATAATCTTCAACAAAATTGCTTAACATTGAATTATTTCGTGGCATCAACAATTATTTTTAAAATAAAATTAACCACAATCCCAATGGTAAATTTTTATTAAAATTATAAAATATCATGGTGAAATACAAGCGTATTTTGCAAAACGGCTAAAAACTTTAAAATATATAATAGCAATTAAAGCTGCATTAAGTTTTCAATTTTCTAAAAATATATTCTTTAAAAAATAGATATCCTCTAACCACGATCCGTGAGATTCATTTTCTAAAATCTCATTTCTTTTAGCTGTAAATAAACGGAATCCTCTGACCAGTTGGTCAATGTTTAACGATAGTAATTATGAGCTTCGAGCACGCGCACGGATGTACGGAAAAACCCATTAATCGATGGTGAAACATGACAAATTGCAGTAATTGTCCTTAATTGATATCCAGATGTATTTGAAATGGTGTTATGTATTCCTTACTAAGTCACAAATGACAACGAAGTTCTGTGTTTAATTTATCGTATTTCACCGTTTTTACAGTCGTGTTTTAATGACCCGGGTTTTAATGACGTAACCATGTTCTAATATTAGTTCCCAAATGCTCCATCTTGCTAGGTAATTACTGTAATTTCTGTATTTAATCGAGCTTTTATCGTTGAACCAAATGTAACATCGTTCATTAGGAACATCATTAATTAGATAAGAACCGTTTAATTTTTTTCTTTGGAAAACTTGATGCAGCTTTAAGATTGAAAGAATTTAATTTGAATTTGTTTAATTTCAAGTTATAAATTCCTTTATCCGCATCACAGTGGGTTAAATCCTAAACTAAAAATGTTTATTAGTTGACGGAGGTCAATGGTTTTCTCGGACACTCCGCGATTTCAGAATTGACCGCCTCGATATATGCGAAAAAATCTTGACTTGGGCGCAAAACCATTCAACCCAAATCTTTTCGAATTATATTTGGCTACAACTTTTTCCAATTTTACATAATGAACACAATGTCAAGCGGAATAAGTGAGAGAGTTAGTGATTGTTTTAAGCCGAATCAGCAATTTTGCAGCTATTCGCGGCTTCAAGTTGAATAAGATATGCCATGTATTCTAACTCGAACAGCGACTGATGTCGATTATCGTTGTGTTTCTACGAGCTATATTCTACGTTTTAGAATTTTAAGAATGATATAAACGCTAGTTTTAATAATGATATGAACGCTTAAGAAGTCGTACTGCTAACTTAGCTATTTTAATTTGAGAAAACAAAAAATATAAAAATGAAAATTACATGATTGAGAGTAAAACAAAAATAATAATAGCAATTTTGTTTCTAATACTCTATCTTCGGTAAAAAGTATAAAAAAACTTTTGATTTTTCTATCCTTTACACCACTATTCCTCATGCTAAATTGAAAGAACGTCTAAAACAAATCATTCACTTTTCATTCTTTTACAAAAACGGTAAACCAAGATATAAATATCTAGTGCTCAACAGGGATTCTGGTTATTGTGTAAAACACCATACCGACTGCAAACAAAAATATACTAAAGATACCATCAACAAAATGTTAGAGAGTTTGATAGACAACATATTTGTTGTGTTTGGCAATATCATCTTTCAACAAACAATCGGTATACCAATGGGCACAAACTGTGCACCTTTGCTTGCTGATTTGTTTCTTTATTCATATGAATCAGAATTTTTACAGAACTTTGTCAAATCGGGAGAAAAGACTGTAGCTAAATCATTCAACTACACATACAGATATATAGATGACGTTCTATCTCTAAATAATCACAAATTTGGAGAATATGTGAATGTCATCTATCCAAGTGAGCTTGAAATAAAAGACACGACAGATTCTCCATGTTCTACTTTATATTTGGACTTATACCTCAATTATGACACCCATGAAAGGTTACATCTGAAGCTATACGACAAACGTGATGACTTCAATTGTTCTATTGTCAACGTTCCGTTTGTTTGCAGTAATATCACTGCTTCTCCTGCGTATGGTGTATATGTTTCACAGTTAATACGGTACGGTAGAGCTTGTTCCCACTATTGGTCTTTCTGCAACGAAGCAAATTACTTACAATTAATTGTTGACACAAGGATATTGCAAGGCTAGGCTAATCAGTTCCCTTAAAAAGTTTTATGGCCGTCATCATATTGTTGATAAGTATGTAGTCACTGTATCCCAACTTATACTGGATATATATTTGACTGACCATGATTCTTTGTTCCTTTCAGTCTTAAAATTGACTTGCACGTGACGGGTGTAGCTAGCTAGACAGGGGGTGCTTACCCTTCCGGAGCACCCGGCCTCACTTGATGGAAGTTCACGTGTATAACATATTTTGCCAGTTTGCAAAGTTTTTACTTGTTTTTGGGATTGTGATATGGACAAGGACTGGTATGTTTGTTTTATGTTATAATAAAAACACAAACATAACAAGCCATGTCATATCACAATCCCCAAAACAAAAAAGATTTCGAAAACTACACACTTCAACTTACCGTCAATTATGTAATTAAAAACCAATTATAAGGACATATCTTTTTTGTGTTTTTTGACACAAATTTTTCATGATTTTAAAAGAAACACTTGGAACATTAGTTCAACGATAAGCTCTTAAGCTTGTACGCATTGTACCAATTATAATGAAATTTGACATATAGTTCTTCGTTAACATATTATGCAGATGAATAGTATGCCTTAATATGTTCATTGGATTATATATTATGGAAATAAATTTTAAAGTCAGAAATTTCTTCCAAAAAAACCCAATTAAAGACTGAAAAAGCAAACTTAATTGCACTCGGATATCACGCACTGAATTCAAACCTAGCCGAGAGGTAACACATACAAAATCTATATTTTGTTTTTTGTGCTTTTATGTATTAAAACTTTTTCCACTTTGCTGGTCTTGAGATTAACTAATTTCTTATTAAATGAGATGTGTTGAGTAATGGAGTTTATAGTCCCAGTCAAAAATATTTCACTTATATCGCAACGTCGCCAGCTATAGGCGAAAGTGCACAAATTTTGCCTGTGCGATGTGCTGATAGTATTAAACAGCAGGGCTCTTTATTGTACCACGCCTACCGTGACATGGAACTTCGTTTATTTTAAGTTCCCATCTAATAATATTCCCGTGACTTTCATTTCGTAATTCCGAGTGATTGGAGAAACAACACTCACTACCCACTTATAAGTCTTGGGTCAGACCCGGTCGTGGTTCGAACCCACTTACGGAGCGAGCACTCTACAAACTGAACAATCGCAGTTGTTCACATTATGTAAAACAACAAATCCGCATTAACTCTTTCTAAGGAGGCGTTAGAGTAGGAGTCATTGGTTTAACCCTTGGCCAAGTCAAACATAAGACTTTAAAAATTGAGATATTGCATCCTTGCCTGACACTCAAAATTAGCAGGATAGAGTATCGACAGATAATGAATTTAGAGAGTGGTATGGTACTCGTTGAGCTAGCACCTTACCAAAACGACGTCCTGAGTACCCGCTAGTACACGACAGACGATAACACACAATAAATCATGAGCATAAACATACATATGCTTAAATTAATTAACAGACATCAGTAAGTTTGCACTCGATGCAAATAGCTAAAAAATTGCCGAAGCGACGTTAAAATAACATCAACCTTATCGGTCTAGTTTTGTTCTGAAATTGTTAAAAATTGTTAAATATTATTTATCATTAAATGTAAATCATCGCTAAGGAAAAATACTTACAGTGGATCTGGCATAGCTGTTTGCCTAATATTTGTATAGTTAAAGTATAAAGTTTCTTTGTGTTATATCATCACAGGGTCATACTATACATATACTTATACGCAATTTTTATTTTATCGTACGCTTCAAAAGTCTGTTTGTTGAATGACTATTAGAAGGGGCAACCATGCGATCTATTTCAAAAGAAACGAAGACTGGTCATTTTGTGTGCCCAATATCCAAATAATGTGTAATTTTTTTCAGGATTTTATTTGTTTAGTTGCAAGTCCCTTTTAAATAATAAAATAATGGTTTTGTTTTAAACCAAAATGAATGTTGTTTTTAATACTGTAGAATCATTAATGTTCGTTGGGTTAAAATTTCGTGGTTTTGCATTTTTAAAAAATTCTATTGGTAGAAATTTTCGTGGAATTCAGTTTTGTGAAATTAAATCCCATTGAGGGCAATGAAATTAAAAATTTTCAATGACATTTAATTTCGTGGTTTTCAGTAACCCACGAAAATAACGAAATTTAATCCCCCACGAATATTTGTGATTTTACAGTAATATGTTCTAAAACGGCCACAGCAAAACTTTTATGTCCTTACTAAATAGGGCCAAATTTGTTTCCATGGAAACATAAAAAATATCAGATTTTAACAAGTTAACAGTTTGTTTAAGTATATTCTATACACAGTTACCATGCACTCAATATCAGGATGTTGTAGACACCCCGGTTTGTCTGCCAAATCTTCGTTTTACGCACAATGTAGCAAGTTAAGTCAATAATTAAGATTTTTGCCTTTTTAATTTTTTTTTTTTTCAAAAGAAAAAATTGATGCAATTCTGCATACAATGGCCATGGAACAGGTCTTCCTGGTCAAGAATATCTCAATAAAATCAAGACATCACTTGCTTTATGTAAAGTGCCAAAAAGTTTTAACATTGCATTTCGCTGAGCAGGGTGGGTTCTTTAACGTGCTATGCCTGCCGTGGCACCGGTTTTTAATCTCATCCGAAGGACCCTGTGAGTTTCATTTTTAAATGCCGAGTGCATGGCGAAATCCCATGGTTATGATATAAAGAACTAAACCTTTCCCTAAATTTTTACTATTTCTTGTTACATTTGTGAATAGCTTTAAAATTCTGACTTTCAAATTTAATTAAGTCACAGCAACACTTAGTCGTTACTTAAAAATGTTTAAATTGTTATAACGAAACAATAAAGCAAAAATTAAAAATATGAATATTTTGTTAACATGGTAATTATACAAAGTCGGATTTCTAAATATTTTTATTTTCTAATACAACAGGAACTAAATTTTTATTTATTTAGTTTTTATTCAGAGTATCAGAAATAAGAATATTGAAACATTTTCAAGAAATTGTTATTTTGTTTATTTAATTGCCATGGTAACTTTATAATTAACCTCTTTACCAAATGATGTATTTCCTTTATATGTTTAAGGAGTGCATA
The DNA here is from genome assembly GCA_029721355.1 of Tegillarca granosa. Taxonomy (NCBI): domain Eukaryota; kingdom Metazoa; phylum Mollusca; class Bivalvia; order Arcoida; family Arcidae; genus Tegillarca; species Tegillarca granosa. Next base: position 31,948,293 of record CM056602.1, on the reverse strand, counting down.
CTCTTTATTAATTCACTTCTTAATTGATTTAAATAGGACGCGAAAACTTGCAATTTGCAATTAAAATGTACTGAAAACACACCTATTTTTTCTTATCTGATTCCCATTAAAGGAGGGTGACATACTTGGATGATATAAATTCAACCAAAAAAAAAAAAAAAAAAAAGGTTTAAAACGGAAAGTGTGAGAAAAGTAATATAGTTATGAAAAAATATCACAAAACATATGTTTGTTTATTAGTTATTAATTCTATACTTATGGAATCAGATGCGATCTAACGAATTAACCATTTCCCATTTTTGGCTAAAATATGGATCAAATTGAAATTTCGGTTTAAGTACGCCAAGTGGACTTTTCATACCGATTTTTCTGCATAAACAGCTCGCGTTCAAAACCGCTTCAGCTATGATCTTGCAAGTAGTGCTCATGATACTTATATCAGTAAAACACAATTTCTAGAAAATTCATTGAACCGAAACCAAACTAGAACTGCAACTTAAATTGGTAGACTTTTATACCAAATTTGACTTCAAAATGTGCAGGCATTTACAAACAGTCAGGAAAACCAATATTTAAAAAAGTCAAAGTCAATTATTTTGTCGAAATCAGTGAACCGGAACGAAACTCAAACATGATTTGGTAGTCTCACATACCAAATTTAAGTACAATATCTGCAAGCGTTTAGAAAAAAATCCCGAAAACTAATGGTGCACACCCGGCCGCATAAGCATCGCTAAATGTATAGCCGAGGACAACTTTGTCAGTCCTACGTACAAGCCCTAAAATTTACTCATTCTGAGCAATTGTTATATGTCAATACAATTACTTTTCACCCTCTTCAAAACTTAAATGATACAATGGTTTTGGTTATTTGTAAAAAGCTGAAAACCACAAATGTTTAAATATATAATAATGTGCCAGATGTGCACATTTCGGAAATTAATTCCTCATTAATACCTGTTTAATCCAATTTCAAGCCTCATTTACCTTGGATGACCATTTAACATTAAAATGTATCCTGTCAATTCTTGAAATCTTCGTTTTAAAATTATTTCAAAATTTGAAATTAAAATAGAAATTCTAATTGTCACTGATATTTTTAAATGACAGGCTGGACAACTCAATATTTACTTATGGCATAACACTATGAAAGTGAAATTTAAACGATTTAGGGCTCATCCGTAGACTATTTTTGCAACTCGGCAAAAAATCATATGCTTGGGTTCTTGTGTTTGAAACATGGGAAGGATTATGTCCCCTACCCCTTACTTTTTTAACATTCGTACATCAAAATTACATGTTAAAAGTATTTTGAGTACTGAAGTTTGCAAAACATTTCACAGACTATTCGTTGTATACTCCAAATTCAAAAAAAAAAAGTTTAATGCTTGAAAAAACATATTTTAGTTAATTTACCTCCTTAAAAAATTAATGATTTCCGAAATTTGTCTCGACCCGTTTTCGTGTTTTAAAATCGTAATATTTGACCCATTCATCCTAAAAAAAATCAGTATTTCAATTTATTGCACGTTTTTTATGAATGCAATCGATCTTTTTATAACTGACATTTTTCTAACTTATTCTAGTATGCTTTTACACAAATATTTTTTCGTTATCCTTGATTCTTTACAGTCGAGAATCATGTGCTACCAGTACTGGCCGGTAGTATTAGAGGTAAACCCTATAACCTATTTCATTATTTATTAATCTATCTTTTATTTTTGTTTTTTTTTTCTGCACAAACGAAATAAATTTTATTTAAGGTTATGTCTAGAATATAGGAAAGAATTAAGAACTATTGAAATAACAAATCCTGTGTATCACCCCCCCCCCCCAAAAAAAAAAAAAAAAATAACGAGAGATCGTGTAATATTACTTAGTTTATTTGTTCAACTGAACCACAAATTAAAATTATCCTCACAATCTTAAATGATTAAAATGAATGAAATAACACCTCAATTGAAAACATAACAATATTTAAAAAAATGTATATCAGGTGTAGACTTGACGGGAAAATTTTATTTGTACAATTATTAATACTGATAGGTTCTTTTGTCCTGTTGAACAGTTACTTCTCTTCGTGTCGGTACTTACCTTAGATTATTAAATGATTAATACCTACGTTGTTTACAAGCGTCTGAATCAATCACCCAGTAGAAAATAATCCGGAGAAAAATAATTGAATATTTACTTACCGACATAATGTGTTCCATTTCATTTATGTTACATTTGTTTCTAGTTCCTTTTTGATAAGGTCGAGTGTAAAATAGTCCCGTCAAAGCTACATCACTAAAACTCTTTAAGCCTCTCTTTTCGTCATATGGTTTATTAGTTAAACATCGTATTTCGGTATCAATCTTGCCTTTATAACAATGTATATTTCTGTAACGTTGTCCTACACCAATCTTCAACGGTTCAAATGAATACCGGTAAATTTCAACAGGATTCTGAAACTTTGAACACAGATTGTCTGTTCCGTTAGTGATATTGTCACCGCCTTTAGTTTTGATACAAAAACGAAACTTTGTCGATTTTGGAGGTAAGAACCACGTCAAACAGTGTTCGCTGATATAATCAATCTTCTCTAAAAGTGTGAAGTTTGAAAAATCTCTATTGTTGTATTTACACGTATTTGAATCAAAATAAAATGCTACTGTCCATAAAAGGTGAGCCTTTACAGCATGGCAAGACGCACAGAACATGTTCTTGAATGTTAATCCGTCTTCTGTTGAAACAGGAAACAAACCCTCAGACTGACATAGTTTAGACACATTCGAATATTGCTGACCAACTGACGAGGGACATTTAGACACCATAAAAACTCCAAAAATTGATTTTGAGGCAAAGAGTTTCATTTCACAGGTCATGTATTTTATTTTTTCCGTATCAGTTTGAAAATTTTCCTTCTTTTTTGACTGTTGATTAAAGTCATGGCAACAATCGCGGTAAATACCACACAAGTCATCACAGTAACAAACCGATGTGAACCCAGGTACACTATTAACTTTACAAGTCCCTTGTTCTTTACATTGGTTTTCTGTGATTATTTGTTCATGGTTTTCTGTATTCAAATCACGCCTCTGGATTTTCCTGGTTACATTTTCATGTTCTTTCGCTAAAGAAATTTTCTTTACTGGCATGATGGCTGTACGGTCACCTTGATAAGAAAAAGATGTCACAAAATAAAAAAAAACGAAAAACAAAAAGAAAACAATAAGGAAACGATTTGTTGTAGAATATTTAAATGATAGATCCATTGTAAAGCTTAAGATGAATTTATTGTCGATTTAGTGTTGAAGCGGTTTTTATACACCTGGGAATATAACTGAATGACGTGATGCTATAATAAGGCGTAACAGTCAATAGCAAACGTAATAAAATAGAAATATAAAATTATTTGATTATAAAATGTGTAAAAGAAAGATCCATTTCAAAGCATTATCATTCAAAACGCATCTATTGTTGGTCTAGTGTTGAAGCGGTGTATAAACACCGAGTGTTTGAATTGATGAGTGATTTTAAAATAACGAAGCCTTTCAGTCAACAGCAAGTTTGGCGGGAAATCAAAACATAAAAACCATACTTTAATTTTATATACCAAATTTGTACCAAGCTGATGAACAAATGGATATGTAATGACTATTTTTCTATAAGTTTCTATGTATAGTAACGGTGGCCATATCTAGTTTGTAATGGCAAACTTTAATTAAAAATCTCATAGCGACCTTCAACACCGAATTAAGTATCATTTAGTCAGGTTACTTTAGCAAAGATAAACAAGTTCTGCACGAACGCATGTTTTGTCATGCTATAAGTTCTGCTGGCTAAAATACGTTGACCTAAAACGATTATACAAGAAAAGAAAACAAACTTGCACTGATTAGAACACCCTGAATTTTACAGTACCCTAAATTTATGTTATGTCTATGGTAGAGCTATATAACGTACAGCATGGAGACCAAATCATACCTATGTGTTAATCTTTAGCGTTCATCAATACACCGTTTTTCAATTTGTTCAGTAAAAGCTGCTAAACAGCGTATTATCAAACGCATTTGTGTGTATAAACACAACGTGGGAATTGTTTTGGGGTTAAGTCAAGACCCTAAATAGTTTTATGGTCATCATTAAAGTATTGTTGAAAAGTACAAAGTCGCTGTATTCAATCATAATTATACTGGATAAATTTGCAAAATTCTAATCCACTAATCTATTTGTAAGCAGCTTGCATCGTTGTGGACAGTCCATATAGTGGGAACAAACATTATCATATCGTATTAACTGAAACAAATACACCATACCCAGAAAAAAACAGAAATATTACTGCAAAGAAATGGAATGTTGACAATAGAAAAATAGAATTCACTTCAGTTGTACTATGACCAATCACTGGGTATCCACTCTAGTCTTCTATTGCCTAGGATTTATCAATTACACATACTTTGTGTATTATTCTTTCTTGTGTAGGATGATGAATAACACAAATTTCTCTGATCCATTTTTTCGTTTTTTTTTTGTAAGTTTTGAAGAATTCTGATCTTTAAGATGTATATCGATCGGGTTAGGTTTTTTCAGCAAATGATGTTCGATTTCATTGTGAAAGTGATAGATTAAGGTTTTTTATAACTGTTACAATGTTTGTTAAATATTTATTATATTATAGAAGAGTGATATTGCTTTAAAGTCATTAAAAAGGTCTTTTACATTTATACGAGAACTACACTACAGTTATATTACTTTTTCCTCGCATATTCAGTATTTTATTTATCACATATCTTGCAAATTTTATAAAATATTTTTCAATAAACATAATAGATTCAATTAGCTATTAACTGCCTTTAACAATAAAATAAAGAATAAAATAAAGGATAAAGAAGGATAAGAAATGCTAAGCAAGTGTTTGTGCGTTTCTATCGCGTAATTGCGCGTAATCTAATCGTGTGATGTTGATTACATTGTTGTCATCGCGGTATCGATGACGTAATGTATGTAATCAGTTTTTAAATAGATTTTGGACAGCAGAGTCGTACATAGTTGTTATTTACAATTTTTTCTACATGTTTGGTGCCGTGACCAAAATGGATGTCATAAAGCTCAGGTCTATTAGGAAAGGACATAAAAGCGCTGTAACAAAACTTTTAAACAAATAGGAAGAAGTTTGTGAAAATTCGAACCTTTGCGTGCCATGGCGACGAATTTGTCGTTAAACGTATGAGTGCTACGGCTACAAATTTGTCGTTTACCGTGTGCGTGCCACGGCGACAAATTTGGCGTTTCTACCAAGAATTAATATCCGAGTTTATTTTCAATAATTGCCGTATGTTTTTCAATATAATTTGATTTTTCTAGCAATTGAATAATTTATGAAGAAAAACGTTTTATTTTGTGCGTAAATCGGCGATGATATTACGTCATCACAAGTGACGTATGTCGTGACGGCGTTTTAAAAGATGGACGTCGATGGAGATGATACAGAAACTTATAGAGGACCTTGGCTTCCCATTTTTAGCTCACCTGGCTTAAGCCAGCGTGAGCTTATGGTATGATGCGGCGTGTGTATGTGGGTGGGTGTGTGCGTGCGTGCGTTCGTGAACTTAACATTTTAATATTCTTTTCCAAAACCACTGGGCCAAATTTAATGAAACTTGGTAACCATTATGCCTGGGTGAAGCCCAGATTTGCACAAATGAAAGATTTATGTCCCTTTGGGGCCCCATAAGGGGGGTAAGAGTGAAAACTTTAAAAATCTTCTCCTCTGAATGTACAAGAGATATACCTTAGTTATTTCATTTATTAGATCCTTAGGTCATGTAGTTTCAGATTTGCACAAATGGTAGCCATTGGGCTCGAAATGGGGAAATTGTAAGGTACTGAGTGGGGAAATTGCTTAAAATTATGTATTTGTCAGTATATCTTGATAACTATTAACTTTTTGTATAGACATGTACATAAGAATATTGCAGGTATTGCAACAACGATCATTTTGATATATGGTTCAAGGTAATATGTTCAAAGGTCAAGGTCACAGCTGCAAAAGAAGACTGAAATTGCTAATTATCTTGAAAACTATTAACTTTTTGTATAGGTATGTATATTAGAATATTGTAGGTAATGTGGCAACAATAATTCTGATATATAGTTCAAGGTCATATGCTGAAAGGTCAAGGTCACAGCTGCAAAAGACGACTTAAATTGCTAATTATCTTGAAAAGATTAACTTTTTGTATAGGCATGTATATTATAATATTGTAGGTATTGAGATGGCGATCATTTTGATATATGGTTTAAGGTAATATGTTCAAAGGTCAAGGTCACAGCTGCAAAAGAAAACTGAAATTGCTAATTATCTTGAAAACTATTAACTTTTTGTATAGGTATGTATATTAGAATATTGTAGGTAATGTGGCAACAATAATTCTGATATATAGTTCAAGGTCATATGCTGAAAGGTCAAGGTCACAGCTGCAAAAGACGACTTAAATTGCTAATTATCTTGAAAAGATTAACTTTTTGTATAGGCATGTATATTATAATATTGTAGGTATTGAGATGGCGATCATTTTGATATATGGTTCAAGGTCATATGTTCAAAGATCAAGGTCACAGCTGCAAAAGAAACCTTAAATTGCTAATTATCTTAAAAACTATTAACTTTTTTTATAAGCATGTATATTAGAATATGGTAGGTATTGACATGACGATCATATATGTTCAAAGGTCAAGGACATAGTTGCATAAGTATACTGAAATTGGTTAATGATTTGGAAATTATTCATTGCACTACAGTTACTTAATGCATATTATATAAGCTACCTTTAAATGAAATGTTACTGGATATATTTCTGATTAAGTTTTGTGGCAGTTCTTAACTTGAGAAAACTTGTAAAGTTTCTGTACTGAATATATTTTCTATTGCACTTTGCAAACAATTTTGAACATATCCTCAGGTGAGCTTTAAGGCCCAAAGGCCTCTTGTTAAGAGGGAGTCGTTTTCTTTGGGTGACCCGATTTATGACGAATCTGAAACGGGCCCGGTAAATGTGTTTCCCCAATTTGTCATCGCTTGAATATTTCCTCTTATTTAATAGATGATAGGGAAAATGGCATATCTATTATAGAAACCCTACTATCGGAAACAAACAAATATGCTGAATCTTGAAATGATCAGCGGTCAAGACCATCAACAGTTTTACCTAATCATTCAAAATTAAGAAAATGGTACCCCGTCAATCAACAGGAAATGAGAGTAATGATTGGTTTATTTTTTGCAATGTGTATGGTAAAGAAGCCTTCTATTAGCTCATATTCGGAAGAACATCCTAGGGGATGGTGTATAGAAACCCCAAACTTTTCAAAAGTTATGAGCCGCAATAGATTTCAACTTATATTGCAATTTTTACATTTAAATGACAACACCATGGGAGTAATGAGAGGCACACCAGGTACAACCCGCTATATAAAGTTCAACCAGCAATTGACCACTTCAATGGTACTTTAGCACAAAACTACAGGTTAATTATATTTTGCAAAATCAAATAAAACAAGACAAAGAACATAGGAATAATCTTTGTTAGGCAATTTCCAAAAACGCACAACACTAATTCTCAATATAAGTGTGCATTTAGGTCGCCAGCGTACTGTAATGAATCAAAAGGGAATCCAACAATTATTATTGTTATAAAATATCCAAATCATTTGCTAAGCTACAAAAAAAAAAAAAAAAAAAAAAAAAAAAAAAAAAAACAATACTTGTCAGTGTGACGAAAAATGCGTCATTTTTTCGATGTTACGTACGTTACTGTCGCCAAGTGTGTAGTTGCGTAGATATCTCCAGACCACATTTTAAATACAATATGTAGCATGCATTGTAAGTTGTTTTTTTAATATTTACATCAGATTACACCATATAATAATCTATTTTAACCAAATACACAAACAACCTCTAAAAATCTGTCGCTAACGCATTGTCGCCGGTCTTCAAAACTCTATTATGAAATGGTAATTGATTGTTTTTGCTTCGTCAGTGCGGCAGATTATTACCTGTCTTAAATATTCGTTTTTATTACTGTTATTAGCTTATTGTTTATTGTGAAAATGATGTCCGTTAATTAACCTATCACTTTTTTTTGATAAATACTTGAAATCGTGACTTAAATAAAAACGTTTGGATAAGCTGGATACGAACGTGACCGTACATTACTCCAAAATTACGGCTTTTGTATTATATATTATTTTATTTAGAATTAATATGGTAGTTTTTGTTAGGTATTAAGATGTATTAGTTCACATTTATTACCCAAAAATGGGTTGAAACCTGCAAAAACACGCGTGCCGATACGTACGTGACTAATACGTACGTTACCAACAGATACGAAACTACCAGTTAATTTGATTACCAGCTTTACTTAGAGTTAAAATTACAAACTTTTTCAAACCGCCATCTTTTTTGGAGACAAAAACACAGAAACAATCGACAATATTTCCATACAAGCTCTGTAGTTTAAAGGTGAGTTTTACTCTTATAATTCAAATGGAACTAAGTCGATTTATGCTATAGTAAGTTTGTGGATTTTTTTCCATTTTTTTTTTTTCAGAACAAAAGAGATTTAACAACTCTGTTATTTGTGAATAGCCATATAGCCTAATTGCCGTTATATGATAGATAAAAGATGTCGAAACGTACGTTACCCAAAGTAACGTACGTTTCACTTATTTTGATCTCTGATTGAAGATATTATTTTCAAATATATTGTTATTATATTCATAAACCATTAATTATAAACAGTTCTTGTTTTTGTAAATAAATACATGCAAGTTATTCATGTTTTTTAAAGCTGTATTGAATGACTAAAATTAACCGCTGTTATAACTCAAATTAAAACTTATGATCTACACATTCTAACCATTATCATTTTCTTACTGTTTATCTATATCATATTTTGTTTGACTTAATGTATTTTTATATCTCTTTATCTAATAATTCAATACAAATTTGCTGTATTAAGAAGTAACGTACGTTTCATGTATAAGTAACGAACGTTTCCAAAGTCTATTTGTTTTTGTTTTCCACCCACCGCAACTAAAGTTGATAGAGATGTATTGGTTTAACTTTCACCATCTCAGTCCGTCTGTCATTAGACAAAGCCTTGTCCGAATGATATCTTATAAAATGATTGTGTTAGGTAAAAAAATAGATGAATCACATGAAGTTAATCCCAAACGATTTCGAAATTATTTCTCTTTGACCCCTTTGAGTTGTTTACATTAATTGACAATGTGGAGGCAGGTTTATTGAGGAAAATTTTTATCTGAAATGTCTTAACAAACAAAACCAATTGTAATTTTACAATGATTCTTTATTTATAGGCGTATCCATGCCTTTAAGTCGAGCGGAGATACAAAAGTCATACAGAGAAAGGAAGAAACAGAGAGGAGGAGTAACGCATTTACAGAAGGAAAGAAAAAGGAGAATGACGTATTACGTTCCCGCTGCTCAACCTTTCAGAACGTGAAAAAAAGAAAAGAAACGCAAAAACTAATAAAAGAGTCCGACGATCTCGGCAAAAGAAAAAAAATAGCTGCTTTGCAAGAAGAACAAAGATTGAATGTTTCACCTTCAACAAGTGGCTATGACAGCAATATAATTTTTTCTTCCATTGAAGTAGCCTCAGAATCAGAAAACAGAGACATGCGAATGATAGTAAATTTAAAATCTAATAAAGGTGGTGGAACAAGAACCGGGTCGAGAAAGCGCATTAGTCGTGCATTATCAAAGGCGCATAGAGAGATTAAACAGTTAAAATCGAAAAGTGAAAACCTGAAAAAGAAAATAAAGAAAATGCAGAAACAAAATCAGAGAAGAGTAAGAAAAGTATTGGATTCTCCCAAGACGCAAATAAGTCAGACAGAAAAGGATTTGAGAGAAGCTGGCTTAACGCCGAGGAGAAGTAAAAAAGTTCGAAGAAAGCTTCAGTTAGGAAATGCCTTGTTGTCCGAAATCAAAGATGCAAAAAAGAAAGAGGTACTTCAAAGAAAGGGAAGGAAATTTTGGAGAGCATTGCATCGGGAAATATAATTAGAAAGTACTGTGGTCTGAAGTGGCTTGCAAAAGGAACTGGTTTAAACAGAAATAAGTTAGGGCGAGTTGCCAGTAAGTGGGTTGATGTCAGTAAGAAGTCTAGGAAAAGGAAACAAATGTACGGAGAAGCAGTGCGGACATTTTTAGAAAGAGATGACAACAGTCGGTCACAACCAGGTAAATCCGATATTAAAAAAACGGAGTTGGGCGATAAAATCCAAACTAAGGGTGTTAACAAATTACCTGTCAAATTTACACCAAAAGTTTCTTTCTGAGAATCCGAAAATAGTAGTAAGTTTTGCTACGTTTTGCAGGATGCGTCCTGTGTATATTTTAACAACAAGTCTTATTACAAGGAGCACCTGTTTGTGCACACGCCATCAGAATATGGCTTTACTGTTGCGAACACTTAGAAAAGAGGGTATAAATCGAATAGACCGACAAGTGAAGAATTCAGCAAAAAGTGCCAGAGAAAGTGTCTGTACGTCAGTGGAAGAGAGTTGAAATAAATGATAAAGGTAGGACAAAATGTTATGCGAATTGTAGAAATACAGAAGAATAAGAGAGATTTTATAAGCATAATTGAAGATCAAGTAAGGGAGTTTGAAGAACATGTAGACAGAGTCAAGAAACAATTTGACGAAATAAGACGGCTTAAGGAACATCTACCGAATCACAACTTCATTCTTCATATGGATTTCGCTGAAAATTTCACATGCAAGTCGCACAAAGAAATACAATCCGCCTACTGTAATCAGACCTGGGTCACGCTTCATCCAGTGGTAGCATATTTCGATCAGGTAATAGGTGACGATAAAAAGCTTGAACATAAAAGCTTTGTTGTTGTTTAAGATGAACTTTCGCATTCTACACCCATGGTACACGCAATTCTGGACAAAATTATTCCTTTCGTTAAAGAAATAGACCCCGAAGCGGAAATGGTTCATTATTGGACGGATGGCCAAACTAGCCAATATAGGAACAAGCAGATGTTCTATACCGTGGCCAACCATTCTAACATCTATGGTTTGCATGTAAAGTGGAATTACTTTGAAGTTGGCCACGGAAAGGGCTCCTGTGACGGATTGGGGGGTACCACAAAGCGAATGGCAGTCGAAGCCATTCGAAGTGGAAGGGCTGTAATCCAGATTCGGTTGGTTTTTACAAATGGTCAGTTGACTCAAATATGAAAGGAGTAAAGGTTATTTATGTTTCTTCAGATTAATGTCAAAAAGCAAAAGAAATGTTAAACCTCTTCATTGCACATTCAAACTTCATGCCGTGATAGGACTTGGAGATTCTACAGTTGCGTTTAGAGATGTCAGCTGTTATTGCACGGCATGTCTTGATTCTGTTAGGTTTTGTGAAGGCTGGAAAACTCAAAAACTAATTTCTAAAGATTCCGTCGTGTCAAGGAGGGAAATTGAAATTACCGCCAATGATAGAAGTACACCTGTCAGTGTCACAAGTTCCGGTTCTATTGAAACGTCACAAATTTCAGCCAGTTCTGAGCAAGATTATGTGCAAACTGAAAATGAAACCATCGGTCTGTCAGTCAAATCAACAGTACGTGGTTGCATTAATGAAGGTGATTACATTGCTGCTACATACGGAAACAGTTGGTACATCGGAAAAGTGTTGCAATTAGATGAGAATGACGGTGAAGTTGAGGTTGCTTTTCTTCAGAAAAGGAAACAATTTTTTCAGTGGCCTGATCGTGATGACGTTATCTGGATTCCACCTGAAAATATTATATGTAAAGTGAGTGAGCTAACTGCCACTGGTAAATCAAAAAGGATGCTGAAGCTTGACGAATCAGACAGAGACAAGATAAAATCTATTTTCGGTCAATAAATGTGCAAAACTGTTAATCTTGCATTTTTATCAGTTATGTGAGTTTGTCAATGAAGACAGGCAGAAAAACAAGAAATTTATCAAGCTCTTGAAATTTTAATGATAGTTTCCGTCCCTCTGTCTGTCCTTATAAAGTAACTGAGTGAGTTCTATGAAACTTTTAAAGTAAAAAGAAATCTTATTTCTGATACATGAACTATTTTTGGTGCTATTTTAAAACATCGGATATAAATTATTGAGAAAGTGAAACGTACGTTACGTTTCAAATTTTGTTAAAATTTCTTTTTTTTTTAGAAAGTTACCTGTTCTTTTTGTTTCTAAAAACGTTTATTGATGTTTCAGATTACCACGTTAGCTTAGAAAAAGGTTTTAAGGTTTGTAAAAAAAATTATATTTATGTGAAACGTACGTTACATTAACTCCCATTATATACCGTTTGACATACATTTATCATAAAAGCATTGTAATATCTAAAAATCTTCTTGATGAAAAACAGAGAAATATGGGTTGCAAATCTGCATAAACTATGAATGATATACATATATATATTCTTTACAGGAATAGTAAATGTAATGAAAATTCAAAATTATTTTATTATTATATTACAGAAATATATTAGTGTATCCCTGACATCGTACTGTGAAATCATTAATTTTCGTGGTGTTCCAATTTTCGTTGTTTTCGTGGACATCATGACCAACGAATTTACATGTCAACGAATATATTTGCAAATATCTGAATCAGGGCTCCACAAACGCCGGTAAGGTCAATCGGCAGTAAACAAAGGGTACATCCCCAACGGAACATTTAATTGTTTTTGTTTATAATAAACACACATCAGATAGGTAAAGAAATAAACATTAAAATTTTTATTTGAAAATATGGTGTAAACATACTGCTTTTTATCTTTCCAAAACTGTCCAGTCGTTGGCAATGCAACAAAACGTCAAAACCTGTTAAACAGAATTTTGTTTGGTACATCAGGATATCTGTCGTTTAAATTATAAATTTTTAGTCGATGTCTGACAATGTCGAATATAGATAAATGTTCATAAATACCGCTTAATAATATCTTATAAAAATTCCATCACTGATCGACATATAACAGATACAAAAACCACGTGTAATGCCGTAATCATGTTGATGTTGGTAACCCGAAAAACGGTCGTTATCAATCTAGTCAGCATTTGTATATAGAGATCAGGGGAGTTTATTAACTATCTTTAAACTTGATCGATCAGTTGTATACTCTAGTAGAAACGGTGTGAACAGGTGAAGCCACTAGTAATCAATTAACTTGTAAGGTATTAGGTAATTACCTGTGAATAGGGAAGTTCAGTGAATCGTGACACTGTCCTGAGTACTTTTAATTGTTAACAAGCCGGCATAAAGGAATTTTTAATCTGATTTTGTTTTATTATTATGGGACAAAAAGCCGATTCGGATACAGGTACTTAACCCACGAATTCATCATCCCACGAAATGGTTTTTTTTCTGACATCAACGAAAATTGGAGCCCACGAATTTAAATGTATTCACAGTATTTTAAACAGGTTGTAAAATGAACAAAAAATCTAAATATGTTTATATCTACAATTCATTTGTGATATTTAAATATGTTTGTTGTATAACATTACTCCGTATTTAACATTTTACACGGGATTGTATTTAGTAGGTACCTATGTCTTGTACGTTTCATACAGTTTTATTCTGATTTTTGTTACGTATCATTGCTTTGAATTAAAGAACAAAAAAAAAAAAAAAAAGAAGAAATATTACTTTTAGAAACACCGATCGTAATTTTAAACATAAAACTTTTTATTTTGAACATTTTTTATCTTCAAATGCACACTTATATTGAGAATTAGTGACAAGCACATTGATTTTATCATTATTATATACCACAGGACCCAAGTATGATTTTAAATACTTTTGTAGGGTCCTAAATTCTTAACCGTGAATTTAATTTTATTATCTGGCACAAAATACTGTAAAAATTCCCAAACGTCTATGTAATGAAATAAATTAAGTCTATAACAGAAAAATATAGTAAAACTACATGTATATATAACGGAATAAAATAACTTGTAGCTGAAATACTTGTACTTGGTCATATAACAGAGAAAAAGAAACAAGCAAAATAATAATTAATTAATTAATCAATTATATTCCGAAACGGCCATCTAGTGCTGTTAAATTTAAACTGGTATAATATGTAATTTATAAATAAAAGTTACAAAATAAATTTAAAAGTTGTTTTGACAAGCGTATAGTGTGTACCATGTCACCAAGATACGTGTATGTAACAATGCATTTCACGACATGCATAATTATGTTCATAAAGTATTAAAAATTACGATAAGGGAGAATAGTTAACTTTACCTTCTGTAACAAGAGACTGGAACGATATACCTAGAAATATTCGTGAAGGTTCTATTTTTCACTTCAAAGCATTCCTTAATAATCAACCCAGATTCCATGCTACTTTAATACTGGTAATCGTACTGAACAAATACACCATTGTCGATTGCGCTTAAAATGCAGTTCATAAAATTCCCATCTATTTCATAAAAACCCAATTGTTGTCATGTGCTAATTTTTGAATACTTTATTTTTATGACATGACAGTATTATAGATAGAGTGTCCATACTTGGTATGTATCCTTACTACCTTGGATCACTTCAATTGACCTATATTATGTTGACCTACTTTTCAAGGTTGAGTAATTCTCCTATGGTATTGAAAATGACCAACATGTGGGCAAGCTATAATATAATTTTCGGTTTCGTACCTTAATTTTAGGTTGAACTGTAATATCTGCATAGACGAACGGTTGGTTGGATTCAAGGGTCGTCATCATCTAAAACAACACCTATCTAAGAAAAAGAAGAATCGTTGGGGGGCAAAGTTATGGATCCTTGCAGATTCCGATTCCAGATTTACATATACAGATTGTGAAAGTCGTCATGTAAATGGACAGGTTTTTAAAGAACTGACAATTTTCATTCATTTATAACTGGTATGTCATATCATTAATTTTTAAATATTTCTAATTGAAATATTTTAGAAAATTTTTTAACATTTCATTCAGAAAATTAAAAAAATTATAATATGACAGTTACAATAAAATGTTTATGCTTAACATTTTAAAACGTTTCCATCGTTTTGGCATGTTTACATCGACTGATGCATAATTTTCAGTAGTATAGAATAGTTAAATTACTCTCAATTATGACTGTCTATGTACTATGGAGTTCTCTCTCTCTCTCTCTGGCTTTGGTGACCAAAATTCGAATTTATAACAGATCATATTTTGAGAAAGTTGGTCAGTGCGCTTACAAAAAATAAAAAATAAATAAATAAAATAATAATAATAAATAAAATTAAAAAAAACGGTGGTCTTCTCCGGGCATTCTGGTTTCTTCCAAAATCTCAGAACTGACTGAGAAAGAATCTTAATCTTTCTTCATTACACCAATCCATCCCTTCTCTTTAAACAATATTTCGTTTTATATATAAATATAGGGATACAAAACTGTAATGGAGCTTATGAAGCCACACTTCTACAAAGATCATCATCTTACAATAGACAGTTTTTTTTACAAGTCCTACCCTTATTCATGATTTGGCCAGAAAGGGGACGCATGTTACTGGTAGCGTGATTTCTAATAGAAAGAGCATGCCTAACAGTTTTAAAGACAAGAAATAAGTAAAATGGAAGATGGTCGGAAGAGTACAGGGTGGTGTGATGACAATTTTACTGCCCTATAGAAAAATAGTTTCTATATTGACAACAACAGGGAGTTCAAGGTATAGTTTTAGATAACCAATAAAACGAAAAATAAAAGTTGTAGTTCATAAAAACAAACTGTATAAAGTAAGAATCATTGATTACATAAAGTAGAGGGCTGAGAATCAAATGGAGACCTTCAACCACAGCGGCAATTGATATTAAATAAAGGTAAAATCGTTTGACAAGTTCCATATTATCTCGTTGGTAAAATATAAACTAAAATGTAGTTTTTATCTTTATTTATTAGAATGGTAAATACACAGAACTCCAAAGGTCGAGACATTACACTGCCAGAAGCTGTCCATCGCTATAATTATTGTATAGGAGGAGTTGGCAGGGGAGATCAGTTGCTGTCAGCGTATGAGAGTCATTTTAGAAGTGTAAAATTGTGGAAGAAGATATTTTTCAACTTGTTATCTACAGCTGCTGGTAAACTAAACCTACTATATACTTTAATCTTGTCAAAATATGAAGTCATATTCTATAATATAATACTTTTAGGTCTAACTGTATCATTTTCTTATTCATAAATGCTGATTGAACTTTTTTTAAACAAATGAAGATGTTAAACTTATTGATCTATTTGATTAAAATGAAACAATTATCATGTTTTAATTAATTATAGTTTTCACACTTGCGCTTATTTGTCTTGTTTGTTATCCTGATTGGTTTTATTTACATTAATGTTGTATTACATTGCAGTTAACGCTTTCATCTGTTATAAATGCAAATACACCAACGGGTTAATTGGTACCTATAGGTTAGGGAATCCGGTCAATGGTTTAAGACGTATGGAACAACCTATCCGCCTAGTTGGGAGACATTTTACCGATATCATACCGGATGGCAAGAGACGGCAGTGTCGTGTCTGTGCTCGAAGCAACAAGAAAGGTGGACGAAATACGAAAACACTGATCCAAACCTTGTGTCCAAAATGTGAAGTTGGGCTCTGTATAAAATCTTGTTTTAAAATATACCAAACAAGAGTGAAAGAATGAAAAATAGAAAACAGATTAAACATATAAAAGATGGAAACTTTAAATGATTGACATTGTTGTTTGTCTATTAATTATATTTTCTGACATGATTCTGGATGATTATATACGATGTAAATGAAGTCATATATACATGTAGTTGATGTAAATGAAACGTTTTCACGTATCAATCAGCAATATAACATGCTTATTTTACGATCGGTGCGGTAGCACACACCTTAACTTGATCCTTATATTTATCCCATATACAGAGTAGAGTAATAATGGTGTATTATCTCCGAAGTCAAAGTTTTTTCTTTTATATCGAAGCGATCAGTTCAGGGATGGTGTAGGAAAACCGGGGAAAACAAGCGAACTCAAACTATCAGCCCCAGCACTATTATCGTGATGCGTGTAGTGCCAACGAAAATTAATTATCAACCTTGCTCAATCTGATATTAAAAAGAAAAGCAATATCATTAAAGAAAGATCTCGAGAAAGGGAGAATTTGAAAAAGGTAAAATATTTTAAAAAGCTTAAATGAAAAAGCTAATTGGATGGAATTTGAACCCTTATCCTTTTGCTGATAAAGCAACCTCGCTATGTACTGATAAAGCAAGCATCTGTGTAAAACATTTTCCTCCAGTGTTACCGTAACCGTTTAATTTTTAAGACAGTCCTGAATGCTAAATAGAAATCAATTAAATAAATAGAAAAGAAAAACATCGATGCAAGAATAATTGGAAAATGGTAAAATTCAGCAACCAACAAGTGCGATATTCTATGACGTCAAAATATGCGGCAATTTTGCGTCAAAAATTAATGACGTTGAAGCATTTCCAGTGACGACGTTTCAAATACCTCGGCACGCAAAGGGTAATTCACTCTTCCACGCCACGCCCACTCATGGCAACGGTTAGCACGCGCCGTCACTGTCCGACAACTTCGTAAACAACATGGCGGCTCTTTCGCTGGATTCTATACGAGACGATTTTTCAACAACCTACTTTACCGCTAACTTTTCAAAAAAGTCATTGAGTCGAGGGCTAACATATTATAAAGAAGGATATGTTCATAAAGTCACAATCTCAAAAGGCTCCAGACCAGAAATTGACATCGGTGGGCGTTGTTATAGGAGTATGAGGAAGGGGAAAACGCCACACAAACTTTCCGTCACTTTGAAAAACAAGCGCCATATCTGCGATGCATATTGCTCGTGTACAGCAGGGTATATATTGCCGCATTGTAAAACATATTTCTTTTTAATGCATGTACTTTGGATTGTTTGTTGCATTGCAAGTTTTGTTAAAGTTTATTTGCGTTAGTTTTATCCTTACTGTTTCCGTACTACTGTCTTACATTTGAAACAATGCGACGTTTCCAAGAGAATGACATCAAATGTGTGGTTTGATGTAAACACTGACTACTTGTTCCTGCGTCAAAGATTCTACATCAGGTAAGTATTGAAAATCTATGTACGAAGATAGAAGATCGAAGGATAGTATGCATGAATTTATTTATTCAGTCCATCTTTATGATCTTTTATCTTTGATTTTTGTGTTTGTTATAATCCTTCATGTTTGCATCTTGACACAGTAGCTTTGATGTGCATCAAATGTCATGGAGTCTTTGTTGTGTTATGTGCACAACTCCACCATGTACCACAGATATCTTATTACATATACAATGTACATGTACAAGGCAGTCCAAGTACAATGGAATTTGGGCCAAGTCACCAGTCCTCTTAGTTTATATACTCTGTAAACATAGCATTTGTACTACTGTATACATAAAACAGCAGTGCCAAGTTACAACTAACAACTTTTTTGTCAGTTTTAATTATAAGTAATTACACAATTTTCTAACATTTGATCCAATATGGGGTTCAAACCTTTTAAAGCAAATGATTCCAAATGTGCCCTTGAAACACCAACTGTATATACATTCAATTTCATTTTTAAGGAATTTAAGTCACTTGTTCAATTATGAGGCATCACCACAGTTGAGAAATTAGGAGATTCAATACACTTGAAATAATGAGCAGTGTAAGGATTTTTTATTTTGACAAGCCTAACATTATACACAACAAAAGTATTGAACTGAATCTCGCCTAAAAGGCACTTTCATTTCTTTAACTCACTAACTGACTAACTCTTGGCAGAAAAGTCACTATATGTCTTGGTCAAACAATCAAGCCTGGAGGAGGTTCAAATAATTGACTTTCATTTTACAATGTTTAGACCTGGCAGAGGTTCAAACCTTACAAATTTCTATTGTCAACTAATTGTAGTTAGGCATGCCTAGGATTATCAGTATGATATTTAAGTAAACTTTTAGGAAGTATTAAATTACCTTCAAATTCAATAACAGTAATAAAGCATAACAATTCAATTTTGTCATTGGTTAACTTCACTATCATTTTAATGAAAAATGAACATTAAACATAATACATCATAACAGAGCTTTTATTCCTTATTTAATTTGTATTACAGATCAGGTGGAGCATGTTCTCACATGGTAGGCCTTGTGAAAACAATCCAGCAATTCAAAATTCTTGGTTTGAAAGATGTGCCATCAGAACAAGCTTGTACTAGTTTGCCTCAGACCTGGCACATTCCTAGAGGAAACAGAATTACCCCAATTTCTGTAAGCAAGGTTGTTGTTACCAAAGCAAAAGATGTTAGAAAGAAAATTCCCATTATTCAAAAGCCTTTAGATTGTGAAAGGTATATAAAAAATAAACAAAAATTTACTTGCACTCATTATTATAAACATTCCTTCACATAAATTTTGGAAGAAAAATATATCATGTTGAAATGTACTTTGTACCAACTGTTTCAATGTACCCTGAGCCTTGTTAAATAATTATTATATCACTACACTTGCTATAAAAAACGACCAATGAAATGCATGTATTTTGAAGTAAAACAAGTTGTCAGAACACAATAATCAGACTAAAAAATCAACATCATCATCAGAAAAAATTATCATTGTTATTATAACTGATGGTGACATCATCATTATCATGGTAGCATCATTAAAAATCATCATCAACATCAACATCATCATCAACAACAACAACATGGCAGCATCCTTAAAAAAAAATAATAATAATGACAGTACTTCAATTTTAACACAAAATTTCACAGAAATTAACCTTTGACCCTGACCTTCTACCATCAGCTGTTGCAATGGAATTGCACATCCAGTTTGCATTTAAACATCTGTATCATTATTTCTGAACAGTCTATCAAAAGCACAAGTCATATACCAACTTTAAGGGACTGCAGAGGCTGAGTGGTCTAAAGTGCCGTCAAACAAATCACTATGCTTCTCACCTCTGAAGTGTAAGTTTGATTCCCAGAGTCGACAGAGCATTTTATGAGGGAAAATTTGCCAGTTTACTTGCCACAGGTCAGTGGTTTACTCCAGGTACTCTGGTTTTCTCTTCCATTCCTAAACAGACCATCCCAATATAAGTGAAATAATCTTGAATGGGGTGTTGAACACTAACCATCTATCAATCATTTAAAAACTTTAACTCATAAAATGAAAAAAAAAACAATAAAAAAAGTTGAACATTGTGATCAAGTAACAAAAAAATAACATTGAACACTAATGACATAGCTCTGTATGTCTCTGCAGTCTGCACATTTGTGCAAGTGAGCTATAACTGATACATAAATCTTCTGCACATTGTATACAAAAAAACTGATATAGAAATCTTCTGCACATTGTATACAAAAAAAAAAAAAACCTGTATATAAAGGAAATTATATGGACAATGACATGTTTATATTATCAACATATGCCCTTTATATGAAAGTTGAAATAATCTTCCATGTATCAATGCAATTTTGGTTGGATTTTGTGTAAGCAAGTTTAAATATATTATATTTCTAAAATATGCTGTTTGTTTACAAACAGATTGCCAACAATCACAGATGAACAAATGAAAATTCTAAAGACAGTTGAAGGTGCGCCAATAGCGCGACTACATTTAAAATCTACACCATTAGTGCCAAGTGACCTTGGTCAAACTCCAATAGGATCTGTACTAGGATATCAGGATTGTTCACATTAAGCTTTATATTTGTATATATGTCTTAATATGCTATCAATATATCCAGTTTTGATCTCGATTTTAAACCTTGATCATGCTAGAATCTCATTTTGCAGAACAAATCTCCTTAACTTTCAACACAGGATTTTGCCAAAGTGTCAAAAGAGAACACACTGTCCACAATTTGTTGACAGATGCAAACATTTTTGTAGCAAAGCAATTAGAAATTATCTTGTATGTTCGAATCTTTTTTATTGCTCTCTCAACATGAATACGATGCTGAGCTATTTTTTTGGGTAAGGTGTATATCTGCTTGTGAAAGCTGGCACCCAGCAGATACAAATGGGGGTATGTTAAGGTGCAATCCAAGTTTTTGCAGCTCTTCAGAAATTGTAAACCCCTTATCTGCCATTATGGAATCTCCCCTTTTTATGTAGCCTGCTTCTATTAACTGTTCTAACAGTCTTAAAAAGTTACTTTTTCCAATAATCTCTTTATCAGACATAGATCCAGTAAATAACTCACTTACGAAAATAATATTCCCCATAGGATCACATGCTACTAAACCTTTAAGTGTAGTTGATGACTTGTAATCTGAATACATCTGTGACTGCAACTTTAATGAAGATGGTTTCTCAGTTTTCAATTCCGTGCAGTCTATAATTGCAAGAGTCGATTGAAATTCAGACTTGTACTGAGGTGGCATACTCTCAATGATAACATCCCGATGTGGCCAGATTGGGATTATACCCAATAGTAAATACATATGGTCTATCCAAGCATTAAATATTTCACTCACAGCTTGTGTAGAAATACCAAACCTAAATCCCAAGTCTTTCAGTCCAAAGTCATGACGTAATCTCATGAGAGTTAAAAATAATTGTTCTTGAATGTCCATAGAAATTATATCTTTTCTTTAAATCTGAATTTTGGGTACAGTTTCAGAAGTTAAAACCTGTAGTAATTTAACATAAGTTTCATATTTTAAACTACAGTAATACTCAAATAATCCTTTAAATTTTAACTCTTGTTTTAAGACAGTTTCAACAGTTAAAGGCAAAAAATCAACATTATTCTCTATAGGTTTATTTTTACTTAGGACTGAATTTTCAAGACACAAGTGCTGGTTCAAGACTTTTTGGTGATGCAGATTTTCTTCACTTGCTTTGAGTTTTTCTTGCAATTCTTTAATCTCTGCTGCAGTAGATAACACTGCTAATGGTGAACCTATAAGATACATTAACATTTTTTTATTTTTCAGTCACAACACAATGCATTAAAATTCAACAACAGTGAGTCTGTTACCTGTGGCAATACTACTTTTCCAAAAGATGCAAAAGTTAAACTTCCACCATGGTACAATTGTTTAAAATCAAATCCTGTCAACAGTATTGAGATTGAGCAGACTACTAGAGGTCAACATAACAACACTGACTGGTATAGGTACAGGGGGGAAAGAATAACAGCATCTCAAATGCATCAAGTAGTGCTACGGAAGAAAAAACCAACAGATGCTCTACTAAAATCTCTTTTTTCCACAAGTACATTTACTTGTGCAGCAACAGAATATTGCATAACAAGGGAGAAATCAGCAAAAGCACAATATACCATTGAAAAGTCAACCAACAACATCCATCTTCATGATTGTGGTCTTGTTATTAACAACGAATTTCCATTTCTGGCTGCAACACCAGATGCTAAAGTTTGTGACAAAAATGAATGCGGTTTGCTGGAAATAAAGTGTCCATATGCTGCAAGAGATATGACAATTCCTCAGGCTATTGACAATATTAATAACTTTGTATTGTGCAGAGAAAATGGGGTAGTTACAATTAACAGGAACCATGCATATTATGTCCAAATTCAGGGACAATTACTAGTGACTGGAGCACCATGGTGTGATCTGGCAGTCTACACTACTAAGGACTTTTATATGGAACGCATATCTCCAAATATTTCTTTTATCACTAATATGTTACTGAAATTAGCACTATTTTACAAGTATTATGCTTTACCTTATTTACATCAGAATTAATTGGCAAAGATTTCCCTATTGCCATATGTGCACAATAAGACACAGCAGATCACTGTACATGTATATTTATTTTAGACTGAGTGATCATTTGTTGGTTTTCAAATTTGTTTCAACACTTTTCATTCATTTCATGACATAAACATTTTTAAGTCTAATTTCTCATTTATTATTTTTTGTATTGGGTGAGGGGTGCCTATGTATCTGGACTGCAGCGACTAGTATGAACCGATGCTGACTTGAAGATGCTAGTACACTAAGACAGTACTGCAGTTTAACTACTATACTCCCTTGTCCATTATCCTGACACTATAGATAAGCCATTCATTTCCCTAACCCATTAATGCAGACCGACAAGCTAGGCAGTGGAAATGTCTATTTTTACCACTTTAGTATTAAACCTTGTAACGCACCTGGGTCTACCACACATGAATTGGACACTCTACCACTGAGCTAACCAAGACCGTCTCTTCTTTAAGAAATAAAAGGAATTGTCAAACTGCATAATCTGTTTCTGTGAAACTGTTATGAATTAATTCCTTAAAATAAATTGAACTAGGGTACAATGTTGGATTTCAAAGGGAGATGTAGTTGAACTTCTGAAATCCCACATTTAGCCCAACTGAAACATTATTTCAGCATCATCAACAGTGACTTTATACAAAATACTAGGAATTGAACTCTATTACTTACAAAAATCACTCAGTGCAGTTGCAGCAGGTACACCTTCATCAGGTGAAGTTTCACTGTTTATGGCACCATGGTTGATCAAACATGAATTGGGAGCAATATATTCTGTATTCCAGCTACTGGTTTTGTTTTTTAAAGTTGGTGGATAGTCAAGCTCCTTTCTTGCCCTTGTAAATAAAGAAAAAAGAAAAAAGTTTAATGAATATTATATTTATTCACAATTCAGGTCCAGGGAAAATCTAAGTTTTTTGGATACTGTGTATACTTTCCAGCAAATACAGGAAAATCTGCCGTCAAGACATTACACATTAACATTTAAAAATTCAAATAAGATAGTAAGCTTGCTGTTTTATTTAATTTGTATTATTGCCTGTAAAATAGTATATGACAAATCTTCATGACAAGTAGTATACTACCGGTACTATGGAAGTGAACAATATTTTGAAATTAGCTAGTTATATGGTATGGATTTGACAGAAACAATAGCGATTAAATCTGTGGCTAGTAAAATCAAAATTGTAATTGTAACACTATTTGCTAAATTATACCTATAAAATAAATCTGTTTTAAAAATGTTTATTCAACAGATTGAGGGATTTTCATGTGTTTGAAATTATATTCCCCACAAATGTGGTACTTGTGGTCAATAATTTCAAAATTGCTACACAAAAGAATTATTATTTTTTTTTTTTTAAAAAATAGTTAGAATTGACAACCAGAATGGGATTTTTCATTTTTAAAACAAAATTTTCTTTTCAAAGACGGTATATACATGTATTTATTCTTTCAGAGGTAAATAATGAAATAGGTGGATTTATTATTCTTGCAGCCATTAAGAAAAAAAGTATTTGATAGACAAATCAAATAAGATTAAATAGATATTGCCATCATCATTTGGAGAATATATAAATGTCATCTATCCAAGACACGACAGATTCTCCATGTTCTGCTTCATATTTGGACTTATACCTCAATTATGACACCCATGAAAGGTTACATCTGAAGCTATACGACAAACGTGATGACTTCAATTTTTCTATTGTCAACTTTCCGTTTCTTTGCAGTAATATCCCTGCTTCTCCTGCGTATGGTGTATATGTTTCACAGTTAATACGTTACGGTAGAGCTTGTTCCCACTATGGGAACTTTCTGCAACGAAGCAAATTACTTACAATTAAATTGTTGACACAAGGATATTGCAAGCCTAGGCTAATCAGGGCCCTTAAAAAGTTTTATGGCCGTCATCACAATTGTGATAAGTATGTAGTCACTGTATCCCAACTTATACTGGATATATTTTACTTACCATAGTTCTTTGTTCCTTTCATTCTCAAAATTGACTTGCACGTGACAGGTGTAGCTAGCTAAACAGGAGGTGCTTACCCTTCCGGAGCACCCGGCCTCACTTCCTTGATGGAAGTTCACGTGTATCACCTATTTTGCCAGTTTGCAAAGTTTTTACTTTGTTTTTGGGATTGTGATATGGACAAGGACTGGTATGTTTGTTTTATTTTCTTTATAATAAATCTGTTATAATTCTTTTTTTACATAATAATTATAAAGTTGATTTTCAAAATTTCAACTTAAATTTGTCAGTCAGCATTTTTGAACATTTTGCAATTGAAATTGATAAATTAATTTGACAAATGCAGACTTTATGATAATTTACAGATGAGAAATTAAATTCGCTGTCTAGAATATCATAAAATGTTATTTAAGTTATTAAAATATATTAACCTAGACTGTGATAGTGCACTGTCTTTGGCGCCAATGAGGACGGTTTTTCTTAACAATTGATCCATCTGCTGGTAAGGGATTTGGGAATTCTTCAGTCGGTCCATCTTTTGAAACAAAATGCTGTCCAACAAAAAAAACTATTAATTAGAAATAAGTCAGTAATACACTATAACAAATATACTTTTGTGTAGTTGTAACAAAAATGGAAATGATAAAGAATACCAAATATAACAATTTAATTGAGACATGTTGAATAGCCAACAGATATACATTCATACATGTAGTTACCAACTTACCATGTAAATTGTATTTTTATTTATTATCAGTGGTGTGAATGAAAACAGTCATTACCTTTGCTTAGATGTAATTGAAGCATTTGTATATATTGTAATGAAATAAAGAGTGACATTAAAATATTGGGTACACTCTGGAACCTTATTGATAGTTTTTAGTTAATTTTTTTCTTTTTAACAACATATCCTCAAAAGGAAAACAATGATTTAAAATCTGACACAAAAATATATAACAATATACAACAATCTTTATCATCTCTGGTTTGATTGGAGATATTCATGTTGTCAGTCATAATGAAAGTCATAAATGTGGACTAAAGTGCCTTTTACCATAAACAACTACAGGCCACTAGCACTGTAGTTTAAGCTGTATTATAATGGATAAAAATGGTATTAATTATAACATTCTTGACTTAAGTGTTTTCTGATGTGCAAATACAAAGTCATGCTAGTACTGAGGTCACAAGTTCAAACCCTGGTTTGATCAATTCCTTTTCCACTTTCCAAAAGGAAAGAATTTGGCAAGCTGTGCTCAATATGTTATCTGGAAATTTCATTAGAGAAAGTGCTGCGAGCACTGAAAAGATCTCAGATTTGAATCTAAGTGGCAGCACAGAGACTCCTTATGAAGCACCCAGAAACATCTTGTACTACTTTAAAAATAAATAGCCCCCCTCCCCATCATGACTATGTTAGGCATGGTACAAGAACAAGGGCCTTTTTAACAGTTATCATCTACAATTAAGCACTTGGAAATAATGGATACTTTTTATATTTTTTCGACGCAAATTTATTTTATATTCTAATTATCTATTTTAAAATTAAACAATAAAATTTCATATTACATTTAAGAAGGCGGGGCGAGTTTGTAGATAAAAGTGGGGCGAGTCTATAGAAAGGGAGCGACTTGGACGAGCGGGGGCGAGTTGTCTTACTACCGATTTTAATGGACTCATGCTGGAGCACACTCTTGAACTATGAATATTTAACAGTGTCTCGGTGTGGGGTGTTGCTTTAATTCATTTCAAAAATAAATGTTACCAAGTTTCTATACACAAATAGGGTTTCTCACATGATTTCTGATCATATATTTACCTTTGTGCAAACAAATTTGTGTCTGTCGATGTTGGCAGGATTCAGCTGTGAATGAGGTCGACCGCATGCTTTCACCCACCTCAAACACTTCTCCCAGTTAGTCTTGGGCTTCGGAAATGGAATAAATGCTACATTCTGAATCCTGCCTGGGTGTCTTGTATCGCTGTTACACGTTCCCCAAGAACAAGTTTTCACCATCTTCTAATAACTGCATTTCAATGCAAAAATCGGCTGTTTACAAGTACTCTACGTTAGTCCGACACATGGTAAACATTGTCGGACCTAATGGCGGCCAATCGTTTCGCGCATTTGATTGGCTAATATCTTCTTAGCAACTCGTTGTCAATGAGACCGTGGAAGAGTGAATGGACGCAGAAACATATTCAGAGACATTTAAAGAAAGGCAAGAAGATCTTTCTTATTTGGATAGTGAAATTTTAACTTACTGAGAGATGAAGAACATGAAGAAAAAACACTGAGGACAGATGAGTATAATATAAACATAAGTTAAAATCAGGAAAAAATCGGAACATCTAGGTTCAATGTGTGAATTTCCGGCATATAATTCTTTGCCTAATCTGTCGTAACAAAATTCAACCTCATCATACATGACTCATACGAATCGCCTGCCAAAATTAAATTAACCTTTTTTTAAGTAACATTTTACAATGGCAGTCATTTTGGGATAGTTTTGAATCATAAGTTCATTAAAATCTGAGTTTAACAGCTGTTCAAAAGTTTATTTATTTAAAGGCCCAATTGGAAAGTCCAACATCACAAATCATCATGGGTTTTGATCTTCCAAACGCAAATTATAGTACTGCGATTCAGGTGTTAAAGGAACGTTAAGGACAAAGACAAAATTAAGAACGCATACATGAAGGCGCTATTAGATTTTCCGGCTCCAAAGAATTCTCTAAATAGTCTGAGTCATTACTATAATTAGCTTGAAACCTATGTCAGAGGTTTAGAATCACTTGGTCATTCTCAAGATACTTTTGGAGCCCTTCTAATTCCAGTAATATTAGACAAGCTTCCGGCAGAATTAAAATTGAAATAAGCTAAAGAACACGGAAATGACGATTGGGAACTTTCATCGCTTCGCATAGCAATTTTCAAAGAAATTATTATCCAGGAAGCGGCTGGAAATCAATTTGACGCGTTAGACATAGAAAAGCCCACATCATCGCTTCATACCGAGGTGTCGCAACGTCGCATCGGAAATAAAAAACCATAGTAGCATGTGCATTTTGCGAATCGCCGCATTTAGCTGTGAACTGTAATAAATTTACGGATCATGAAAGTCGTCACGCAATAGTCAAGCGTAAAAAATATGTTTTAATTGTTTCGGAAATCACAAAGTTTCAGAATGCAAGTCCCGTTACAAATGTAAACACTGTTGGAAGACACATCACACAAGTTTGTGTATATTTGAATTAAACAAACGACAGATGGCTACGGAGATAAATCATTCAAATACATCTACAAACGTCATTACTCGTACAGAAAATAAAATAAATGCATCTAGTCTACATGCATCATTCCGTCCACGTCAAGAAGTGCTACTTAAAACAGCTTTAGGTCTAGTCTGAGAATCAGTCTTACGTGGCAAACATAATCCTAGATGAAGGAACGCAGAAGTCATTTATAACCGAGATATTAGCCAATGCTTTGAAATTAAATCAAACGGAAGTACTACAATTAACTTTTCAGCATATGGAGATTTCGGAAGAAGTAACCGTTTTTTAGAAAAGCTTTTGTTAAATTTGAAACACAACGTGGATTAAAAATACCCCTAGAAGTATTAATAGTACCGTCGATAGGTGCAACGTTTTCAAATAGCGCATTAATTGAATTATCTAAATTATGTAATTTACGTTCACTTCCGTTAGCTCATTCGATATTGTTAACAGAACAATTCAAAATACAACTGTTGATCGGCGCTGACCACTATTGGGACATCGTAGAAACGGACCAACTGCAATGAATTCAAAACTGGGCTACTTGTTATTGGGTCCAGTCTGTGCCAATGCAAATGACGTGCTTATCCCAAATATTCTTAATTTATTGTTATTATGAATCTTTCAAAGAAGCCCGATACCTTGAAGATGTATTCCGAAATCATTGCCGATTACAAAAAAAAAAAAAAAAAAAAAAAAAAAACGGCTTTATTGACAAAATAGATCCATTTACGCGCACAGACAACCCGGTACATTATATACCTTATCACCCAGTGAAAAAAGAATCATCGACCACGCCAGTGCGTATAGTATTCGATTGTAGTTGTCGAGAAAACCCAAATGTAGAAAGTCTTAATAATTATTTGATGTTGACCCCGCCAAAACACAATGATTTAACCGGAATTTTGTCAAGATTTCGGTTACACAGATATGTAGCAACTACAGATATCGAGACTCGCAGAATCGGATAGAGATGTAACACGTTTTCTTTGGTTGAGCAATTATCCAAATAGTCCCCTTAATACCTACCGATTTAAAGTAGTATTGTTCGGTGCCACTTGTTCGCCTTTTATTTTGAATGCAACCATACAATCATAAACATTTGACCAATAGTAGTTCAGATATAGCACAAACAAAGTGTATTAAACAATTTATATGTTGATAATGTTTTGGTAAGTTTTCCAGATGGAGAAACTGTACAAACATTTTATGATCAATCACGTGAATTGTTCAGTAATGGCGGATTTAATTTGCGTTCTTGAACGTCAAATAGCAAAGCTCTATATTATAAAGCAACATTGGAGAATACTGCCGACAAAAATAAAATCATTAAGATATTAGGTTTGCGTTGGAATACCAATCGGACAAATTGGCCTTTCAATACACGAACATTTCCAAAGGCTCTTGTATCACAAAACAGGAAGTCCTGCGACAGTCATCCAAGATATTTGATCCATTAGGACTTCTCAGCCCGGTCACAGTTCGTGCAAAGATATTGATACAAAATATATGTGAAATGAAACTAGATTGGGATAAACTAGTTCCGTCTACTATATTAACAGAATGGAATATATCATCCTGTAACCTGGAAAAAGTTACTACAATATCACTAGACCGATGTTATTTTACGGATATTGTAGCAAACCAACCAACAGAACTTATGGTTTTCATAGATGCTAGTACTAAGGCATATGGCGCGTGTGCTTACAGTATAAAGGGTATTGAATCTGTCCATGTTATGTCGAAAATCGCTTGAAGCCACTGAAGGATATCCCTTAGCCAAAATTGGAATTAATGGGAGCAGTTATTGAATCCCGATTAGCGCAAAATATGCATTAGATAGTTTAGGAAATATGAATGTAACATTTTGGTTTGACAGTCAAATCGTGCTTAATTGGTTATCGTTATTATAAATTAAAAACATGCGTAGCAGACAGAGTGCGAAAAGTACACAGCCTCGTTCCCAGGGCCAACTGGAGATGCACACGGGAAGTTCAGTTATTATCAGCGTTGTCAAATGTAGCTGACGAAGAAGACTTAAAAAATACCTTAAATAATAACACTGTTCCTGATCATGGAATTCAAAAAATTTGTGATGCTCACGAACTCCAATAACATTCAGGAGCAAATGCAACGATCACTCACATTAGACAAACATATTGGATTCCACGAATACGTCAGTGTTAGATTAATTTTGCGGAAATGTGTAACGTGTAATAAAGTTCATGGAAATCGTAATTCAGTCCCCGATCCGCCACCAATTCCAAAAATTAGACTACAAGACGCTGTGCCATTTACAGCAACAGGAGTTGACTTTACTGGTGCACGTTATATAAAAGAAAATAACGGAAGTGTCAGTAAAATACATTTGTTTATTCACATGTGTTGCTACTAGAGCAGTTGTCGCCGATTTAACCGAAAAAATCATTCCTACAAACATTTCGAAGAGTCTGTAGCAGACATTCGTGGCAGCTTCTGATAATATCGCTAGATTATTACGTTCTAATTTAGTACAAGAATCAATAAATAACAAAGGTATCGAATGGGAATTTATTACAAAGAAAGCACCGTGATTTCGAGGATTTTGGGAGCGGCTCATAGGCATAACCAAGACAACACTCAAAAAGATTCTCGGAAGGTCGAGTCGACATGTCAACACTGCAAACTGTTACCTCGGAAGTCATGGCAATCATGAATGATTGACCTTTGACATTTGTTTCATCGAGTGGGGAAGAGGCACAACCGTTAACCCCAGCACATTTACTTTATGGCCGAAGATTAACATCGTTACCACAAATTCTGATTTACTTTATGGCCGAAGATTAACATCGTTACCACAAATTCTGATGCTACAGAACTCCTTAGAGATCTGGACTACATAACTCCAGGGTATTTAAAACGTTCGTTAAAATTATCTGAGTTTATATTACAGTTCTGGTCGAGATGGAAATCTGAATACTTAACGTCACTAAGGGAACACTACGATGAGAGAAATAAACGTGGAAATAAAATCGTCAAGGTTGGAGATGTTGTTCAAATTTATGATGAGTCGCTGAGAGGCATGTGGAAACTTAGAACAGTTTCGGAATTACTACCTGAAAATGATGGTCATATCTGTTCAGTAAAACTAAGAACTGATAGTAGGACTACTACACGTCCTGTGAAAAGATTGTATCCATTAGAAGTATGTTGTGCTGCTGAAGAAACTTAATGGAATATTTTGCGTAATTTGAAAGACAGTAACTATATTTTAACGCAGTGGAATTTTATTGACAAAAACTTTAAATATTTGCCTTTTTAGCTGGCCCAAGTATATCGCGTAATCGCGCGTAATATAATCGTGTGATGTTGATTACGTTGTTGTCATCGGGGTATCAATGACGGGTATTCATTACATTGTATGTAATCAATTTTTAAATAGATTTTGGACAGTATGTCGTACATATTTGTTATATATTTATAATTTTTATCCACAGTTGTTTTGCAATCAGTAGTACAATGCCACATTATACTGAATATTCATTCGACAGTTTTATCATTTTGTCCCGTATAACAAACATTTAATTTTGACCGGACTTTGTTATTTTGTTTGAATAAAAAACTTGTACAAAAATGATATATTTTAACTATAAAGATTATAAAAACACTTAAAGGGGTATTTAATCATAAGGTATTGTATTTGTATCAGTTTTTTTATTATCAATATATTTGTTGTTGATGATTCTGAATGGTTTTATCTTTCTAATTATGATACGTATTTGTTTTTTCAATGAAAATAAAAAAATATAAAAAGAAAAAATGCATTGTGGCAGGTGTTGAAAACAAAAATAATCATCTCAAACAATAAAATGCAATTAAGATAAACATATTAAAGTAAATAAAAAACTTTTTAATTTTTTTTTGTTCGAATAGTTTTTGTCTTATTGAAAATAAGTGTCAATAAAATGTGTTTTGAATGCGAATTAAGGGCTAACTGACCTTATTATTTGAAGTAATGTGAGTGAACTTTTTAATTTTTTTTTGCTTGAATCGTTTTTTGTCTTTTTGAAAATGTCTCAATAAAATGTATTTTGAATGCGAATTAAGGGTTAACTGACCTTATATTTTTATTGATGTGGGTGAGAAGATGTACTAATACACAATACAATGATCTAGATATTTAAATTCAGGTTAATAAAAATTTACATTTTTACAGAGGCACTTTTTTGCAATAATTTATGATTTATTTCTTTTAATTTATATTAAGGTAGTGTTCGAGATAGGAGAAGTCCTCAGAGTTGCAGCTTTCGTTTATTATAATGTTTATACATATATACCTACCTATAAAAATGTAAGATATTTAGTTATTGTAA
Organism: Tegillarca granosa; assembly: GCA_029721355.1. Classification (NCBI taxonomy): domain Eukaryota; kingdom Metazoa; phylum Mollusca; class Bivalvia; order Arcoida; family Arcidae; genus Tegillarca; species Tegillarca granosa. Next base: position 31,915,871 of record CM056602.1, on the reverse strand, counting down.
GTATGACTAGGTTCAGAGTTAATTGCCGGTGTTTTTGTATTTATATTATAACGTGGTTTTATTATTATTATTTTCTCTTTTCTAAAGTGTATTATAAATGCAAACCTGTTCAGCATGCTTCCAGTTGTAGATACCGGTTTAGATACATAAAACACCCGAAGTTCACGTTTTTAATTAAATTTGCCAATTTTCATTTTTTTTTTTTGTGATTAGAACATGGACTGGTATGTATGTGTTTTAATTGTACATAACGTACTTTTTCTTTTTTTTTTTTCTTTTGACTTGCCTGAAATATCTGCAGGTTGTGTAATTGTATCAAAAGCATATTCCGGTGAAAAAATATTTCATGTTTATTACCGGATTCTTTTGAACTTAATACACTGGAGTGTCATTATATGGTTTTTCTATAACCATAAAAGGCTCCTGCTCCTACTTATCTGACAGTTAAAACTAAATTTATATACCTACCTTCCAGACCAAACAACTATTTCCGGCTTCCGATTGTCTAACCTTGCTGTCATAAAACTTTGTATTTTTGGTTGCTATTTTATTGACTACCTTCTGAGCAGAATCATATGCATTACCTTGAGGTTTGGTAATTCTTACATAATTAAGTCAAGATGAAACTGCAAACTGCTTTTTGTATGAGAGAACAAAACTTTGTTTTTAAAAATAATTTAAAAAATTGAGACGGCTTATAATTTCGCTACACAGTATATATTCCAATAGCACAAAGTACTCCTACAGAGTTAAGGATGCCCTCGCAAAGTTTTACCTCACTAGCAGCGGTACCCGCTTAGGGGTAGTAAGTATTTGTTAGATTTTTTGTTTAATTGTGAAGTATAAAATGTGTAGATTTCGGAAGCACAAAGTACTGCCTACGGAGTTAAGGATATCCTCGGGGAGTTTTCTTTACAAGCAACAGTTCCCGCTAAAAAGTAGAAAATGTTTTTTTTTAAAATACCAGTTCAATTTCGATGTGCCACAGTGCACATTTCCGATATTTGTTTCTACTAAAAGGCAGAAAATGTGTAATATTTTGTTATCCCCCGCTCCAACTAAGTTGGCGGGGGACATAGAAATGGGCTCCGTCCGTCCGAAGTACAATGTTAAGTTTTTTCCGTTAAAGTTTTTTAAACAGTTGAAATTCTTCAGAAGTTTTATTCTGATTGAAAGGAATTATTATTTTAATTTATTTTTTAAACATGTGTATATGTTATTACATAATTTATTGGTAAGAAAACCTATCTAGAAGACAATGTTAACCTTTTGCGTTTAAGTCTGCTACATGTTTTATATTATGATTTAAGGATAGCAAGTTAATAATAAATTCATACGACAAAGGAATAGAGCTATTACTACAAAACAGTGTTCAAGTATTTCTCTGCAAAATTGTTTTTTAATACTTGCAATTGTAGTAATTTTAGTTAAAATGCATATTTTATATGAAAAATGTACATTTTGAAAATATGAACTCGCTTATTTAATTTATAGGATTTTCTGTAGAAACTCTAGACATCATGTAATTATTAAAAGAAGTTTAATATATATAAACGTGGCTTTTTAAGTGGTTCAGTAATTCTGGGGTAAATATGTCAATTTTAAAAAGAAAACACTGATTTTGAGAAAATTCTATTTTGTAGCTATTATCAATTTATTGTCATTTTTGAATGAGTTCTTTATATTGGGTGGGTGGGTGTTTTAGTGTAGGATTTTATTTTTCTGAAAAAAATATACATTTATTATTTATTATACATAAAATATATGACGATTATAATGCTGATGGTCCAGATGATAATGTATGCTGCTGATGATGTTAAATGTATGCTAGGGATGATGTTGAATTTTCTTAAAGATGATGATGATGAAAACTTGCTCTTGATGATTTTCATACAGTAGAACATACTTGTAATGAATTTCATTAAGTGAACAAAATTAGTGATATATAATAGTACTTATTACATTGTCACACACACACACATAAATTATATATATATATATATATATTCATTAATAGCATATTACATTTGGAATTTTTAACCAACAACTTGTCTTTTTAATGACGATGATGATATGACGAACAAATTTTATTTTTGATTATTTCCTGTTTTTCAGAATGATGTTATATATTTTAACATACGCATTTACACTTGCATGGCTAATAATCACTTTTGTTTTCAATGAATACAAAATCAAGAACAACAACAAAAATTGAAAGAAAAATTATGAGAAAAAGAATGTAGTTCTATCAATGTGTTACTGATGAGTGAGTGAGTGAGTGAATTATTGTTTTGAGCCGCATCAGCAATTTTGCAGCTATTCGCTGCTAGAAAAATGTAAAAGATACAATAGTATAAATAAAAATCTAAATAAATGTAAATCTTTTTGTATAATAAAATAATTACCGAAAAGTAAACTATTCAAAACCAGTAATATCACAGACAAATTATATAAAAAGCACCGGATTGTTGACTTTGACAAGGGACACATTGTGGTGGTTGTTCACTCTTTAAAATAAACGAGTGTGTAAAATAACAATGGCCGATTCTACAGCGCCGAAGAACAATACTATCACGCCTACTGTACTGGGGTAAAGGTATATATCCCAGACAGGGCTGAACTGAATGAAGCGTATTGTGTTCTTGGCTATTCCAATGACTTGACCATTGATTATTGATATAATTGTATATCAATGGCTTTAAATCAGTATGAGGAATTAAACAATTAGTCATTGGCTTGGATAATGCTGCTTTAGCAGCTGAATCGGCTTTACTGTTGCCTTTTATACCAACATGGCTAGACAACCAACAATATTTAATAATTTTATTTATATCTAAAACAGCATATGATAAAGATGTATAAAGTTCCAGAATATCATGAATTAGGGGGTGATCTATTTTTCTACTTTTTATTGCCCGAAGAACTGACAAAGAGTCGGAACAAGTTAAAAAATTGTTATGAAGCGATTTTGAAATATATTGTAAAGCAAGTAAAATTGCTTTAGCCTCAGCTGTAAATATAGAACTTTCATTTGGAAGACGAATGTTTATTGTTTCATCCCCAAACAATGGCAGCAGAAGCTACCCGATCACCATCTTTTGATCCATCAGTATATATTAAAAACCAGTGGCGAAGTTCCTGTCTAATAACAGCAGAAACCGACCGTGCATAGTTATCTCTAATGATAGCAAATTCCCACTGGTAAATGTCTTCGCTTGTTTCCCACTTTTTATATTTTGAAAGATCAAGATTCACCTCTGGTTTATCAAGAAGCCAAGGGGGATCCTCTGGTAATTTGTGTTTCTTAATTTAAACCACACTCCTCCAATTTAGGTTTTATACGAATACCTAATGGTGCTATTGCTTTCACTTTTTCTTACTGTAGAGGTCTTGATATGGAGGGTGAAAAACAATCAAATGCCGGATTAGATGGATTTGCATATAATTTTGTAGCATACTGCAGAGTTTATTAAATGTAACGGGAGCTCATTAGCCTCATCATACAAACTATCAATTGGAGACGTTTTATAAGCTCCTAAACAAATACGTAGACCTTGTTGATGAATTGCGTCAAGGTCTTTTTAAATATGACTTGCGAGCAGATCCATATATAATGGATCCATAATCAAGTTTCGATCTAATAAGCGATCTGTACAAATGAAGAAATGTAGGTTGATCACCACCCCAATTTGTATTATATAAAACTTTGAAAATAACTTATGCCTTAAGGCTTTTTATATGAGGGATAAAAGTTAATTTTGAATCAAAAAAGATTCCGAAAAACATAGCTTCTTTTACAACTTTGATAAGGCTGTCATTGATGTACAGCTCCGGGTCATTATATATTTTGCGTTTGTTGCAAAAATGCATGCAACATGTTTTAGTTTTAGAAAACTTAAAACCGTTTTCCAATGACCATTTTTGAATTTTGTTGAGGCAAAGTTGAAGTTGCCTTTCAATAGCATGCATATGCGTCCCTCTTCAGGAGATACCAAAGTCATCAACGAAAAGAGACCCATCTATATTATTATTTAAAACTTTTGCTAAGCTGTTGATTTTTATACTAAAAAGAGTAACTGATAAAATACTACCCTGAGGGACCCCCATCTGTTGATCGAAAACATCAGAGACGGTGGACCCTAAACGAACATGGAATTCTCGATTTTCGAGAAAGTTTTTAATAAAAGTAGGAGTATGGCCTCTCAGACCCATTTCATGCAGATCTTTAAGAATGCCATACTTCCAAGTCGTATCATATGCCTTTTCTAGATCAAAGAAAATTGAGACCGCATGTTGTTTATTAATTAAGGCATTTCTAATGAATTATTCCAGGCGAACTAAGTGATCCAAGGTACTCCTGTTGTGCCTGAAACCACATTGAATATGAGTGAGAAGGTTGTAAGACTCAAGATAAAAAACTGGTCTATGATTAATCATCCTCTCCATGGTATTGCAAACAGAGCTAGTAAAGGCTATAGGCCTATAGTTAGATGGATCAAAGTGATCTTTTCCAGGAATAGGAATAACAATTGCTTTATGCCAAGATGATGGGAAAGTATCACTCTGCCAAATATCATTAAAGATATCTAACAAAAAGAAAAGACATATAGGGGGCAAATTTTTAAGAAGTTGATAATGCACATCATCAGGACCAACTGCCGTATCATGTGCTTTAGAAAGTGCATTTTGAAGTTCTTCATTTGAAAATATATCATTATATTGCTCAGAATTGTCCGATTTAAAGGACAATTTATTTTGTTCTTGGATCTTTTGATATTTTTGATATTCTGAGGTGTAATTAGCTGAAGACGAATTTTTTGATATCGTCTCAGCAATTTTGTTAGAAATGTCTTTTTCAGATGTTTAAATTGTATCATTTATTTTAAGGTGTTTAACATTCTCGGAAGAACCTTTACCTTTAATTTTACGCACCATATTCCAAACTTTATTTAATGGGGTGCGGGAATTGATCTTAGAGATATAATTTCTCCAAGAATCTCTTCTGCACTTTTTAGCAGTTCTGCGAGCTTTTGCACAAAAGATACGGAGCAACTGTAAATTATTTTGTGTTGGAGACCTATTGAATTGTCTCTCAGCTTGCTTCCAATTTTTCCTAGCTTGTTTGTATTCCTCATTATACCATGGTTAATGGATTCTAGGATTTGCAGAGGTCTTAGGAATGCACGTATTAGCTATGTCTATGAAGATGTCAGTAAACTTTGAATTTTATCGGTTTCATTTTCAAATCTCTCGACAAAAATCTGTTCTTCACAGAGATTGCGAAACCGATTCCAATCCGCTTTGGTAAAATTCCATCTAGTGATTGTAGTATCATTTGCCCCAGATGTATATTCTAATATAATTGGAAAATGATCGCTTCCAAATCGATCATCATTAACTTTCCATGAAAAATTATTTAAAATATCTGGATCAAGAATTGACAGATCTATTGATGAGTAAGTACCTGTCGAATCAGATAAAAATGTTTTTGATCCATCATTTAATATACAAAGATCATTATTTGAAAGCAATGTTTCCATTATTTTTCCTTTATTATCAAGTCGAGGACTTCCCCAAAGAGGATTGTGACCATTAAAATCACCAACTAAAAGAAATGGTTTAGGAAACTGCTCAACTAAGTTTTGCATATCAGGAAGCTGTAACGAAGAAGATGGAGGAATATAAATTGAGCATAAGGTTATAGTTATTTGAAGCGTTAGGCGAACTGCAACTGCTTGTAGATTTGTTGTCAAAGTATTTGGAACTATGAATAGTGCCATTACGTACAAAAATTGCTGCACCTCCGGAAGCTCTTTCGGTATTTGGTGAAAAAAGAATTATGCTGTTTATAATGTCTGAATTTTAACTCGGTATCCGATTCTTTAACATATGTTTCTTGAAGACAAAATGCTACAGGGTTAAAATCGTTAGCTAATAGTGCTACTTTATCTAAATTATTTCTAAAATCTCTGCGATTCCACTGAATGATATTTGTATTATTCATTTTTTATTTGGTGTTCTTATTGGGAAAATTGGCAGCGAGGATGAAGCGTATTCCATTTCTTCATCTAATGATACATCTCTTCCAAGAACACGAAGTCGATGAACAGAATGTTTCGACTTCAAGGTAGTAAAACCGTCTTTAACAGGAAAGTCATGCTTTAAAGTTTTCTTTTTATTATTTTTATTTTTTTCTGTTGCAGGTTTGTCCTGATAAGGTGATATTTAAGTTTCAACTGCAGCAGAATTGTTCTCTTTCTGTGTTTTAAGTTTTCCCTTCTTTGTTATTTTATTACTGTTAACATTTTTTTCTGTTTGAGTTGTTGCAGTACAAGTGGTAATTTTCTTTTTAGTTTGAGTTATGTTTGTTGTTGTGTTTAATTAACGAAAATTTGTTTGACAGGCAATACTTTTATATGTTTTAGAAGCAGTACCAGATGCTACTGCAGCATATGATGTGCTTGGACCTTTCTGCTCCTTCATATATAATGTTTTAGCTTCACCATAAGTGATATTTTGATTAATCTTAAGTTTTAAAATTTCATGTTCTCTCTTCCACAATGAGCAGTCCCTTGAAGAGGCCATATGATTTTCCCCACAATTTGCACATTTTGGAGTGAGGGAACAACCATCAGCAGCGTGGTCTTTTGAATCAAAGTGACAACTGTATTTTTGCAAGTACGAGAACCATGTCCATATTTTTGGCATTTATAACATCGCAGCGGATTTGGAATATACTTAGCCTCTGCAATTTTATAATACCCAGTTTTGATTTCCTTTGGTGGTGATGATAAATTAAAAGTAAGGAGGTAAGTATTAGTTTAAATAAGTTTATCCTCCCTTTTCACCATAAAACGACGAAATTGGGTAACACCTTGTTCCTTTAACTCGTCAGCAATTTCATTTTCTGACATGTCAAACATAACTCTTTCAAGGTCTCTTATAATGCCTTTGCTACTATTAAGAAATTTGTGCGGTGTGACTTTAACCGGAATATCCGCAAAATGTTTTGCTGCTAATACATTCAATGACTGTTGCCTGTTCCTGCATTGGATCAGTAGCGACACTGAACGCAATTTTTTAATGTTTTCTACTGAACCAGCAATACCACTGACACACTTCTGTACCACAAAAGGATTTATTTTTAATGTTTCGTCAGTGGCTGAATCAACAACTACAAACTTTGCCCATGATATATTAATTTCATTTATTTCATCATCACTATCCTCTCTTAATCTTTTTGAACTATTTTGAATTTCGTTTTTATTTTTCACTGGTGGTGTAAGGTGGTTCATCTTCCTTGCACCCCACCCGCCGATATGGAGTGCCAACGAGGGCGATGCCTTAGTTCCGGGGATCTCCTCTCGGAACAGCACCAGGGACTACAAGGAAGACATACATCCCAATAAAATCGCAATGCCCAGATTGACAACATCACAATAGAACAGGATTTGACCCATAAGCCATCGCCTTCTACAGACAAAAGAAACAAGACCAAAGTTGAGCACTACGAATGTTAAAACGTGAGCAGAGCTAAAGGAGAAACCATATTTTGCCTGTAGGGCTTGGCGTGACCAGCCGATTTGTTGGACACGGGCCGATGCCAACCGTCCTTCAAGGTGAAGTAAGGGTCAAAGTGATGTGTTGGTCCAAAGTAAGCCGCAACCCACATGGTCCTCAATCACCAGAATTCCGTCCTCCACCATTAAGGATCGCATTCCACGGCAAACGGAATTCCTCATTTTAATCGCCTTTTACGACAAGCATGAGATACTGGGGACCTATTCTTACCCGGGTTCCCCATGGGGAGTGTTACTGATGAAAAATGTTTACTGCTTATTGATATTGTTGATATTTGGATTAAAATATAAAATGTCATTTTAAAGCATTATAGTTTTCCAGTCATTGTTAAGATAACAAAAGACTCTATAAGTTTAACATGATACTGAATGGAAGTTGTAATCACTGAAACTATTGGTGGAAAAAAAAATGAGTAGAGCAGGGTATCTGAATGACAGTGTTTTCTTGTTACATTTATTGTAAGATTAATGATTTGGTAACGATTCCCTTTAATCGCACTATTCTAAAACCACTGGGTATCGACTCCAGTGTTCGAAAAAAGTTAAAATTTCATAAAATAACAGATCAATTAAACGTTTGTCAGTTATTGCCTATGTTTTTATCATTAAGACTTGTGTTGTGCTTGTTCTTGTTGTGTAGACCTTTTTCATTCACATGTTTCCCTAATGCATTTGTTTTTCTTTAAATTTTACATACAGTGATAGTGGTATTCAGCAAAACATGTGATTTTGCTTATGAAACACTGGTAAATCCAATATTTGGTTATAAAGAAAATCCACACTAAGAATGTTATATTTATGTTGAGCATAGTGTTAAATCTTCCAGATCAAGTAGTATCTTCGACACATTTTTGCAAGATTAAATAAAAGACTAAATCCACCAATATTTGCATCTAAAATAACGGAAAGATCGGGAATAAAAGGGAGTGTTTTGCGTTTCTCAAAGTAAGTAGGTCAGTGTACCAAGATACAAAAAATAAGTATGACAGTTTTTTTTCATTTTGATCCCTATATAATTTTAATAGGAATTAAATTAAAATTTAGTTTGTTAGTGTTAGTTTCAAGTTGTACAATAACTTATGATACATTTTAAGAACAAATTTGTAAATAAGCACTTGAGAAGCTGTTTAATCAGAGTTTCGAATTTAAATGTTTTTTATTATCAGTATATATTTGCGGATAATTATATTTGCCTTTCTAATGGTGGCACGAAATAATCATCAAACGTTTATGTTTGTTTAATTACAATAAAAAAATAGTAAGAAAAAAATAAAGCAGGTGTTAATAATCATCTCAAACAAATAAAATGCGAATCATAAAAACAAAAATATTATTCCAACAGGTGAATAATTATGTTTTATGTTTTGTTCAAAGCTTTTCTGTCTTTTGTCTTTTGGAAGACAAGTGTCAATAAAATGTATTTTTAATACGTAGTTGAAGGGTTAATTGACCTAATTAATTTTAGTCAAGCGGGCAATAAATTTACTCAAACTCAATATTTAAAGTAAAATGTATAAAAATTTACACTTTTACTCGTACTGTTTTTGCAATATTTTATTTGATTTTTTATTAAATCCTAGCATTCCCTAGCTGGACTCTGATGCATAGAATTTTGAAACTTTAGATTCATTTAATTTCAACAGTTTGGCTAATGTTTTTCATCTATCAAAATTTTCGGCATCTAGTGTCACTGATGAGGAATGATTTTACGAAAAGTGCATATATGGCACATCGAAATTTAACAGGTACTAGTGTTATATATTTATATTAAGATTCTGAGATAGAAAAAGAACTTAATCTGATTTTTTTTTTTTTTTTTGAATTTTTTTGCATATGACTAAATGAATACGTTTTCAATAATATTTTAACGTTTCAATGTCAAGAATTTCTTCAATAATATTTGAACGTATAAATGTCAATAATTTTGGTATTCTCGGTGTTCCCCTTTTATTCTATTTAAAAGCAGCTTTCATTATAATGTTATTTTAATAAAAAAAACAGTATTATTAAAATATTAAGTTACAAGAAGTAAATGCAGCGTGATAATAAATAATTAATCTAAAGCAAATCCTTGAAATTTATTACCTTCGAAACGTCTATGCTTTTTTCCTTTTTTAAAAGCATGCTATTTTATGAGTTCTACTTTTTTCAAATTAAACAAATTTTGTCTACAGTTATACAAACATTAAAATAAAACTGTTTGAATTCAAATTGTAAAGCTAACACGCTAACACCAACTGCATAAATATCACATATGTTAAACGTATGTCTTGAGTGACTTTCATTGTTATAAACACGGTATGCTTTTTTAAGCATTGTATGTTTTACGGGAACATTTGATATTATTTGAAACTCTAACATTTCCCCTTCAATCCATAAGATGATTTCAATAATACTACAGATAAGTTGCAAGGTCTATATACACAACAAGAATTCTACGGATTTAAATGCCTCGCCTGGTCAGTTTTTGATCATTTCTTTAACATAAACTTTCACATATTGACATGCTACCGCCGCCTACGACGACACAAGAAGAGCAACACCTAAGACTCGCATTATGGCAATGCCGGGCTCGACAAAAAGCACTTTGAACATAAAAGTTTCATATTTAATAAAAAGCCAAAAGGACTTTTACCTAGGAGGTTTACCCTAATGATATATGCCAATTCTTCTGCAGAAGTACAAATGGCATTACAGTAAAAGCTGCTATAGCGGTCACCTGGAATTGACGGTCACCTGTCGAAGGGGTCAGATTGCATCCCGCCCAATGAATTTTACTATATATTTTACTGAAATAAACGGTCACCTGTGTAACGCGGCCAGCGGCCACTCAATTTGTGACAGGCAGCAAGGATGGACCTAGATTAGACGGCATTTTGCCTATATGGTATCAAATGAAAATTGTCACATGACTTGGTTCCCTTTGTCACAATGTTGGTTATGATATTATGTCAAGCTGATTGCTCAGCCGTTTCGCACTTGTCGAGTTGATTTATAAAAAACAAAAGTTATTTGAAAAGTATTCACTTTTTCTTTGTCTCATTTTTAACATTCTGTTGACCAAAATGGATTCGCCATTTAAACGAAAATTATGAACACTTAAAGATAAAATGAAAACAAAAGCGAATCCGGATTTTCATCCCGCAAATTAGTAGACAACTTTAATGTCGGGCGAATGCAAATTTTGAATATTGTAAAGAGAAAATCCGAATTTATTGATGATTTTGAAAGTAATATAAGTCAAGACAAAAACGAAGAGTTTCTAATTAATCCCAGTTGAATGAGAGTAAATCGTGAAATATGATATAAAATAAGTTTAGCTCTTAATCAAATTCAGAAAACAATTCAGCCTTAATAATAACTTTTTGTTTTCCTGAAACAATAACCTTAGTAACCCAAGTCAATATAGTGAAACAATAAAAAAATTCAAAAAAAATTATTATAATAGACAGAAAAATAAATAAGGAAATTACAAAAAAAATAATAAATAAATGAAATAAAAAACACTTTGCTGGGATTCGAACCCTTGACCATAACCTAATAAACTCTTCGCTGTAAGAGCTAAATCACAAACAATATGATCAAAGTAAAACATTAATCAGTAGAAATGCTTAAAGTTAAACATTGCTGGTTTATTTATGTTATAAAATCTGGTATCTGTCATAGGAAAATTATACTACCAAATAAATTTGAAAAATGAATAATACAAATATTTGAATAAATATGGTCATTTGCAAAATTACAAGTACAGATTTGAGAGAATAAATTGAACAGTTTTATTATTTTCTCAATACACAATTACAAAGAAAAAATTTCATATCAAAAAATATAACACCAGAAATTATAACTCTTAGTTGTAGTTCTTCAAAGAATTTTCCCAAACCTTTTGTCATCATACTGTCAAAAACATACACTGCTGTACATCTTAAAAGCCAGTAAGACACACCTCTCATACAACTGTACATATACCTTTCTAGAACAATACTAGCACAACACACTATTCTCCCACTGTCGTCAACTTGCATGCACTGCTCAAAACTTCATCTCACAGGTATACCATTAAGCGTCTGAAGTATATATCACAAATACCTGGTAAATTTTGATGTGCCATATGTGCACATTTCGGAAAATCATTCCTTACTAGTGACGCTAGGGAAGTTTGACAGATAAAAAACATAAACCGAACAATTGAAAAGTAATTAATCTAAAGTTCCAAAATTATATCAATCCACATCAAGCGAAGATTACAAACTGGTCGTGATGTCCGATTTTATTGCGTTTTGATTGGTCGATCGATTCCATATGACGTATTTTTTTAGTTTATTTTCGTATGGCCTTATACTTTTGTCAAACTACTTCGGTGTCTTCCACTTTTATTAATATACCAATGTACAATGTTGATACAAAAATAGCAAAGTAGGCCAACATTTGCGACATCTTAAACATCAAATAAAAAACCGCGAAAGGTTACATCTTTACAATATTGTTAAAAATTATCAAGTCACTGTAACTAAACGTTTATTGGATATATTTGTTTTCCGATAATTCCATGTTTCTTTCAGTCTTTAATTTGATTCTGCACGTGACAAGTTCAGCTAGTTAGACAGGTGGTATTTACCCTTTACAGAGTATCCGTGTATAATAGCAAGGCCCCGGGATCAATAACAATACTTAAGAAAAACTTAAATCCAAAATGTAAGTTTGTATTTAAGTCCAATAAAAGTGGATAACAAAAAACTTAGTTAAATTCGAATTTACACATCTTAATTTATTTTGCTCAAGTCTATCATGGAGACCGCCAGAGATTTTGTAGAATTTTTGTAAGCATACAAGCGGCCCGTTGGAACTCGTCTTACATATTGAAGGAACAAATGTATTGGTTGTCAAAGTATACATGTGTGGTTTCCTTCACATTTGTGTCGTTGTGTTTTTTGGAATACGCGATAATGAAATCATGAATATTGATGAATAAAGTCGCCGTTTATATCTATTAACATCCTAAATGCTCAATCGGATGGTTTTTGTATCGATACAGGATTTTTCTATCTCGTCGCGAGCTGATTCTGATTCAATACGTTCAGTAATATCTTATCTTAAATAACTTATTTATTCCGCTCTTGAATATTTTGATATTTTGTTAAATCCTGAGGTATAATTAGTTGAAAACGAGTTTTTTTAATATCGTATCCGCAATTTTAGTAGAAATGGATTTTTTCAGTCGTTAAAATTGTATTCATTCATTTTCAGGTGTTTAACATTATCAGAAGAACCTTTACCCTTAATTTGGACAAAGACTGGTATGTTTGTGTTTATTTCTCACCGTATTCCAAGCTTTATTAAATGGAGAGCGAGAGTTTATCTAGGAGACATATTTTCTCCCTATAATCTCTTCTGTACTTATTATCAGTTCTACGAGCTTTTGCATGAAAACAGAAGTTTAAGGAATGCACGTATTAGCAATTTTATGAGTATGTCAGTAAAACTCTGAATTTTATTAGTTTTAGTCTAAAATCCTTCAACAGAAAACTTTTCTGCAGAGATGGCAAAACCGCTTCCAGTCAGCTTTGATAAATTCCATATAAGAATAATTTAACACACAAAGATCGAGGTATGAAAACATAGTTTCTGTTATTTTTCCTTCATTATCAAGGACTTTCCCAAGGAGGATTATGTCCTTTGAAATCACAAATTCAAAGGAATAGTTAAGATAACTGTTCGACTAAGTTTTACATATCAGCAAGCTGTAATGCAAAAGATTTGAGAATATAAATTGTGCATAAAGTGATGGCAATTTGCAGCGTTAGGCGAACTGCAGCACCTTAAAAATTTGTTGACATAGTAATTGGACTATGAATAGTGCCATTGCGTGCAAAAATTGCAGCATCTCCAGAATCTCATTCGGTATTCGGTGAAGAATAACAATAATTTTTTACAATACCGGAAGCTTGTTTCGATATCCGACTCTTTCATATACACTACCCACCATAAATATGTAAACACATAAATTTTCATCAATATTAATTTTATTTACTTTTAAATTACAACAAAATTGTAACAATAAGGTAATATAAGTATCATGTACACAAAAAAAAAAAAAAAAAAACAAAAACAAAAAAACAAAAAACAAATAGCAAATGAAATATGAAAAATCCGCAAATGTTTTGCCGCCAATTAGCTTGCTGATTGTTATATGACAGAGGAAGTATATGGAATGTCCTCTCTTAATATTTAAATTCAATTGTTAATAGTATTATATTAAATTTAAATTATTCATAAAAATATATACTACAAATAAGGGATTTTAATTAGTAATTTGTTACCTGTAAATATTTTTCTACCTCTAGGTTAAAAAGGAGAACATATTTATTATAGTATATTTACATTACAAATGATATCGCCTTATATGAATCAACCAACGATCGATGTTTTCATTTCTCGATGACAACATTGAGTCACGCGCTTAGTTTAGTGAAAACACGCCCATTTGAATTGCAACCAATCAGCTTCCTTCTGAGCGCTGATGACCTTATGGCAAATGGATACCACGAAACTACTTTTTAATTTATAATTTCGCAATTTCATTTATAACTTACAACAAAATTCAGTGTAGCAACACGGGTTGTGTATATGGAGTATTATATCGCATTAATTTCTAAGAAAATTGAGCAATAAAAAAAGGAAATAATTAAGTGTTGTGTTTTTGTTGAATAACCCATTTCCTAACAATTTTTCCTCTGTATGGGTTGAAATATTTTAACTTTTACAAAGAAAGACCACGTAATTCCTTTACTATACGAAAATTCGCCGGCTTTTCGTAGTTACTACGGCTACATCTACACCCCGAGAAAATTTGGATTCTGATAGAAATTCAGAGTCCAAATTTGAGTTTGGTAATTTTGAACTTGTTTGGGATTCTGAGCCGTATTTAACCATTTTTCTGAAAATGATGACATGGACAATACCCTCTGTGATTTGAACAATCTTTGTTCCATACCTGGAAAAATGTTACCGATGTTCTTCAGTTGTGACAGTGGATGACAGTAAAATAGCATCTTATGAAGCACAGAAACAAAGTTCATCCACAAAGCGCAACACTTAATGGGGTATCAACATATTTCAAGGTATTCTAACATGACACACATAGTTATAAATATCTGAAAATATGCTGGTTATATAGGTTATAGTAACATCATCAGTACAATGCTAAATGCTATTCCTATAGTTAATTTTTGTTTTGTTCAGTCCACTATCACAACAAACAAATAATAATAATAACAATAATTATAATCTCAACACATTTTCATTGAACTTAAATGAAATATACACCATTGTCTGGAGAAATAATAATAATTTCCAGCGTTGTATGAAATAACTTTATTTATAATGTGACAGAATAAGATCATACAAAAATAATTTCATTATTAGAAAGTACTAGAAATATAGATTTAGATATGGCGAAAAAACAGTCACTAACCACTCTCAAGTCTTGAGTCTCACCTAACTGGGGATCGAACCCACAACCCCCCACTTATGGAACACACACTCTACCAATTGTGCTATTGCAGTGGTTTTGACTTAAATAGAGAAAATTTTACGTTTGTGACAACATGTTAGTATTGTGTACTAGTATAAATATTTTTATTGTTTTCAAAACCTGATCACAAGATATGAAAAATTATCCAAGTATACAGTTGGACATCAAAGTACAAAATTACAACACAAAATAAACATAAAAATCTTAAAAAAGGGAAAAAGAACCTCAAGCGGACCTAGTAATTTTTAAAATTTTCAATTTTCAGGTTGGCATAAAACCCGTTATGGTGCAGCATTAATGTTTCAGTTAACTGAATAGGAGGAACTGCTTCAGAAACTGAGAAAAATCTTCTGTGAAGTTAGAAACAGAAGGGGTAAAAAATATTGAAAAAACACCCTTAAGAGCTTAAGAGCAGCAATAAATAGACATCTTTCTAATCTTAAAATTTGTATAGATATCGTTAATGCCAAACAATTTGATTCATGTAACAATGTCTTGGATGGCATGATGAAGGAGATGACAAAAACTGGTGAAGACAAACCAACTAAACACTACAAGAAAATTCTTCCTGTAGACATTATTAGAATAAATGATTATTTCATAAATAATGTTAATATATTTCCAATTGCACTTCGTCGTTGTCTCTGGTAGCTTTTAAGTTTTAACTTTTGTTCAAGAGGGTAAGAGTTTCATATCCAACTGTCTATAAACTCCCTAAATTTTAACACTGATCATGACGGGACTGAGTATGTAAATTTAAGTTACCAGACAAGAAAAAATGTAGTCAGAGGTATACTGGCCACTCTCTTCGAGTGACTGCTCTACAAAGAATGAATGATGCTGGTTTTGATTCAAGACACATTATGTATATGTCACCGTAATGAAACATCATTACGCATCTACAAGACATTTTTAAACTACCAGAAGCGAGCTCTCAGTTTAAACCTTAAGCTCTCTGCTATTGCTGGTGGTCATATAATAAATTTCTCAGCAAATGCTTCACATCAATCCGCCAACTCTGACCCGGTTGCTAGAAACATGAATGACTAGACAATTGCCCCATGTACATCTTCAAATACATGTTCATCTAATTTAACAACACACCAGTCACTAGTTACATCCAGCAATTCCTTATCTTCTGGACTTCTTAACAACTCCACATTCTCTTCTTGTACCTTCAAAATAGTTACGAATAAATGAACTTTTTGTAGTTGCTTATAATCAAGTATTATTAGAAAGTACCAGTAAAAAATGAAAAATTTATAATTTGTCATGTCAGTATTGTGATTTGTAAACTGTATTTATTGTAGTATTTATATAATTAAAACAAACATACCAGTCCTTGTCCATATCACAATCCCAAAAACAAAGTAAAAACTTTGCAAACTGGCAAAATAGGTTATATACGTGAACTTCCATCAAGGAATTGAGGCCGGGTGCTCCGGAAGGGTAAGCACCTCCTGTTTAGCTAGCTACACCCGTCACGTGCAAGTCAATTTTGAGAATGAAAGAAACAAAGAACTATGGCAAGTCAAATATATCCAGTATAAGTTTGGATATAGTGACTACATACTTATCAACAATATTGTGATGACGGCCATAAAACTTTTTAAGAGCCCTGATTAGCCTAGGCTTGCAATATCCTTGTGTCAACAATTTAATTGTAAGTAATTTGCTTCGTTGCAGAAAGTTCCCATAGTGGGAACAAGCTCTACCGTACCGTATTAACTGTGAAACATATACACCATACGCAGAAGAAGCAGGGATATTACTGCAAAGAAACGGAAAGTTGACGATAGAAAAATTGAAGTCATCACGTTTGTCGTATAGCTTCAGATGTAACCTTTCATGGGTGTCATAATTGAGGTATAAGTCCAAATATGAAGCAGAACATGGAGAATCTGTCGTGTCTTTTATTTCAAGCTCACTTGAATAGATGACATTCACATATTTTCCAAATTTGTGATTATTTAGTAAAAGAACGTCATCTATATATCTGTATGTGTAGTTGAATTATTTAGCGACAGTCTTTTTTCCAGATTTGACAAGGTTCTGTAAAATGTCTGATTCATATGAATAAAGACACAAATCAGCAAGTAAAGGTGCACAGTTTGTGCCCATTGGTATACCGATTGTTTGTTGAAAGATAATATTGCAAAACACAACAAATATGTTGTCTATCAAAAACTCTAACATTTTGTTGATGGTATCTTCAGTATATTTTTGTTTGCAGTCTGTATGGTGTTTTACAAAATAACCAGAATCCCTGTTGAGCACTAGATATTTATATCTTGGTTTACCGTTTTTGTAAGAAAATGAAAAGTGAATGATTTGTTTTAGACGTTCTTTCAATTTAGCATGAGGAATAGTGGTGTAAAGGGTAGAAAAATCTAAAGTTTTTATACTTTTTACCGAAGATAGAGTATTAGAGACAAAATGGTCAAGTAGTTCTTTAGAATTTTTCAGAATCCACATTTGGTTGATGCCAGATGTAGAATAGACTCTATCTGAATAAGTCTGAAGGCCATCTTTGACGACTGTCAAAATTTGTGTTAGAATTACTGATAATGATTTAGTAGTACATTTAGAGGAACCTGCAATATATCTTTCCTTGTACGGATTTTTGTGAAGTTTTGGAATCCAATACAAGTAAGGCAGGTCAAGTTCTTCCTGTTTTAAATTGATACCAAAAGACTCAAGGACTCCCCTATGATTGGAAAGAACTTCATCTTTTGTAAAATTAGTTTTTGTATAAGTAGGATTATCTGATATACTATCTAAATCAAGCTCCTTAATAAGACATTCAACATAGAATTTCTTACAAACGAAAATAATGTTATTAAAAGCTTTATCAGCAGGGACAACAACATACCTGTTATGTATGTCAGTAAGGACCGCAGAAACCTCAGGGTCCCTGAGCACTAAAGAAGGTTTAGTACCCATAGACCCATTACGTTTTGCAATCCTTGACTTGACAAAATTTCTAATTGTCCTTATCAAGTCGGATAAAGTATCAAGCTCTACGTCTTCTAATTTAGCCCAACCTCTAGCATACTCTTCAACAGAATCCACAATAATTTTGAAATTCTGTCCCCGAGTAAAAGGTTGAGCCTCCCTTTATTTAGGGCCTTTTGAAAGAAAACATCTTCATTTAGTATTCTCAATAATATTGAGATCACCTGTTACTACATGCCCAGCTGGTTTATAGATATATGGGTCGCTGAGCAAGAGCAGGTAGGTGGATTAAAGTTATGAAAGTTTAGGCACTGCAAAGTATGTTTATAGTTGAAAATTTTGGATCCAATGGGTTTATTGCAAGAGTAGGAAATTAGAGGTGGCGAGTAATATTTGAAATAAGTAGGGACTTTAGATTGTACTACGTTGTTAAGTAGTACATTAGAGATATTAATAGCATCTATGCCTTTGTTTGCATAATGTAATTTAAGAAATTGGCGACGGTTGTCGTCCTGTATATTGTGTTCCTGAGCGGGTTTAAATAACCTTTTAAATGCAATATCCATGATGATAGCGTTAAGTTTAAACCCTGGTGAATTGTTGAACAAAAAAAGCCACCGCCTACAGGTAAGAGCAACAAGACTTAAGTAAAGCACTACAACTATTACTTGAATGCTGATGGCCACAGTGAATCACTAAATATCATTTTTAACATTTTTGATACGATGTTGTCAGGGGTCACATCTCTGTCCTTCCTCACTCTGGGTGTATGCACTAAACTAAAAGTCTGTCTTGCAGTAATAATAAGGTGGGCTAAATACAAGACCATTGTCACAACTGCAAATGCGCTGTCATGCAGCTGGAAGAAGTCAGGAACACAGATAGAAAAGGGTCCAAAATCTTAATTTTGTTTCTAAAGAAATTCTTGAACACTTAACTTAGTAATAATAAGGTGGGCTAAATACAAGACCATTGTCACAACTAAAAATGCGCTGTCATGCAGCTGTTCAGCAAAAGAATTTAAGACTTAGCAGTGCAAGTGGCAAATACTTGTTAATGGAAGAAGTCAGGAACACAGATAGAAAAGGGTCTCAAAAGAAAGAGCACAGAAACAACTCTTGATCCACTTCGCAAATAATTACTGAATTTGAACTTCACCTGTATGTGTATTTAATTTTCAAGTGAAGCAACATCATTTTCAGTACTTCAGGAAGCCTAAAAATAGAGCATCAAAATAAGTACTAAGTACTTAGAAATTTGAACATAAAAATGATGTAAAGCATCAAAACTAACTGTCCTCTTGGTTCACTGTTAGGAGACATGTATAAATTATACATTATTTATTTTACATTCTTTACCACTATTTTTGGTGCTCTTTGATGTTACTGATTTCTTCTTACTGCGTGTTTTCACATTGGTTTACCTACTATATGCGCCTGTATTTTCTTTTCTTTGGTTTGATATAAACTTAAAAATATAAAGTTGTCAATTTTTAATGTCATAATTATTGCTTACAAATATTGTTTATAGTAACAATGTGTATCTAAAATGAAACGAAGAATATGATAAATGAATTCAATATGTAAATCCTCATTACTCGTTGAGGTTTTTAACAGTCCCGGATGGCTGATTTTTTAAGGTGCTATTTTTTAAACTCAAGGTGTCTAATAACACTTACAGACTGTTGTTTGGTTATCTCTTCAACCTTGGAGCACTGTTCATCTGTCAACTGCACGTGCCTTTTCAAGTAGTCATCACATGCAAAGTTTAAATCATCCGTACTTACATCTGGGACGACATCCTTGACTTCACTTCTATATTCCCGCTTTGCCTTTTTGGTGTTACTTTCTCTATATGTTGCGTCGTTCCTCTTTTTCTTTCTCATTTGGACATCAGGATTTCTTTTTGATGTTGCATTTTTAAATAGATCTTTTGCCCTGTCTATAGAATGATGTTAAAACAGATCCTGACCGTTGTCCAGTTGTTCTTAACCATACATTTGGTGACCAATTTTTTACGAAGTGCACCACCTTAACACCTTCCATGCCAAGAACCACGATTGCACCTGTAATACATTTTTCCACAATCAAACTTTGCCCGTATTGACATCCAGCTTTTTGCAATATTGGTTGTGAAGTTTCCTAGAAGTCTGGAACTTTTAATCGCTACTTTGTTTAACAAGAAACTGATGTCTGCTATTAGATCTTGTTGTAATGCAACTTCCCCGGAATATGCAATCCTACTTTCCTCCAAATTCCTCTCATCGGACCCTTCAAGGCAAAACTTAGCTGATTATTGAGTAACGAGATAAATTGTCTTCAGCAGCTGCTTCCTCTCCCTCATTTGGTGTTCCCACATTTGCACTGCTGGTACAGTTACAAAAACTACTGCACTTTGATTGGTCTCCCTGGATGTGGTGTACTGAGTTTCTTATGTAAAGCTTTCCTTAGCTGGATTTGGATTTATAACATTATAACACATGTATGTACGGGTGGTTCTTCTTGACGGATTTGGGCTCTGGTACATATATAACACATCTTGTTCTTTACACCAATATGCAGGACTTTTCCAGTTACAGCAACAACTATTACACACACACCTCCGAGTGCATTGTATGCTTATGGCTAAGTTTTGACCAACCGCCATCACACACAATTGTAGTTGCTGGTACACCATCATGAAGTCTCCTCTATCAATTGCAAGGCGCCTTTCTTCCAATCCTGCAGCTAGCATATCCTCTTCAAAACAGCTATTTCACAGACTACGAATTCTATGCTCAAAAAAAGAGAATTTTGACTGGGACATACCAGGTACATTAAATGTTGTAAATGTTTCATTCATAGAAGAAGCACCACCTCCATTAACCATCGTTCCCCAGACTGCACGAAAATTTACATCCTATGTTCCATCTTTCAGATCAATGTTTGGACTTGTTTTCACTGAAAACGCTTACCACAACAGAAGGATTCAAACTCACTTGCAAGTCCTGATTTGTTTTTCTCAGACTCCAACTTAACAGGGGTGTTTTCAAACTGTTGCTTCTAGCTAACACAAAGTGTGCAACATGTTGCGTAACATCAGAGATATACTGTTGCAAAAGTGTCAAAATAAATAACGTATAACCCTCAAATATAATAGGTTGTGACTGGATCGATATTTAATGCTGTCACCTGCAGGATTTAAAATACTTCTCAAAATGAATGTTTTCCTTTACTGGCAAATTGTCCTAATTTTTCAACTTAGTACAGACAAGTCCATTCACAATACAAATATACTGTCTTATTCTGTATGGTTTTGGAGCTCTCTTCCTACATTTCAAAATCAATGTGTGAAGACGGTTATCAATACTCTTTTTGAATTGAAGATAACCTTGTTTTGCTACAAAGCTGTGCCTCCCTCTTGGTCCATTGAACTTGCGCCTACGAATATTTCTTTTCTGGCCAATGTGTTTATAAATAAATATATATATATATATATATATATATATATATATATATGTGTGTGTGTGTGTGTGTGTATTCATAAACATTTATTAATTTATGTAACTGTATTCATGTATATATGTATTTTAGTAAGCTCAAACTGTCTGTGAAATTGACTTAAAATCACTATGGATTAATCCCCTATCTCACAAAATGGAATTAAACTTTCCTTGTTCTTTAAATTCAACAAAATCATTCATTCTTCCATGTTATGCTATCCGCGGGGCCCCTTACATTTTGTACTTTCTTTTGTTTCATGGTTGGGCGATGCCAAAGGGGGAGCACAAAATTAAAAAATATTTTACACGAAGATGCAACCTATTTTAAATATTGCGTATAATTATGGTAATAGTAAACATGGTTTTACTTTTGAAATACATTTTTTATCAATTTATTTCATTAATACATAGGAAAAAGATAATGTAAACATTCCTTCGCAACCTGCAACAAGAAATTTGTATATCAATATTCTTATCATGGAATGCAATCGGAAATAACGTATCTACATAAAATCAACGTCCTTATATATATGTAATGAAAATGAAGTAAGCATATTCAAATCAATGGCATAATAATATTCGCTAAAGGAATATTTGAAATAAAAGAAAATTACCTTGAAATTTACAAATAAAATACTGCTATTTAATTTGATCTCATGACTACGATCAACCGGAAGTGTCCCAACAGCTACTTCCTGAAAAATAACAACATTCACGAATAGTAAACCGCATATTGGGAATTGCATGATTTTTCCGATTAAAATAGTAGCTTGCGTATTTTCTTTCTGACATTAAAACAAGGAAAAAAATATGGTATGGAAAAAATTCCACTAAAAAATTTTCACACGATATTTTCTGTATCGCTATTTGCCTAGTGTATTTATTGCACTTGATATAAACAGGCAAACATGGATTCCACAACGTGATCGTGTTTGGATTTACAATAACACCATTTAGAAAATTTTAAAAAATCTTGTCGCAAATGGTAGTTAAAAGTTACTGGTGTAAGAAATCAAATTAACAGCATTCAATATATTTTTAAAGAAATTTTCACATGTTTTAAGACAAGAAAAGGTGTACAATTTATGAGGTAATCATCGATCTTTCGTTTTTATTTACAAGTTTCCTCTCTCATCATTAGAAATTTGAAAGAAATTGAGAAAAAATTTATTTTCACGTAAACTGGCGTGTTTTTTTTTTTTTTACAATTATTTTCGTATTGCATTTATTTCACATTTTTAGAAAGCAAATGATTTGTAATTTTCAAGTTGAAAAATATGCATTTTAGTTGTACCCGTGAAGGAAAAGGGGGTGGTAAAAATCTCGATTTTCTATTTAATTACAAAAATTATTTTTTGCTAATTCGACTTTTTACTATCTAAATAATTGTGTCTGGTATTGTGAAAAATCCTTGATTTGTGAAAATACATCATGGGTCCAAGATGGCCACTGTCAAATGGAAACACCTTAAAAGCAGAGCTACAGAGAAATCGTTTTCTGGCCGGTATGGTTCGGCGTGTCAAGTCGTCCCTCAAGATGAAGTAAGGTGGAAGTGGTATGTTTGGTCTTTCAACCGTAATCAACAAGTTCCTAAGTAACCAGAATTCCGTCCTTCACCATCAAGAATGCACTTTCTAACCCGGGCTCCACACGGGGACGAAATGTTTTTGGACGAGCTGATCCATTCTCTAAACGCCCTTGAGGGCGTAACTACAACTGCGTTCTTTAATTCTTAAAAAAATGTGGAGGACATCAACATGACCTTAAAGAATAAGGAGTTTGTTTTTGATGAAAAGCTTAAATCTCCTCATCTGTTATGAATAATTTTAATCTGATGGTTTCTATGGAGTGTTAATGGTCCTGGCGAGTTTAATTCTGGTTAGTTTTATTGCATAATGGACATTAAAAATGTTGTGACAGCATCATGTTATCTTCGTAGGTAAAAATTGCAGGGTTCAGAATAAACTTAGCATTGCATTTATAGGTACTTGTTGACGTTGTCCGGTTGACTTGCGCATCTCAGCCATTCAAGAATAATTAATACATTTTTAAAATTAAATGGTCGCCGCTGACACAATTGTTCAAAACTCAATGTTATAGAAAATAAATATGAAAAATATTGAATATAGTTGCTATTTCGTCAATGAGATGTAACTTTGCACATGAACTAATACTAGTTAGCTCACCTGAGCTGAAAGCCAAGATGAGCTATTGCGCGATGGTTCACCGTCCGTCGTCTGTCGTGCGTCGTCCATTAACTTTTTACATTTAAATCTTCTCCTCCAAAACCACTGGGCCAAATTTAATAAAACTTGGTAATCATCATGCCTGGGTGAAGCTCTTTCAGATTTGTACAAATGAAGGAATTATGTCCCCTTGGGGCCCCATAAAGGGGGAAAGTGAAAAACTTTGAAAATCTCTGAATCTACAAGAGTTATTTTATTTGTAACATCCTTAGGTCATCTATTTTTAGATTTGCACAAATGGTAGCCATGGGGCTCAAAATGGGGAAATTGTAAGGCACTGAGTGGGGAAATTGCTAAAAATTATATATTTGTCACTGTATCTTGAAAACTATTAACTTTTTGTATAGGCATGTATATAAGAATGTTGTAGATAATGACATGACGATCATTTTTATATATGGATCAAGGTCATATGTTGAAAGGTCGAGGTCACAGCTGCAAAAGAAGACCTAAATTGCTAATTATCTTGAAAACTATTAACTTTTTGTATAGGCATGTATATTAGAATATTGTGGATATTGCAACAATGTTCATTTTGATATATGATTCAAGGTCATATATTTGAAAGGTCAAGGTCACAGCTGCAAAACAAAAGACTGAAATTGCTTATTATCTTAAAAACTATTAACATTTTCTATAGGCATGTATATTAGAATATTGTAGGATTGCAACAACGATCATGATGATATCTGGATCAAGGTTATATGTTGAAAGGTCAAAGTCACAGCTGCAAAAGAAGACTTAAATTGCTAATTATCTTGAAAACTATTAACTTTTTGTAAAGGCATGTAAATTAAAATATTGTACGTATTGCGACAACGATAAGTTTGATACATGGTGCAAGGTAACATGTTGAAAGGTCAAAGTCACAGCTGCAAAAAAAGACTTAGATTGCTAATTATCTTGAAAACTAGTAACATTTTGTATATGCATGTATATAAGAATATTGTAGGTATTGACATGATGATCATTTTGATATATGGTTCAAGGTCATATGTTTAAAGGTCAAGGTCAAAAAAGACTTAGATTGGTAATTATCTTGAAAACTAATAACTTTTTGTATAGGCATGTATATTAGAATATTGTAGGTATTGCGACAATGATCATTATCATATATGGTACAAGATCATATGTTGAAAGGTCAAGGTCACAGCTGCAATAAAAGACTGAAATTGCTAATTATCTAAAAAAAAAAACTAATAACTTTTTGTATAGGCATGCATATTAAAATATTGTGGGTATTGCGACAATGATCATTTTGATATATGGTTCAAGGTCATTTGTTGAAAGGTCAAGGTCAGCTGCAAAAGAAGACTTAAATTACTAATCTTGAAAACTAATAACTTTGTATAGGCATGTATATAAGAATATTGTAAGTATTACGACAACGATCATTTTGATATATGGTTCAAGGCTATATTTCCAAAGGTCAAGGTTATATCAACATAGGAATACTAAGATTATTAATTATCTTAAGAGCTTTTAATTTCACGGATAGGCATGTATATTAGAATATTATAGGTATTGACATGACAATCATATATGGTTCAAGATCATATATGTTGAAAGGTCAAGGGCATAGCTGCATTAGTATACTGAAATTGATTAATGATTTGGAAATTATTCATTGCACTACAGTTACTTCATGCATATAATATAAGCTACTTATGAATGAAATGTGAGTGGATATATTTCTGATTAGGTTTTTGGGAGTTCTTAACTTGAGAAAACTTTTAAAGTTCCTGTACGTTATATATTGTCTACTGCACTTTGCAAACAATATTGGACATGTCTTCAGGTGAGTGTTAAGGTCCATGGGTCTTGTTTTTCAAGTAGTCTCCTCAGAAAACTACTAAAATGCATTTTTTTCGATGTCGCTTTTCTGTATTCACAATACCACAGCTATGCCGTTAAGGCAAAAAAATCAAATAGAACTTTTTTTGTGTTTATCATATAATTTTAATGTTGTACTTTTCTGAAAATGATATGACAGTCATGTTGACGATCGCATTTTTATTTAAAATTGAGAAATCGAATGTCTCCTGTTCGTCTTTAACATACGTAACGAATTTTCAGGCGACTGCAATATTAACGGAATGTGATTGCATAATCATATTAGTTTATTTTTTTTTTGACATTTTATGTATTATTATAGTATTTTAGGATAGTAGCACTTGTATGATTAAATGTTTCTGTTGTATATCTCGTCTGATCCAAGAAAACATTTGTCGTCACTAAGATCTTAACCTACATAACGGACTTATTTGAATGTCCACATCTGGCACATTAAAATTTAAATGGTATTTGTATTATATATGTATTATATATTTAAATCCACTCCATATACATGAACATAAATCATCATTTCTAGTATTCTATCAGTACACAACTTAGTGTGTTTGATAGTTATTGTGTACTAAACACAGTATCTATAAGATATCAGAAAAAGACAAGAATTTAACCTCCGTAAACTCTTACATCCGTAACAACATCTTTATTACTTCCCTTACAAACATCGGAACATTTTAGCAACAGGTTCAATTTGTATGTCACCGCCGGAAGTTCAAATCTAGCAGACGAACGTTGATAAACATACCCTAAAACGCTTGAAAATTTTATTTTCACGACTGAAGGTGAGTTATTTATTCGTTTTTTAGTTGAATATTATATCATGCATTAAGTGACAAAATTTATATGTAGTAATTATTTATAATTGTAAAATATATATGCAAAAAATACAAGAGGTAATTTTATTTCATGGCCTATGCGGTGAAAGATGAAAAATATCCGTGGTTTAATTGAACCATTCTGTTACGGTTGTGAATCAATTTTCATTGACAAGAATTTTGATATTAAGAATATTATGATGTGACTTATCATCTTTTTCAATATCATTTTAACTATTGTGATATTTCCCAAAAACGGTGTCTTTTAATACCGACAGGTTTGTTGGGTATTGTTTGTAGCACTGTTACGGAGGTTAAATTTGATTGAAAATGAAAAAGAAATTAGATTGTATACAGTTAATTTTGTTAGAGAACAATTATTTCTATTGTAATATATCTGTTTATCCAACATTATAATTTAGCATTTCTATGGTGATTTAGTTAGAATTGTAGCCAGGAACGACAACGAACGTTATGTATGTTAAATGGATTGTTACGGATGTTAATTATAACACATTTATTTATTTGTGTAAAATGTATTAAATTTTGATTTTAACTGATTGAGATTTTAATTAAAAACGTTGCCCTATATGATTATCATTCAGTCTGTCTGCCCGTCCGTTACTATATCTTTTAATAAGTACCAACATTTACCCATGCATATCTAATATCCGGCAATACATTTTGCTTTTCAGGTTGCCTATGACTAACGCAGAAAGACAGCGCCGTTGGCGGGAAAAACAGACAGAGAAAATGCAAACAAATATTTAGAAAAACAAGCAAAAAGAAAGCGAGAAACATATGTTCCTAGTAGTATGCTCAATCCAGCAAATCTCAAGAAGAGACGTGAAGAAATTCTCAAAAGAGTGAAGAAATATAACAATAAAAAGAATGCGAAACCCACAATACAAGATCAAAGTGACATTAACAACAACAACATTAAAAATGCCCCTACTGAAATAATGGTTGTCAAATTACCAGGAATAGAACAGAAAAACCTGAATAGGACAAAAGGAATACGTAAAAGATATAGAAGATCATTAAGGAAAGCGTACAGGACCAACGATGAACTGAGGCTGAAAAATCTTAATCTGGTTCGAGCAAATAAACGCCTTCAGAAAAGAATAAAAAAAAAAAAATAATAAGGAAACAACAGAAAAGAGAAACCGAAAGTTCTGACACAGAAATAGAGTGACATTTCTATGACGCTTAGGTCCAAAACGAAAAAGGAAATGAAAAATCATGGTTTGAGTAAAACTATCCTGAAAAACAATAAAGTGCGTCGATAATTGTTAGAAGTGAGACGTAAATTTTTGCTTTCAAACACAATTTTGAGTAAGATAAAGGAGTCAATAAAAGAAGGTAAAAAGTTTGACAACCATGTCATAGAAAGGTTTGTTGAGGATGTACAGGTGTGGATCAAGGCTAGCTAAGTCAGTTGGTGTAAGCAAGCAAAAAGTTGCAAAACTGAATGTAAGAAGAAGAAATTCAGCTAAACAAATGATACTAAGAAGAAAGGTTGTAACTTTTCTGGAAAGGGAGGATAATAGCTCAATTTTACCTGGGAAAAGAGATACCAAAACTGTATAGAGAAAGATTCAGCAGAAACATATTCTTTCTGATTACATGCAGAATTTATACCAAAAATTCATGCTAGAAAATCCTACACAAAAGATTTCAAAATCCTTGTTCTACTTATTGACCATCGCATATTATACTAGCGAACTTTGTCAGCAGAAAAACTTGTCTCTATTCTCGCCACCAGAATATGTCATTGAAAATGCGCGCCCTTATAAACATCAGAATTCAGTGCCCCAAAAATACAGACCACTGTATCAAGCAATTTGAAACAAACGAATCTATAACATCAAAGATCAGAGATGTTGATGTTATCACCTTCAAACAGTGGAAAAAAGTACAGGATGGCAACAAGTTTAGGCACAAAGAAGTGGAGGAACAACTACCAAAGGATGACTATCGCCTTATTTGATAAGGATGTAACAGAATTTCGTAGTAGCATCAATATAAAGAACTAAGAAAACTTACGGAAACTCTACCAGCAAATGAATTGAACTTGTAGTATGGATGGATTTTGCAGAAAATTTTCAGTGCGTTTCCGTAGAAAAGGTCCAATCAGCATATTGGAATGCCCCCGCCGTATCCCTACGTAGACACAATGTCCATTAAATTTCCCTTTGGAATGGAGAAATCAATTCAGATCTATGTCGCTATTTCTGATGTCCTATCGCACAACGCCAACTCTGTTTATGTAATCCTCCGTAAGCTACTTCCAAAACTAAAGGAAGAATGTCCAAATCTCAAAACAGTACACCATCTCGCCAACCAGTCAGTATAGAAATAAAACCATCTTTCAATTTATATCGCAGCATTTTGATGAATTTCGGGTAAATGCCCATTGGAATTACCTAGAGAGTGGTCATGGGAAAGACCCGTATGACGGGCTGGGGCAAGTGTGAAGCGATCAGCAGGAGACGCAGTTATACAAGGAAAATTTTCTATTCAAAACGGCGATGATTTCTTCGCTTGTTCTAGCCAATCGCCCTTCTGTACGATCAGTTTCAGGTACTTTCAAAATACAGTGTATCCGCAGCAAACAACCAAGAGCTATTTACGCGCCAATTGTCATGCTACTGTCCTGAGTGTATAGTTGACATTGCATCGTCTAGTTGTGATGGCCATGTTCGTCAAAGTCTGTTAAAAGTCACAGTGAATAGGCCAGAACAAACGGTGCAAACTCCCAATTAAGCTATTGAAACCATAGAAAGTGAAGACCAACAAGCTGCTTTACTAGTACAAGAAGGTGATTGGGTGGTTGGTATATATATTGCAGACTGGTACATAGGAAAGGTCATCGAAATAGATAATGAAGACGATGAAGTTCATATTGACTTTTTGGAGCAGGCCGGCAAATTAGGAAATGCATTTAAGTGGCCAAGACAAGAGGACGATATTTGGTTACCACAGGGAAATGTTATTTACCGCCTCGTAGATGAACCTGCACCCGTTGGGGAAACAGAAAGAACATTAAGAATTATAGAGAAGGAACTTCAAAACGTGTTGGCAGCCTTTGAAAAATCTAATAAATAATTCTGTTCACCAACATTTTGAGTTTTAACTTCCGTGAAAAATCTAATCAATAATTTTGTTCACCAACGGTTTGAGTTTTTAACTTCCGTAACACTGAATGATTGTGAAATATGTTTGATTTGTTCGAAAAATGGTTTCATAAATGAGTATTAATAGTTCGGTTAAATACTTGTTTATTTGTTTACAATGATATTGTAGAAAATCAGAAGTATTTAAAACAATACAAAGTTTCTGAACATCCATACCAAAACCCCTAATATCGATTTCCAATGTACTAAAGCTTGGTTCTTGATTTAGGGTATTTCTTTGTAAGCTTTTATGACTTATAGATACCTTGTTGTTAAATGATTATAGGATTTGCTTTTAATAAGCAATATTTACCTCACAAGAATAGGTGGAATTTAAAGGTAAGTTATTTTTACGATCAGTATAAAATTACACTGGATTTAAAATGCATTAATGGAAAAGTACAACTTAACGATAGTAGAATGGTTTGAAAAATTATTTTGATATATTTTTTATCTGATTATTTGTATATTAAACTGCAGGTGTTTAGTAGCTTACCGTCGTGTCATTACTAAATGGAGTACTGGCAACTTTTAACATCCGTAACACTGGTGTTTGGGGACCATATGCAAAAGTGCAATCATTTTAGCATGCCGTATTTCTGGTGTGTAAAAAGGTGTATTTTTGTTACTAAAACCCTTAAGATTATGATCAAATTAAAACCAAGTGATATCATGTTCGTATATTTTTGGCATAGTTGAGGATTATAAGTGTTATATTTATTCTAGAATGACTGATCTAAGCATTTATCTCGAAATTTTTACAAAAACGTATAAAAAATATTCAAATTCGATGATTAACTGACAGAGTAAACCTTCCACGAATGAAACATGCAAATTTGTTTGAATTCAACAACAAAACTGAAAAAAAGTTAACAACATTTGTTGCTCGATCGGGTCATATCCGGTTGACTTGCGCAATGATTAAGGTGGCTCATCCGGTTGACTTGCGCAATGATTAAGGTGGCTCTAGTTTGCCCAAACAACCTGAGGCTGGATTTATTCAATCATTTTAAAAAAAATAAATTTACACATAACTTTTGAATATTTTTTGTCGCAGAATTAAGGATAATTTAATAAAAACAACGATAACAGTAACAACAACAACAATAACAAAATTATTGTTCCATTTTTTGCTTTGTATCTCTTCTAAATTTTTATGGTTTTTAGCTCACCTGAGCCGAAGGCTCAAGTGAGCTTTTCTGATCAAAATTTGTCTGTCGTCGTCGTCCGCGGCATAAATTTTTACATTTTCGACTTCTTTTCTGAAACTACAAGGTGGATTTCAATGAAACTTGGTCAGATGCATATATGGGCCAGTGCAATTCAGATTTGTTCATGACGTTGTCCTAGCTCCCAAAACTAGGTCAAAGTGATCTATGGTTCCAAAAAACTTAAAAAATCTTCTTCTCCGAAAGCGAAGATGGTAGAAAAAATCTGATGTGATATTTGGCTTCTCTAGGGTCTTAAGCTTATAAATTGTTCATTTCGTGAAATTTGGTAAAAAATTAGGTTACGCGTTTTTGCGTTTAATTTTAAAAATTTCGTAAAATAGCTTCAAATTGTTATAACTTGACTATATGAATAGATATTGACATGGGATTTTCAGTTTTGACTTTTTCTTGAAATAACCTTCAAATGGGGTCAAGGTCAAAGTTCAAGGTCATGACCTAGTTTGTAATTTGTGCAGTTTTAGGCTATTTTCTTCAAAATTTTAAGAGATATATAATATCAAAACAATGTTAAAATGTTCAGCATGACAAAATGTAAAAAGGTACAGTTTCATAACTGTATGATAATACATGTAGGAGTTGTTGCCCCTGAAATGTTATTTTTCTGCCAATGAAAACTAAAATTGTGCATTAGCTTGAAAACTATAAACTTTTTGTATAGACATGTATTCTAGAATATTGTATGTATTGACATGACGAACATTTTGATATATGGCTCAAGGTCATACGTTCAAAGGTCAAGGTCAAAGGTGCATAAAAAGACTGAAATTGTTAATTATCTTGGAAACTATTAACTTTTTGTATTGGCATGTATATTAGAATATTGTAGGAATTGATATGGTAATCATT
Organism: Tegillarca granosa; assembly: GCA_029721355.1. Classification (NCBI taxonomy): domain Eukaryota; kingdom Metazoa; phylum Mollusca; class Bivalvia; order Arcoida; family Arcidae; genus Tegillarca; species Tegillarca granosa. The sequence continues at coordinate 31,884,155 of CM056602.1, read as the reverse complement.
CTGATATGAGATTCAAGGTCTTACATTTAAAGGTCAAGGTCATAGATGCATAAGAAGACTCAAATTGTTAATTATCTTGAAAACCATTAACTTTTTGCATAGGCATATATATTAGAATATTGTAGGTATTGATATGATGATCATTTTGATATGTGACTCAAGGTCATATGTTCAGAGGTCAAGGTCATGGGTGCATAAAAAACTGATATTGTTTATTATCTTGGAAACTTTTCACATTTTGTATTTTCATGTATATTACAATATTGTAAGAATTAATATGGCGATTATTCTGATTTAAGATTCAAGGTCTAACGTTTTAAGGTCAAGGTCATAGATGCATAAAAAGACTCAAATTGTTAATTGTCTTGAAAACTATTAACTTTTTTATAGGCATGTATATTAGAATATTTTAAGTATTTTTGCAAATGATTTTGGATATATACTCAGGTTGGCCATATCCTCAGGTGAGCGTTAAGGCCCATGGGCCTCTTGTTTTTTTTTGTTTTTGTTTTGTTTTTTTTTTTTAGAGGTCAAGTTTAGCTTATTCCTCTCTGCTGCAATTTGGGCAAATAAATTCTTCATTATCTGCCGCAGAATTTTAGATGCACCCATTTGTCACACCTTGTCCATTGACCCCAGTTTACAAATTTTAAGCTTAGATCAAGTTGTCTGATTGCCATTTCCCCACATACAACACGGACTTCATCATCAACTTCATCCACAGTATTTAAAATTTCACTGACAGTTTATTTCCTTTTCACTTGATTTTTTCCTCTTTTTGGAGCAAGCATGAGGTCGCTTTCCTCTCCTACTTTTCCTGACTTTTTCTTTGAATGAATTTCTTTTACCTGAAATCGTTCTACCTTTGAATTGTCATTACTGGTACTAACTTCTGTACTTTGTGTGCTTTTCATCTGTGACACTTATCTTGCTATGAAAGGGGGAGTAAAAAACATCTTAAATTTTTTGCTTCTTTTTTTTTCTTTCTGTTCAATTTTCTGTTTCTTTTTTTTTTTTTTGATTTAAAATGTCCTCTGTGATAGCTGCTCCATATGGTGGTACAAATGTCTTTCTTTCCTTTTTTCTTGCTGGTATTTTGTTCCTTTAATCTGTTGAATTCTTCTGATTTCTGTTTGAATAAGTTCTTCACATTTCTGTGTGCTATCCTTTCTTTTCTAGATGTACATTTCTCCTCTTGTCTTTTTTCAATTTGAGGTTGGGAAACTGATGGTTCAGATGAACAAAATGGAAATATCCCTGTCTTTCGAAACCCTGACATATGTTAATGTGAGCTTAAAATAAAAGACACGACAGATTCTCTTCAGATGTTCTGCTTTATATTTGGACTTATACCTGAATTATGACACCCATGAAAGGTTACATCTGAAGCTATACGACAAACGTGATGACTTCAATTTTTCTATTGTCAACTTTCCGTTTCTTTGCAGTGATATCCCTGCTTCTCCTGCGTATGGTGTATATGTTTCACAGTTAATACGGTACAGTAAAGCTTGTTCCTACTATGGGAACTTTCTGCAACAAAGCAAATTACTTACAATTAAATTGTTGACACAAGGATATTGCAAGCCTGCGCTAATTAGGGCCCTTAAAAAGTTTAATGGCCGTCATCAAAATATTGTTTAAAAGTATGTAGTCACTGTATCCCAACTTATACTGGATATATTTGACTTACAATGGTTCTTTGTTCCTTTCAATCTCAAAATTGACTTGCACGTGATAGGTGTAGCTAGCTAGACAGGAGGTGCTTACCCTTCCGGAGCACCCGGCCTGACGTCCTTCATGGACGTTCACGTGTATAACATATTTTGCCAGTTTGCAAAGTTTTTACTTTGTTTTTGGGATTGTGATATGAACATGGACTAATATGTTTGTTTTATTTTTATTATTACAGTCATGGAACTTTTGTATGCAGTACCGGTGAAGTGTGGCAGTTCTTCCTTTAATATTAAGCTATTGGGATGTGCATGCAAATATTTATGAACCTCTGTATTAAGGGATGTGTAGAATGCCCATCATAAATGAAGTATGCATGGTTTGACAGTTACATAATGGAGAAAATAGTTCTTGAAAAAATGTAAAAACAGAAAAGAATTGGACCATCCAGTTTCAGATGTCCTATACTCTGACCCTGGCAATCCATTGGACTTCATTTCCTGTGTCAGTCTTTCTCTCTTATAAATAATAAAAGGTGGCATGGTTTCCTAAAGAGCACTGACTGCAGCAATAACAGTAGGTGAATGACCTGCTGTTACACAAAAAGGTTTGCTTCCTTTACTAGCAAGAATCTTTGGTGGGTTGTGTTCTAGAGAGATTCCTGTTTCATCTACATTCCAAATACTTGGAGCACTGTTCATTAACTTGTGTTTTCTAGGATTTCTTTCAGTTCATTAAAATAATGATCTAAAACATTAGGTGTTACTGCTTCATCTCTTGCTCTCTCTCCTGTTAGGGTACTGCATGTTCCCTTCAGGGAAACGATTCAGAAAACCATAAAACCAATGCTTTGTGAGTGATACATCTTTGCCTATTGTCTGACACATGTTTGCAGCCATATCAATAACTTGCCATCGTGCAAACCCATAACCACAGTGAGCCATTTTTAGACAATAACTAGCAAGTTGTTCCTCTTGCTGCATTGTAGATAATTTTTGACCACCCCACTTGACCTCTCTTCCTTTTGGATGAGATAGTCTGTATCTCAGTGTAGATTCTGCAATTTCCAACCTTTCGTATTTTAAAATTCTTGAGCTTGACGTCTTCATAAGCTGCCTTTATTCTTTTATCTGAACTCTGCTTTTTTTGAATTCATTTTGCTGGCTGAAAATAGGAAAATTTTTTAGCTCACCTGAGCTGAAAGCTCAGATGAGCTATTGCGATGGTTCACCGTCCGTCGTCTGTCGTGCGTCGTGCGTTAACAATTTACATTTTAATCAACTCCTCTAAAACTAGCAACCCAAATTTGATGAAACTTGGTGATGATGATGTCTGGGTGAAGGCCTTTCAGATTTGCACATATGAAGGAGTTATGTCCCCTTGGGGCCCCATAAGGGGGGAAATGGTGAAAAACTTTAAAAATCTTCTCCTCTGAATGTACAAGTGATATACCTTAGTTATTTCACTTATAACATTCTTAGGTCATCTAGTTTTAGATTTGCACAAATGGAAGCGATGGGGCTCAAAATGGGGAAATGGCAAGGAACTTAGTGGGAAAATTGCTAAAAATTATTTATTTTGTCACTATATCTTGAAAACTATTAACTTTTTGTATAGGCATTTATATTAGAATATTGTAGGTATTGCGACAACAATCATTTTGATATATGGTTCAAGGTCATATGTTCAAAGGTCAAGGTCACAGCTGCAAAAATAGACTTAAATCGCTAATTATCTTGAAAACTATTAACTTTTTGTATAGGCATGTATATCAGAATATTGTAGATATTTGGACAACAATCATTTTGATATATGGTTCAAGGTCATATGTTGAAAGGTCAAGGTCACAGCTGCAAAAGAAAAGTTAAATTGCTAATTATCTTGAAAACTATTAACTTTTTGTATAGGCATGTATATTAGAATATTGTAGGTATTGACATGACACTCATTTTGATATATGGTTCAAGGTCATATGTTGAAAGGTCAAGGTCACAGTTGCAAAAGAAAAGTTAAATTGCTAATTATCTTGAAACTATAAACTTTTTGTATAGGCATGTATATTAGAATATTGTAGGTATTGCGACAACAATCATTTTGATATATAGTTCAAGTTCATTTGTTGAAAGGTCAAGGTCACAGCTGCAAAAGAAGACTTAAATTGCTAATTATCTTGAAAACTATTAACTTTTTGTATAGGCGTGTATATTAGAATATTGTAGGTATTGACATGATGATCATTTTGATATATGGTTAAAGGTCATATGTTGAAAGGTCAAGTTCACAACTGCAAAAGAAGACTTAAATTGCTAATTATCTTGAAAACTATTAACTTTTTGTATGGGCATGTATTTTAGAATATTGTAGGTATTGACATGACGATGATTTTAATATATAGTTCAAGGTCATATGTCAAAAGATCAAGGTCACAACTGCAAAAGAAGACAAATTGCTAATTATCTTGTAAACTATTAACTTTTTGTATAGGCATGCATATTGGAATATTGTAGATATTGACGTGGCAATCATTTTGATATATGATTCAAGGTCATATGTTGAAAGGTCAAGGTGACAGCTGCAAAAGAAGACTACAGTCACTTTATGCATATTAGCTGCTTATTAATGAAATGTGACTGAATATTTCTGATTAATTTTTTTGGGAGTTCTTGATTTCTTTAAATTTTCTGTACTTGATATATTGTCTGTTGCACTTTGTAAACAATTTTGGAGATATTCTCAGGTGAGCGTTAAGGTCCATGGGCCTCTTGTTTGAAAATTTCTTTGAATTGCAGGTTTTAATATTTTCTTTTTTTTAAACAATTTTTAGTTTAATTTTAGTTTTAATAGTGACCTGTTATAGTGCTATCAGTTATGTTACTAGTAGTGTATTAGTAAAATATGCAAGTAAAGAGCCACACTCATTGACTTTATACATGGGCAGGGCCTCATTAAATGTCAACATGTCGTCTGCGTTGATTATGAACGATGAATGAAGAATGTGGATGTTGTCAATGTGTGTTTGCTATAAGTTTACTATTATATAAATTACGATGTTTTAATGAAAAAAAATGTTTGGTAATTTTTTGTTCTATGTTACTTTATGATATTATCGGCGGAACTTTATGATATTGTAGGCGGGGTTTAACATGAACATTAATCAGCAGGATGTAAACATAAACAGTCAAATGGCAAGCATGTGCCAAACCCACATTTGTTGTTTTATGTGATCATACTATTATTATATATGGATTTGAACATGTAACTGTTTTATATATTCTTATTTTGGGAAATCTTACCATACAGAGTGCTTTGAAATTAATCTGATGATGCTGAGTGACGTGCTATGAGTAGAACTTTATATTACTACTGTGGAAGCACGTGAAAATATAACTGCACAATTTAGCTGGACTCGGCTGTACAAATCATGAACGACTTCACCTGTTATACTGGCGCTTTATTTAATTTCAAAATATATTTATCCTTTGGAATATATTCAATTCTGGTTTTCATATCCGAATTTAATAGGTTAAATTATCGTCTTTTCCGACTGACAGCTTCACATTATAGACATATTCGAGTAGAAGTAACGGAAGTGACTAACCCGTAAAGTCCGGCGGCAAACGTCCAAGAGTAGTTAACTCCGATGCGTGTTCCGAATGTCACAGAAATTAGGAAAAAGTACGAGGGTTATGAATAGTAATAACATCGGGAAGATTTGGCAGAAATTTTTAAACTGAAAAAACAATCTGAAAGTGTTGCAAGTTAGAAAAAAAAGACATCTTGTAAGGGTTTCTAAGTGTTTGTTTGCAATATGAATGAAGATCAAGAAATGGCCTTCAATTTGGCAATAAACAGCCATAATTTAGTAATAACTGGGCAAGCTGGTACTGGAAAACATACCTTGTTTAAAAATTGGTTAATCACATGAGAAAATCAATGAAAAAGAGTATAGCTTTTGTATGTTCTACAGGAATAGCGACAAATCAATATGGGGAACTTGAGGCCCAGACTCTACACAAATGGGCAGGACTTGGGGACGGGAGATATTTGAATGAAGAACTTGTACATTAAGTCAAAACAGATGAAAGATTTAGTGTAAACAAAAACAATATCTTAACAGTAGACACATTGATTATAAACGAGGTTTCAGTGATAAGAGAAAAAGTTCTAAATCGGACTCAAATTTTATACAAAAATATAAGAAAATCCACAGATATATTTGGAAATATCCAGGTTATTTTAGTTGGTGACTTTTATCAGCTCCCTGTTGTGTCAAATGAACTGTATGGGGATTATGGGAAACAGAGTTCCTTGGTTTCAGTGATTCTTAAACATAGGATCAACTTATCTATCATCCATAGGCAGGAAAATCCTATTCTAATCAGATGCATCAATGAACTTGAAATTGCTTATTTGTCAGGTGAGAGTGTTGCCTTTCTACGTTCCCTTGACAGACTATTGAGAATGGAGACTCAAGTATACAGCTTTTTGCAAGAAATTTTGATGTGGACATGTTCAATTATAACAAACTGTTGTCAATACCAGGATAAATGAAAATTTATCTGGTTCAAGATGAGGGTTCTCCATATTATTTGAATAAATTCCTGGCACCGAAAAATTTGGAATTGAAAATTGGTTGTCCCATTATGCTGCTGCAAATTTTAAGTAATGTATTGGTTAATGGTCTCTGGTATTGTTACAAAACTGAATGATAATTCTGTAGAAGTGAAATTTACACATGAGCATAAAACTATTACAGTTACAATTTCACCAACAATTTTCTCCATTTTTCATCCTGTTAATAAAACTTATCTTGCCAAAAGAGTGCAATTACCTTTGAAGGTGGCATATGCCATAACAATTCATAAATCACAAGGGATGACGATAGAACATGTGATAAACTGTCAGAACAGTATACAACCGGGGCAACTTGGAGTTGCTATCGGCTGCAGAGTAGTGTCTGTAAATGGCCTTAAATTTTAGGAAAAAAATTGTGCAGGAAACATTCACCCTATGTTTCTAAATATTAAAAAACCATAGCACTTGGAGATGTTTAATATGACTTAACATGTTGCAAAGGAAGCAGTTAGAAGAAAACATGATGATGATGAATTTGATTCTAATAAATTTTATCATAAATTTGATGATGACTCAAGAGTTTTCAGAATCTGAAACTGAAATACTGGAAATTTTTTGAAAATTACCCTGATAAAACCCATGAAGTTATTCCACGCGAGACATCTAATTCGAAAATTGCTCTAAACACAGTGTTGCTTGAATTCTGTAACACCCCATTGGAAAAAGTTATAAATGACTTTAAAAATGCAATTTTGAAAAATTACAAAGTCTTTCATGATTGGTTTCAGATTCAATCATCTATGATAGATGACATACGCCTTATTTGTCTCCCAGAGGGAGAAGTTACGTTTTCTCAGAAACAGAGAAATGATTTTTTTTATTTAATTTCACCAGTATATGAATTCAAGTGACTAAGAACAGGGTGCATTTAATATACTTAAATATAATGGCCAGAATGTCATTGGACCACAATTTAAATTTTTGACTTAATTTTGTTTTACCTTGAAAAAATGTATTTCTTAAATCTGCCAGCACACCTCAATCTTTCTCATCCAGAACCTTTGACGACATTGACTGCACACCAGAAGATGGATTCTGCTGGAAGAGGAAAATTAAGATACATAAGTGGATATGTACTGGCTAAACTTAAGTACAATTTATCAAAAAAAAAAAAAAAAAAATAGAAATTAATTATTTGTAGACAGTAAAATCCGACCCGACTAGATATCAATCTCCGATGGAAATTTTTAACTCTTTGTGTTGTTCATATGATAATTTAACAAAATCTTTAGATCCTGACAGTTTAGAAGAAATAACTCTCGGAAGCAAAATGAACGAGAGAGTCTGACAAATACTACAGATTTAACTTTTACTATTTTAGAAATATGGATAATTTGTGCCGTGAAAAGATCACTCATGAACGTTTAATTGTTATTAGACAGTGTCTCTTCAGTAAGTTCAAGGGAGAACTTCTTGGTGACTCTGAACTTCATGAAAAGTGGTTATATCTTGTCATCAATTCCAGACCAATTATTACAAAATCAGAAGTTGAAGATGAAATTTCAGAAATTCTCTACGAGGCTGCACTGTCATGTGATATTTATAATGAAATGTTCAATTCAGTTATTGAATTGTTTTTAAAGGTTAGTTTCAGTCAATTAAAGCGAGAGTATTTAACATTTGTAAAGAAAAAAAAAGGTATAGCATTGCGGAAAAGTTCACAGAAAGCAGTTAAATCTTAAATATGAAATTTTACACTGAAGATCAATCTGAAAATAAAGAAGTTTCACTTTTGAGGCTCAAAGCTGAATTACCCCAAAACAGTAAATTTTTAGGAGAAAATTCATTCATTAAAAAACTTAATGCTACTTCGCAAACACTTTAAAGTTAACATTACTAGTAAATTGAAAAAAGATGACATAATAAGCGTTCTTGTGAGGACTGGACTGTCTGTTTTAGACACTAATACACAAAAAAACAAACACCTGATGATTCAAGTGTTGTTTCTTATCATGAAGAGCCTCAGCCTGGCGCAAGTGGTATCCAACAGTCTTCCGAGTCGCCTGTATCTGACCCTGTTCCTGCAACTCTCTGCAGATATGAGGAGAAAGTGTAAAAGAAAATCAAGAACATGTTACTAGAAAAGAAAAGGAAAGAAAAAAAGGGAATTTGATGATGCAGATAAAAAATGTGCAATTCGTAATGATGATTATATTGAAGGGGAAGATTGGATTTATTGTGATATTTGCATTCTTTGGTACCACAGAGATTGTGCACAGCTACAAGATGAAAATGAATGGAATAGACTTACAAAAGATGGCCATCAATTTGCCGGCCCTATGTGGATACATATATATATATGTTAGTCATACTTCAATTAAATCTTTATTTATATCCACCATAGAACATTTTATATTGAAATGTTGATTAAAAAAACCCCACAAAATCACACACACATATTATTTACTCTTGCACATTCTTTCCCATAAAAATAAATTTTTACTCATATTCTGTCTCGGATACAGTATTAAGTGCACATTCTCAACACAACCATAATTGCATTAAAGGGAATTACAATTTTTAATACAACAGGAAAATTATTATGATTATGAATGGTTTTTAAATGAATGGGGTTTTACATCTTGGTCATGAAGATTAATTTCACTTCAAATATGATTCACAACAAGTGTTGCACACTAATAGTTTCAATGATAGGTATAATGTGTAAACCCTTATGCTTGATTAAATTTTGTGCATTAATATTTATTTTTAGGAGACTCCATGTAAAAACAGTAGCAGTAAAAATTTAATTTTTTACCTTTTTATACGCCCGTCTATGGCGGGATGTATTATGGTATGGCGCAGTCCGTCCGTCCGTCCTTATGTCCATACGTCGTACACTAACTCAAGAATGCTTTGAGCAATTTTAATGAATCTTTTTGTATCTAAGGCAAAAAGCTCCCTTTCGTTTTTGAGATTTGTATGTTTTCTCGTTGCAGAGTTATTGGCCTTTAATTGTCAAATTTTAGGCATTTGTTTGCATGTTGTACAATAACTCAAACTTCCTTTAACTATTTCAATGGCTCTTTTGTATTATATTTTTATCTATGACAGAAAGTAAACTTCCGTTTTTGAGATTCCTTTTTTTTTGTCACTGCAGAGTTATGGGACTTTAATTGTCATATTTTTCCGCATGTTTTATAATAACTCAAAAATGCGTTGAACAATTTGAATGAAACTTTTGTGTTATATTTGTATCCATGGCAGAAAACACCCTTTCATTTTTTGAGATTCATATATTTTGTTATTGCCGAGTTATGGGACTTTATGATCCTTCCACCTGTCCGTCTGTTTTGTTCATCATCCCCATCCTGTACCAATACTCAACAATCTTTTACCAATCTGTCAGTGCGTCCATCTCTACACCAAAAAGTACAATAACTCGAGCACTTTTTTGCAGTTTATTCGTCATTATATTAAGGAATGTTATGTAAGTATTTTATATATCTATAATATGTTCAACCATATCTTTTCAATGCTTATATGAATCTGTTTTTAAAATAATACAAATAGTGTAGTGGCTACAATTAATGTAATGACAACAAGGAAAATTTGAGGTATCTGTAAGTCTTCAAAATTGTCTACAATTCTCCTTTTCATAATTTATTTTTTTATTATTAATATTAATTTTTTAAACTTTTATCTTATGCTGAAAATTGATTACATCAAGTTTTCCTTGTTAGTTTTTGTAACTGATATCCATTTCTTGCAAATGTCATCTGGCAACTTCAGTGGATTTAAAGCTGCATTACGTTTTCCAAAGAAAAAATTAAAACGGTGCTAATCTAATTAATGATGTTCTTAATGATCTATGTTACATTTGTTTCAACGATATAAGCTCGAATAAATACAGAAATTACAGTATTTACCCAGCGAGATGCAGCATTTGGTATCTAATATTAGAACATGGTTACGTCATCAAAACCCCGGGTCATTCAAAACGGTGAAATACTATAAATTAAACACAGTACTTCGTTGAATTTTTCATTTGTGACTTAGTAACACAATTTCAAATACATCTGGATATTAATGAAGGACAATTAATGTAATTTGTCATGTTTCACCTTCAATTTTAAGTTTTTTCTGTATATCCGTGCGCATGCTCCAAGCTCATAATTACCATCGTAAAACACTGACCAACCGGTCAGAGTATTCCGTTTATTTACAGCTAAAAGAAATGAAATTTTAGAAAATGAATGTCACGGATCGTGGTAAGAAGATATCTATTAATTATAAAATAATAATAAATAATATTAAAGAAAGGGGGAGAGAATAATATACTGTACCGGCGACGGAGCAAAAGTGCTATGTTAAAATAAGACCTAGAGCGCAAAAACGTTATTAACAAAATTAAAAGCGAAAAGTGAAAAACTAAGAAATAATTTTGAATTATCCCCCCCATTTTAGTTAAACGGCCTAATACATGGAAATGTAAAAAGTAGGTAGAAGGCCCAGAGGCTATTGAACAGTGCAGGATCTTTTGCGAACCTTTTGCCAATGTAACAGCCGGCCAAGAGACACTACAACGTGAAAATTGTCTATTTATATACTATTTAGCCGGGGCGAACAAAGAAAACAACCAATCAGAATAACAGGAAGAAGTTCTGAAATACTAACGTGAAATCTATTCTGTTGGATAAAAGAACAAATTTATTATAACGGAAACCCGGTAGAACCAAGCTTGCTGCTTTTCTGGATCTATTATTATCACATCAAAAAATCCAATTGTATTCACCAACTGTTAATCTGACAGATTTCCTTTATTATAAAACATATTTAGTAGTCTGCATCATAAACAGTTTGCATTTATGATGCAATTGAACAAATGTGTGTAAAATCAAAATTTACATACTATTACAGATGATTTTAATATTGTAATGCCGAAAGAGTATCTTTGAAAAAAAGCTTTAAATGTGTTATTTCAATCAAACTTTACCTTCAGTGTAAAAATATAATGCATGTATAGCTAGTGCACACCATATGTGTTTGTCGTCTTTTATTGCGTTTTTTTCTTTTAGATAATGGCTGTTCCTAAGCGTGTATTAGTTACAAATTCCCTTCTGTCTTAATTAAAATCAGTGGGTTGAAATAATGTTGTTTTACGCCTAAGTCACTTATTTCGAGGCGGTCGGTTCTGGTATGGTGGAGGAAACCGAGGGTGCCCAAAGAAAACTTCCGACCTTCGGCAGGCGAACTGACAAACTTTGTCACATTAGGATCTGTCCCGACTGGGATTCGAACCCAGTCGTTGAGAGCCGCCGTGATTCATAAGCGCGTGCTTTAGACCACTCGGTCATCGATGCCACAAATTAAAAATTAGACAATATAATAAACATTTACAACATAGGTTTTACAGTCTTCTAATCTTTTTCAACCCACATTTCTCGTGGATGTCTGTCACACTGTGGAACGTTCCAGGCATGCACTTTTGAAATGTACTGGGCAGACTAGATGAATACAATACATTATATGGGCAGATAATGACACTAAAGTATTTACAATAAAATAAAATAATACATAACAAAATACATATTAAATCAGTTTACACCACACACGAATGTTTAAAAATGTGAACAGCTAATTAATATATAAAACAAATACCAGTTAAATTTTGATGTGCCAGAAGTGCACATTTCGGAAAATCATTCCTCATCAGTGACACTAAGACCTAAAGTTTGATAGATAAAAAACATAAGCCAAACATTTGAAAGTAATGAATCTAAAGTTCCAAAATTATGTAAATCCAAATCCAGTTAAGGAATGCTTTGCATGAGGGAACAGACCTTAGTTTTAAACAAATAACTAATTGTTACCAGTTTTTTTTAAAATCGTTACTAATTTTTAAAAAAAAAACATGATCGTCATATCGATACCTACAATATTCTAATATACATGCTTCTACAAAATGTTCTTAGTTTTCAAGATAATTTACAATTTCAGTACACTTATGCAGCTTTACCTTGACCTTAGAACATATGACCTTCAACCATATATCAAAATGATCGTCATATCAAGACCTACAATATTCTTACATATATGCCTTTACAAAAAGTTCATAATTTTTTAGATGATTCACAGTTTAAGTACAAATATGCAGCTATGACCTTGACCTTTGAACATATGACCTTGAGCCATATATCAAAATGATCGTCATATCAATACCTACAATATTCTTATATACATGCTTATACAAAAAGTTCATAGTTTTTAAGATAATTCAGTTTCAGTACACATGCAGCTATGACCTTGACTTTTGAACATATGACCTTGAAACATATATCAAAAAATCGTCATATCGATACCTACAATATTCTAATATACATGCTTATACAAAATGTTCTTAATTTTCAAGATAATTTACAATTTCAGTACACTTATGCAGCTTAACCTTGACCTTAGAACATATGACCTTCAACCATATATCAAAATGATCGTCATATCAATACCTACAATATTCTTATATATATACCTATACAAAAAGTTCATAGTTTTTAAGATGATTCACAGTTTAAGTACACATATGCAGCTATGACCTTGACCTTTGAACAAATGACCTTGAGCCATATATCAAAATGATCGTCATATCAATACTTACAATATTCTTATATACATGCTTATACAAAAAGTTCATAGTTTTCAAGATAATTCACAGTTTCAGTACACATATGCAGCTATGACCTTGAACCATATATCAAAATGATCGTCATATCAATACCTACAATATTCTAATAAACATGCTTATACAGTAAATTAATAGTGTTCAAGATAATTCACAGTTTTAGTACACAAATGCAGCTATGACCTTGACCTTTCAACACATGACCTTGAACTATATATCACAATGACTGTCATATCAATACCTACAATATTCTTATATACATGCCTATACAAATAGCTTATAGTTTTCAAGCTAATGCACAATTTTAGTATTTATAAGAAAAAAATAACATTTCAGGGGCAACAACTCCAACATGGATTATCATATGGTTACGAAACTTGGTACCTTTCTAAATTTTGTCATGGGGAACATTTCAACAATGTTTTGAATTCATTTATCTCTTAATATTTGCAAGAAAATTGTCTAAAACTGCATAAATCACAAATTAAGTCATGACCTTGATTTGTAACCTTGACCCTATTTTAAAGGTCATTTCAGGAAAAAGTCAAAACTGAAAACCCCATGTCATTATCTGTTTAAATAGTCAAGTTATAATAATTTGAAGCTATTTTACGAAATTTTTTAAATTTAACGCAAAAACACGTAACCCATTTTTCGACCAAATTTCACGAAATGAACAAACTATAGGCTTAAGACCCTATAGAATCCAAATATCACACCAGATTTTTTCTACCATCATTGGTTTCGGAGAAGAAGATTTTTTAAGATTTTTGGACCCCTAGGTCACCTTGACCTAGTTTTGGCAACGCCATGAACAAATCTGAATTGCACCGGCTCATATATGCTTCTGACCAAGTATCATTGAAATCTGTCCAGCTGTTTTGGAGAAGTCGAAAACAGGTGTTAACGACGCACGCACGCACGCACGCACATACACACGCCGCGCGATGCCAAAAGCTCACATGACCTTTCGGTCAGGTGAGCTAAAAACGGAGAAAAATTAATTGAATTTACAATTTTTAAGTCTGTCAACAAACATTTTACAATTTTTAAGTCTGTAAAATATACATTTAAAAAAAATCGGCGAGTCAACAATAAAACTAATAGAACACTTACTGTCTTCTATGACGCTGTAAATATTAAAACTTCTATAAGTATCTTTGATCTGTTTTCATTATTTCAACAAACGTGCACCACTTTAGGACAGACTTTTAAGTTCAGTCAGAAGTTGCAGTTATTTGACTGATTGATTGATTAATTAGGATTTGAGTTTTTTTTCACTTGCATAAAATAAAGACGTCACCAGCTGTAGTTTAATCATTGATCTGATCCGACCCTCGACCTCCCACATACGTAGTCAGCACCTTGCCAACTTAGTCATGGTTGTGGTTTGAATATTGTATTTCATGTATAAATTAAACATATTCTGAATTGCAATTGTAAGAAATAGAGAAATTTCATTTTAGTTGGATAAAGAGCCTCATTCTCTCCTGTAGACACCAGTAAAACACTAAAATCGGCTCCTTCGAGATAAAAAATAGTAGAAAAAATCGCCAGGTTGAGAAATAATGACGGGGTATAGTTTAAGTACATGCGAAATTGATCAATATGCCACCTGTTTTACAATCTGATGTCGTTGAAATATTGTCATATATATGTATATTCGCAATATAATACACTACTAATGAAATCGCCAGAGAGAGTACTGCATCTGGGGGAGTTCAAACTCCCTGAGCGTATCCGTAATTCAGTAGGAAGTACTCTGTGAGGGTATCCATAACTGAGTAGGCAGTACTTTTTGCTGTCAGAATGTGCCATTAACAAAATTTTCAGCCGTCTTAATTTTTGACCGGGTTGCACGGAGTGCAAATCCGGTTTATAGTACGGAGAATGTCGGTTGGGCGGGCAGGGAACCAACTTTGTCAACTCAACTCAACTCAATCTACAGTTTTCAACCAAAAACATTGTAACTTCAAAGAATGTTTTTATATATATTGAAAATGTGCACCTGACTTTATGGAAATATTTCAAGAGTTTTTTCCTATTTTTCCAGACTTAGAAACAGTCACTTTTAAGCAAGTTTTTGCACGGGGATACCTTATTTGTGAACTAAACTCCTCCTACAGTTTTCAACCAAAAACCTTGAAACTTCACAGAATGTTTTTATATATATTGAAGATGCGCACCTGACTTTATTGAAACATTTCCAAATTTTTTCATAGACCTAGCTGGTGTATAATGTAAAGATTCTGGTGCAATTTTTTTAGAATTTACTGTAGCTTTATATAATGTTAAAATGATTGAGATTTTCCTAATACATATATATTCTTGTTTCATTAGTTTTTACGTATATATTGTCATTGTTGGACCTATTCCCCATTTTTCATGACTTTCTGTGAAGTATAAAAAACAACTTGTGCACCTTGCTTTGTGCAATTATTTAAAATTCCTTCCATACTTTACATCCATTCAATAAATTTAAAAAACCCGGCCCATTAAGCCTTTGACCCATTTTGACCCAAATTTATTTCGAACTAAGAATTTTGATGTCAGTTGCTCTGCCACTCCACGCACGATAAAAAGTACACAGATCTGAATGCTGTACATCCAATAAAATCTTTAACAGTACTCTGTAGTTAGAATAACATTTTGCTCTTGCCTTTTAATCTTTTTTGTCTTTCGATTAAAATTCCAAGACATTCAACAATACAAGCTAGTCTTAGAAATTTTTGTTCTAACAAATCCGACAATGTTGCTGGTTTTCCTTGTGGTCTGGCCATTTTAGCAGTTTATGCACTTTTGTATTTTGTAGTTTTATCCACAACAACAACAACAACAACAAAAAAAAAAAAAAAAAAAAAAAAAAAAAAAACCACCAACAATTGAAAGTTAATGTCCGCTGTGGTAGGCAATAGACTTAAATGTCAAACTAAGTCTTAGTTTTACTAGTGTACAAATTATCTGGTCAATAGGTGAAATATTTTTGGGCACATTGAATTTTTAATAAGTGTGTCACAAGATTTGAAACGATAATGAATATGTCTCATGGTAACCCTTTGTAAAACTTTGATTTTGAATGATCATTTTCTATACACGTATGTCCATGTTTTATAGCTTCTGATTTTAAATTGTCATTTTCTATACACATTTGTCCATGTTTTATAGCTTCCTGTTCACTCTTTAGTATTTTATTCTCTTTCTTGACGCATACTTTCCAAATCCTATTATAGCATTTCATGTCCACTTCCTAAAACTGGTCTCTTCAATGCAATTTGAAAATGAATATCACCTTCACTACTGTTTTCCTTTTTCTCGGGAAATGGTTTCAGTGCTATTCGTTTAACTGGAATTGGTTTTGAAAATGTAATTTTACGCTTTACTGCACTTGTATTAGTTTGTCCTTGTTCTGTTTATTTGAGTTGCTAATATACCTAAATGCAGTTGGTATAAAGTCCGGATCATTTTAGACTACTTGACCGTCTTGTTTCTAATACTCTATCTTCGGTAAAAAGTAAAAAATATTTTGCTTTTTCTACCCTTTACACCACTATCACCCATTCTGAATAAAATTAAAAACACGTCTAAAACAAATCATTCTCTTGTCATTGGTAAACCAAGATATAAATATCTAGTGCTCAACAGGGATTCTGGTTATTTTGTAAAACACCATACAATCAATTTTAAGGATGAAAGGAACTACTGTAAGTCAAATATATCCAGTATGAGTCTAGATACAGTGACTTCATACTTATCAGCAACATTGTGATGACGGCAATAAAAGCCTAGGCTTGAAATACCCTTGAGTCAACAATTCAATTGTAAACAGTTTGGTGGTTGTAGAATGTCCCCGTAGTGAGAACAAGCTCTACTATAACCTATAAACTTTTAAACATATACACCACGGCCATACGCCGCAGGAGAAGCGGGAATATTACTGCAAAGATACGGAAAGTTGACAAAAGAAAAAATAAACATATACAGTAGAACTTCGATGGCTCGAAGTCCAAAGGACTTCGACTAAATATTCGAACCATCGGGGGGTTCGACTGATCGAACATAGAGATATGATTGGACGTTCACGTTCTCATGTTTACCGACCGTTAAAGAATCTTTAAATTTGTTTTACATTTAAATAAACTAAAAGGTCAAATTATCAAGAGTCCGAATTAAAAATCCATTAATTACCACGAAATATTAAAAAAATAAAAAGAATAACTTGTCCCAATTAAAATACAAAATTCATTTCAAATTACATGTTGATCTGCAATCGGCCGTATGATGTTATATGGCTACGGGGTTAGAATATGGCACTTTATTTAATTTCGACAGGTAATGAAACAAAATAAACTTACTTTATTCTTTGTTTCACATGTAATACTTTAAAGAAAAACAATACAAAACACAATCATTACCGGTCGTTTTAATCACGGGAAATAACGATAATACACATTACTATACACATTCCAAGGTCATGTAAATTACAGAATCCTGATGTGCAATTATAATGCACGAGCGACTGAGGTGTTTTAAAAATAGCGATCAAACACTTCCGCGTGTCGTAATCGGATTTAGAGATTAAAGAACTGAGCATATCGACATTCTCTTAGTAAGTTAATTAATAATTAATTAATTAATTTAAGGTAACTGTCTAGATTAATCATTTTGTTCCACCCTATTACTTTTGATGAAATCTGTAATATGGTTTCTGCTTGTGTTTTGTTTACAATGACCAGGACCACATGTCCTGGCAAAAACTGTATTCGAGCGAAAGAAGTTGATTTTGACTAACTTTATACTTTTAAAAAATATTTATTGTTCGAGCGAGCGGGAGTATTCTAGTTAACGAAGTTCGAGCCATCGAGGTTTATTTACATAAGATATAATGGGAAATTGGTCGGGACCAACAGATGACTTCGAGTTGTCCGGGGCAACGACGTTCGAGCGATCGAAGTTTTACTGAACACCATACGCCGCAGAAGAAGCGGGAATATTACTGCAAAGAAGCGGAAAGTTGACAATAGAAATTTAAGATGTTACCTTTCGAAGGTGTCATATTTCAGGCCTTTTTTAATCATAACTGATTTATTGATCAACTTTTCTCACAAAACTTGCATGATTTAGCCAAATGATTATGTTCCTTGTTAGATTCTCATATAATACTGACTCGGTCTGACTAGGTTTTAAATTTATCTGCCTTTTCCATTTCATAATTAAAAAAGTATAAGTTCCTGAAATTTATGCATAGCCGGATAAAATTTGTGGTAAAATTTAAAACATTTTAAATAACACAATGCATCACACTAGGTGACTATAAAATTATTCACAATAAAAATTTAAATTTATAAAATCTATGAAATTTTCATACAATTGATTGAACACGAATCATTGTAACTTGTAAATACAACAGATAAATTAGGGTCACTTAACTAACCAAATATATATATATAATTTAAATTAAGGAAAAATTAATACCAATCATTTATAACTTCATAATTTTTGTCAAGCCTGGCATTGCCATAAGGCGAAACTTGTGTATTATTTTTCAGGTGAAAAAATAAAAGTGAAAGTTTATGTTAAAGTCCATATCTCTCAACTTAATAGTGTTATTTGAATGAAATTTGCAACACAATTTAATCGCGCAGTTTAATTATGAATGCATGTTAGCTGGTGTTTCAAACTATTTTTGGGGAAAAACTTGCATTTTTAAAGGAAACAAAGGAATTTTGAGACAATGCTCCTTCAGACACCCCCCTTTTTGGAATTTTGAATTAAGCATATACTAAGATAGAATATAAATATATTAATGGTATTTGAAAAAAAGGTAATTGGTTGGGTTTTTGTATTAATAGAAAATAATATAAAATTTGAAAGTACGTATATATACATTTAAATCTGGTTGATGAATTACATTTAAATGTTGTTCGATTACTTTCTAGATAATATGCAATGGCTGTTGACCATTTATTTGAATTTTAGATAAATCTGAGGTTTTAGATAAAAAAAATTGAGAAAATGCATGTTCTAAATCAATATTATTTGGACTTCAAATGAAGTCGTATTAGTTTCTGTGTTATTTACCATGTATAAGATTTCATGTTTTCTGTTTTAGGGCAGATCTAGATTCTGGATAAAAATGTACATATTTTGAGAAAAAAAATTAAAAATTGAAGAAAAATGTTTTATGTTATGCTGAAATAAAATTATAGTTCAGCTATCCAGGGTTATGTGAAAAGAAAGATGTTTGTTTAAAAAAATATTTATGAAATGCATTTTGTACTACACCAGCATTATTTTGAACACTTAATGATAAATCTCAATGTTATATACATTAAAGAAGATCAGCTTTTAATCCGAGGGCGTTTCTGTCTTAATATACAGATTTCGAATCCAGCTAAATGAAGTATCTGAAAAAATTAAGACATTTGTTTGCCTTTGTGTGTGTGGGTGTGTACATGTATATGTGGATGCATGCATACATATGTTAAATACATGTAATTTTATTTTTTGATTTATATACAACATGGACAACCAAGATGAATATATATATATATATATATATATATATATATATATATATATATATATATATATATATATATATATATATATATAATGTTCAAATATCTTGAATTATGCTTATATATTATTAATTATATATATATAATGTTCAAATATCTTGAATTATGCTTAATGCATTAAGATAAATACTATTAAGAGCCTGTTAAAGCTGTATTAAGTGTTACATTTCTGATTTTTTTAATTTCAAAATAATCTTAAAATATTTTTTTAAAAAAAAAAAAAAAGATAATTTCTTATCACGGTCCGTGAGATTCAGTTTTCTTAAATTTCATTCCTTTCAGCTGTAAATGAACGGAATCTTCTAAATGATTGGTCAGTGTTTAACGATGATTATTGTGAGCTTTGAGCATGCGCACGGATGTACGGAAATTCCAAAGAATCGAAGGTGAAACCTGAAAAATTGTATTAATTGTCCGTTAGTATATCTAGATGTATTACAATGGTGTTAAGTATCCCTTACTTAGTCACAAATAACAAATTCAATGGAGTTCTGTGTTAATTTATCATATTTCACCGTCTTGTAATGTTGTGATTTAAATGACCCGTTTTATATGACGTAACCATGTTCTAATATAAGATCGCACAGCAACATCTCGCTATTACTTCTGTATTTATTCGAGCTTTTATCGTTAAACCAAATGTTTTATTGTTCATTAGGAACAACATTAATTAGATCAGCACCGTTTTAATTTTTTCCTTGGAAAACCTAATGCACCTTTAATGATCACTTGTGCCTCTCAGAGAACCATACCCTCTATATACCATATAGATCAACGGTTATATCTTTATGAATATACATTTTTATTTCAAAAAAATATGATTTATAATCTTAAAACTAAACTTTATCTTCTGTGTGAAGCAATTCATGGCTGCCATGTTGTATACACTGACAATGTATAAAGGGAAATATAACTTCCGTACTGACTACTTGTAGGATCAAGCTGGCCTGATGTAGAATATATTGAGTGACCATATGATCAAAATTATTAAATGAAACTTATTATACAATATAATGCATTATAATATAAGCTTCATTGTCAACATATCGGTGTTTAATCATATGTACTTTCACAAAATAATGTTACAATAAGACTGAATCTTAAAAAATGTGTGCACATCTGGCACATTAAAATTCTATTGTTCAATTTAAATAACAATGCAGAACAAAACAAAGTTTATTCTTTCGATGTTTCTTAAGACCAATTCTTATTACTTCATAAACTTCACCGCATATGACAGCCTCTTTTGGTGCAATTCATATTGTTCCGTCAGCGTTTACTCTCTTTAGTGCAGCAACCCCATTTTCTCGCCGCTATTCGTCACGGAAAAACGTGGAATGAAACGTTCTTGTATATTATCATGTTATGTTCACTGCAATTTACTTACTGCACAACAACTTTTAGTCATTTCTAATTTATAGTTATTAATATTTAATACAAATACCTGTTCAGTTCATTGTGCCATTTGTGCACATTTAAGAAAATTCATTCCTCATACAATGTAACAATCATACAACGTCTCTCTGCTAAAAGTACAAAATATGTTCGTGTTTACCTATTTAAATGGAGAGTTCTCATCCGTTTAATGAAAATGTCCGGAACCATTAATATATATGGACATAAACATGGCTTAACCAGTTTAGTCTTGAGTTATTTTTCTAGCGGCACAATGTTTTAAGACTGAAAAGTGATTTTTTTTCATTTTAAGCATTTAATATTTTTTTTTTTAAAGTTAGAATTGGATGTATTTTGATGTTACAGCTGGAAAATATATATGTAGAACTTACGGAATTTTAAAGATAAGGTTTGCCTAATATTAAAAATCCAATATGACCGAAATGCAAATTTGCTTACTTAATATATATAATAAATTTAGGGTTCTCCTTGCATTCACATGGGCTTTTGTAGAAATAAACCAAACATCACAAGCAAATACATATATAATCCGAAGAACGGTCTTAAAATTTGTTATATGTTTTTTAATGTCTTCACAAAAATGCTTTTTCAAATATGACCGCTTCAATATTGCCGAAATGCAAATTTTCAAACCTTGTGTTGGCACTCCATTTGTATTGACTTTTGTAGTAACACATTATTAAACAAGGGCAATACAGCAATAAAAAATAAGTGTATTAAGGCTTGTTCAAGTCTTCTTATCTTAATGTTTCGGCGGTAGCATTAAAATAACTACTTTCATCTCCATATGTGTAATAATAAAACACAAACATACCAGTCCATGTCCAAATCACATTCCCCACTCCAACCCCCCCCCCCCCCAAAAAAGTAAAAAAAGTAACAAAGTTTTCTTTTAATAGTCCTTTTTGAGATGCATGTTAACAAACATGTTTCTTGATTTGTAGTTAAATGAAATATTCAAGGTCATGAATATTAGTAAGATTAACTGATCTATAAAAAGGGGGATCAAGGAGGCGTTGCTTTCGGGGAAATATGACTGGTGAGGGTGGACAAATCTTCATATCGCCCGAACGAAAGGGCAATAAATAGTTTATTATATCAAACAAAATGAAACAATGCAAGTAATAAAAAATATAATAAAAACCCATCCCCACTTTCGTTTTCGTGCATGGGATCTGGACAGGTGAAGGCCAAGGTCTTTCGGAACGCAGGAACAATAACCCGGTGTGTCACGTTCAAGTGCTTTGGTTTCCCGAATGGGGGACATTTTGTCAGGGAAACTCGATCGCGTGTGGTTAATATTATTGCACGTATTTTTCAACGATTAACTTATGAGGTATGATAATATTTAGTGAGAGAGGAATTTCTGGACTACCAGTAGATGTTGCTACTTACACAACGGGAGTCTTGTTTCAGTGTTGTAGTGGAGTTATGTTAAATCACTGTATCATTTATGTTCGATTTTTGGAACTAAATAAAATATTCAAGGCCATTATTATACATATTTTTTATTCTCTACAAAATTAATATTATTTTTATACATGTTTTTGTCACAGCCCGTAAATTACTCATTTATTGTTGGCTTTAAAATAGTTGAGAAAGGATACAGGATTAGAGAGCAAAGACCTTGCTGCCTCCTAAATAAAATGGGCATTTCATTTCCATGTGTACAAAGATGCCACATTCTGTAATTAAGTAATTTCGTATTATGGTATGGCGCTGTCCGTCCGTCCGTCCGTCCGTATGTCCACACGTCGTACGCTAACTCAGGAATGCTTTGAGCAATTTTAATGAAACTTGTGTGAAATGTTTGTATCTAAGGCAGAAAGCTCCCTTTCGTTTTTGAAATTCGTATATTTTCTCGTTGCGGAGTTATTGGCCTTTAATTTTCAAATTTTAAGCATTTTTTTGCATGTTGTGCAATAACTGAAACTTTCTTTAAACTATTTTAATGGCTCTTTTTTGTTATATTTTTTATCTATGACAAAAGCACCCTTTCGTTTTTTGAGATTCTTTTTTTTGTCACTGCGGAATTATGGGACTTTAAGGCATTTTTCTGCATGTTGTATAATAACTCAAAAATGCTTTTAACAATTAGAATGAAACTTTTGTGTAATATTGGTATCCATGGCAAAAGGTCCCTTTTATTTTTGAGATTAGTAGGTTTTCTTGTTGTAGAGTTTTTGGCCTTTAATTGTCAAATTTTAGGCATTTTTTTGCATGTTGTAACTCAAAAATCATTTGAACTTTTTTTATGAAACTTTTATATTTGTCCTATAATCAAAAAGGTTTGTGAATTAACATTGAGAAATAAATTTGCTATTTTGTTTTAAAAAAATATGTTTTAGCTAAATGTTACGTTGTTTAAGACATTAAAAAGAAGTTTAAATATCTGACGGGCGTATCATGCGCTCCAGGCGCAGCTGTTTATTCACTGATTTTTTTCATCATATCCGACAAGTTTAAAGAATTTTGTTGCAAATAACAGGAGAAAGTATTAACAACTCATATTTGTTATATTGCATACTCTTATATACTCTTATCTGCATCCAGCAGACACCCGACCTCACACCCTTGATGGAAGTTTTCGTGTACAACTCAATTTTCGATTTTTTTCAAAAATGTGAAACAAACTTATAGCCGTTGATGACAGACTTATACAATGTACATGCAATTGTCGGTAACCATGTAATAAATGAAAATAGTAATAGGTAAATTAGAAAAAATTTTGGATATTAATAACACAGCACTAGATACGAAAAATGGTTACACATGTATATATTATAACATAAATACCTGTTTAATTTAAATGTGCACATTTCGGAAAATCATTCCTCGTCAGTGACAGTAGGGGCCGAAAAGTTTGATAGATAAAAACATAAGCCAAAGTTGAAAATTAATGAGTAAGAGACAAACAAAATCAACATCTTAAATTATTTACATCACTAAAAAAGTCGCCAAGAACTTTATTTTTTAAACATATTCTCATATTTTAAGTACAAGTGAATAAAATATTTTAAAAAAAGGGGAAATAAGATAAAACTTTAAAAAGTCAGCAAGCGCTATATCCATTTATATAAGTTCACATTACTTTCGTGTTGTATTGTCCAAGAGTTACAACATCATTCCAAACGAAAACACATAAGATGCAGCATCTGCGTACTAAATAATGCCAATGGCACCCCTTTAGGGAGTCTCTTTTATCTGTACAATTCTGTTGTCAGTGGAACGGTAGCTTTGTCTTTTTGTAGCACGGACACCCCGACGTCATACTGAATTATTGTCACTTCGTTGACAGCTTGTATCTGTTTTAGCAACTTCAGCAGATTAAAGAATTTTGGATCGGCCCAGCTGACTTGTTTCTTTAAAATATTGTTCCAGCCTTCAAGATGGTTGTACGAGGTCCTTCATTCTCATATGTTGCGGTTTATTTCTACCCAGTACTGAGTTATATAGTTACAGAATATTGTGGTAGCCAATGTCAGCTTCATCGATAATCCAACACGTTTAACGAAATATCCTCCATCGATGCGATAGAAATCAAAGCGGGAACTGCATCACGCCTCACTAACTTTGCACTTCATCATTTTCACTATATGACATTTGTAGTCCACACTGTTGAGCTATCCTTCACATAGCGAGTATAATGAAAAACACCAATTTACGGATACACCGGGTACAATGCTTCACTGGTATTCATTTTGACGACTTTAAAATCTACAAGACTATAGTTGGTTGGAGCAGTATCTGTTTCTGTTTGGCGATTGTCTTCAGTAACTGCAGTATTATTGTGTAAATAGCCTAACTTTTCCTCGGAAATAACGCAAAGATGAGAGGAAACATGACCCACTATTAAATGTCTATATGGTTTAAAGTTGAGTAAACATACTTTTACAATGTTCCACCAGCATACAGGGTTGGAGCAGCAGCTAGATGACACCGATTATCTAATGTTCAGAATCAAAATTTTATCATAATATACATCACAAAATGGGATTTGTTCTCCCACTGTTGTTTCAGTCCATTCATCTTGTAGAATTATTTCATTTTGCATCACAGGCAACAGGAGGGTTGGACTGTGTGTGATATAAGGAGGTCTTGCATGAATCAAAAATTAAAAGATGTTCAGTCATATGGTGCATACCATCATTCCATACTGGAGTTCTAAGTTTTGACACTTGTATAAATGTTGGTCACTGAAACAGCTTCTTGTCTACATCTCTTTTTATGGACTATTAAATTTCGTTAACTCCCAGCTACCCACCTTCAGGTTGATGGTTGTCTAAATATGAAAATTTCACTTTGATGCCATTATGCGCATTCACATTTGCGGGGCACGTTTTTAAATTACGCTTTCATTAAGTCCTATCATTTCGCCAAAGTTTAACATTGTACCTATAACTATTGTTAACTAGTCTTTGATGACCTTTTATGGCTTAAATATACTTAACTTGAACTTGGGCAGAAGACATACCTTATAAAGAGAATAAAACAACATAGAAAACACCCCCATAATTACTACAGTAACATGTGATTAAAAAACTTTGACTACTCGGGACATACAAAAGCTTGGAATATTTAGTCAATTTATGTTTTATATGACTAATTTTTCATTGCAATAATTATATAACAACACAGAAGATATTTTAATAAATAAATGACGTTTACTGTTAATATTATTAAAAAAAATCTTTTATTGTAATTATGAGAACATTGCAGTGGTTATGTTATTATAATTGCCAAAAATATTGACATAGTTCTCGTACATGGAAAAATACAGTCACCTGCTGCCGCTGTGGTTCAAAAGACTACGCTTGTGAAGGCTGTTCCCTTACTTAAAAATTTGCAATTGTGCCAGAAATCATATGGGTATACATAACTCAGTAGGCAGTACTTTGTGCTGTCAGAAAATGTACCAATTAGCAAAATTTTCAGTCGTCTAAAATTTGAAATTAATTTAAAGCTGCATTAATTTTTTTCCAAAGAAAAAATTAAAACGGTGCTAATCTAATTAATGGTGTTCCTAATGAACAATGTTACATTTGGTTTAACGATAAAAGCTCGAATAAAAACAGAAATTACAGTATTTACCCAGCAAGAATGCAGCATTTTGGATCTAATATTAGAACATGTTTACGTCATCAAAACCCGGGTCATTTAAACACAACTTTCAAAACGGTGAAATACGATAAATTAAACACAGAACACGTTGATTTTGTCAATTGTGACTTAGTAAGGGATACAAAACGCCATTTCAAATACATCTGATAATTAATGAAGGACAATTAATGCAATCTGTCATGTTTCACCTTCGATTCAAGGGTTTCTGTACATCGGTGCCCATGCTCCAAGCTCATAATTAGTAATTACCATCGTAAAACAAAGGCCAACCGGTCAGAAGATTCCGTTTATTTACAGCTAAAAGAAATGTAATTTTAGAAAATGAATGTCACGGTTCGTGGTTAGAAAAAAACTATTTTTAAATAAATATATTTTTAGAAAATCAAAAAAAATGCAGAAATTTGAAAAAACTTAATGCGGGTTTAACACTAATGTTTGTTCCCTTATGCACAGCATTCCTGAGCTGGATTTGGATTTATATAAATTTGAAACTTTAGATTCATTATTTTTAACTGTTTTGCTTATATTTTTTATGTATCAAACTTTTCGGTCTTAGTGTCACTGATAAGGAATGAATTTTCGAAATGTGCACATCTGGCACATCAAAATTTAACTGGTATTTGTATTATATATGGCCCATCTACTGTCAAATGTGGAAGAGAGAACACGAAATTTTATGATTTAACATTTATCAAAATATTTCTCGTGGTGAAGCTAAAACCTTATATATGAAAGTGCAGAAAACACCCAAGCAGGTCGTATGCTCAATAACATCATTTTGTTCTAAAACGTATAAAATGTTTCCTGTCAAACAGATTCTAGTTTATTGAAAACAACAATTAACTCAAAACAAAGAACCATCTCAATCTAAAAACAAAATAATCGCTTCCACTGCAACAATTAAAACAGAGAAAATGTAAGCAGTAATAAAAAACAAGAATGGAAAACTTAAAAATCTTGAAAATCTGATCAGGAGAAACCCGTTTATTGTTTTGAATTATTTATATTTGTTTTGAAGAAAACAAAACAAAAACAGAAAAAAATACACCAAATTCTCAAACATTGACATTTCACGGAAAACAGCAGATATACCTATGTTACTCGCTACTCTGTTATATCTTTTCATGTTGATTTTTAAAATTTATTACTTTTATCTATTTATAACAAGGATATAGGAAAATCGAATTATAAATTTTAAAAAAGTATAACATTTCAGGGGCAACAACTCTCAGATGTATTACTTTAAAAGCAAAACTTGCTACCTTGTTAAATCAGTTTTGCAATTATTTTTCTTAAACATTTTTTAAGCATTTTATTGTAAGTTTTTAGCTCACCTGAGCCGAAGGCTCAAGTGAGCTTTTCTGATCAAAATTTGTCTGTCGTCGTCGTCGTCCGCGGCGTAAACTTTTACATTTTCGACTTCTTTTCTGAAACTACAAGGTGGATATCAATGAAACTTGGTCAGATGCATATATGGGCCAGTGCAATTCAGATTTGTTCATGACGTTGTCCTAGCTCCCAAAACTAGGTCAAGGTGACCTATGGTTAAAAAAACTTAAAAAATCTTCTTCTCCGAAAGCGAAGTTGGTAGAAAAAATCTGATGTGATATTTGGCTTCTCTAGGGTCTTAAGCTTATAAATTGTTCATTTCGTGAAATTTGGTAAAAAATTAGGTTACGCGTTTTTGCGTTTAATTTTAAAAATTTCGTAAAATAGCTTCAAATTGTTATAACTTGACTATATGAATAGATATTGACATGGGATTTTCAGTTTTGACTTTTTCTTGAAATAACCTTCAAAATGGGGTCAAGGTCAAAGTTCAAGGTCATGACCTAGTTTGTATTTTGTGCAGTTTTAGGCTATTTTCTTCAAAATTTTAAGAGATATATAATATCAAAACATTGTTAAAATGTTCAGCATGACAAAATGTAAAGAGGTACAAAGTTTCGTAACTGTATGATAATACATGTAGGAGTTGTTGCCCCTGAAATGTTATTTTTCTGCCAATGAAAACTAAAATTGTGCATTAGCTTGAAAACTATAAACTTTTTGTATAGACATGTATTTTAGAATATTGTAGGTATTGACATGACGAACATTTTGATATATGGCTCAAGGTCATACATTCAAAGGTCAAGGTCATAGGTGCATAAAAAGACTGAAATTGTTAATTATCTTGGAAACTATTAACTTTTTGTATTGGCATGTATATTAGAATATTGTAAGAATTGATATGGTAATCATTCTGTTATGAGATATATACTCAGGTTGGCCATATCCTCAGGTGAGCGTTAAGGCCCATGGGCCTCTTGTTTCCTCTACTTTTTTTTCCAGCAACATTTGCAAAAAAATCAACTTTTTGAGTAAAGAAGTCGTATATGGATGACCACATAGGTGTGGAGCTTGCTACTTTGTTAGATTTTGTTGTGTTTATCAATTTTACAACTTATTGTTATCATCTGTCCCCCAATACGTTTCAGAAAATAAGGTTGAAAAATGCAAATTTTACGAAATAATAACATTTTATGGTTAATAACTCGTACATGGATGATTCCATGTTTGCAAACATTCAAAATTAAATTTAAACGTTTCAAGACAATAGTTAAAAACAACTTAATTTGCGAAAAATATCAATTCAGGGGCAACAGCTCCTACATTGGCTATCGTACAGTAACGAAACTTGCTATCTTGTTACATTTTCATGTTAAACATTTTTGTTATTATCCATCTTATATTTTTCAACTAAAACTACAAGTCGATAACAAATTTTCATATTCGGGAACAATAACTCCAAAAGCAACTTTTATAGATCATTGACCTTACTTTGCTTATCATTTTTATAATGAAATAAGCATATATTGTCTTAAAAAAGATTATTTGGTACGAAAATCCCTTAATAGCTGAAAAGCATTCGTGACCTTTGACATCATTTTTAAGGGCATGTCCCCATCATTAGAAAATTTAACGCAAAAATGTGTAACCTATTTTCTTACCAAATTTCACGGGATTAATATATTTTAGTTTTAAGACCCTAGAGATGCCAAATATTACATAAGTTATTATCTTGGTCCTCGGTTTCGAAGAAGATTTATGCAGCACTAGTATTGGTTTACATGGCAATGTCACGGAGCAAATCTGAATAACACCAGCTAATATATGCTCCTGAAATTTTTTTTTGAAAACTATTCATTAGTTTCAGAGAAAAAGTGAAATTCGATGTTAACGTCGAACACAAATACACATACGTACGCACCTTTTCTGTCAGGTGAGTTAGATCTAAAGATGATATAGGCATTTTATAGATAAGGGAGTCTAACAGATAAATCGGACAACCAAAATTATATCAAAAATAACCACAGAACTGGATTTTTTTTTTTTTTTTTTGCAAAAATGCAAGCATTTAGCATACAAACAAGCGCCTTACGCCATTGTGAGAAAATTTTAAATTAATTAAAATTGATGCATATACAAAAACAAGTAAACATCGCTATGTTGAATTTATATTTTATTTACAAAAATTACTTAAAATTGAGATTTTTCAACGCGTTTGAAAATATATGAACTTCCGCATACAGATCAAATATAATTACAATGCCACTCTTTATGCACACATCCGACCTACTACATATACGATATTTTTACAGGTTTAAGTCAAATGTACAATTTTGAATACTTGTACATCTATTACATATATTTCTTTTCTTTAGTTTATTTTTGTTAGCTCTCATAACTTATACAACATGCATAAATACATATATACACATATAAATATATCCAAAGTATACATTATGATGCAGTAATTAACATATTTCCATAAGATGTACCTTATAAGTATTAATTATTCAGTAAGGCATTCAAATAAAGGATCGTTTTACTACACACTATAATTTGAATTACAATGAATTTAGTAATTTTGAAGGAAGATCGAAACCAAAAATTCCTATTTTTATGAAAGCACAAATATCCTTCATAGAATGGTTTACTGTATAATAATAAGGAGACCGTATAAAATATAAAGTTATTTAAATATAACAATAATATACGATATCGCACAACAACTAGTAACAGAGTGAAACTCTAATTAGATTGAATAGAATTGTAGAGTTTACTCAAGAGGTTTTCAAATTCAATATACCGCTTATTTCCATACATAAAATGTTTCATGATGATTATTTTGTTTATTAAAAGGAGTTTAAAACCCTTAATAAAAATTTTTGCTATCAATAAACAATAATTTAATTGTAAAGAAGAATTTTCCGGATAGAAACCAAAGATTACATCATGACATGTAAGAGAGATATTTGTTTGGTTACATTTGTTCCACAAATTTTCGAAGGTTTTCCATACAATTCTAAAGTTTTACAAAAATAAAATTTGAGCTCAACTGTTTCTAATTCATTACTATGTGTACAGTTAGGGCTATCTAAGATTCCCATTTTAAACAGTAGTTTGTTATGACTTATAATTCTGTGTGATTTTTTTTATTTATCAAACTTTTCGGCCCCTAGTGTCACTGATGAGGAATGATTTTCCTAAATGTACACATTAAAATTTAGCCGCTATTTGTGTTATATATTTAAACTGAAATTCTTGAATTTTGTATCAAATAAAACAAACATACCAGTCCTTGTCCGTATAACAATCCCAAAAACAAAGTAAAAACTTTGCAAACTGGCAAGATATGTTATACACGTGAAATGCCATCAAGGAAGTGAGGCCGGGTGCTTTTAAAAATGGAGGGTAAATATAAGCACATTTAAAAATGGAGGGTATATACAAGTTTCCAATTATCCTGCTCGATTTGAAACGTGTCTGACCACTTTTCTATACAAGTATGGGTTTCATGAATTATTCCAATATAGGCTTTACATTACATTTTTAAAATATTGACATATGTGTTTTTCATTTTGAAGATTAAAATATTATCGTTTATGTTTGGGACAGTTTTACTCTTGAGATATTCTTTCCATGTTTTGGGGAAAGCGTTTAAAATGCTCATATATATTCTAAAAAACTATTTTGAGTTTAAAGCGTTGACATAGAGAAGTGTGTGTTAAAAAAGTCCTAGATGAATCTAGTAAATCTGCTATATAAGTAATGCCGCAGTCATACCATTTTTGAAAAAAATGACTTTTTTTATTTATTTTTTTTTTTTTGTATTACCGGTAAACCTTAAGACTTCTTTATGTATAATATTATATTACATATATTCATATTATATATTCAAAATTTAAATTAATTTCAGTGTTTGGAATGAAAATTCTATTTTTATAGTTTTTGTTACCATAGCAACATATATCAGCATAAATGAGATTTAGAAGCTCAGTTTATACACAATAACACAAAACAACTGTTTTGTATTTATTTATTTATTTATTTACTTTTTTGAATTAGTAGTCATAGATGATGATGACAATAAAACACAAACATACCAGTCCAAATCACAATTCAAAAAACAAAGTAAAAACTTTGAAAGCTGGCAAATTAAGTAATTCACGTGAACGCCCATCAAGGAAGTGAGACCGGGTGCTGCGGAAGGGTAAGCACCTCCTTAATAGCTAGCTACACCTGTCATGTGCAAGTCAACATTGAGAACAAAAGGAACAAGGAACTATGGTAAGTTAAATATATTCAGTATCTTATCTTTTAATTTTTCAACATCACGTATTTTGTGTAGATTTTATTGTAAAAAAAACTATACAATTACAAGAAATTTTCTTCATTGTTTCCTTGAATACCTCAAGTGTCAATTTTGATCCAAGGTTGTTATATAGTTCTAGATGTTTAAGTTTTATTAATATATTACGTATGTTTGTTATCTACATGTTTCAAGTTCATAGTTTCTAGTCAAATATGTATAAATAATATCTAATTTATAATGCCAATAATATTGGATTCATGTTTTGTCATGATGTTCACATATGTCCTTCTTTTTTAATAACATCTGAAAAAGCCATATTATCATAATCGGATGAAAGCGACTTTAATGGTGGTTTTCTTTTATAAATAACATAGCCAATGATTATAATTAATACAATAGCAGCAAACGTTCCAACTCCTATGCTCAGTCCTGCTACTTCTTTTGTCGTCAACTCTTCCTTTTTCTTTTCTGTTTTGAAATAGAAATAAAAAGTTGGATAATCGTAAAAGGTGTAGAAACAACATCTTTGTAGTTAGTATAATTGTTGGCTAATGTAGTGTAAAGACAAAAAAACAAACATTTGAAATTAAAATCTTGGACTTCAATAATAACTCCGAAAAGTGGTTTATATTAATTCTTAATGCTTTATGTTAAGCATTTTTTATTCTACAGTCCTTTTAATTCAATAGGACCTATGTTATGTATGTAGCTGCAATGCAATGGTGCTTCTCTTATGATATATATCTAACCATTACAGAGGTTTTTATGTTTTTCTTTCATATTCAGCATTTTTTTTCGGGACGTAATACTTATAACTGTAAACAATATAACAGTATTTATTTGCGATGTAAATATACAACACAATGCGTTTAAATTTTGATGTGCCATATAAATAAAACAAACATACCAGTCCTTGTCTATATCACAATCCCAAAAACAAAGTAAAAACTTTGCAAACTGGCAAAATATGTTTCACATGTGAACTCTCATCAAGGAAGTGAGGCCGGGTGCTCCGGAAGGGTAAGCACCTCCTGTCACACATAATTGATTTTTTTAAATTTAAATTCAAATATGGCTGTATTAATAATGATACAGCCTTAAGAAATAACTAACTTGCTCACTTAACCAAGCCTTCAGTCTACACGAAAATCGAACTTGGGTTTTTTAATTAATAAGTAAATATATGTCATACAAAAGAGAGAATAAATCTTTAAATGAGAACAGAACAATATTAAGCTGTATTTACCCCAATTTTAACTTTTTTTCGTTCTAAATGTTACCCTTGATAGGATTTAATTTGGAACAAAGAAAAAATAAATTCCTGGAAGACAAGTACCAATTTTTTAAAAACAAATTAAGTATATTTTCACTTGCATGTTAAAAAAGATTTTTTTTCTGCCTAAATTATTGAGGAATTCGTACTTTGTCTTTATTAATACTAATTTAGCAAACAAATACAGAGCGTATTAGCTCTAAAAACAGATATTTGAGACTAGTGCCAGGGTTAAGTTAATAAATTTCGAGACATCTCGTTTTAAAGTAATTGTTTTCGCCAAGAATTTTCCTTTTTAAATCTTTAAGCCTTTTGAATGTCCAGTAGTCGGGTGCATAACTTAACTTCAATGAACCTTATGAACGTTACTTAGATTGAAAAAGCATCACAAATGAGTAAAATTATGATTTCAAATAAAATGAAGTAAACGCTCTCCCAAGAAAAGTAGTTTATCTTTACTTACCAGGTTCTGTAAGGGCTTGGCCTGCAAAAATTGTTACAAGTTAACAAAACTATTTAATAAAGACAACCGTTGTATAACGACGTATTATCTGCATATATCTGAGCTTTATTAATGCACTCTAGATATAAACTAGAAATGTTTCTTTGAAACAGATGTGTCGCCTGACACTGCATAAAAACAATCAAAGGAAAATAATTCAAAAACGGAACAAGAAAAAGTTGTGGTTCTTGTGCACTGCACTGCACTGCACTTCGAGTTATTGCCAGAAATATGTACACCAAGTTTGAAGTCATTTGAACATACTACACTAAAGTTATGCTCCGGACAAGAAATGCCCTATAAAAATCAATTAAAGGGAAATAATTCAAAAACGGAAAAAGATAGAGTTGCGGTTCTTGTGCACTGCACTTTGAGTCATTGCCAGAAATATGCACACCAAGTTTGGAGTCATTTGAACGTACAACAGCAATGTTATGCTCCGGACAAGGAAATCCGGACGCCGCAGACGACGCCGCCGACGAAAGTAATCCCTATATGTCGCCTAGTCAGGCGACACAAAAACCGAAAAAGCACTTAAATATAACAGGACACCCATGGACCTTAGAATCATCTTAAGTTTTGCAAATTACAATAGACTATTACTGCATTTACAAAATCTTACGAAGTTTTCTAGTTTAAAACTTCCCTAATACCTAATAGGAAAAATCTAGTCACGGTTCATTAATAACTAGCTACAATGCATGTAGTAATTAGAGTACAAAAGAACAGTTAAAGACAACAAATCATTTTAGTATGTTGATGCAGCTATAACCTTGAATCTAACGATATATTCAAGTTATCAAAATAATCGTCATATCAATACATAAGCATTCTAATATAGATAACCAAAACAAAAATAAAACAGTTTTCAAGAAACATGTAATTATATATTTATGTAATCTTAAGCAGCTGTGATAAAGACCTTTTAACATATCATTTTAAACCATATGTCAAAATGATCGTCATATCATTACCTTTAGTATTTTATATATATATGCGTATTCAAAAAGTCAACAGTTCCTATGCATCTATGACCTTGAAATATGTATCAAAATGGTTGCCATTACATACACATACCTTTACAAACAAGAGGCCCATGGGCCTTAACGCTCACCTGAACATATGTCCAATATTGTTTGCAAAGTGCAATAGACAGTATATTACGTACAGAAACTTTAAAAGTTTTCTCAAGTTAAGAACTCCCACAAAACTTAATCAGAAATATATCCACTCACATTTCATTCATAAGTAGCTTATATAATATGCATGAAGTAACTGAAGTGCATCGAATGATTTCCAAATCATTAATCAATTTCAGTATAATTATGCATCTATGTTCTTGACCTTTGAACATATATGACCTTGAACCATATATGATTGTCATGTAAATACATATAATATTCTAATATACATGCCTATGCATGAAATTAATAGCTTTCAAGATAATTAATAATATCAGTATTCCTATGTTGATATGACCTTGACCTTTCAACATATAACCTTGAACCATATATCAAAATGATCGTCGTCGTAATACCTACAATATTCTAATATACATGCCTATACAAAAAGTTATTAGTTTTCAAGATAATAAGTAAGTTGTCTTCTTTTGCAGCAGTGACCTTGACCTTTCAACATATATCCTTGAACCATATATCAAAATAAACGTCATGTCAATACCTACAATATTCTAATATACATACCTATACAAAATGTTAATAGTTTTCAAGATAATTAGCAATTTAAGTCTTTTTTTGCAGCTGTTACCTTGACCTTTCAATAAATGACCTTGAACTATATATCAAAATGATCGTTGTCGCAATATCTACAATATTCTAATATACATGCCGATACAAAACGTTAATAGTTTTCAAGATATAGTGACAAATATATAATTTTTAGCAATTTCCCCACTCAGTGCCTTACAATTTCCCTATTTTGTGCCCCATGGCTACCATTTGTGCAAATCTGAAAATAGATTACCTAAGGATGTTATAAATGCAATAACTAAGGTATATCTCTTGTAGATTCAGAGAAGATTTTCAAAAGTTTTCACTCTTTCCCCCCTTGTGGGGCCCCAAGGGGACATAACTCCTTAATTTGTGCAAATCTGTAAGGGCTTCACCCAGGCATGATGGTTACCAAGTTTCATTAAATTTGGCCCAGTGGGTTTGGAGGAGAAGATTAAAATGTAAAAAGTTAACGCACGACAGACGACGGACGGTGAACCATCGCAATAGCTCATCTGAGCTTTCAGCTCAGGTGAGCTAAAAATTAATAGTTTCAAGCTAAAGTAATTTGTAGTTTTAGTACTTATAAGGAGAAATATCATTCCAGGGGCAATAGCTACATTATTCACCATACGAAACTTAATATATTTTTTCTCATGTTGAAAATTTTTGCAATGCATTGTCTTTATTATCTCATATTTTAGGTAAAAGGATATACACAAAGTATATTTTTCAATTCAATATTTTTTTAAAATACATTTTTCAATATAGCATAAAACTTCAAAAATCAGATACTAAGTCATATCCTTGATCTTTGACCCTATAATGAAGGACATTTCAAAAGTCAAAACTAAAAATCCAAAGTCATTAACTGTTACAATAATCAAGTTATAATAAATTGAAGCCATTTTACCATGCTTTATTAATAAAACGCATAAATTCGTTACATATTTTTCGACCTAATTTCACGAAATGAACAAACTATAGGTCAAAAACCATAAAAAGCCAAGAATCAAGTACCATTTATATCTGTCCAGAAGTTTTTGAGCAGAAGTGTTACTGCGGTGCAGACGCGCTACGCTCTAAAGAAACCAGTGGACATTCTATAATAAAACTGTCAGACTTTCAAACAATCTGATTAGTCCATGAACACTTGGTAAACACTTTATTTTTTTACTATAAGAAAGCTCTCTGTTAATAATAATTTTCGTAACCACCAATAACTGAGATTTGAAATGTAATTCTTTCTTATCCTTGGTATCCGTTTTGCTTTCGAAAACATATATTTGTTATCATTTCAAGGAATTAAGTATTACATTGCAAAATATTAAGTACGAAAGAAACAAGAAAAGTAACTTATAGAATTTATAAATGTTTTAAACTTACTGTTTCCGTTTTCGCAAAACACTCCGGTAAAACCATTTTGACATTTGCAAACATGTATTCCATCTTCCATTTCACAGCTGCCCTTGTTTTGACAAGGTTCTGTCTTTGGATTACATTCTATTACTAATGATAAACATAAATGCTATTCTTAAAATTCATAACATAAAAATAACCGTTAGCTTTAATTACCTGTATTTAAAATTTAAAAAAGAAAATAGTATTTCACGTAGTAGGAGGGCAATTGTTTTGTTTAACCAAATATGATGGGGCGGTATGTATCATAAAATTCTAATTAATATTTAAAATTAAAATATATGTTTAGCTCACCTGGACATGAACCATGCATCGATTGTATTTTTAGAAGCCATTTTTGTTTATTGTTTGAAAGTAACACATAACGTTATTCTCTTACGCTTCAAATAGAGTATTTGAACAAGTGTAGCTTAAGTTATGATCATAAAACCTTGGTTGTAACAACTAATTTAAATTTTAAGGTATATCAAATGCTCCCATTCAAAAATTATCTTTTGAAAATTGTTGACAAACAACAAATTTAATGTTATTCTTGTTTTTAATATAAAAAGGATATATTCGGCTTATTTTCGGTAACTATTTTATTTTTTTATCTTCATACATATATATAGATAGATGGATAGATAGATAGATACATGATTTGTTTGTTTTATAAAAAACTGTAAATTAGTTTAGGTTTGAGGTTTGTATTAAATTGTTGCAAACAAAGAAAAAAAACCGATACTCATAATTATCATAACGGAATCTGGCAAATTTCAGTTTTTCCCACTTTTTTTCTTAATGGTTTTAGATAATGAACTGATTTTTGGTATATGAGTCTACCATGATGAGTTAAAGATTAAGTTCATGTTTCGTTTGCATCTGCTAATTTTTACCGGAGTTATGGCCCTTTGATCTTTGAAAATTCACAGAAATTTTAGTTTTCCGCACTTTTTTCTACATGCTTGCAGAAATGGAACTAATGTTTTGTATGTGACTCTACCATGATGAGTTACAGATCAAGTTTATGTTTCGTTTCCATCTGCCATCTTGAACAACATGTATAATTTATAACAATAAATCTTTGTACCATATAATAAGGTACATTTTACCTAAAACTTTGGGATTAGTGAAATATGCGACCGGTAGGGGACTATGTATTGTTTTGCAATACTCTCAGAATGCTTGTTAAAATGCAAGTGGTATATAAGAAACGACATTACCTGTCTGACATCGGTCACCTTTGTAGAGTGTGGTGCAACTGCACTTTTTTTTATTACATGTTCCTCCGTTCAGACATATTTCTTTCACATTATCGCAAGCAACGGTATCTGAAAAATGATAATTAAAAACTCATGTACACGATTTTATTAAAAGAACATTCTTAAAAATATTTAATGTTTTTTTTTTCTTTTAAGAAGGTTAGTATGTAATCGCCAGAATGTCACATCTGATGTCTAGTGTTTTCCTTTCAGAAAAAGTGCCAAGTTGTCGGGCAACCAAAGTAACGATATTGAAATTCAATCATTTCGTCCTTTTAGTGTTTTTTTAGTTAAGTAGTTGGCATAGTTTTTTCTTTAAATGTGTCTTTATTATAACCATTTGTTTCCCGCCTGTCAGGAAAATCCTGGTATTTTTACATTTTTGTGTGTGTGAAAAAGGTATGTTAACTGTTACACGTGTAAGTAATCTCACAAAATGTGTCTTCGTTATAACCATTTATTTAATTTAACAAAACGTATCATACTGACATATTACATTAGTCTGGTGTCTCATATAGGCAATGATCGAACATAGAATACTCTTCAATGTAACATTTTCATTTTAATACAGAAAAGATAGATTTACGTTAACAAAATTAGAACAACAAAAAGGCCAATGCACAAGCAACTCTCTAGTAAAAAGTTCACATCTGACATAAGGCAGAAAGAATGAATTAACAGTCAATGTTTTTGAACAGCGTTTTTTGTATTTTTTATTTTATTTTTATCATAATGTTTTATGTCATTTTTATTTTTTTGTCTGCTTTCAAGAGTAGAATTGATATAAATGGTAAAGAATATAAATGGTAAAGAAGTTTTGTACGATTAAATTGAACAAAAATACAAATATTACTTGTTTTCAAATAAAAAGATGGCAATTACAGTGCTAACAATAATGAACGATTAACACAGATGAGGGTTTGACTATAATTCACTAATTCACGTAATACAAACCTAAAATAAATGCCATTTTGTCAAGAACATAGAAACATTGCGACATTTTAAGCGATAATAACACTCACCGCATAGCGTCCCTGTAAATCCATCAGCACATATACAGAAATAGAAAAAATTGATAACATCCTTGCACTTTGCGCCATTCTGACAAACTTTATTGCCACACTTCACTGTATCTATAAAATCATGAAAGTGAAATGCACGATTAGTAACTGCACAAAGTGTATTGGTCTAAATTGTCAATAAATTCTAATGCTTCTGTTCAGAAGAAAAAAATACATTGCTGACTTATAGGATTTCTAAGTTTTTTTAAGGCTCTTTATATAAAACTTTCGTAGGATGCATGGTAGCAAGTATTGTATTAAGCAAGACTAAAGAATATTTTCCCAACTGAAAGATAATTCATTATAATGTAACCTTAATCTCTTTATAAGACTTCTTCATTCTTGGCTAATTTAATCCTTATATTAAGACATCCCGACAGGTTTTAGTAATAAATGTATTTAACAATATTAGTCAAAATTTCTATATAATATGTTTTAGTAGTTAAACTTGGTTGCAAGCATTTTGTATTTGACAACTACTGGTTATGTTGAAATTCGCTTAATAAACTACGTCCACTATAATGCCGATGACATTTTAAATGTCGCCCATAAGTAACATGTAACCTGACATCTGTCACAAATTGTACCATATTAATTTGGAGTGGAATAATTGTGTTTAACGTCACAGTCAAGAACCTTTCTGTTATTTCTAGGTGATCAGTTCTGAGATGGTGCAAGAAACCGGAGTGTGCAGAGAAAACCACCGAACTTCGGCAAACGAAATGACAAAGGTTCTCACACTAGGATCTGTCCCGAGTGCGATTCGAACTCAGACGGCGAGGAGAGGTGCTGTGATCCGTAAGCGCGCACTTTGGACAACTCAGCCACCAAGTAAATTTAGACTTGACAAAGATTTTACAACCGCTTCATTACAAAAACGATCTTAGCACAATGTTTCTTAGTACTGAAGGTACTCTGGCTTCTTTTATAATCCCAAGCCTGTCCATCATTAAACAAGTAATTGCAGATGACTAAAACACTGCCTGAGCGCATTTCTACTTTGAACATG
This sequence comes from Tegillarca granosa, assembly GCA_029721355.1. Taxonomy (NCBI): domain Eukaryota; kingdom Metazoa; phylum Mollusca; class Bivalvia; order Arcoida; family Arcidae; genus Tegillarca; species Tegillarca granosa. Next base: position 31,844,236 of record CM056602.1, on the reverse strand, counting down.
TTTGTAAGTTTGTTTTCCTAAGATCCATGATTTTCCCTTGGAAGTCCAATTTTATACTCGTAAAATTAGGTACCTTTATACAGGTAAAATTACACTCACATGGAGTAAAATACTACTACTCTCAAACTCCGTGTCATCAATTTGTTCTGTCATGACTGAACATTATTAAAGTATTCTAATCTGATCGCAGTTATTAAATCCCGGGTTGGCATATAAAATCATTTCCCATATTTAAAAAATAATCGGTACTTACGATTTCCGTTTGTTTCAGATACTGTAAAAGTATAGATAAAAGATTTTTTATGAGTATAATATAAATATATTTTTTAATGAACATGCCAGAAAATGAAATTACAAATGACCCTTCATTAGAAACACATTTATAAAAAAAACGAGGTACATAAAACTCCAAATTCCAATTCATGTCCAAATCACAATACAGAAAATTAACTTTGAAGACGGTTAAATTCAGTTACACACAAGATCTTTCATTAAAAAATGGGAACTGGTGCTCCGGATGACTAAGCACCTCCTTTCTAGCTTGCTACACCAGCCACGTGCAAATCAAATTTTAGAATAATTTTAGAAACATGGAACAAGGGGACGTCAAATATATCCGAAATTACACTTATCAAAAACATCGTGATAACGGCCGAGAGATTACGAGATAAGGAAAGGTTTGAACATTATGATAAAAATATTTTAATTTAGCTTATAATGAAAAGACTTGTCATGTTTTCACTTTCCATATCAATCTAATTTCTCATAATCAACATTTTTGTCAGAGAAGTTCGCTGGAATGAGGATACAAATTTATTAAGCATTGATATTCAATATTGGTATGGAACGATGTTTAGTAGCAATTTTTAACTTATAACTTCAGTACTTATAATCGAGATTCTAGATTCCTCAGGAAGTTATGGAAATCTTTTTTATCTTTATTGATGCTTATCTGACTCATTTATTTAGCAACCAAGATTCTGAGTTCCAGTAACAGTTTCACTGTGTTTACTATAGTATGAGTTTTGTGGAAAGTCTATGCAGTTTACTATTAACCATTTGTGTTCGTCGCAATGATTATGTTATAACATTTCGGTACTTTCAAGCAGTATTTCAAGGTCATTTTGGTTCGTAAAAACATAATTAATATATAACACAAATACCAGTTAAATTTTTATGATTATCTCATATTTAAATACCTTCTTAGAACATTTTATCATTTAACTTCAATGATTACCATTTTGAATAGAAATATTGCTTACTTTCGCAAGTAGGCCCACTAAATCCTGGCGCGCACACACAAAAGCTGTGAAGATTGAGGAGATTTTTACAAGTTCCTCCATTGTAACACGTATGTTCTAAACATGAATCTGTGATCAGGTATAAAAACGATAATTAATAAGCAGATTAAAATTCAATCAGTCTACAGTTTTGTGTGTATATGACATAACATTACATAATACAAATAATTAGGGAAAGTATTGTGATGTAATAAATATAAAATCTGATATGACTTATAGGTTTTTAAAAAGGGATTATATGATACATTTATAACTGAATTTTATAGTTAAAAATCACCTGACTTTTCACAATACAAAATCAAACAGTTTAATTTTATTTTATTTTTATATTTAGTCCTATCTAAATGGCTGAGTTGACTTAAACGCCTGATACGTATTTCAGTGAATCCAACTGCCTGGGTTTAAAATTGACATTCGTTAAAGAATTGTTTAAGTGACAGTTTTAATATATATGAAAATCTTGAGTTAACGCAAATGAGAAAATGGATTTTACCTGTTTCAGCATATATTAGATGGTTAAGTGGCACTATAATAAACTTTGACCGAGCGCATTAGCATTTATATTGTCACCATAGGTGCACGTTATTGCAAATCAGATCAGAAATGCTAGTGAAACTCTCGCTCAACATCAACTGATAGATTAAACATATTTTTTATTAGTAAGTATACAAAGTGAGATACTAGAAGAAATATATTCATATATTTCATATACATACGTGGTGCTAGAGTTGTCTTCGAACCTAAAAGTAAAAAAAAAATAAGTAACAAAGAAGGTATAACCTGAACAAAAAAAAAAAAAAAAAAAACTTGACTCGGCTTATATTCAATCAAAATTAATTTTTGATAACAGCCCCAAGACATTGCTTCAGAACAACCCAGAGTCGAGATCCCCAAACAGATTTGATATATTAGAAGGAAAATGTATCGAATGATAATACTTCATCGATATCTACAGATTAGTTTTTAATGACACAACGTTTTGCAAAATAGACTTAATATTTATGTATTCTCAGATTTTGATTTTGCAAATGATGAGTGTAGCTAGCTAGACAGGAGGTGCATACACTTCCTAGGCCTGTGCACGACCCACTCTCTTGATGAGTTCACGTGTGTAACTCAATTTGCCATTTATATATATATATATATATATATATATATATATATATATATATATATATATATATATATATATATATATCACGCGATTTTCCATCAAGAAAGTAGGGGGTAGGGATTGTGCCCTAGACATGGACTTGTATGTGGTTATGAATTAAATTTGACAATGTATCCAGTGCTAATCCTGTCTGGTAAACCTAATTCTTAATTTTATGAAAAGTTTGTATGAATAAGTAGTCTTATAAAAATGTCTTAGAACAGAATGATTGCCACACAAGATTATTTCTTAAATGAAATTAGCAGAAAGAGCCGAGATATTAATCAACACCTTTTTAATTTGTTATTATAGATGTTAATCTCATAAGTTAAAAAATACCAGTGCGGCACGAAGTGTTCTCTCTACAAGCAACAAGATACCTATTAAGCGTTTAAAGCAGACTTATAAATGAATAAATTTTAAGTCACTAATGTAAATGAATAAAACTAATCAATTAAATATGATTGTTCTACTATCATCAAGAACGGTATAATCAGTTTAAAAAGCTGATTATATAAATATTGCTTTCGATCTTATATTTTAGAAAGTAACCTTTTGCTTTAAAACATATATTCAATGTAACATGATTCCTCTGGTAAAACTGATTAAAATGCTTTTTTATAACGACTTCGCTTATCACGTTTCAATTTTTACTGACAACAAAGGGTGATAAAACAAAATTAAAACATTTTTTGCTATTGTTTAACTCACCATTTGATTCTTTTGAAACTATAATAAAAATACAAATATCGATTAAATGCCATTTCATAAAAAATATAAAAATGAGTTTGTTGCCATTTATGAATTAAAACAATATATAACTATAAGTATATAACATATATAAGTTTGTTTCCCTTTATTACATCATAGTTGTGATTGTATAGTGTGTGTGTGTGTGTGTGTGTGTGTGTGTGTGTGTGTGTTAATTTCTGTGTTGTTTTAAAACGTAATGTTTACCGTTTAATTTTAAGAAATATGTTAAATAAAAAAACGGATAACAATACCCTTATACGAGCCAATAGTCTTTTGATATTTTAACCCTAATTTTAGGTATGTATTCTATATGTAAACAAAGATATCTATTTAAATTCACAAATACATGCTTACCCGATTCGCAAAATTTCCCTTCATATCCTTGAGCACAGTTACATACTCCTTCCTTGCACATTCCCCCATTTTTGCACAAAACTTCTACATTGTCGCATGGTTTAACTTCAATAAATGAAATACATTAGTTAATATAACCGTGTAAACACAAGATAATTCTGTTAATTTCTGAAATGTGCACATAATTTTATTCAACGATAATTTTGTTAAATATACATACATGTTTTATAGCGATTTGCAGTCTTTAATTGTGAATTTTAAATTACCAACCGGTCCATATTGATAACCTTAACCAAGCAATTAGTTTAATTTTTTTTTTCTTTTTTTTTTTTTTTTTTAAATATTTTGGTTTTTTTTAACTATTGGACATAAATCTCGATTTCAAATATCATTGGTTTTTGTTTTACCTGATTCGCAAAATTTTCCTTCATATCCTTGGGGACAGTTACACTTTTCATCTTTACATATTCCACCATTCTTGCACAAAATTTCAACATTATCACATGCTTTTGCTTCAAAAAGTAAAAAGCAAAATTAAATACGCTTGCTGATATAAATTACAAATTCAAAAGTACATAGATATGTTGCAAAGATTAGCAGTCTTTCATCCTTATATTGCATACCAGTTATTTGATTCACCAGTAAAACATGTAAACCCAATAACGCTTAAATACTAATATGTGCTGAACTATGAATAACAATGCATTAAGGAACTGAAACTTATTACGTAAAAGGGTTTTATGCTAGTAATTTGTTAGTAAACGATTATAAACCTTCCTACATAGTCAGGATGCTAATTGCGTATCAAAGTGGCGTACACTTCAAATTATGTATATTATTCTGAATTCAAGTTACTTTTTGCTCACAAATAATGTACCATGTTGCAAACTTTTTAAGCCCTCTAAATGTTGAAACATGTTTAAAATGCAAAGCATTCCTAAGATGGATTTGGATTCATTTAACTTTTGACCTTTTTCTTTTATTATTGTTCAACTGTTTGGCTTGTCTTTTTCATATTTATATTTTTTTTCGGCCCTTATTTTCACTGATTCGAATCATCGAAGTGTGACACATCAAAATCAAGAGGTATCTTTGTTAGTAATTTACTGATACAATTACTGAGACAATTAAATTGTTTCTCATATAGAATATGGAAATATTATGTATCTAAATTACATGGCAATGTACCCATCAATGTAGTATATATCCACATGACATGATTTTTCTTATAAGAAATGTTGGATTTAAAGGTGATTCATGTATTTGTATTTTTAAGAGTAAAATAACTAAATACCTGTTTCACATCTCCTTCCTGTGTAGTGCAATGAACATTTACATGTACCCAATATTATTGAACAGACTCCCCCATTTAAACAGGGATCATCATTGTCACATCGATCTAAACACAAAAGAAAAACATATCTGTTCTTGAATGTAACGTTTTTATGATGTAAAGAGAGCCATAAATTCTGAATTTGTTTCTTTGAAAATCAAAGTTCATACACGATTATCAGTGACAGAATTGAAAACTTAATGTCTAGTTATCATTGTTTTGCTAAGTGATTATTAGTGTCAGAAATAAACAAGTTATATCTAGTGATCAGTGTTTTGGTCAATGATTATCAGTGACAGAATTAAACACGATATATCTATTTATCAGTGTTTTGGTCAATGATTATCAGTGACAGAATTAAACACGATATATCTATTAACAAGTGCTTTGGTCAATGATTATCAGTGACAGAATTGAACACGATATATCTATTTATCAGTGTTTTGGTCAATGATTATCAGTGACAGAATTGAAAACTTAATATCTAGTTATCAGTGTTTTGCTAAGTGATTATCAGTGACAGAATCAAACACGTTATATCTAGTTATCAGTGTTTTGATCAGTGATTATCAGTGACAAAACTTAACACGTTATATCTAGTTATCAGTGTTTTGCTCAGTGATTATCAGTGACAGAATTGAACACGTTATTTCTAGTTATCAGTGTTTCGATCAGTGATTATCAGTGACAAAACTTAACACGTTATATCTAGTTATCAGTGTTTTGATCAGTGATTATCAGTGACAAAACTTAACACGTTATATCTAGTTATCAGTGTTTTGCTCAGTGATTATCAGTGACAGAATTGAAAACTTAATTTCTAGTTATCAGTGTTTTGCTCAGTGATTTTCAGTGTCAGAAATAAACCTGTCAATTCTAATTAGCAGGCTTTGGTCAGCAATTAACAGTAACACATTTGCACACTTCATTTTTACATTTTCAATTAATTTGTTCATCTATTATAATTAACAGATTTAGACAAGTTGTTTCTATTTATTGTTCTCTTCGATAAAACTAATGCAGTTTCACATTAATACATTTGAACACACTTTTTTGGAAACTTTCAGTATTTCGTTCAGCGATGGCCATTAATACATTTGAACACTTTATTTCCAACAACCAGAAGTTTGTTCAGAGATGATCAGTGTTACATTTAAACACAATGTGTCTTTGTGCGAGATATATTTTCTAACTCTAGAGTTGCGAGAAAACTTTTCTCGTGTAAAATTGCCATTACATTGAGAACATTTCTTTTAGTAAACAACATGGAGGTACACAGCGTCATATCAAGCCATTTAAAACAAATGGTTGCCAGTCCCCTGTATGATATGTTGATTTGGACTTATAATTTCTAAAATTCAGGTTGTATCTTTAAGTTTTATTTCAAGATTATGCTTAACTTTCTAAATAATGCAATGTTTTTCTCACATTTTGACGACACTGTAAACCTTTTTAATTTCCCTATAGGGAAACACAGAACAAGACAAAAAACTAAGCCTACTTAAAAGTTTAACAAACATACCTGAAGGAATGTCACAAGCATTTCCTGTATAATCTGGATGACAGAAACATTTTTTAAATAAACATACTCCGTTAATACATCCACTCGAACAACCAGTATTTGGGCCTGAAAAAGGAAAACTTTTAATTAAAAAGTCTACTTTTGATATATTTAAAATAAATTTTAAGAGTTATGAAAATACAGATGCACAAAAACATACATAACGGATTATGCTTTACACCATAAAGCATCACACATCCACACAAACCCAACAAACACACACACAAACACACTTATATAGGAATGGGGTTGTCCTTGACCTAAGCATTTATTGTTCCGAAACCAGTATATTGACCTACAACACGGGTTAGAAGTTAGTACAACAGTCACACTTAATTTTAATTGAACACATTATATAAATAAATTAATTAATTCATGCAGAGTGTGGCCGAAGAATTTATTACGAAGTTAATCAGTTTGCTACCAACCAATTTATTACTCCTCTTTCATCTATGCCGTACAAACTAAAAAATATTTACTGGTGTTTTTAATAAACCAGTTTATATTGGATAGTTATATTATAAGAACTATACATCTACGTTCAGAAGGTCGTGTTTTTTTTTACCACTGCGGTAGCTTATTTGGTAGAAGTGCTCCCTCCGTAAGTGGGAGGTCGTGGGTTCGTATCCCGGCCGGGTCCGACTCAAGACATGAAAGTGAGTAATGGCTGTTCTTTCGCCAAGCACTCGGCATAACGAAATGAAAAGTCATGTTTTTTCGGGTGGGAACTTAATATAAACGAGGTCCCGTGTCACGGACGGCGTGGCACGATAAAGAACCCTGCTGTATAATGTCATTAGCGCAACGCACATGCAAAATGTCTGCACTTTCGCCTATAGCTGGCAACGTCTTGATATAAGTGAAATTTTCTTTACAAGGACTTAAAAACAATTACTCAACCTAATTCAACTCTTGTGTTTATGTATCTACTTACTCGCCGTTGTTGTCGTAGTTGTTAATGAAGTATCTGGCAAATAAAAGTACACAATTAATAACTTCATTAATGAATGATACTTGACACTACCTGACGTCATCAAGATGTCGAGAATGCACACAATGATTGAAACTCGACACTAACTAAACGGTCACACACACACACACACACACACACACACACACACACTGATTGAAAAGACAATAACGTCACCAAGAACACACATATTGATTGCAACTCGACAATAACTAGACGGTCACACACACACACACACACACACACACACACACACACAGAGACAGAAACAGACTGGAACACACTAATTGAAACTTGGCATTAACTAAACGGTCACACACATATACACACACAATAATTGAAACTTGGTAATAACTAAACGGCCACACACACAGATTGAAACTTGACAATAACTAGACGTTCTTAGACACAGACAGACAGAAACACATAGACACACACACACACACACTAACTGGAACTTGGCAATAACTAAACGGCCACACACACACATTGAAACTTGACAATAACTAAACGGCCACACACACACACACACACACACACACACACACACACACACGCGCGCGCGCGCGAAATTGAAATAAAATACTGAAACTTTTATAGGGATCTAAAACGGTGTACGTCAGTGTACCACGTGATACCTCATAGCGTTTGTGCGGGACAATTATTTCTATTGGGAATGGAATTGCATAAAGTGACGTTTTCCCGTAAAAACGACGTTTTTTCGGGAATATTTGACATAGTCGTTATTCATTTCATTCCGCACAAACGTTAAGAGGTATTAATCACGTGGTGCATTGGGGAGTTCCATTTCTTTCTAATCTAAAATTTGTTTAAACTTATATTTATTTTGTTTTACAGTAAAAAAATATAAATTATTCTCAAGTGATATAATTTGAAAATCAATATCTTACTTTATTTGAAATGAAAATGCATAATTTCACAGTGACAAGTCTCGCGTATATATAATTGTGATGAAAACATTATCTGGCCTTTTTTTTTTTTTTGCTACAGAAAATTTCATTATCAATAATAATCAAGCTTATAAACTTTAGTGGAAATTAAAAAAAGTTACCAGATTATCACCTTTGACGTAATGACCAATATTTACACATTCTTGAATTGTTTCTATTATAATATCGTATATTATTCATTTATTTTTAACTCAATAATATATATTGATCGACACAAGCACACAATATGTAATACACACTGCGTATTTAAAAAACATAATGTTAAACATATTTACAATTCATGGTTTTAATAGATATAATTTGTTATAAAGATTGACCTACCAATTTCGCAGAATGTTCCGTTATACCCAAGCATACACGTACACGTTCCATCTTCACAAGTTCCTCCATTTTGACACACTGTATTTTGGTCACATTTCGTTGCTGTAAATGTATTATGCAATGATAATAAAAAAAACTCTTTGCTAAGAAACATGAACTATATAGTTTTGTAAATGACTATGGACTTAAAATTTTAAACTTCTTACGGAAAATCAATTTGTTTAAGAAAATGTAATTTTTATAGTAATATTATCCAGTTTTTCACTTATCACAACTTTCTGTGATATAACTTGTTTTTATGTGCTAAGTATTATTTTTAAAATCTTATCTTATTTAATTTATTTCTAATCAATATTAATATATTTAAATTTTAATCATTTTCTAGGAGCGATTAGCTGCAATAATGCTGTTGCGGCTCTAAACAAAAACTCACTTAGTCACTCACTATATTGTAGTTGTCTGGGGTATTGAAAGACATATGGAGACTTGCTTTATATTTCTTGTATATCGATACATTTTTGGAATTTAAACTACATTCTGATACAGTTTAGAACTTTAACTGCATATTTTTTGGGATATCGATACATTTGTCTATTACAAGAACATTTTCCCGGTAATTGATATATAAGGATCTTTCAGGATTCTTTAACGATCTTTCATGAAATTTTAAAATTCTTCTTTTTTTTTCCAAATATCAATGAAACTTGATCTTCTATCAGTAATTGTTTAGAATTTAAATTATTTAATTTTTTTCCAACAATTAAAGCAATAATATAATATGTCGTTTAATAAGTGTTTTACTTTAAATTTTTAATTAATTGTTATTTACATGTTTGTTTGGCTAGCAGCTTACCAAAAAGTTGCCCTGAGTGAGCAGACCAAAATGCATATCTTATTTATAAACGAACTTGTTCTAGGGTTAATTGTAAGGGATTAAAAGCATTGCTGCCGTCGCGAAAGGCTAAAACATTCTGATGCGACGTTAAAAAGCATTACAACAAAAACCTACCTATCTGGCAAAATGTTCCGTTGAATCCATTCTTGCAGGTACATATTCCGTCATTGCAAGTCCCTCCGTTTTTACACAATACACTGTTGTCGTTACACATTTTCTCTGAAAATATATTTAATTTCTAAAAAACTAGGTGGCGCCAAATAAGTCGTAGAATTTTGTACTTAATTAGATGAGAGAGGGAAAGAGGTGTCCTTGCTCTGACTGCAGCGACATCAAATATGACGCAACATTATCGTTAACATGACGATATGACACATTTCTAAACTCGACATCAATTCCGCATAGGTGCCAAGGATCTTTCACTGGTATTGCTTGCTTGTAGTTGTTTTGTTATAGTTCTTACATTTTCACACACACGCAGACACACAAACACACATGCATTATATATATATATATATATATATATATATATATATATATATATATATATATATATATATATATATATATATATATATATAACTCCGATATAAATTTAGCGCAAGTTAGGTGCTTTTTTAAATTTTTTGGTTGTCGGCGACTATGAATAAAATTTTTCTTCAGTTTTTTGCTATGATGTAAAACCGGGATTAAATCAGACATTGTATATTACGTCATAAACAATTAACACGAGGGATAACTATGACGTCATAAACAACCCATAGTTACCGATCATTCTTGAAAAGTCCTTTGAAGGATGAAAACGTAAGAGTTTAAACAGTCAACTTTTCTTGGGAATTACTTTATTTTCTAATATATTTTACAATGTGCGCAAGGAACTTTAACTTACTTTCAAATATATATATATATATATATATATATATATATATATATATATATATATATATATATATATATATCTATATATCTATATCTTGGTTTCCACTGAAAATTTTTTATTAGTAGCCAAAATTGTGTAGACGTCATTTTCTCGTTCACACTCGGGCAGCGCGCGACATCAATATTACACGACTGCTTAAAGTGATTTTGGCATTCATTATTCATGCTTTTGCTCTTTTTTGCAGCAGTGTAGATCTGAAGAAGATGGTTATTCTTTTGAGATAACGGAGATTACATTCAGCATGATGTAGAAAGCTGTTATCATTATAAATATTCCCTTTCATCAAAGTTGTCAAAGAATTATATTATATAAAAAACAAAAAAATAGAAATATCATGATGCCCATCATATTTTTTTGGAGTTATCTCCCTTTAACTGTTTTTTTTTCCATTATGCAGTTCAAATCATGTGGCATGCTTGAATAATATTTCATCAGTAAACTTTAAGAAAAATAATAACAGACAGCTATAATGTGTTTAATTTTATCAATTTAATCATAATCTATTTATATGGCTATGCACTTAAAACAATTTCCAATTTGATACACTAGTCAATATTTAGCAAAACAAACAGCATTCAACATACAGCAGTCATCCATTAAAAACATACAGCAGTCACCCATTTAATATCCATCCAATACATACAGCAGTCACCCATTAAATATTTCCGGCAGCCACCCATTCAACATACAGCAGTCACTTATTCTCCAAACACTGCAGTCACCCATTCTTTTATTCAAAATATATATATTAAAAATACTCATACTATTTTAAGACAACATCATTAAAAACAGATTAATATTTTAGATAAATTTCACATCATATTTAATTAAATCCAATGCAAGTTTTGTCAGTCACCCAATAATCAAACGCCCTGTTAAAATCGAACTGCTTTATGTCCTCAATTGATGGAGTGTCAACAGTTATGGTCATAAGAAGATTAACCGATGTTGGTTTAAGTTTGTTCCTCAGTGAAGTTTTGATCATGTTATAACGCGAAAATCCTTTTTCACAATCTGTAGAACTAACAGGCAACACAATAGCAGTTTTTAAGAGTTTTTGAATGTTCGGATATGTCTGTTTAAAGTCCATATTAGGCAACAACTTTGAACACAGTACATGAAAGGAAGGTTTTCTATAATTGTCACACATATCCCTGAATTTTGGCTATTCACACATCAATTTCGCAGCATCAATACTCAGAGTTGTGTTTTCTCGTATGTAGTGTTGGGATAGAATTCCAATCTGTTCTACGCCATAAGAGAAGTAGTTTGAACTGTCTTTGGGCGGCAAGTTCTTTGGATTAAATATACCAAAGCACGAAATGGTACTATTGTCCTCAAACCTCTGCTCCAAGTTTTCCAACAGTTTTGACACATACTTGGCCTTAACAACATTAAATGCTTGCACAGACTTTTCGGAACATTTGATACGAAACTTTACTTTACCATGTCCATAATCAATACCACTTACATGATCATCATGGTAAGCTCGCAAGAAACTGACAAAGTTTTGGTCCTGGCGAATGTTGCATGTAAGATGAAAATGTGCAAGATCCAAACCCCTACGCTGAAATACTTTGCTCAGAATAGCAAGGTTGCTCAAGATGTCACTCAACAAGTGGGAAACGGCCAGAAACTGATAATCAGTAATAAAAGTTAAAATTCCATTTGCAACAGGACCATCATATTCGGCTACATCAGACCCTAAACACAAAACCAAAGCATCATAATTTGCAATAATAGATTCCACAGCACCTTTAAAGGAAAGCCAGCATGTGTGGAAAGTCTGTAGAAATTTCTTTTCAGCCAGTTCATTGACAGATTGGATTTTATTCAAACCAGATTGATGTTTTGGAAATTAATGGAAATACTTGAAAATGATGTTTACCATTGCCTGATACTTCTTTAAATACGGAACACTGTCTGCAGCTTGACCACTAGCTAGAGCAAGTCTATGTGCTATACAATGTATACTCAGTAACGGTTCATTTTTTCTTTCATTAATGTGGTGACACAACCTCTTACTCCCGTCATAACACTTGCACCATCAGTTGTTTTACACGCCATATCAAGAATGTTCAAGTTTTTTGCATTAAGCACACGGAGAATGTTCTCACAAATGTTCTTTAAACTGCACTCATCCCCAGCAATTTCAGTGACTTCAAGACATTTTACACAAGGAGCACCATTTTCTCATAACGGACGTACAACATGACAGTTTTTTTTTATTAGACACATCTGTGGATTTATCAGCCAAAAAGCCATATAGAAAAAACACCAGAGTTCTTAATATCATCTAGAAGATCTTGCTGCACAACTTTGGCCATTGCTGTTTTCATTTCACGAACAGACTCACTGTCTTCATATTTAAGTCCTTTCTTTTTGGGATCAGTCACTTTTATAGGATCGAATTCGGAGAGATTGTGATGCAATAGAAAACTATTAAGGTCACTTATGGCACTACATGGTTCATTTCTCTTAGCTAAGTAATACAAGTTTTGCATAAGACCCTCAACTGCAGTCCGTTCAACTTTGCTTGCTTTTATAGCAGCTGCATCGATATCCCCTTTCATTTCACTAGCCGTAATTGCGAATTTGTGGTCTTCTGTTAATGTATGTTTCGCGATGGCATCACGTTTAAACTTGTCACAAACCAGTCGATAAAATATTTCACCTGTCGGCATTTTCGCATAGAGAACAAAACATTAGATTCTGTTCGCGATCATATAATAATAAAACAAACATACCAGTCCTTGTCCATATCATAATCCCAAAAACAAAGTAAAAACTTTGCAAACTGGCAAAATATGATATACACGCAAACTTCCATCAAGGAAGTGAGGCCGGTGCTCCGGAAGGGTAACGCCCTCTGTCGAGCTAGCTACAAGTCAATTTTGAGAATGAAAGGAACAAAGAACTATGGTAAGTCAAATATATCCAGTATAAGTTGGGATACAGTGACTACATACTTATCAACAATATTGTGATGACGGCCATAAAACTTTTTAAGGGCCTTGATTAGCCTAAGCTTGCAATAGCCTTGTGACAACAATTTAATTATAAGTAATTTGCTCCGTTGCAGAAAGTCACCAAATTGTGAACAAGCTTCTACCGTACCGTATTAACTGTGAAACATATACGCCAACTGCAGGAAGAGCAGGGATATTACTGCAAAGAAACTGAAAGTTGACAATAGAAAAATTGAACTCATTATGTTTGTCGTATAGCTTCAGATGTAACCTTTCATGGGTGTCATTATTCAGGTATAAGTCCAAATATGCAGCAGAACATGGAGAATATGTCGAGTCTTTTATTTAAAGCTCACTTGGATAGATGACATTCACATATTCTCCAAATTTGTGATTATTTAGAGATAGAACGTCATCTGTATATCTATATGTGAAGTTGAATGATTTAGCGACAGTCTTTTCTCCAGATTTGACAAGGTTCTGTAAAAATTCTGATTCATATGAAGAAAGAAACAAATCAGCAAGCAAAGGTGCACAGTTTGTGCCCATTGGCATACCGATTCTTTGTTGAAAGATAATATTGCCAAACACAACAATATGTTGTATATCTCAGTATATTTTTGTTTGAGTCTGTATTCATATCTTAGGAAATAAAAATCTGTTTGCCAGGAGGTCTTAAATTTCGGTTTCCTTTGGCTGGTGTATCGGCACTTGTTTTGGTTTTTTTTTTTTTTTTTTTTTTTTTTTTTTTTTTTTTTTTGGGGGGGGGGGGGGGGAGGGGGTATTCCCGTTATCGGCCTCGTTCTTTAGGAAATCCCAAACTATGTAAAGTCATTTGACCGTCCACCTTTCGTTTCGCACTTTTTGGAGGCATGGCGATACACAACTTTCTTTTGTCACAAAAACGTGCTTTTCCGATTGAAAGAGTTTTAATCAGTAAACATGAAGTTAGCTAGATATGTCTTTTTAACAAACACAAAACCATAACCTGACAGTAATATCGTTTTATTGGTCAACACGATCGGATATATATATATATATATATATTCAATTAATATGTGCGTTTCTGCATATGTGATATTGCTATTGCCCATTGAGCCATATCAGCCCTAGGGCTAAAAATCCCCACAACCATATCGGCCGGCACCCGGGCCGATTTCCTATATCAGGATCTTTCGGAACTTCTTGGACAAGCAGTTACTAAATAACCATCAAATCAGAGACGCTAAAATGTGTAGCCTAAGACAGTTTTGTCGACCTATTACTTGAACTCTTGCGTTTCTAAATATTATATAAAAAATTTGTATGAAATTTCTTTGAAATTAGTTGTGTAAGCATGAAACTGATAAAAACATTGTTACCGCAAACGAATTGGTGCCATGTATAATCCCCGGAAAAAGCGCAACACGCTATCCATTTTATGCTTTCGATGTTTACACTTGTCGGCTGCTTGTTTACAATTGTCGACTGCCATCCCAGCATGTCAGGTGCTGGCGACATTTAGCCAAAAGAATATAGTCTAGTCGATCTATGAAAAAATAGGGTCAAACCTCAAAGTAATTGAAACAGAAAATATTTTTATGTTATTGTTTTTAGGAATTGTGTTTTTATTCACCATAAAAAATCTAACAATTTCAATCCAGTGGAATTTGGATTTTTGCCAATTTAAGTTACCTATAGCATTTTCTATAGAAATTTTATGATCCAAAATTTTTACACAAAAAATTTCAAAAACTTCAAGTTTTCTCTGATACTATATGAAGAACAACCTAGAAATTATATGGAAATTTATACATAGACTTAAAATAGATAATTTAAGACAATTTAAAATGTATCATGTAAATGGAATGTAAAATAATTAAATAATTGTTGACAGAATTTTTGCAAAACGCTGATAAGGGCATGTTGATGAGATGGAAAAAAAGATTTATTCACCTCAAATATATTTTGTTATACACAGAAATGTTAAAATAAGTATATCTCAGGTTGAAAACATAACTTTTATATACTTCTACTTCATGACTTTGAGTATTCTGTTATTAATTCCTCATCACTATAGGAACATTAGATTGTGAAAGACTTAAAATAAAATGCAACTGAATGAAAATGGGCCGATGATTTCATTTTAAATGAAATCAGAAATGTTGAATATACATATGGAATCAATAATGACTGATTAATTGCAGGGTCTTTGCTTTACTCTTTGTTAAAATAGCAAAAAACATATGATAATTAGACTAAAACTCCACCTGTTTTACAGGAGTTATCTCCCTTGTCTATAGAAATCCGCATAAAAAATTAAAACTTCTCAAAAACTTGTTTCCCCTTATCAGATTTTGGTAAACTTTTTGCTATAAACATTTCATGTATTTGAGAACATATTAGTAACAAAATTTGTTCTCCCCTTTTAGTTTGAGGTCAAACCGTAGAATGACTAGACTAATAGAAGAATTAGACAGTATAATAGAGAAAAATGCACTCCGCCATGGGTAATGATGTCATTTATGTTGTTAATCGTTTCGAACAGTATTCTGACTCTTGAAACGGGAGGGAGAAAAATTGTAGGGTCGGACCGGATGATCCTATGGGAAATCTCATCCCAAAATTTCCTCGGATGGACTTTATACGGCCGCATATATTCAGTCCACCACCTTCCGAGGGCCACACTGGCCACCAAACTGTAACAGGAGGGAGAAAAATTGCAGGGTCGGACCGGGGATCGAACCCGGGACCTCCCGCACTATAGGCGAGTGCTCTACCACTGAGCTCCCCAGACCGCTACACAGTTCGTGGACTCCATGAAAAATAAAAACACGAGCCGAAAAACTAAAGGGGACGTAAAATTGTTTACATTTCAAGCCTAGGCGAGGGGCGTTCCCAAGAAGAATTTCATGCAGACCTAGATGCTTATCTCACCAAATTTTTTTTCTAAATGTGAGGAAAGTAGATAACTGTAAATGTTTATCTATTACACTGATCAAGAACTTGAAAATGAAAGATACATTTTTCAAAAAAGTATATGATAAAAAGATTATGATATGGCTCTTTTCATATCATACCCCATATTAGCCCTTAACGCACATATCGGCCCTCGGGCTGATATATGGGTCTTGGTCGAGGTCTGATATGGCATATGATATTGATTTTGCCATGTTTTATTCTGTTTATCATATACTTAAAATTTCAACATGTAGAACAGATGCATGTATTACATACAGAATGTAAAAAATATAAACTTGCATAAATGTGATGAAAAGTGCATTCCAAAAAATAATTTCAACTCAAGAATTTTCTAATGTGAGAAAGCTCTATTAAAATGGTACGTCTGTAGTTAATTTATTAGATTTCTAGACATCGTGTAAAAAGGTTGTCAAGAGATTTGTTAATCAAAATATGACAAAGATACTTTGAAGCAGACCTTGTTTATTATATTGGGTCCCTTTACAGCTTATAATCCTAAACATCTTGTGCATTCCACGCTGACTGATGTCGCTGAGAAAATGTCAGCTATATATTAACAAACCGTCTGCTGGATATTCCTCCTCAGCTGGGCGAACCTTTGTAAGAACAAACGATTCCGTCCAAGGAGTTTCGAAAGAATAAATATACATATGGATAAGATCCGTTTGTTCAAAGTAGCCGGTCTGATATCGATATCAGACCGCTGATACGACTTTTCCGACCGGGCACGTGCGGTAGGTGATATGGATCACATGATTTTAGCCATATCTTAGCATGCAGAAACTACATATTCAGTACTAAGTATATGATATATATATATATATATATATATATATATATATATATATATATATATATATATATATATATATATATATATATATATTTAGAGATTATTATATGGCCATTTTGATATCACACCCTTTATCAGCCCGAGAGCCCTGATATCAGCCAGAGGGCCGAAGGCCCTTTATAAGCCCGAGAGCCCTGATATCAGGGCTCTCGGGCTGATAAAGGGTGTGATATCAAAATGGTCATATCATAAACTATTTATCATATGTTTCTTTTGAAATAAAATTAACAATTAATAATAAATAAATTTTTAAGCAGTCCAGCAGATTTTATTTTTTATATCTATCATGGTCTCATAGATAATTTTTTTACCGCATACGTCATACGTCAATGTTACCCTTAGCAATCGCTGACGTCGATTTCCCGACAACTAGGTCAAATATTCAGTCAGTCGCCATATTCGTCCAACATGACGTAGACAGAGGCATAAATTTGTTTTCTTCATTAAAAAGTGAAAGTTGTTAAAATTAGATTAAAGATCTGCAGTCATAAATCATGATTGTGATGACAACAGCGAATCTGAGTTTTTGAACCGGCAGGTGCATCGCATCATATTTTGGATAGGCTACACTGATGACAGGGAAACGGCTGCACAAGTACAGGATTATATTGGCTACCAGACGGAATTATTTAATTTTTGGCTTCTGTAAGTTTATTTATTGATCATAGTGATGACAATGTGTTATTGGTTGATATTTTTGTACGGGTGAACAGTTCCGCTTCGAACTGATGTCTCATTTTTGTCCTGACATACTTGCCTCAGCTTGGAGCCAGCATCGTTTGTATTTTAAAGTGCCGTCGCGCGCAATCAGTGTAAACTAGTTGTACCTCTCCGATGTGTTTGTATGTTCGCAAATTCCGAAAATCTGTTAAATTAATTTAAATACAACTGATACATGACTGTACTGCACACATGCTCATCATGTTAACCATAAACAGTTAGTATCAAGCTGAAGCGACAGGAAAAATCCGCCATTATCGGAATTTTATGAGGGGTGTGATATCACTTTTCTAGGGGTGTGATATCACTTTTCTACGGGTATGATATCACTCGGGCTGATATCAACTTGTGTAAATTCGAGTTATCACGCATACAAAAATAATGATATCATTAGTTAACATATGATAAATATATATATTGTATAAACGTTACCTGTTTCACATCTTTTTCCTGAATAATAGGATGTACATGTACACGTGCCAAATAGAGAAGAACATGTCCCGCCATTTAAACATACGTTATTGGTGTTGTCACATTTATCTGAAATTAGATGTAAACATATGTATTGAATTTTTTGTTATACTTATTAAAGAAAAATGTTTACTTCATGTATATCGAAATACATTTGTAGTTTTGTACTAATAATTACTACGTGTGTTAAGAAATTATTTGTTCATGAAAACACTCATATAGCCACGCGCTCGTCTGCTGTTTCATTTTAACGACGAAGACAATAAGATTTTTACCTGACCTCGGTTTAACAATCTAACACTCTAATGAGTGCACACTCAACTCAAATAAAGGATAATCTCATTGTCAATTTTAAGACATTATACAGTTCATATTGAATATCTAATATTATATTTTCATTGTTTGGTTTAGGTTTGTTAAACACATCACCTTGTCTCATTAAACTTATTTTTATTAATCCAACATGAGTGAAGTGTACACTCAACTGAGTAAATGATTGTGAAACTGGACGCTGTTTTAAACCTACACAGACTTCTTTGAGGTTCTTGATCAGTCTAAACTCTAAACTGCGAAAAATCCTTTTTCTTACTCTCTCGCCCTCATTACAACATAAATAAATAAATAAATAAATAAATAAATAAATAAATAAATTAGTAAAGTGTTTTTACCTCTGAGGGTTTCGCAGTAACTCCCCGTGTAATCTAAATTGCACATGCACCGAAAGAGAAACGGAATGCATGTTCCGCCATTTAAGCAATCACTATTACCGTCACATGATCCTTTACATTCTGTAAAATAAATGGGTATAAAATCGATCATTTAAAATTTAAGTCCACAATGATACTCCAATCGCCTTATTTCCGCGTTTTAATGTTTTAAATAACGTCCATTATACACAGATTTTTCAGTTTGAAGGCACTTGGTAGTTTACCCTTATCTTTATGTTGAACATGAAAAACTACATCCTGTATGTGGCATCTAATTAATGGGCCGTATGGGATTTTTTTCGTAGTTAATTACTTAATAAACCTCTTAAATTAAAGCCGAGATCTTAATTAAGTTATTTATTATTATTATTATTTTAATTTTTTTTTAATCTATCAAACAACCTTTTTACCACGCTAATTTTACTGCTAATGCGAGCACCATTTTTATAACAGGCATGCTAATATAATCTTACTTGTCACAATTATAAAATATTACAAACTCTTAAGTAAAACTTTTACCATGTTTTATAATCACGTTAACTCCTGTGTTTTTAAAAATGAATGTTTGAACAAATGTTCCTAATTCATACATTAATTGCCATTCCATCACAGGTAAATTTTGCTTTTTCAAATGCCATACACAACACATTGACTTATTTAGAGCCCGATTTGCTGAAGTTAGATGTAAATAACATAGTGTAAAAATCGGGCTCCCCCCCCCAAAAAAAAAAAAAAAAGGAAGACAGAAAAAAACCACCTCGTATCTAATATTTTGGAATTATAATTAAGTTGCCAATAACTACATTAGACAGGTGAACTCTATGGAGAGGTCCATTATGTAGCTAAAGTGGTTCGGATTTAATCTGTTTCCTGTTTGCAGGTTATTGTTACAGCCAGGTGTTGTTATAAACAGACAACAGAGTATATATGTTTTACATAACTGATATCGTCATGAAAATAATAATGCAATTCTCAAGCGGATGTAAACAAATCATCGACTTAACTACTTGTAATTCCCATTTTAATTACATATTTTTATATTTCCATATAAACGGCAAATCGCAAAAAAAAAAAAAAAGCAAAAAAACAAGAGGCCCATGGGCCTTAACGCTCACCTGAAGATATTGTCCAATGCAGTTTGCAAAGTGCAATAGACAATATATTAAGTACAGAAACTTTAAAAGTTTTCTCAAGTTAAGAACTCCCACATAACTTAATCAGAAATATATCCACTCATATTTCATTTATAAGTAGCTTATATAATATGCATGAAGTAACTGTAGTGCAATGAATAATTTCGAAATCATAAATCAATTTCAGTATACTTATGCAGCTATGTCCTTGACCTTTGAACATATGACCTTGAACCATATATCAAAATGATCGTCATGTCAATACCTACAATAGTCTAATATACATGCCTATACAAAACATTAAGTTTTCAAGATAATTAGCAATTTAAGTCTTCTCTTGCAGCTGTGACCTTGACCTTTCAACATATGACCTTGAACCATATTTCAAAATGATCGTCATATCAATACCTACAATATTCTAATATACATGCCTATACAAAAGGTTAATAGTTTTCAAGATAATTAGCAATTTAAGTCTTCTTTTGCAGCTGTGACCTTGACCTTTCAACATATGACCTTGAACCATATATCAAAATGATCGTCATGTCAATACCTACATTATTCTAATATTCATGCCTATACAAAATGTCAATAGTTTTCAAGATATTTAGCAATTTAAGTCTTCTTTTGCAGCTGTGACCTTGACCTTTCAACATATGACCTTGAACCATATATCAAAATGATCGTCATGTCAATACCTACAATATTCTGATATACATGCCTATACAAAAAGTTAATAGTTTTCAAGATATAGTGACAAATATATAGTTTTTATCAAATTCCCCGCTCAGTGCCTCACAATTTCCCCATTTTGAGTCCCATGGCTACCATTTGTGCAAATCTGAAAATAGATGACCTAAGGATGTTATAATGAAATAACTAAGGTATATCTCTTGTAGATTCAGAGGAAAAGATTGTTAAAGTTTTTCACTATTTCCCCCCTTATGGGGCCCCAAGGGGACATAACTCCTTCATTTGTGCAAATTTGAAAGAGCATGATGGTGACCAAGTTTCATCAAATTTGGCCCAGTGGTTTTGGAGGAGAAGATTAAAATGTAAAAAGTTTACGCACGACGGACGACGGACGACGGACATAAGCCAAATAGTTGAAAATTAATTAATCTTAAGTAAAATCAAATGAAATTATACAATTATACCAAGTAAAGCGGTAATTGATATAATTGTAATTAATACTCTTGATGACATATTAACTAACTAATTGAAAAAGCAATACTATCCTACCTCTGATGTAAAACATTCCAATGTAAATGAGATGTCTAAAATAGTGATGTCCTTTCATGTTAAAATCCTTATCTCTTTACATCAAATCTGAAATATATGAAAAAAAATTTATTGTCATATAAGTATGTTTAATCCACAAACTAAAATAGTAGCTCCTTTTTTATTTATTTATTTATTTTATTTACTTAAAATCAATAATCTGACAATTAACATCCGCCATTGAGCACAAAAACAATATATAGTTTCTGTTTTGACATATCGGCTTCCGAGTTGAGTAGTTGAGTTGAGTATTGCTGTTTAACGTCGAAGTCAAGAATATTTTACTTATATCGAGAAGTCGCCAGTTATAGGCGAAAGTTACAGAAATTTTGCCTATGCGTTGCGCTGATGGCATTATACAGCATGGTCTTAATCGTGCCACGGCACCTTGTTTATTTTCATTCTGAAAGAATCGTGACTTTCATTTCGTAATGCCGAGTGCTTTTTAAAAGAACGAGTATCAACGGTGTTACAGTTAATGTAAATCATATTTAGTTTTGGTGTTAGCTAAATTGATATATTATTGGTTTATCAGTTTTTTTCTTTCCTTACATATTTTTGGAAACGGTCGAGTATTTTCAATCTCATTAGAGTATTTAAATGTGTTAGACTGGACTCCGAGAAATTAAATATGACGTCATAGACACATCTTAATGATGTCACGTTACATCAACTCTCATTGTACTATACCGATTGTATTAGGCCGTGCCATCTATCCCCAGTCATTTTGTCATGAAAAAATGAATTTAATAAGTATCCACTGTACAAGAGGTATAATAGGTAAATTAAAAACATGCCTTGTGGTGTGTGTGTGTGTGTGTGTGTGTGTGTGTGTGTGTGTGTGTGTGTGTGTCCTCTTTTTTATATTTTTCATTAGATAGAGATACAAAAAGAAACAAAATAATAATAAATTTTCAAAAAATCACGAATCCAGCACGTGCTTTGTGTAAACTTAAAAAACTCGTTCTTTTCGTTATGAAGAATGCCATTTAAATGAATAAGAAACTCGTCGCGGACAACAGTTTGTTTGTCACAAATTCCATTTACCTTTGTTACTTTAAAAAAATGCCTACATCATTTTCCGCTCAAAAGATAATGTATATGATACGATATCAAAATAATATTACCCTTTAAAAGGGGATAACATATTATTTTCGTGTTCCTAATATTGAATTTTTGCAGGACCATTGTATAAACTGTTAATCCACTGATTGTCTTTAAAACGTGACTGTTATAAAAATACGTATCTCGGCTTTCTTTGTAGTAGTTTTAATTCAAAGTTCAGCAATTTCAGGTTGAAATGAATATTAAATGACCGAAAACTATCGTCTGTTTTGATTCCAATTACATTTAGTTCGTTGAATATGTGTGATTTTATGAGAGAGAGAGAGAGAGAGAGAGAGAGAGAGAGAGCATATTTTAATCAAATTCTCTCATCATTATATATATTATATGGCAATACATTTTTCACATAGATATAAAAATGATAAATTCCGAGGACACGGTTAGCGTGCAATATAGATCGATATTTGCACACAAACTTTGTTTCGGTCCGAGGTCTCCCGAATTTCACACTTAATCAAGTGACCTGTCGTGAAAACATGGTAGAAGAAAATTTTTTTTCAAAAATGATATTGCCCTAGCTTATGCAAATAAATAGGAACTAGTGAAATATTTGTGTATTTTTGAGACAAAAATTGTATTTTAAATGAAATACAAATGGGAAGCCAATGATAAATATTTTGCTTTATAATAAAAAGGTTATAAATAATTGAACTGATATTGTGTAGTATTGTCTATGCGTTAACATAGAAAGTCTATTTTAATTTACAAAGAAACCATATTTAATTCGTTTTTATGAAGGACTTCGAGTGGATTACAACGCGAGATTGTGGATTACAAATTACATTTAACTGTTGAGGTTCGACACAATTCCGGTTTTGTCTCTTACAACTTGCTTTTCCTGTTTGACTCCAAGCAAAAAATAACATTTTGCCTTCTGAAATACACCCGATTCTTATATCAAAACACTTTTTAGAAAATTAATCAATTAAAAAAAAAACAACAATAAGAACACAATCCGAATGATGAACATTAATTTCAAACTTCTTAAGTTTAATTTACCTAAACCCTTTTTTGCTACTTTTCTAGATTCATTAAGCAAATCCTTATACAAATAGGAAAGTAAAACTCAATGCCAATGTTTTGAACTTGTCACAAAATTTTGAAAATCACTTCTGATATGTCAAGTTATAGTATCGATTACCAAACAAAACACTAACACTATTCAAATGTAATTTTTTCTTGTTAATATTTACAATTATATATGCATATTTAAAAAAAATTCCAATAAGTAGCTGCATTTAATTCAAGATACTTATGAAATCCGTTTTAATTTGTCGATCGTGTCATAATGATAAAAAATTGTCCCGAAAATGTAATTTCGAAAAGCAACGTTTTGTGCCAATTGATTATTACTATAAATTGCGAATGTTGTTTTATTACAACAGGCAGTTAGTTACCTGTATTATGTGCTGATTTTGAATTTCTATTAAAATCGTGCATTCAAAATCAGCACATGACAACTGTATAAAACTTAAGTATTTACAATTCGACATTAATAGCGTATATTTATCTGCTTTCTGAAAACAAGACAAACCAGCCATGTTAAATGTTATTATGTAACTTCGAAAAACTACTGCGATCAATAAGTTAAATATGATTTCATACCTACCTTAAAAGGTGTGTGTATACATATACCTATACATTACAATCGGTGTGATGATTATCATTGTATATCCAAATATTTATAATATTATGTGACCATATCGTTCATTTCTTTAAGCATTCAGTTCGTTTGTTATAACAGATTGAGCAGTGTCCACATCACAAGCCATATCCGTAAAAACCAGCTCAGATACTAGCTAAAAATTTTCTGATCAATATCCAATATTCACTTCGATATAGGCTCTGTATATATTTAAACTCCTGTCATAATTGCATAAAATTCATGGTTCAGTGATTGACGTGTCACTAGTGCACTGTGTTTTACAGTGGCTAACAACTTTAAATTTACATGCATTTAAACAAATTGGTTGAATAAACGTTTTATTTTTGAAGTGTTGGTTCTAACATGTAAAATGTATTTACATAAATGTATTAAGATTACTTAGACGCATTAGAAATAAAGAAAAATTTGATTCTCATACAAATAGTGTCATACTTTTGGACACTGCGAAGAAAAATTGCTAACCGGTCATTTAGCCATTTTGTCTCTAAAAGAAAAATCGTAAGAGTTGCTTGCTACTTGTATTTATATGGTTACTTTGTTTGAGGCTCTGTTAGTAATATATAGATTTTTTCTATGACTTCGACTTTACGTTAATTAATTAATTCTAACATACAAAATGTGAATAATAAGACTTTTAAACTCGACAATGACTTTTTCTGTTCTTTGTATAGAGTTGAAAAAAAATCAAGGTTTCGACCTATGAACTTGTCAATGTAAGTAAATACACACAACCATATGGTCAAGGCTTATAATTTGTTTTAAAATCTTGTTAATACATTTGGTTGGACTGTGACTCCATGGTAAAAGTTATAAAGCGGTCATTTTTATCGAAACCGTCAGTAATGGGATGGTGGGGGAATCCTAAATGTACTGAGCAAAAACTGACTATGGACACACCAACTGACAAACTTTCTCAGAATTCATCCTGTTGCGATGAGGATTTAAACCTGGGCTGTAAGAGGCACGCTTTAGACCACTCGGACACCGAGGCTCTTACTTTGATTCAAGATACTTGAATCATGAATCAACTCTATTTAAAAACCCACTTGTCAATATACATGTATATATTTCCAGCGTTTGGTAACATTTAAAATTATATAAAGGCAATTTTCAAGCCAGTTCATTTCTTTCAAATAATAGTTCTTGACACCATTTTCAGTAAAATTAATTCAGTCAATTGTTATTGTAATGCGAGTCGACACACCGTTAGTTGTACAGTTTCATGTGCTACTTCTGAATCCCAACGATATGTTTTTTCTTATTTATGTCATGAATTAATATCAACGGGTGTTGAATAAGTAATTTTTTTTCGAAAGATTAAAGATCTGGCCCCAGTTTCACAATCATTCATTAACTAAGATTTCCCTTAACTTAAATCTTACGAATTTGAAACCTGGATTATTAGGTTAATTGTTCAGATATTCAGGAATTTAACGTGTTAATTTGAAGATCACTTCAAGCTTGTTATATTTGTATTTATTTTTTTTATCCATTTGTAATTCACAAAGAGATTGCCAAAATTTGTAAGATTTAAGTTAAGCAAAATCTTAGTTAAGGAATGATTGTGAAAACGGGGTCTGCTTTTATTAATTTCGACCTTTAGTCATATATAGAGCCCTTTGTACCACAGATGACAAAGACGTTCCCTCCTTTCATAATATCGGTATCGAGTCAACAGGTAGATGTCGATGACAAAATCGTACGATCTTATATTTGACCTCCATTCTTGTTTGTTAACAAATATGATACGGACGTAGTAGAAGACATGCTATCTACACACTTTTAACATTACGTACCAGAAAGTTGCTTATCGTAATTAGGCAATATTGTAGGGATATTCTTCAATATGGTGTCTCGTCCAATACGGTTTTTTTTCTACACAACATGGACTTGTCCAATAAAAATCCATATTGTACAGTAAATTGTATAATGACCTTTTTATTATACTATTATTCACATTATTGACATTATCATCTGCGCTAAAATTCATACACCCTAAAATTTGTACACACTAAAATTTGTATACGCTAAAATTAATACGTTTAACATATTCTGTGCATTTCAAATACAGATTACAGTAGGGATTTGATCCTTCACAAAACATTCTATTTCTTCTTTGGTCAGAATTGACATCTTGTTTACATTTGACAGCTAATACAGACGGTAGCATAAACAATAAATCAATCATTCCCCGTTGTATCGTGGCTTAAGAACCTAAATATGTACGCTTAAACGACTTGGTCAATCGGGTTATTATGAACTGATCGCATAGTATTTGCGCGCCAAATTGCACGCAAAATGTGGATTTTATGTACGGTCGCGACCGTCCAATATGGGTTTTTGGCACGTGGAATATGGGTTTTTCTGTAAGGTCGTACAATATGGCTTTTTCTTGTATGAACACGTGATAGTAATAGTGAATTATAATTGGGTTATAGTTATTAGATGTATAATAGTACTACATATGTTTTGAAAACATTGCGTCAAGGTCGTACCTACACACGGTAGTTTAATAAAGAAAGTAAATCTTAAAAAAAAAAATATACCGAAAAAAGAGAAATTGTAAATTTTTCAAATCTGGATTTTGTTTTTAAGGTAATCATTTATGAGAAAAATTTAAGAAATGAAAAACTTTTCTTTTGTCCGTCGGAGTAACAGAACATTTTAAGCTTGAAAAGTGTGACCGTTCTATATTATTAATTGTTATGACCCGACTGTTGATCTTTTAAAATTGAAAGGCCTAAATAATTGCGAATACTGTGATATTGAAGTTTTAAATACATGTATCTTTGCCTATTTAAGAAATAACAATCAAAATGAATGATCTTTTTCAAAATCAAAGTAAAAAAATATTTTCTTGTCGACGTTTTGAACTGCAGATATTTTATTGCAGACTAATTTTTGCTCCCAGAAAGATATATAAAAATTTACCAAGCAACACACTGATTTCCTCAATTTATTATCATTATAATGCATTAGGGTAGAGAATGTGTTTACCTAGTCACAATCCTTTCATCTATATCAAAATGGTCATTCTTGACGTGGATGAGAAAACCGAATTGTTTGGATAATACCTCTGACGATTGGCAAGCGATCACAAAAAATTAGTTGGTGATATGCATCTGATCTAGCGTACGATCTATTTATATATTATTTCAATTAGGTATTGATCAGTAACTGTACTTATATTGTTATTTAAAGTCCAAATCAGGATCCAAAAGATCACAATATATATATATATATATATACAGATCACTTACCGCGTGAACCTCTTTTGTTGTCTGTTTTCTGTCAATTTTAAAATGTCCACAAAATAAAATGTACCACGAATATATCTTATATATACTATTTAACTACCTTGATTGGCAACTAGGTTTGAACGTTTAATAAAGTACAATAGATTAAGTAATCATAAGGTTGTAATCGGGTGACAATATTTACTACGCAGTAATTACAAAATGTTTACTCTTTGCAACGATTACATAATTAACACAGATATACATTTTTTCTTTTAATTCTGGTTTTATTACTTAAAATGTTTGTCTTTAAAGAGTTAAATTTCAATAATCAAGATTTAAAGGAAAATACTTGTCAAATTATATTGTAAGATCTAGCTTTAAAGAGTTGAATTTCAATAATCAAGTAATAAAGATTTGTCGAAATATATCATATCATTAAACTATAGCATATTGTTTTAATATATTATATACCTCATGGTTTTATTCTGAAACCTTTTTTATAAATAAGCATTCATCTGCCGACTGCAAATGCGACCAACCACAACAACAAAACAGAGATGTTTATATAAAACAGCCAAGGACAGTAGATTGGCAAAAAGTTGAGTAGAGAAATGGTGATTAACGTCCCAGTCAAGAATATTTCACATTTATCGAGACGTCGCAAGCTATAGGCGAAAGTGCATAAATTTTTGCCTGTTTTGCTGATGGGGGCACAAGGACATTTGAGCAAAATTAAAATTTTTGTGGTGGACATTTGATCGACAGCTTTGGTGGTCATTTGAGCGACGGATTTTAACGTTCACCTGTATTTCCAGGTGGACATTTTAGCGAACGATTTTCACCGGTTAAAAGTGCTCACCTGTAAAGTTGTAAGTTTACGTTCTAGCCTGACCGTCAAATAATTAACATGGACATAACGTTGAGTGAAGCAAACAAGGGTCGAAAAAGTATGACGGAAGAAAATTTAGTGCCGATAGATATAAAAAGTGTTGCTGTGTATAGAAGGAGACGCAAGACTCATCCGCCATTGCCAAAGTCTCGTGAGGAAACAAACATAAATTTGTCTAAAATAAACATATTAACGAATAAAGCGGAAAGTGTCTTAGCAGTCAATGATGCTGACAATGTGATAATCTTCACTTGTCACAGAAATATTGAATGTTTATGTGATGTTAATGAAATATTCATGGATGGAACTTTTAGGTGTTTCATAAATTTTTCCAGCAAATATACACCATTCACGGTAACAAATATGGAAACTACATATCACTTATGTTTATCTTATTGCCAGGGAAATCCGATGATATTTATCGACTGATAAATCGATAGATATCGACTGTATATCTTCAATTATATCTCTTTGTACACAACATGGATTCCAGTTAAATCCAAAGGTAGTTCATACTCATTTTGAACAGGCGGTTATGAGTCATGAAGGAATTTTTTCCGACATCACCATGCAATGCTGCAGATTTCACCCTTGCTCAAGCATGGTGGCGGAAAATACAGAAAAATGAACTTTGTTCTGAGTACAAAAATCCTGAGTCTGAAGCAGGTAATTGGTTAAAGTCATTATTTGGAATCGCATTTCGTAGTCCAGAAGAAGTTGAGGACTCCTTCGCGGAAGATTACATGTCCTAGCATTGAATTTGCACTACTTAACAGAGGCATATGTTACACAGGAATCGTTTTTTTCCCCCAACTCTTTGGGCTGAAGTGCCGTCGGACTCGCGCAAAATAAATAATGGTCCAGATTCGTTACATTCACACTTCAATGGATAATTTTACTGTAGTCACCTGTCAATTTATACGTTCTTGAATGTGATAACCAAAATGCAAACAACTACTTACATCAAAATTAGAAACATCAATGAAACAGCGCCGATGTCTAGGCTGGAGAGGGAAAAATCTTATTATTTGATGGACTTTTATCAGAAACAGTTCAAATGGGGTAAAACCTGACGCTCAAATGTCTATCCCGAATTTGAAATTTCGCTGAAAAGGGGTAAAAAATCTGTCACTAAAATGTCCACTATTTTGTCGCTCAAACGTGCTATTTTTTTGCTCTTTTGTCCTGCGGGTTCGCTCAATTGTCCAACGCCGGCTGAAGGCATTATACAACAGGGTTCGTTATCGTGTCTCGCCTACCGGGACACTGGACCTTGTTTATTTTAAGTTCCCATCCGAAAGAACTGTGACTCCTTTCGTAATGCCGAGTGCTTGACGACAGAACAGTCACTACACACTTTCAAGTCTTGGGTCGGACCCGGTCGGGGTTCAAACCCACAAACTCCCATATACGGAGAGATTGGCAAAGTTCTAAAATCGACCTGTTTTACTATTTTTAGCTCTCTTTAGCATAGGCACTGTAAGGAGAGGTGTATTGATAGGCTTTTTTCCAGTCTATAAACCTTTAAGCTACATGGTATTTCCTCAAAACTAAAAGTAATTCGAGGTTTTTCATTATTGTTGATGATATTAAATAAAATATAATAATAATTAAATTATTATAATAATAGTAGTAGTAGAAGTAGTAATAATAAATCTCCCTGGTTAATTTTGAAATCACCACTCACAAGTATCAAGTAAGGATTAGTTGAACCACTGAAAATCAACGAAACCAGATGTTTCTTCTATCAAAACCCAGATTGTGTTAACTTTCTGCCTCAGGTGCCTGTCCAGAACTTTCTTATAGTTACAAATGCAATTCATATATTTTTTTGAAGAAGAAATAGTATCAGAAAAACAAACAACCTTGATCCAATTTAAATCACACGCTGTCTATGTTAATTTAAGTTTTGGTACATCGTACCCGTGCAGTTAAATGCTGGACCTTGACCTTGATCCTTGAATGTGACTTTGTATCTTTTTTTAAATTTTATTACAAATTGGATTTTCTCAGACTCTAAAAGTCTTTTGGGTCCTATGGGTCTCCTATATTTGACATTTCTGTGTGTTTAATTGATTTATGTTTTTTACATATATTTTTTACTTAGTATTTGTCTTAATAATATTGTATTTATAATTTGCCTTCTTGAACGCCTCAGTGGCTAATTGGTCGTGCGGCATTTGCATCAAAAACGAAATGTCGGGGTTCGAACTTCGGTAGAGTAAAAAAAACTTTTTAAGTTTGAGGTACTGCATTTTTGCCTGGCGTTCAGAATTTATGTCATGGATTCGACTTGTTACCTGGTGTCCAGATAGCTTGACTGTAAGTGTTATGCTTGTCTACGGAATACCGACTCAATGAGTTAGCACCACAATATGAAATTGCCCCTAGTACGCGTTTGCTTGTAAAACAATGGCAGACCATAAAACACATTCGCACATCTGGGGCATACGCAAACTTGTTATTTAATGTTCCCTCGAAGATTTATACTCTTGCTCGGCATTAAGATTTGAAAAATTTGCTGATGTAGCATCAAATAATCCATACAATCAAGCTGTTCATTTTCTTCACTTCTTTCTGGTTTAACTCGGATCATTCTAAAAATATTTTAGAAAAGCCGAATTCAAGGTTATTCCCCATTTTTAGGAAATGTCCGCATCTATTTAAGTGAAATAATTGAGACAAAAAACGTAATTATTTTTCATCCTAAAACATATTCTTGTTGTTCCGTACTCTGTTGTTTTTATGTCAATTATGATTCGATCAACAATTTCTGCCATTTTTATTATATTGTTGGATGTTCAAGCATATGGTGCAAAATATCAACATTTGTTTAAAACCCTGCACTAACATGAAAATCCCCAACTAAGTAGCTTAAACATTTGCTTAATTAAATGATTTAAATTATAATTAAAATACGTGGCAAAGAAAACTTTTTTTCTCGTTTCTTTGTTTTAGGTATGTCCTTATATGGTCATCTCTACAAGTATCAGCATTTGCTCACAATGAACATAAAAGCTATAAATAAATAAATAAATGAATAAATAAAGAAATAAATAAAAATTAAAAAAATAAAGACACGAAGCAAGAAATTCAATATTAAATAAATTTTAATTGTATAAAATTGATACACAACTACATGTTGTATTTGTTTACATTGAAATCACAGATTTGGTCAATTAAATAAGCTCCATTTTTATATACATATAATTGTTATAATGTACATTACAAGGATAATGATGAAACAACGTAAAGTACAAACTGACAAATAATGGGATTTTGTCCAATCCCTAAACAATAGGAGCAGACTTTTCAAAACCATGAATGTACAGGTTCTAGCCAATAATGAACACTTACTTGACTCCTAACAAATCTAACAGTTTGTAATGATATTAAATATTATTGTTAGTGGTCTTTTATATATATATATATATATATATATATATATATATATATATCTGTTTATTACTTGAAGTTTATTCAATTAACCAATAATCCATTCTTTTTATCTATTTATTCTTCCATTTATATAAAATGGCCTGCAGTTAGCAGTTAAACAAATTTTTTCACCACATGTATATATGTTGCAGCAACGTAAAGTACGAGCTGACAAATTATGGGATTTTGTCCAATCCCTAAACAATATGAACGTACAGGTTCTAGCCAATAATGAACAATTAATTGTCTCCTAAGCATTCTAACAGTTTGTAATGATATTAAATATTATTGTTAGTGGTTTTATATAATGTATTTATATATATATATATATATATATATATATATATATATATATTTAGCTGTTTATTACTTCAAGTTTATTTACTAATCCAATAATCGATTCTTTTTATCTATTTATTCTTCCATTTATATAAAATGGCCTGCAGTTAAACATATCTTTTATACCACATGTAAATACGTTGCAGGATACAAGACCGTGTCTCGAGTGATTACCTTCCAAAAAAGATAATATAAACTGGAGTACCCTGTCAAGTATCTGAACGTTAATCATTAAAAAGTATTAGGTGGTTTTCTAATTTCTATAAAATTGCATATAAAACTACGCATTATAAAAATATTTACAAAAACTAATCAAAAGAAAAATAAAAATAAAAACAAAGGTGCGAAAAACGCACAATAAAGGATCTTAAAAACAATAAATTTATGACACTCAGTACTTTGATAATACAAATATGACAAATTGTGACGTAGGCATACAAATCATAATTTAACTCTCATCGATTTCGATTAAAAGAAAACTCTTTTACGGCTTAAACATAATTATTATCAATAACAAGTTAAATATACGCGACGTTTTTTCCTCATCAGTAACGATATATAGCAATGACTGAATATTTTTGACCCATCTTCAAATGATCGATGCAATTTCAGCAATGGTTACAACTACGAGATGTTTGTAATTTGGAATAAGAAACGTTTTTTGATATAGATTCTCTAAGGATATGTCTTCTGTAGAAAATAAAATATTAGCAACTAGATAACGAACCATAAAATCTTCAAAAAACAAATCTTAAGCTACCGACGAACATTATCATTCCATCAAAATGAAATAGATATCAGCTGCTGCAGATAATATGAGCTACTCGAGAACTGATCCTATAAGGAAAGTATTAGCTTAAGAACAAAAGGAACTAATCATGAACTAGAAAACAGATCATATTATCTACTTGGAAAACAGATCACGTCAACTGTCGTAAAACAGGTCTTAGCATATATATATATTGAAGAACAAATAATGTAGAAGAGTTTAATTACAAACATAAATTATATCATTTAATTACCGAAGATAAGATTCTGGCACATACAGTATATTTAAAACAAATATAAGTGTTTATTTGTTTAATCATTTAATTAAAACATAGATGTTTCAGCATAAAAGCCAAGAATCAAAGCGGAAACACAATGATTACAATACGCTATATGTGTCTCGTTATATATGTGAAAATTATTTTTTTCAAATTTCATTGGTAATCATGAAAACATTAACATAACTATTTTGCAAATTTAGTTGATATACTGTTCTTCAATGAAAACTCACTTTCCAATCGTGTTAACACTTTGTTCACTGTTAGAAAATCTTGTGGGACTAAACTGGTTGGATTCTCTTCTTAACACGCCTTTACGAACAAGAATTATTACAAGAAAAATTACAGCCACAACAACTAACACCGAGACTGTTGTTCCAACACCAATTGCTATGGCAACCTGTTTATGTTGACTTCCTGCTTCTAAAAATACATTAAAAAACTGTAATGTTAAAACTGAAACAACGTAATCAAACAAATCTAAAGCCATTAGATTCATTTTAGCGATGTCATTAAAATATAAGAAAATGTTTTTCTCAAAGAGTGTAACAATTCATTCATTGGTTCAATATTCAGATGTAGTCATGGTCGAAGGCGAAAAAAATGACATTTGTAAAAACACTTTTTTAAACTTAAATACATTAAAACACAGCACATCATTGAAAAAATTATTTTGAACCAACATAGGTTTAAACGTTTACAAAAGCCCTGTTAATCAGTTAAGTAAGAGATATACAAGTTTTACCTTTTTTAATTTGTTTGTGAATGGTAATTGACTGAAAGTTACTCGGTGGTAATTCATAGGTAAAAAAATTCCAATATGCTTACTTTCTTTGGAAGGTGCAAGTGTAAATGTGCCAAAAATAGCATTATCGGGTCTCGAAACTTTTCCTTTGTACATCCATTTGTTCCTTTTTGATTGCTTCATAAATTGGCCGGTTAATTCAATATCTGATGGAATCCTATGACTTGGTTTAATTAATTTTGTCAAATTAAATGTGACATAAATATCATCAAGCGAATATCCTAAAACAAATTGAGTATAAGTACATGTATGTTTTAAAAAGCTTTTAATCACACATCTTGAAAGACGGAATAGATATAATCCATTGATTTAAAACTAAGGTCTGTTCCCTCATTCAAAGCATGCCTTAGCTGGATTTGGATTTATGTAACTTTGGAACTTTAGATTCATTAATTTCCAAATGTTGGCTTATGTTTTTGATATATCAAACTTTTAGGTCTTAGTGTCACTGATGAGGAATGAATTTCCGAAATGTGCACATCTGGCACATCAAAATTTAACTGGTATTTGTTTTATATATCTACATAAAAGATATGTACTAAATGATTTTTATATACTCATGAAACTTGCCCTCTTGTAATATTTTGTTATTATTATTATCCATCCGTCTATATTAGTTTTCAAGGAAATGGTTACAGACAGCAAATTTCTTTAAAAAAATATTTTAGGGACAACAACTATTACATGAATAACATATAAATACAAAACTTGCTACGTTGTTAAAACTTGTCATGCTGGATGTTTTTGAAATTTTATTTTATTTTAATTTAATTTTGTTACAATTTGCCTTTACATTTTTCAAAAAAAAATTTAAGAAGTCAAAAACAGCAAAATTTGCAATAAAATTTCAAATTCTGAGGTAATAACTCAAAAAGTTACTTTCTGATTTCTTTAAAACATAAGCCTAAAATTTCTAAATTACTTAAAACTCAAAAGTTAAAATAAGGTCATAACCTTGGCCTTTATTCTAAGGACTTTTCAATTTGACATCAAAACTAAGATCCCATGTCATTTTCTTTGGAAGTATTAGAGATATAGCTTTTTCAAGACAATTTCGAAATTCTTAAAATTTAAACGCAAAAACGCATAATTCGTTTTCCGAATTTTACGAAATGAACAAAATACTGGCTCGAGATCCTAGCCAAATATAACTACAATTTTTTTCCCATCATCAGTTTCGGAGAAGAATATTTTTAAGATACATGCATATGCATCTCTACTTTGCCATAACCGAATTTTGGTATCCAAGAACAAATCTAAATAGCAAAGGATTATACATGTTTCCTATAAAGTGCCTATGAAATCTGTCCATCGGTTTCGGAGAAGTCGAAAATAGGTGTTAAAGACACACGCAAGCACATGATCTATGGTCAGATGAGCTATTTATGACTTATTCATAACTTATTCAGTCTGAAAACACTCTCTTTACAATATTCACGTAGAAAACGCTAAAAATGTTATATATTTTGTACGTTCATACAAATAAGCTATATAAAACTCTTTTATCATTTTTTTGTGACCCATAGAAACGGTATTACTTCATTTATTCAAATTTAAATGTCAATTATCAATGCATGCTCATTTCCTAGTTTTATCAATTTTTTATGTTAAGTTTGGAGGAGATGATTAAAATTTAAAAAGGTTAACAGAAGATAGACGACAGTAGCTCATCTAAACCTAAAAAAAACCCTTGTCAACAAAACATTTATTATAGTTATATACGTAACGTACCTACGATTTTGCTATTTTTTTAAAAATAGGAGCCAATTAATTTTTATAATGATATAAATTTCTTAACTTACTTTAAACCCCCTTAAAAGGACAAAACTCGTATTCTCGGGAATTTTTTACCTTTCATTTCCAGCTTTGTATCCCTGTCTATGAATGTAGCTATCACAAGACCTTTAGTTACAGCATCAATTTCTAGTTGAAAGGGAATCAAGAATTTGTTGTAGCTATAATTACCACTCCATCGTTGATTCTCACTAAATACTTCTACCCAGTGTGGATAAGAGTCGATTTCTGAAAATCATTTAACATTACCGTTCTTAACGGAAAAATTTTCAAACGTAAGCAGCAAAGCAGAGTATACAATATTCTCGATTGAAACATCGTTTAAGCAAAAGCTTAAGGTGACGGAAATGCTGATCACTGATTTATTTATACATGCAATGCTTTAACAATTTACACAATTTAACTTTTTTGTCAGTGTCTGTAATAAATAACTAAAATAAATCTCCTTATTCTAATAATTCCTGATTTAGAAGACATAAAATGGGTTTTATAGTTCTACCTGAATTATCAAATATATCCATTATATAAATTAACGGTTCACGACAAAAGTATTTATACATCAAATTGTTTAAACAATTTGCAAATTTTTACTCTGTTTTACTAAGTATAATCTTTACCAATGTTATTTTAATAAAAATTAATGATTACCTTTCTGACAAAAGTCACCTTTATATCCAGGTTTGCAAACACATTGTCCATAATAAACATATTTCAAACTATTGCCATATCTGTAGCGTTTACATGTTCCACCATTCTGGCATGTACTCCCATAACCACAAGAAACATGTTCTGAAATATGAAGTTGTAATTGTTTATCCAAAAAATATGTGTTATAGCTTTTATTGAACCAAAATGAGATTAGTATAACTGTTTCTTAAGTAACTTGCATTGATATAAAATAAAAAGATATTAGAATTAAATAACCGAAATAATTTCCTTTTCAACAGTCCAAGCAAACAGGAAAATACAGATAAATACAAAACAGTCACAAGATTTAAAAAAGGCCAACAGTTTGATTTTAATGCTGCATTAAGTTTTTCTAGGAAAAAATCCAAACGTGTTGATGTACTTAATAATGTTCCTAATGTTTCAATGTTACATTTGGCTGAGCGAAAAAAAACCCGAATAAATATCGAAATAGCAGTAATTTTTCAGCGAGATGTTGACCTATGTGATTAAATTGTAGAACATGGTTACGTCATAAAAAATCGGGTCGTTTAAACACAACTTACAAAACAGTGAAATACGATAAATTAAACCCAGAACTTCATTAAATGTGTCATTTATAACTTTGTATGGGATAAATAGCACCATTGCGAATACATTTGGATATTAATGACAGACAATTAATGCAATTTGTCAGGTTACCCATTTGGCTATTTTGGGTTTATCCGTTAGAATATTCCGTTTACTTGTTTTACAGCTAATGGGAATGCATTTTTTGGAAAAAGAATCTTACGGTTCGTGATCCAAAATGACAGATTCGAAGAAAACATTCATTGGGTAGATGCCAGCCTTTGCATATGTTTTAAAATTATTGATTCTTTGACATCATTGTTCAATTGACTGGTTTTGATTAGTCCTTTAGTTAAAAAGTCTGCGATATATTTTAATTGCTAAAGAACCAGTGAAACTTGCTGTTTCCTAATACTTATACTTCAACTAACCATTTCAAAAAAATAGATCATGTATTTTTGAAATATTTGCTGTAATATCATTTATCAGGGAAATCGACAGCTGTTAGTTAAAAAAGACTGCACCTTAAAGCATTTCAAATTTACATTTTTGATTCCACGTTGATCTAAGATGAAAGTTTCTTCTTATTTACATACAGTGGTCATTTTAAAAATTTGCCTGATTTTATCAAACATATCCCAGAACAATTCATTTTGATATATAAGTATACATATTGTAAAACGCGAAGCACCTCATGTACATCAAAGTAAAACTAAAACATATTCGTCGCATATCCTTTGTTTAGAGCAGAGATAGATATAACGTCGTAAGTATCGATGAAAATGTTTGTAACCAAACCATTTTTGAATAAAACATTATTACTTAAAAAAGCAGAGCAGTCATTAACACTTATATTTGAATTTGGTTGGAAAAATGAACAAATATGAACAAATTATTATAAATAATAAAAAGTATAAAAAACAATTGTAATACTTATGGTTCTGTCATTACAAAGACATGTTATACTTTTTTAAATACAATGTACTATTATCTACCACAACATTTTCAATACTCGTCTTATTTTTGTCTCTAAATTATTAGATACCGAATACGCATCTCAATATTTACGTTTTTCAAAATGGCGTTATATGTAATACTTATCTGAACGCTTAAACACTTACGTCCACAAAATTACATACACTAATACGCATCTCATTTCTAACGTTTATCACCAAAAACAAGAAAATACCTTCAATACTCATGTCAATTCTCAAATGGAAACACTGCTCCACTTAAAAATTAGGTCCCTCGCAATTAAAAACACTTAATATTTTTATCTCAATCCTTTAGCCTCTCGAATTTACCAACTGCTTTATACTAATCATAATACTTACGTTTTATCTAGATACTTACGTCTCTCACAATGACTCCCATAATACTTCTTTGAATCACATTTGCAGTCGTAATCAAAATCATCCCCAATACATTTAGCACTATTATGACAAGGATTGATGGGTGTACACCATTTACTTTCTAAAGGTATATAAATTTTGTATTTTCGATTTACAGTAAGAAAAATTTGAATTTATTCTTTCTTCATTTATAGCCTTCATTGTTAAAATTTATTTAAAACTAAGGTTTGTTCATGCAAAACATTCCTTAGGTAGATTTGGATCCATATAATTTTGGAACTTTAGATTCAGTTATTTTCAACTGTTTGGCTTGTATTATTTATCAAGCAAAATTTTCGGCCCCTAGTGTCACTGCTAAGGAATCATTTTCCAAGATGTGCACATATGGCACATCAAAATTTCACAGGTATTTGTGTTAAATATATAAAACTTTTACTTTTATAAATACTGGATTTGTTTTGTGTTTATGGTTATAAATTCATCAGATTAAAATGTATGGAAAAAGACACAAATCATTTCTAAGTAGCAACAAAATTGTCCATGTCACTATTTTTTTATACAGTACAAATATCTCTAATGAACTACAACAAGCCAACCAATTAAAATGGTTGAAATGAAAAATAATTAAAAAGACAGATATTTTTTGCAAAACATATTTTGACAGTCATGAAAGTAAACAATCATTGGCAAAAAATGTTATTTTTGGACCATTAAAACTTATTCAAAACGATCGACGTTTTTGAGGATTTATTTTAAACTGTACAAATTAGTATGTATGGTTTAAAATAAAAACAATGTTGCAAGAAGTAATTTATGATTCATTATATGTCTTACATACCATATTTTACGTCGGACAATTCTGAAATTAAATAAAAAATATTATTAGTTTAATATAGTTTTTTCAGGACAAACAAATATTTAAACGAAAATTAACAAATGGTTTAAATCTATGTTTTAACTAAATGATTGTTAAAACAGTTGCTTTATAGAAAATGTAAAATGTCCAAAACTTTAATTTATTTTGTCTTCAAAACTTTCCACGTGTTGATATTTTTGTGTTGCATTATATGTCAATCATGTTATAAAGAATTTTTCCTGTTACTATAATAATTTCGACAACCTTTGTTATATGTATCTATGCATGTAACCGCTACACAAAATGATGTGACGATGCTCTTTTAAGTTTAATAGCAGAAATTAGTGCACCAATTAACGCAGCCAATCCGCAATTTGACAGTAATACCACCTATCATTTGATTCTTTGTAAAATTATTTAAAAAACAACCCATACCTGTTTCACAATTTCTGCCAGTGTATCCCTCAAAACAAAAACACTTCGGCATATTATGGTTTTTAGGATCTGGCATACAATTTCCAAATTTACACTGACATACTGAAATAAAAAACCCCTATGATTCACAAAAGTTAAAGGTACCGACGTTTGCCTTTAACTTTAAAGAATAGAAAGTATTATCGAATTTAATAATATTTTTATTTAAAATTTAAACAACGATCTGTCTAAATCTGTACATTGTACACATTTTCAATCTAAATCAAGTTACAATTATTTTCTTGTTAGTCAATTTGTTTTGATGCGTTTATTTAAAAACGTGAAAGCAATCTTATTTAGCTAAAATTATACATTTGTTTTTATGTATTTAATAGTTATCGCTTTGAGTTAAACTAGTTTGAAAGTTAAATGTTTAGACTGAATGTAAATAGTCATAAATGTATTGAACAAAAAATATCAATGGAACTTGATGCGTCCACAGTTTTTTAAATAGCCGACAAAGTAACTTTAAAATTATAAAATAATCAATTTCGAAAAAAATACATATAAATCAATAGAGCAATTAAATAAGAAAGTATTTAATTCAAAATAACTTACTTGGAGGTGTGGTTGTAATCACTGAAATAAAACAAATTAAAACTAAAGCAATGTTCAATATACACAGTTTCAGAGATTCTTAAAAAATCGAATTGAAAAAATACCGACATGTATGTTGATTTCTGTTTTGCATGTTTTTGTTATCTTATTACTAACTCCGGTTAAATTTATTTTACCTGTGGGTTTTAAAAATTTAATATTGTTTAAAGAATATAACAAAATAAAATATAACAAAACAAAACAATCGGTATACCAGTGTACACAAACTGTACACCTTTGCTTGCTGATTTGTTTCTTTATTCATATGAATTAGGAATTTGCCAACTTTTAAAGTTTTTACGTATATGTATGTGTGTGATTTATTATTACATTTATTTTGTATGCGTATTTTTGTCCAAAGTGACGAAGTGATGGTTTTGGCGATACAACATTTTATCTGGTGTTTACTAAATTGCATTTTATGCGAAATTGTAGCTGTGATTACAAGACATTATGCATAAATGCACGATGACTTCATTTGCATTACAGGAAAAGATGCGAAAGAATTAAACGACATAAAAAACTCATTTGATGTAGATAAAGAGCTCTATGGTTATAACATTTTATATAGGACTTGTTTTTATTCTTTGTCTACTTACCTATATCACAAAATCGACCACTGTATCCATACGGGCAATAACAAACTCCTTTATAGCAGGTTCCACCATTTAAGCATGTATGGTTAGCACTACATTTTCTATCTAAGACAAAATCATAAAAATAAAAATTCTACATATATAAGAAATTGGAAAATATAGTCTCTGCAAACGCAAAACAAAATAAAATGATTATGAATACTCTAGGCTATCAAACATTAACTTTGTGATTAAGACGATATTATCAAAAACTAGTAGAGGAAGTACACAAGAGAGTCACTCCGGCGTATATCAGAACATTTCTTACAACACACACACACACATACACACACACACACACACACACACAAACATTATTATCATATTATAATTATACAGCTATTTTTGTTTTGTATGACATAGATTTATTCCTTATTTATTCTAATAATGGTAGTGAACCTTTGATATAAGTGAAACATGTTTGACTACAGCATCAAACACATTACAATATTTATGTTTAATTTATGTCTTGCACTTAACTTTGATAATAATGTTCAAACAGAGTTGTTTGATTTAAAGAACGTTTTATGTTTATAATACAGTCTACCTCGAGAATAACGAAGTTGCAAACAGCGAATTTTTTTATATAGCGAAGTCATTTCACAAGTCCTGATGTTTTGTCTTCAAATTTCTTTATAAAAAAATACCGCTATAACGAAGTCGGAAATAACGAAAAATCTTGAATAACGAAACCAAATTTTAGTCCCCGTATCCATCTTCATCGCTTATAAACAAGTTTTTACCTGGCTTCGGTTCAGTGAATGATGGATTGTACATGCTGTGGGTGTATTTGATTTGTACTCGGGGTGTGTTGTCGTCGGTTAATCAAGAAAGCATTGTGACTTTGAATAATTAAACGGATTAGGGGTAGGGGTGAATAAAGGAATTTTTTTAACTCTGAGTAGTGTTTGTTTTTCTTTGTGATTCTTTTTTCATTCCTAACATGACTTCTACACCGAAAAGAAAAACTATTTCCTTACAAAAAAAACTTGTAATTTTACAAGCCGTAGACAAGGGCAGTTAATCTCAAAAGGATATTGCTAGTGATTTAATATATCGCCAAAACGAAGCTGACAGCGATACTTACGAGGATAAAATTAGACCACTCACTGACCTCGTTGACGATACACCTCTCTCTGGGCTTGTTCAATTATAGAATGAATTAAAAACGAATAATATTATTTCCGATAATGTGTCCGTAAATGATTTTCTTAAATCTGAGACTCTCACTGATGAGGATATCATACACGAGGTATGTATCGACCCCGATGTAACTGACACCGATATTGAGTGTGATGATGATGAGGAACCACAAATACCCCGAGCTTCTGAGATTTTAACTTATATTGAGGATATCAGATTATTTTTAAATGCACAAGACAATATATCCGATGACTTATTTTCCTCTGTAAATAATTTGGAACAATTTGTCGATAAAATTTTAAGTCTGTCAAAAAAACAAAAATCAATTACTGACTTTTTCAGCCTCAAGAAGCAGCGAATTAACTAGAAATTTATAATAATCGCCACTGAAATATGTTAACAGTATATTCTTTATTTGGATTGAATCAAATTTAATTAATTCAAAACATTGGTATATTTTAACCTATATATGTATCTTGGTTGAATCATGGATCTCTGCAATAACGAATTTCTGATATAACAAACTATTTCTTGAAGTCCCCTGAAATTCGTTATAGGCGAGGTAGACTGTACTTACATCAATCTTAAATATGGAATAACATTCAATCGCATTCAGACATCTTTTTTTTTTCTTTTTGCATTACTTTGAATTTTAGAGCAATCTGATGCAAGAGTTAACTAAGGTATTCAACAAAATAACAAAATCTAAATATTTAATCTTGAATATTAATGCAAAGATTATATTTTAATAGGACTGCATTTTTCTGAAAAATTAATGGTCAATAAACATGTTCATGGCATTAGTTAATGCAAACCAAAAATCAATTGATATTAGAAAACATGTTAAGAAAAGGAAATAATAGATTATCAAAAAGGCAAACCATACAGGGCAAATGCTTTTAAATGACTAAAAATAATATGAAATATATAAAATAATATGTTTTTGATTACATCCTGTCATTCATTACCTATAAAATGCATTTGCACATAGTGTAAAACAATATTGATATGAAAATTATGCGTACGTTAAAAAAACGAGATGTTGAGTGTGGTATGTGCAAATTCTACTTACAATATTCACAAAAGGCTCCATCGTATCCCAAGGTACATTCACATTTTCCTAATTTACAGTAGCCATTATTGCGACAATTCAGCGAATAGTTGTGTGGATTGCAATCACTGACTAAAATATATTAAAGTATTTGTAGAAAATCCATATATATAACTCGTTGTATGCAATTTATTATTTTATTTAAATATGTTGTCTTTATCATTATAATTTAAAAAATTGTGAAATAAAAAACGTCTTTGATATGACAAGTGATATTTTGAATTTTAAGGTTTATACCGTTTTTAAAAGACAACTCTCCTTTATAAAGCATCACAGAAACAATGAAAATAAATTTAATTTAAAAAGGCTTTGTATTTTTATTATTCCGGTTTGTGAATCGGGCCAGTACAAAAAAATTAGGTGCCTCGGTGGCCGTGTGGTCTAAAGCACGCGCTTACGGATCACAGCGCATCTCACCGCCTGGGTTCGAATCCCACAGATCCTAGTGTGAGAAAGTTTGTCAGTTCGCTTGTCGAAGGTCGGTTTTTCTACGGGCACTCCGGTTTCCTCCACTATCCAAGAACTGACGGCCTCAAAATAAGTAAAAAAAATCTTCAATGGGGCGTAAAACACCATTACTCCACTCCACCTCACAAATAAACTGTCTTTATAAAACTTCCGATATCTAATAGAAAAACATTGGATCAAACATATTTTAATTAACATCTCATACATCAATAATCTTTACTTTATATTCAATGCGTTTCGTTTTATACAATACTAATGCGTACCTTTTTCACAATTATAGCCTTTGTACCAATATGTATTCTTGCAGTAACATCTACCGAAAGAGCATCTACCACCATTTAAACATAGATTTGTCTTCGTATTACATTTTTTTCTTTCTGAAAAATATCACAATAAAAGTTTAATTAAATTACAGGAACTTTATACAACAAAGCAAGCTGCTTACAAATAAATT
Source organism: Tegillarca granosa (assembly GCA_029721355.1). NCBI lineage: Eukaryota > Metazoa > Mollusca > Bivalvia > Arcoida > Arcidae > Tegillarca > Tegillarca granosa. Next base: position 31,799,922 of record CM056602.1, on the reverse strand, counting down.
GTCGACTATAGTTTGTTCCACAAACATACCAGTCCATGTCCAAATCACAATCCAAAAAGCGAAGTAAAAACTCTGAAAAAGGTCTAAAACTGTTGAACACTTGAACTTATACAAAAGGGGTAGGGCCTAGAGCTTTAGAAACTAGGCAACTCCTTTTTGTTATCTACACCTTTCGGGCTAAAAATAAAATTTGAGAATATAAGGAACAGTATATATAGGACGGCAATTATATCCTGTATAAGATGGATACAGCGACTTCATACTATTCAACAGTATTTCTATGACGGCCTTTATTTCCCAAAGCTTTCAACATCCCTGAGTCAAAAATTAATTACAGCAGCTTGTTTTGTTGTAGAATTTTCATGTAGTAGAAGTAAGCTCTATCATACCACATAACACAAATGCACAATACGCAGGAAAGGCGGAATTATTGTAAAAAACCAAAGAAAGTTGTCACGTTTGACACATAGAGTTAAAGGTAGCCTTTCGTGAGTGCCATAATTGATGTATAAGTCCGAATATGAAGCAGAAATAGAAATTTAGTCTTATCTTTTATTTTGTTAGCTCACTGTGGTAGATAATATTCTCAAGAGACAGAATGTATAAATCTATATGTTGTGTTGAAGTATTTAGCGACAGTCTTCTCTCCAGATTTGACAAGGTTCTATAACAATTCTGAATTTTAAGATTAAAGAAACAAATTAGAAAACAAAGGTGCACAATATGTGCCCATCAGTATACAGATTGTTTGTTAGAAATTATATTACTAGTTGATGTTATCTTCAGTATAACTTTGTTTGCAGTCTGTATGGTATTTTACAAATAATAGGAAAATCCCCGTTAAGCACAAGATATTTATATCTTGTCTAACTGTTACGGTTAAAGTATATGATTCATTCTAGACCTTTTTTTAAATTTAGAAATATAGAATCTCCCAATATACATTCCAAACCAAGCTCCTAAAAAGACATTCAATACAAACGAGTATAATGTTGTTAGAAGCTTTATCAGACAAAGCAACAGCATATGTCTTTGTGAAGATTGTAGAACTTACAAACACTGCAAATGTGTTTATAATATATAATACAAATACCAGTTAAATTTTGATGTGCCAGATGTGCACATTTCGGAAATTCATTTCTCATCAGTGACACTAAGACCGAAAAGCTTGATACATAAAAAATATAAGCCAAACAGTTGAAAATAATGAATATAATTTAGATGCAATGGGTTTATTGCAGGACTAGGAAACTAGAGTTGGCGAGTTATATTTGAAATAAGTAGGTACTTTACTCAATTTTATCATTATACTCTTAAGGTGAAGCAGGACATAATTCTTTTATTTTTCATTTTTGAAATTTATTTAAAACTAAGGTTTGTTCCCTCATGCAAAGCTGGATTTGAATCCATATAATGTTGGAGCTTTAAATTCAGTAATTTTCAAAAGTTTGGCTTATATCATTTATCTATCAAAATGTTCGGCCCCTAGTGTCACTGATGAGGAATCATTATCCGAAATGTTTACATATGACACATCAAATTTAACAGGTATTTGTGATTTGTAATATTTAGCCATTCTTCAGTTGTAATTGAAATGGTGTGCTTAATATAGAACTTTTTGTTTTGTTGTGTATTTTTTCGAAATTAGATTCAAGGCACAAGATATAATTAGCTTAATTTGGAGTAAATGTGGATTTGGTTTTATATTTCGTAGCTTCGTTTATTGACATTAAGTTGAAGTTTGACTATGGTTTTGATTTTTTCAAATAAGTTATCAATTCCAAGTTTAGGAAATAAACCACTCAATTAATAAGATTTAATGAGGCTAACGTGATATTTTTAAATAAAAACCCAAAATGTACAATTACCACAATAAGTTCCAGTATACTCCGAACGGCAGTTACATCTAGTAGTGGTACTGTAAGAGTATTTGTAACAGGTGGCATTGTTATAACAAATTTTGTTTCCACACTGGATACCTATACCTGAAATATGAACGTGCAAATACAAATTTAAAAAAAAAGAAATTTAAAAAATGTTCAGTAGGCAGAATGATTAATAAAAGTTAACAAAGTTGCTTTAATAAGACATACTCATCTAGCTGATTACTATAAAATCTTCAAAACATCTAAGCGCATTTTAGAGCAAACGAATAGACTTACCTAGCCTTACCAGTTCAACAATATCATATGTTTAAAAATATTTCAAATGTGTCAAGCTTTTCAACACTATTTATTAAATTATGAGTACTGTAAACAGCTTCAAAGAGAAACAACTGTTGTTTTTGAACAAGTTTTAATGTGTACAAGAACCTTACACTTATTAAACAACAAACAAATGTACAAATATATTTGAAATTTATCTGCAGTGAAACCACATTATATAACTTTAAGTTCTCCGTCAAAACGAATCGACAAGTAGATAAAGTAATGCATTTTTTCGAGCATTAATGTCACATGTTACCCATAAAAGGTCTTCTTATCTTCAATTAGATTTGTGTAATCAACAATTAACTCGCGCGCGTTATTCCGTTTGCTTACAAAGTTGTTGCCTTCATACTGACAATGAACAACATTTTAAAACAGTTCAATTGTTATATTTTCGTTAAATATTTTTTAAAAAAAATTATTCATTAATTTTAAGAATAAAAAATTCCCATCTATAACACATGCACATCGGGGTAGTCGATTAGACACAACAGCTGAATTTAAGACCGAGAACGACACATTATTAATCCGCAATATTTTTAATGTAGGAAACAACGGGGAATTTTGGTTTGAAAAATCATAGTGTTATCAGGTATTTTGATGGAATTTTCTCGATTTTTCATTAACATAATGAAGTTTTGAGAATATTAGATATAAAATAATATATACATAAAATTGAATATCAACGATAAATGTGTTGTTATTTGTTGACTATATTTCAGTCGAAAATCAGGTGCACAAATTTCAATTTGCAAAGAAGTTTGGAGTAAAAGATTGCTGGCTATATGTCGTAAGTGAAATTTGTGAATCTGAAACGGGAAGGGAGAACTGTAGCAGAGTGATAGATTTTCAATGGCCAAGTATGTGGGTTTCGAATCTGCGATATGTGAGTGGACAGGGATTTACCAAGAGATTTTTTCTGGAATGTCGACATTGTAAGGTTGAGATTCACTCTTACTTTATGTGCCGAGCTTCATACTCCGTATCATTCAGATGTAGACAGCAAAGCAGTGAGAAGTATACTTATTCTTTACGCCTGGTGCGGTGCAAATATCTCTCAAAGTTTAGAAAATTATCGTTTTAAGTTTAGCAAGGAGTTGTGTAGTACTTAAACCATGTATTATACTTTTGAGGAGTTTCTATTGTATCCTTTGTAAACTGATTAAAAGCATGTTGCTGATTTTTCAGTTTTTCCGATCAACAAACAATTTTCACTAGATGTGGCATACATGCGTGAATCTAATTCCAAATGAAATTTACATCACTTGAAATTTACATTCCGCGAGACACAAAATTGATTGACAAGTTGTACCATTACACATTTTCTCAAAATAATAGGGGATGTTAGCAGCTTTGCAAAGGTAGGAAGAATTTTTTTTAAAGATCCGATTGTTCAAGATTTTTTTGTGGTTTGATAGTTTTTACAGATCTGTTGTTGTCTGTTCATTAAAAAGGCCATCAAAAAACACCACTCTGTCTCTCACAATGTCACTATTACGGTGAATATCAGCCAGTTGCCTATATATGCTTTTAAAATATTATTTGATTTATTTTTTTGATTTTACATAGTAAAATTTCGTCATTGCGTTTTTTAAGCGTGTCTCGAATATAAACAAAAGAGACTTGATAGCCATGTTTGTTTACCTATAGTAATGTAGTTGTAGATTGCATTTTATATGTATTCATACACGGAGGGAAAAAACTTTTTGGCGTTTATTGTCAAGCTTGCAGCTATGGGAAATTTACAAGGCAAATGAAAACATAAAACTATAAACATATTTTTGTCAATGATTTTTGTTGGAGTTACAGCCCTTTGAGTTTTATTATATATTATTGCTTATGGTATAATTTTGGAAATTTAGATCCATTATTTTTCAACTGTTTATCTATTAAACTTTTTGGCTCCTAGTGTCACTGATAGGGAATGATTTTCCGAAATGTGCACATATGGCACATCAAAATTCAGCAGGTATTTGTTATAACTTTGTAGGCAGTACTTTGTGCTGTCTGAAAATATATCATTTAGCACAATTTTCAGCCATTCTAATTTTTTCAAATTTATTTAAAACTAAGGTCTGTTTCCTCATGCAAAGCATTCCTTAAGTGGATTTGGATTAATATAATTTTGGAAATTTAGATTGATTATTTTTCAACTCTTTGGCTGTTGTTTTATCTATTAAAGTTTTCGGCCTCAAGTGTCACTGATGAGGAATGATTTTCCGAAATGGGCACATATGGCACATCAAAATTCAGCAGGTATTTGTAATATATTTCCTAACCCCGAACGGGCACCGCTGCTGGTGGAGTAAAACTCCACGAGGATATCCATAACTCAGTAGGCAGTACTTTGCTGTCAGAAAATATACCATTTGGCAAAATTTTAAGCCATTCTAATTTTTAAAATTTATTTAAAACTAAGGTCTGTTCCCTCATGCAAAGCACATACGGCACATGAAAATTCAGCAGGTATTTGTTATATATTTCCATTAACACTTTGAATTCCCCGTCATTTTTTGTCCATTAAAGTCAAAAGAAATTATTACATTTTTATCATTCCAATAGATCTAAAAGAGTTGAGTTGAGTAATGGTGTTTAACGTCCTAGTCAAGAATATTTCACTAATATCGAGACGTCGCCAGCTATAGGCGAAATTGCAGAAATTTTGCCTGTGCGTTTCGCTGATGGGATGGCATTATACAGCAGAGTTCTTTATCGTGCCACGCCTATCGTGACATAGGACCTCGTTTATTTTAAGTTCTTATCCGAAAGAACCGTGACTTTCATTTCGTTATGCAGAGTACTTGGGAAAGAAAGGTCACTATCCACTTTAAAGTCTTGGATTAGACGTGAACGGGGCCACTTACGGAGCGAGCACTCTACCAACTGAGATACCATAGTGGTCTAAAATCTAAAAGAGATAAGTTCTGGAAATCTCATAAAGCCAAATATTTTGTCATTAAGACAATGTTAACCATTAAGTGTATTCTATACATGGGATGCATATAGTTGTGGAACTTTGAATTCATTAATTTTCAAATGTTTGGATTATCTATATATATATATATTTCGGCCCCTAATGTCACTGATGAGACAATTTTCGAAATGTGCACATATGGCACAGCAAAATTAAACAGACATTTTTATTTATTTAGGAAAGACATTATACTTACCAATGGAGTCGGACACTGTCGGAGCTGCCACAAAAATAAACAAAAATAAATAAATAAATAAATATTTAAATAAATAAATAAATGAAAAAATAAAAAATAACAATAATCAATTAAATTGACATTAAGAAGAAATTGCTTTAGTAATAATAATAAACTTCTGTTCTGTCACCTGGATTTGACTGATTTTTTTACCTTCCATAGGAATTTTTATAATCACTCAACTTAATATAACTTCAAATTTATTCGTCTTTTATTCAATTGGTTGAATGGGTTGTTATTGTTTTCAGAATTGTTATTAAAGCCAAGAATATTTACAACACGGTCAAAATTCATCATAATCTATTAATTTTCCAGTGGCAAAGCATGTAGTAACTTTGACCATATTTCTAGAACGTCCTGTTGACAAATATAAAAACAAGAAATCTGAATATATAACAAGTTTAAGTTGTGATTTTATAGAACTACAATCGTAATTTTAACGATTTAAAAACTGCGAATGATGTCACTGTATATTTTTAAAAGGAATATTAAAATTTAGGTTTTAATGAGGTTTCACTGACTTAAATTAATTATTATTACAAATATATCATTATACTTACTTATGGTTGTTGTAGTTATCACAGAAGTCTCTGAAATATACATAATATAAGTCTTTTTAAAAATTTATTTTATTTTGTATAATACATGTGTATTTATAACGTTATGTATTGTTTTAGAATAATCTTCAAGATCATGTTACTAGCACAATCTTGAATAGGTTATTTCGATTATGATCTTATTTCTTTAAAATGTAACAAACAATTAAAATTAAAATAGATTTTTTGGATAAATGTCATTTTTCTTTTAATGAATTTTGCTGTCAAGATGACGTCAGATATGTTTAACTTAATGCAATCTATCATTTAATATTTAAATACTGAAAAGCAAGCATTAGCGCAAAAATGAACATTACCATTTATTGTAGCCTCTTGAACGTTAAATAGTTATGACAAGACACATTCTACTTCAAAAAGTAAAATGTCCGCAAACTTCTCTGCAATTTCACATGAAACGTGTTTGCCTTTTTACTCTTTGCTTAGTGCTATATATAATAACGTACACTTTCAAATAGTGTAATGTATTTTACATTTAAGTTTTTATGATAGTCGCCTCAGTCGCCTGGTAGTCAAAGTCACAAGTTGCATTAAACTGATTTAATAAATAGGGTATATGCTATAAAAACCAAAACGACTACCGCGATTTAAACGAGTGACACTTAGCTTTAAAAATATTAATATTCCATTATGCTAATAAGAATTATAAAACATTTTTAAAAAATGCAAGTGAATTAAAAATTGACAATGAAATGCTTTTATAGTAGAATATATAACAAATTATGTTCCAAATTAAAAAAAAACTTGATATACAACTGTACACATATGCTGATTGATCCATGGAAGTTAGTACATGTCAAGACTCAACATATTCTTAGGGTAAAGATTATTGTTTGCAGTTTGTTTGATGCAAAGACTAGAACATGATAAGACATGATGGATACTCATACCTTATTTCGATTTTAAACCTTTTGGGAAATTCAGCAACCCTCTTATTGATCATAAAACATCATTTTGGACAGGAAATTACAAAACTGTTTCAGGCAGCAGTATTAAACGCATTAACGTCTATGTCAGTAAACTTTTATCATTTTCATAAATGTGGTAGATTGGAATTTGCCAGCGTGCCACTTAATCAATATCTCTTAACGTTTGTGCGGAATCAAATAGTAAACGTTTACGTTAAATATTCCCGAAACAAAACATCGTTTTTACGGAGAAACGAAACTTTTTGCGATTGTGTTGCCAATAGAAATAATTGTACCGCACAAACGCTATCAGGTGACATTTGGAGCTTTGGTGAATTCCATTATTGCAATTGGCTTGTCTCTTTCAATCACTTTTATTAATGATTTAGCAAATCGCGTGATATAGATGTGAATTTGAGAAAGTGGAATAGAGTGTAGTTATTGTAGTTTACGACCCAATCAAGATTCTTTTACTTATATCAATGTAGTCAGTTCTGGAATGGTTGAGAAAATTCAAGTTAGAAAACTCAATATACATATATGCTGATTGATCCACAACGGGTCAATGAAAGTTAACACATGTCAAGATTTAACATATTCGGAGGGTAAAGATTATTGTTTGAGAAAATCACAGACTTTACGCATAGCAAACTGACTTACAGAACCTTCGCAGTTAAGCTGTCACTTAAGCGGTTTCTGTTTCTAGCAGGCACTGTTTCTAGACGTTTATTGGTTATACTTAATAGACTAAAATAGAGGTTGTTTGCAATCGACATCAGTTTTCATTAATTGTAGTAGGCGTCTACTGATAGGTCTAATACTTTTAAAGTTATCTACCATATTTTTTTTTTAATTTTGAAAGTTACCCATCATATCAACACTTTCCATTTTGGCTCGCGTTATTGTGCACTACACTATGAAGCAGAAAAAAAACACGTATCATACTTTTGAATAAATAAATATAACAAATAAATATAAATCATTATTTTGTGAAATATTTTTGTAGCTAACGAATATAAACTTTGTATTTAACAAATTTTATTCATAGACTCACCACATCGTTTGCCTGTATATCCATATGGACACGCACAAAAATAATATCCATAATAAATTGTTGAGTACCTGCAAGTTCCTCCATTCAGACAAGTATTCGATGACAAATAACAATTCACTATGCAAGTAAAAAACGTAAAAATAAAGCAATAAAAAATAAATAAAGTAAAAGGAGAATGGAATTTCTAGAAAGGTTCCGAATTTTTTCGGAGCATTTCGTCAGAACACCACCTAATTCGACCTAACGAGCATTATAGTACTTGAATCTTGGTGCCGAATTAAGTGGATGATTTCGCACATTTCTATACTTATGGAAATAGTTGCGATCTGGCGATAAAGCTATGTCCAATTTTCGGCAAAAATATGGATCATACTGAAATCTTGGTTTTACCACGCCAATATAAGGACTTTTCATACCAAATTTTTGCATAAACAGCTTGTGTTGAAAAAACCGCTTCAGCTTTGATCTTGAAAGTGGAGCGCATAACATTTAAGAACATTCCATGAAATGGGTTAGTACATGTATACATTTTTCTATAATATATCTTACACCTAAAATGCCTGTTTAAAATGTAGCCTTTTCGCGATTTACAAGATTCCGCCAAATTCAAATTTTGAATCAACACAGATCGACAAACAATATTAGCCAACCAGCAATCCGCAATTTCGCTAGCCTCTACCAAGGCAATTACAATGGATAATTAATATTGTTTCAACATAATATTACCTAACTGAATGTAAATTTGGGTGTTTATGTGACCCCTGCAGTCCTGCTTAATGCATATTTTTAACAAAAGTGCCAGACGGCGTTCTGACAAGACGGCATTAATGTGTTGTTAACAATCCGATTTTTTAAAAAAGTAGAATGATGTGATTTAACCAGAATTAATATTCTTGTTTAGAAAACATTGTATTTGTAATACATATAATCTTTATTTTAATGAAAATCATGTGTAAATCGAGTTTTTAATTGACGCAAAAAATAGCTATCACATATGATGTCGGATCCAGTATAATATAAAATTTGGATAATTTAGTGTTACAAGAAAAAAAAATACACCTACCAAACCGGGATTCGAATCCGGGACCTTTCTTATACTAGCGGTACGCTCTGTGGAATAAGTTGCACGGCCACTTTTCGAGCCTGATCTGCCACATTTCTCCCTTTTCGATTAAGGTTTTACCTTAGGACGAGCCTGTTGGTCATCCACTTCCAAGGGTCAGACTAGCACCCAAATGAAATAATAAAGGTGTCATATACCACTTTTTGAATTTTATCATAAAAATACATTAAGAAAGTGGTTATTGTCTATTGTCATATACCACTTTTTGAATGTATTTTTATGATAAAATTCAAAAAGTGGTATAAGACAAAGGGACAACAAAGCAGTGACCAAATACAAGCGGGACGCTCCATCGACTGAGACACTCGGTCAAATATCGATCCTGGTCCGTCAAAAAAGTGTCTTTTTCGAAATATTTGATAAAATTGGTATTTAAAAAAATCTATACATTTCAAAATTTCAATATTTTCTGAAATATTTTATTCCGTATCTCTTATTTAAAAAAAAATTTCCAAATATTGCACCTTTACAGATCATCGATTAACGAATTTTAACATGTCAAAACACCAAATATTATCTACAATACTTTTTTTGTTTCTGATATCATATCCGTCACATGTACAAGAATGTCACGCTACCTTAAAGTTGCATCAGATCAATGAATGACCTCATTTCTCAATCATTTGATTCCTGGTTAATATATTCCTGATAACTCAGTTTAATCGACTTATTTCCTTCAACATAGATTCACTGGCCATAAATGGGTTTCCAATAACATAGTTTCCTTTTAATGCATTACTTAATTCATATCTGATCCCAATTACTGGTACAGTGAAACCTAAGTACTATGCGTACTGGTGGAATTTCATTTATTTTTAATAAATAAATTAAATAAATAAATAAATAAGGTAACGATCCATAAAGATCTGCAAACTTTGGCCTGGTTTCAAAAACTGACATACAATTTCAAATAAAGTTTAGACTTTTCAACTGAAACTTGAAAATGTCATCGTTTCACCTGCGTACAAAAACAAACGTGACTCGGTGTAATAATTTTTTGTCACTCGATACTATAGGAATATAACTTCATTATGTTTCCCGTTCACACCTGATGTTCAACAACAATAACAATTATCCTCTGTGATTTTATTATAATTTGATTTAAGAACATTTAAACAGTTAACATGATTCCCAAATTTAACTAAATTTCGCAGCGAGACCACTATAATTATCTTTGTCTACCTGTCCGGGTGGTCTCGTCCACATATTGCCTCCGAAACTTTCGCTGTGAATTAATAATATCCTCGATACATTTTCCGTATAATGGTTAACTCTTATGTCTGTGAATCTATGAATTACTTGTCCAAAATGTGTCATGTCCGTTTGACCGATCAAGGCCTCTGTGTCAGAGTCCTAGATGTCGTCTTCTCTCGCCCGGAAAAAGTTCAACCTTGCATATTTACAGAAATTTCAGGGAACAAAAGTATTGGTCACGCTATACGATCATGTACCTAAATCGCAATTAATCAGGAAAAAATGCTGGATTTTTTATTGCTTGTTTTCACTAATAAAATTGTCAAACTTTTGATTTGTTAATAAAAAAAATGCATTGAAATAGAGCTTTGCAATTTCTCATGTGCTACTTTTGAATGCATAAATCAAAATTCAAATGTAGAATATGACAAAACAATTTGCAGATTTTGTTATATTTTTGACATTTTTCTTTATTAATAATTTTTTGAAGAATCGCAAAATGAACAACAGTTGCTAAAGAAGTGTTGGTGTAAAAAGGAAAACAATTGTCGCCGGTAATTCGTTTTTTGCGCATTTAAATCATAGATTCGGGTGCTCAAATGAAAAAAATTCTATTAAATGCATCTCGTCGTTGTTTCAAAAAGTAACCAACCGATACGTTGTCAACTTTAGCCAACTTAATGTACACCACGACGGCAAGCTTGAATGAACATTTTAATTCTTAATTCCGTGTTCTCCTTCGATAACCCTTAAGATGTCCCCCTTCCGGTATGATCAACATAGAAACTCATGTTAACGGATATCATTCTTATTACACTGTTGGAGGCTTTCTATAAAAATAGCACAACATTGTCGGCCTTATTATCTGTAATGATTGGAGAAGGTAATTTTCATCTTATCAGTTATGATAATGACTTTATTTTGGTGAAATGTTTTCATAAAAAGTGACGGAACAAATAAAACAAACATACCAGTCCTTGTCCATATCACAATCCCCAAAACAAAGTAAAAACATTGCAAACTGGCAAAATATGTTATACCCGTGAACTTCCATCAAGGAAGTGAGGCCGGGTGCTCCGGAATGGAAAGCACCTCCTGTCTAGCTAGCTACACCCGTCACGTGCAAGTCAATTTTGAGAATGAAAGGAACAAAGAACTATGGTAAGTCAAATATATCCAGTATAAGTTGGGATACAGTGACTACATACTTATCAACAATATTGTGATGACGGCCATAAAACTTTTTAAGGGCCCTGATTAGCCAAGGCTTGCAATATCCTTGTGTCAACAATTTAATTGTAAGTAATTTGCTTCGTTGCAGAAAGTTCCCATAGTGGGAACAAGCTCTACCGTACCGTATTAACTGTGAAAGATATACACCATACGCAGGAGGAGCAGGGATATTACTGCATAGAAACGGAAAGTTGACAATAGAAAAATTGAAGTCATCAAGTTTGTCGTATAGCTTCAGATGTAACCTTTCATGGGTGTCATAATTGAGGTATAATTCCAAATATTTACATTTGCTTTGCAACTTTACTATATAAACATGTTTGCGACATGTGGCAAATACGGTACAGTAACTGACATTGATCACATGATCATTACACTATGCGTATGAATATTTTATTCTCTGGACTATTTTTTAAGAAGTTTCGTAACAAAACCACAACACAGCCTCAGAAAATATTTTATTAATTTTAAAATATACATTGAATTAAATACACAACGGAAAATTTTCAATCATCTAAAAAGTACCCTAATTTCTCCCATAATACTGAAAAAGTGTGTATGGTACCATCTGTTATATAAATTTTATTTCCCGAGCTATGGAATTTCACCACCAGTTAAAACCACAGTCATAATTGAGTTTCACATTGACGAGTCTGGAGAATATGTAACTTAAAAATATGAATTACAACCAAAAACTTTTCAGACGGGAGATATCTCATACAGACGAAAATAGCAGATGTTAAAAAAGAATACATATGCAACTGAGACGGTCGACTGTCCTGTAAAAATGTTATTAAACCGCTGTTTCCAGTGCTTCGATAGAACTGACAAAAATCCCAAAGTTTGTTCAATCAATATAATAAAAAGCCATGACTGGTCCTGAAGAGTCTGATATATGGTTCATGTTCAAACCACTTTAAAAACGCACATTTGCCCGTCTTTATCCGACATATGCCATGCTGCAAAAGTTGAAACTTAATACACTCGGGTGACGGCCATTCAGCATCTCTATGACCTGGGATACGAAGCTCGGCACAAATTTGTTTGTCGAACCATAAATGAGAAGCTTCTCCCAATCTTACAACAGAACTGTCTCAACACAACAGAAAAAACGTCATAGTAACTCATTGTCAGAATTAACTCACCCTGCAAAAAAATTTAAACACCGAATCAGCTGTTGTACCGCGCCTAAATGGGTCACAATCTGGGTCGCATCATGTGCTCAGTTTCACAAGTTCTACGAATAATAATGACAGAAACTATGACTTTCCAAAGCAGATTACATTTCCGTCATCCAATTAATTCACTCCTGGTTTCTTCGTAGATTCCAATTTCTCGCACTGCACTTTTAAATTTCCAAAAATGACAGCGAGAGGTGAAACATCATTTTCGTGTCAATCTTCGAGACTGTTCACTTGTTCGTCATCCGCCTAAGGAAATTCGTTTTTTTTTAAATAAAAATAATTTCGTAAAATTGCTATGAAAGTGACTAAATTGATGCTTTTATATAAAATGTGCAAAACAATGTGATGGTTAATAAAATATTTCATAATTTTTGCGAGTTCCGTGTTTTTTCATGTTGTACTATATTTTGTTTACATTGTTACGCTGTTCCAATAATTGACCCCGCTTCTCGTTGAAGGCGGGAAAATTCAAATTGACGTGACAAAAATTCAAAATAATTAATTAATAATTAATATAATGTAAATATAACCATTGAACAGCATAGCTATGACAGTTATTGGATTGTAAATGCCATAGCTTTGCCAGGCAAACCAATCATAACGCGCTATCGCGCGTTATTCAGTTTGCCTGGCAAAGCTATGTCATTTATAATCCAATAACTGCCATAGCTATGCTGTTCAATGGTTAATATGAAACAGAACATGGAGAATCTTTCGTGCCTTTTATTTCAAGTTCACTTGGATAGATGACATTCACATATTCTCCAAATTTGTGATTATTGAGAGAAAGAACGTTATCTATATATCTGTATGTGTAGTTGAATAATTTAACAAAACATTTTTTAAAGTCTAATGGCGAAATTTTATGTGTTCTCGTCAAAATTTTATAGGGTATGGCATGTAAATAAAAGATACCTGAACGGCATTCGATGTTGAGTTGAGTAATGTTGTTTAAAGTCCCAGTCAAGAATATGTTACTTATATCGAGACGTCGCCAGCTATAGACGAAAATGCAGAAATTTTGCCTGTACGTTTCGCTGATGGTATAAAACAGCTGGGTACTTTATCGTGTCACGCCTATCGTGACACGTGACCTCGTTTAAGTTCCCATCAAAAAGAACCGTCACTTTCATTTCGTTATTCCAAGTGCTTGGCAAAAGAACATTCACTACCCACATTTAAGTCCTGGGTCAGACCTGGTCGGGTTTCGAACCCACGACCTACCACTTACGGAGCGAGCACTCTACCAACTAAGCTACCTGCTGTGGTTGCATTCGATGTATATAAGACAAAATAAACAATACTTACGGTATGAAGGTGTAGGTGTTTTGGTTGTGAACCATGGAATGGTTGTTGTATGGTACATTCCACCTGAAAGCAGACAAAAAAGTTGAATCCGATTATTTATAAAACGATAATAAAATATTATAATATTTAATATTATAACATTAAAATAAAAATTATTATAATAAAATATTATTAAAAATGACACTCCCGACCATTTTTTCATTCTAATACTGTTATTGTAACACAAAATATTATCCATATCATTAGTATAAAGTCCAGGCACCAGCACTCAATTGAGTGTAGACTCAACTCAAATATTCCCATTTTCTCTCATCAATATTATTAAAATCTTAAGCTTTAAAAGACAATGTTTTGTAATTTTCAACGAACCTATACTAAACAATATAAACATAACATAAGATATTTTTTATTTTGTAATGTATTAAAATTGACATTGAAATATTCCCTAATTTGAGTAGTGTACACTCAATTGAGTGAATGATTGTGAAATTGGGTCCAGCCTGATGAAAATAAATAATTTTGAACCCTCTCTGCGTTATAGTTTCTTATGCTTATTGAACATTTCTCTTATATTAAACCTGTATGTAACATACATGTTGTATGTTTAGCGTTTGTTTGAAAAAAAATTCTGTAAAAATTGTAAAAAGTTTGTCTTCGAGTTTTGAAGAATTAAAAGAGATATTTGCGATAAAACTCGTATTTTGTTTAAAGGAAATAAATTGAAATACTCGATCTGATATTAAAATGAAAGTATACATATTTAGAAATATCCTACCTCTCACAACTTCCTGTCAATATCATTTGACAATTCCGGTGGTGACCTAATATTGACCTAATATGGACCATATCGGATCAATCCAATTTCATACCTAGTCAGTATGAGAGTTATTTCTCTTGATCAACGGCATGGTGACCTCTTGGTAGTAAACACGCAATATTCATTCATAACGAACATTTACAGCAAATACGGACACAAGCAAGATGTGAGTTAATGAAACAAAATATTTGATTTCTAGGAACAAAAAGATAGTTACTTAGTTTGAAGAAAATTATAAGTATTATAAATTATAATAGATCATGTTCATCAAATACTCCAATATATCATGTCACTATGCACATGCATTCAAATAGGTAGAATAAAACTGAAACACGGTGTGCAATGGACCTTTTTTGACTTGTTCTGGATTACATTGAAAGAATTTAACGTGGAGCATTGGTTTGCAAGACGAGGAGAGTCCGTTTCTTAAACACGGTATTCTGTTACTATAATGCATTTGCATTTTTCTATATTTAGCCCACCTGAGCTGAAAGCTCAGATGAGCTATTGCCATCCATCTTCGTCCGCCGTGCGTAAACTTTTTACATTTTAATCTTCTCCTCCAAAACCGCTGGGCCAAATTTAATGAAACTTGGTAACCATCATGCCTGGATGAAGCCTTACAGATATGCACCAATGAAGGAGTTATGTCCCCTTGGGGCACCATAAGGGGGGAAATAGTGAAAACTTTAAAAATCTTCTCCTCTAAATCTACAAGAAATATACAGGCCTGTCGAAAGTTTAACACTGACCTTACGAAAAGGAGCCGAGATTCGGCTGCCGAGGGGCTGAGCTGTGGACAGCTAGTGGCCAAAAAGTTGTCAACCTCGGTCCCTCGGCAACTGGAACCGTCCACAGCTCAGCCACTCGGTAGCCGAGTCTCGGCAACTCATTCGGCTCTTTGAACTGTCCACGACTCGGCAGTTCATTCGGCCTCTCAGTAGCCGAGTCTCGGCCACTAGCTAACAAGTGGTCTAACAATTAACATCTGAGAGATTAATGTTTAACTGTATATATAAAAATTAAAAAATATATCAATCGGTAATGATAAAGACTTTAAAAAATTACATTAAAAAAAATAATAATTATAAAACAAAACGAAACAAAACAAAACAAAACAAAACAAAACAAAACAAAAATAAAATAAAATAAAATAAAAAAAATAAAATAAAATAAAATAAAATAAAATAAAATAAAATAAAATAAAATAAAATAAAATAATAAATAAAACCATTAAATAAACGGATGGTGGAAAAGATACATATGTGATTTTTTTCAGCAATTTATTCTGGGAGAGATTAATTGTATATATAATAATAATAATAAAATATATAATTCGTTAATGATAAGAAATATAAGTGCAAATTAGATGAATTAAATAATAATAATAATAATAATTTTAAAATAATAATAATAATAAAAGAAATAATAATAAATAAATAAATTAATTAATGAATAAATAAATAAATAAATAAATAAATAAATAGATAAATAAATAAATAAATAAAAAACCATAATAAAAAAAATAAATACCATTAAATATATGGACGACGGATAAATAGATATGTGTTTTTTTCCCCGAATTGCATAAATCTTTTATATTCCATTATGGAGCGGGATTTTAAAAACAAAAAAACTGGACTTCTGCCATCGCAGTTTTAAATGGGGTCACGAGGGGGTCGAGTGGCCGAAAAAGTGCCGAGGATCCGAACGGCCGATGAGGTTCCGAGCAGCCGAAAATGTGCCGAGCAGTCAAAAAGTGGCCGAAAAACATCCGAGCGATGGACAGTAGCTGCCGAAAGATGCTTGATTACTATTGGCCGAGACATGATGATCATTTTGATATATGGATCAAGGTCATATGTTGAAAGGTCAAGGTCACAGCTGCAGAAGAAGACTTAAATTGCTAATTATCTTGAAAGCTATTAACTTTTTGTCTAGGCATGTATATTAGAATATTGTAGGTATTGCGACATGGCAATCATTTTGATATATGGTTCAAGGTTATATGTTCAAAGGTCTAGGTCATATCAACATAGGAATACTAAAATTATTAATTTTCTTGAAAGCTATTAATATCATACATAGGCATGTATATAGTATATTGTAGGTATTGACATGACAGTCATATATGGTTCAAGGTCATATATGTTCAAAGGTCAAGGACATAGCTGCATAAGTATACAGAAATTGATTAATCATTTGGAAATTATTCATTGCACTACAGTTACTTCAAGCATATTATATAAACTACTTATGAATGAAACTAGTGAGTGGATATATTTCTGATTAAGATTTTGTGAGATTTCCTAACTTGAAAAAAGCTTTTAAAGTTTCTGTACCTAATATATTGTCTATTGCACTTTGCAAACAATATTGGACATATCTTTAGGTGAGCGTTAAGGCCCATGGGCTTCTTGTTTATTAAATAGCAACCGTTTCTTAAACACGGTATTCTTTCACTGTAATGCATTTGCATTTGCATTTTTCTATTTTTTATTAAACAGGTAATATTTTAAAATTTAGATGAATATCAATAAATTTTCAAATTTATTGTCCTTACAAGAAAGGAATATGTACTTACCAGTAACATGTAAATATACGACACACAATGTGGACAGAAACAGAAAATGGTCTACCTTCATGTCTGTTCTTTCCCTCGACCTAAATGATATAGAAACAACAAATTTGTCAAAGCTTTAAGTTTTTATTGGAATACGTCTATAGGTTTAATAAAAAGTTAATGTTCTAATTAAAAGTGAACAGAAAGATTACACGGAAATAGAATATGCATATCCATCGCTAAAAGAGGCCATAAATTTGAATTGATGCCATAAATTTAAATTAATATATTTAAAATAATTATTGTGATTTTTATTTTGATCTTCTGATATTTCAAATTAAAATTGGAATACACAGTCTTTTTGGGTCCTATTTATTAGTTACCTTTCATTTACAGGCAGCTATAAGTCTAACACAGTTTTGAATGCTTACAGATACGGCTTTGAATGCTGTTGACTGTTAAATTACAGCTTGCACGTTTGCAATGTTATGTTTAACAAATGATTGTTTGGTTAGTTGTTCTGCTATTTCACTTTACATCAGCAATTGTTTGAGCGTTTTGTTACGAAAGCAAGGATTATATTACCTGCCTGTTTTATGTTTTATTTATTTATTTTTTTGTTTTTGTTTTGTTTTGTTTTTTATTTTTTGTTTTTGTTTTTGTTTTTTTTGTTTTTTTGTTTTTTTTTTTTTTTTTTTGCATGACATTAACAACAAACAACAAATATGAGCATTTCATTTTTGTATTAATAAACAAATTACATACATGCAATATAGATAACACAAAAAAATGTTAAACATGCAAAACTTTATTTAGCATAACCGGAACGAATGCTTACGTATTGAGATAAAATGATATTTAAACATTACCATATAAAACCTCATACATTTACTTTATTTTTAATAACTGAAGATAAAACACTTTAATTTTAGAAAACAGGATATAATGCACTATATGAGTAAGTGTAAAACGAATTTAATGTACTTTTACATGTTTATCTTAATGCTTTCTTTGTGATAAACGCATATTGAATACCTCTGGTATATATATATATATATATATATATATATATATATATATATAGTGTATATAGTTACAATTTTTTTAAAATTCTCTGTCTACTGAATAATGAATCATTTTGTATGAAGCTATTTAGTCCGTTTCTAAAACGTATCTTTAAAGAAAGCAATTACATACTCTCATGTACAAATTTTAAATTTAAATATATACTTTTACAGAATTTAAATGGATACGATAATAATGTCTTACCGAGGCAAAAAATGTATGTTTAGGTCAAATGTAGTTATACGGAATTCATCAACGGTACTACGAAGTTACATTTTATTTGATACATGAAATTCAAATTAACATTGAAGAGCCTCTTTAGAAGATTATTACAAACAATTTTATATAGTATTGATAAATACTAAAATTTTAATACGCCGTCAATACGTTTTAAATTTCAATATATTCGTACGTATTACTCATATGCAATCAGATTAAGCCCATCCCAAGGTATAATTACAATAACAAGAAAATGCATGTACGAATTTTGTCCGTGACTGCATACATGTGACAGAGATACGCATGTCAGCTTATTACAAATTGAATGTTTGTCAATCATTATTTAAATGATTTTATACTTATTGCTTATAATTTTTTGTTCACACGAAGTGGAACTACATACAAAGAGGAAGTTCTGTCATAAACGGCATGTTTTTATAGATCAGAAATACCATTGTCATATACCATTTTTGAAAACATTAAAAAATGCTATATGACAGTATGTGTTTTACGATCAATTTTAAAAATGGTTAATTACACCAGGTATGCATCTTGAATACAAAAATGGTTATAGCGGTCTACACTATCCAGACTGGTCCATTTAAACTAAATGCTACTTATAAATTGTTATCAGTCATTTTCTCCGTTTGCTTTTTGAAGTCACTGAAGACATCGAACTTGTTCGGCATGACAAAACTATGATCTGCTTTACCTAGGACCTTATTTGTGGGTAAAATGACAAATTGTTGTTTTGCGTATTTTGACGAAAATTTTGATAGATAAAAAAGAAAACATTTGAAAATTAATGAGTTATTATAAATTGTCTTAACATGCCAGTATGAATATTCTATTGATATGTAAATCGTTTGTATAACAAAGTTGTCATGTAGACGGTAGATTTGTTTTCTACCTAAACAAAATACGTGGTATGATAGCCAGACATTTGACCGTCCGGGGTAGGAATTTTGGGTGCCATTAATGTAGTTTAATCGGTTATCAGATGGTTTTTAGTTGCCAACAATTATGTACTTGTCGCAATACGTAAAAGTAGCTCTGTACGATTAAAGGTGATGAACATTTATGACAAATTTATGCGCATCACAAAATTTATCGTTTGAGATAAATTACGGTAGTAAAAACACTGTTATTATACAGCATCAATTATAGCTATTTAAATCGCTAATTTAATGTCAACATTTACTGTACTACCATTTCTTTGACCCTTTGGAGACCGCGGTCAGGACATTAAAATTGTAACATAGAGGACATGTTTGATGTCACCGCGGTAAGTAAACATTCCTTATACGATACCTGTTTCTTCAATAACGAGCCAATAAATATTTTTGTCTTTTTACTTTAATTGTTTAAAATTTTTCTAATCAACTGCATTTTCTTAGTTGCTTATAATAATAATAGTACTACTATTACTATTACTACTACTACTACTACTACTACTACTATAAAAAAATAATAATCATAAAAACTTTAGGATGTCCCTGAACAACATTTATAATAATAATAATAATATATAATAATAATAATAATAACGTGGTTCATGTACGTCTAAAATCTTAAAAACCTGTTTAGTTTGACTGGTTTTGCCATGGGTACGTCCTGGTTGGGCATGTCATGTACTCGGGTGTATTCAACCCTTAAATGAAGATCATGATGATTCTAACCGTGTTCACTGTTTTATTGCTCATATCTAAAACTTGGTCTATTTTTTATTTTATCATTGAAGAATCCATTTACCCTTAAGATGACAAGGTAATTATGAGGTTAACAATCGTTAAAATTTGATACGGAAAGGTCTCTTAAAATTCGTGATGAATAACACGTATTTATTCCTATACTATTTATCATGTAATTATGTTATTGCTGAACGAAATGTAAAAAAATATATTTTAGCTGCAGAATATCATTGTTGATCAGTTGCTGGTATATAGTTGTCTTATGTTTTCAGTTGCATTTGTCAATCTATGACGAGAACTAAATCGTACAAACACATTATGTTGTGAATTTTTTTTCTAATCTGCATTTTACACGTGCACGCACTCAGCACGTAATGTTTTAACGAGTGCGTAGAGCACAAATCCACTAAGACGTTTACTGGTAAATTAAGTTACGTGATTTGTTTTGTGAAATAAGTTGGAAAAAAACTCGCATGTAACTAATGTGAAAAGAGAAGTACGTGAAATTCAGGTGAAACAGATTTTGATCCATACATTTATATTTAATACTCTAAATCATTATACGAGGACTTTTGTGGCTAAATGATCTGAATAGCGTGTTGACGGTTCTCGGCGCGTTGACAGTTCTCGGTGCGTTGACGGTTCTCGGAGCGTTGACAATTCTCGGTGCGTTGACGGTTCTCGGCGCGTTGACAATTCTCGGCGTTCTGACTGTACATGTTTGAGTACAACTTGTGTAGGTTACATTGTACTGCGTGAAAACAAACGCTGTCACAAGTGATTTGTGAAACAAGGTAGACTGCTCTATATGTAAACGCAAACATAAGAAGAACATATTTCCCTAAATTACATATATATATATATATACAGTCACACCTGCCTTAAAAGCCACCTCTCTATAAGGACCACCTGCTTAAAAAGGCCAATAAAATTCTATCCCAGCTGTTCTTTATTCATATTAATTGAACTTGTATATAAAGGCCATAAAGGCCACTTTTACTGATTCCCATGGGTGGCCTTTATATATATATATATATATATATATATAGAGAGAGAGAGAGAGAGAGAGAGAGAGAGAGAGAGAGAGACTATCCATTCTGTTTGTGTTAATGTATTAAATTCATCCACTGACAGATGAAAGAAATACGTTTTAACGAGGACAAAGCTGATTTACAGTATCCATATACAACGGCTTTTCTTTTTTATGTACTCAAATTTAATTTTTTTTATACTTCAAAAATGCCGAAACGTAAGTTGAAACACAAACATACCAGTTCATGCCCAAATCACAATTCCAATCTTATATGCGCATTTCATTTAATTTTGTTTCTAAGACATGTTTTCCGGAATTTTAAAGACCGCAAGTGCATTTTCTTGCTGTCTTAGACAACACAACGCTGTTATCTTAATCACATTATCCTGCATGTAAGAAAAATTTGGTTACGAAGGCAAGTCAATTTCTTAGACATGGAGAGTTTACTGGCTTAAATATACTTGTAGAAAATTTAGAATATTTGATGTTAAGATGTCAAATTTAGTCAAATGTCTTATCAAAAAAAAATAATAAATAAATAAAATAAATAAATAAAAATAAATAAATAAATAATAAATAAATAAAATCAATAAATATATAAAAATAAAAATTTAACTCTGGAAGTTTAGATATCGTTTTGCGGCATACAAAAACATAATTTTTTATTCCAATATGCTTACTTAAATAAAAAAAATCCCGTGACTGAAAACACTTCACAGGGGTATCTATTTTAAAAATTGGATTTTTGCCAAAAACAGTAGATCACTGGCAGATCCGGCGCTTAGAATATTTAATAATATAAATAAAATATGGTTGAAGAAATTATTCCGAAATGATGCGACTATAAAAGACTTAGAAATGATCATTAATGTTGTTAAAGACATTAAAAAATTGAGTCATTGCCCATTCAAGACCTTCCACTGGTATCTACATATTCATAACATAATTTTCAATGAGGACAATAAAACAATACATATCGATCAACTTAGAATAAATTAATAATTATTTCACTTACCCCGTGAAAAGAAGCAAAACACTCAAACGAACAAATATTAAGTTATTCTCAATCTTCAGGACCTGGCATCTAGTGTCTGCTTTAAATGGACTTTGTTTACCTGTAATGTTTTAAGTACAACTTCAAGGATGGGTGATTTTTTTCTTTGTTATTTCTTTCAAAATGATAATAGGATATGTATTGCCGGTACTTTTGATAAAGATATGTGAAATATAGTGTAAATATAGATATCGCGGTGATATTGCATAATACTTATTTGAACAGCTCCCAAGTACTTAATCGTGGATGGTGACGATTTGGTCGTGTTATTATTATTGTGGTTTAAACAAGTGTAAATTTTTAAAATATTTTTGTTTAAGTGAAAAATTTTGCAAATCCGGGATAAAACAGTAAGAAAAATATACAATGTTCCTCAAAGCTTTTACAATGCAATAATATCGAATAAATTAGACATCAAAAAGATAAAAAATATTATTTATTAACCGTGTGTTAGTAACCTAATATTGTTTATACAGGAGCATAAAATTCTCTAATTGGCGTGAGTGAATATAATCTTACCGATGAAACCTTAAAGAACAAACTGTGAATGCATGTACACAATGCCATTTTACTGTCTTCAAGGAACGAAGTGAGATATGGATACATACTTTTACCGTCAAACAAACCTATTATACACGTCAAATTCCTTCAATTTAACCCAGAACAAATCAAATATTAAGGTTTCTTGCACATTGTGTAACGGTGCTATCCTTTTCATTTTCATCATTAATGTTACCAGACAATTAAATGTTTTTCATGTGTTATACTTTTGTTATAAAATAAGTGGATGCAAGTTAGGACACCGATGTTATTTGACATCACATCACATTGATAATAATTGGTTTTTATCGAAGTTGTGTCTGAGAGACACGGGAAATGGAAGATCTACGTACGTACATGTGTTCATGTGTCCGTAAAATTTCAGCTGTTGTATGATTTTTTTTACACCTTGCAATAAACGAGTCAGTATTATGTCACCTCACGCATGCGCTAATGAACTAGATGTTCAGCACTTTCGATGTTTTGACATTTTCTCAAGCGTTTTGAGGCATTAAAGAAGTTCTCTAATATAATAAAAATTCCCCCGAATTAAATGTCTCGGCTTGTTAGTTTTTGATCGAGTATTAAATACATTACTTTAACATAAAGTTATACGACGGAAAATTAACACGACAGTATCGCCTTAAGACGATGCCAGGGCTCGATAAAAACAATCTGTGCAGCAAAACATTTCAACACACGTTTCCGTAAGTTCGCTGTTGTTTCTAAGGAATTAAAAGTTCGTCATACGCAGATAAATTTACCACAAATTCTTTAATCATAAATGTATCAACTAGCTGGTACACAACAGCTGACATAGTTGAAATTATGCTACTGCAGCGGCTTGATGTATACGCTGTCTTGCATGACAAAGAAGTCCATCCCACCCACAGAAACGATTTAACGGATGAACATTGGCAGATAACAGAAAGGCTAGTGCCTGATCTTAGTTCGCCTATCTGGTCGCTACAATTATGTGTTTAGAAGATTATCCAAACTTAAGTAGTGTAATACCCTTCTATCAACCTTGCTTGATAAGCATCTAGTTATTTCAGATTTAGTTCCTGGTTTGGTTTAAGTTTTCATAAAAGTTGCTTCTGATCGTAAAAAACAGATATAATATAGACATTATTGATGAACTGTGCAAAACACTAATTATGCAGTGTACTTTCATTAACCCTAGATAGAAATACCTTCCTTCTCTAGCCGATAAAAAAAAAAACATAAAACAGTATTAAAAAGTTTTAGGATTAATGAACCTGCTTAATGTGCTCAGACTGTGCCATCTAGATCCTTTAATGTATTATGTCAGGACGTCAAAAGGTGTAACAGTACTACTGCCACCTTCTGACTGCAATTGTTACAAAATGACGCAAGGATGATGTAAATAAAACACAAACCTACCAGTCCATGTCCAAATCACAATAAAAAAAAAGTAAAAACTTTGAAAACTGGCAAATTTAATTATTCACGTGAACTTCCATCAAGGAAGTGGGGCCGGGTGCTCCGGAAGATTAAGCACCTCCTGTCGAGCTTGCTTCACCCGTCACATGTATCATTCTTTTTGTGTATTTTTAACTATTCCGCTATAACCACTGTCACTCCTACTTCTGCCGATAAAAAATTGCATCGTGTTTAAATAAACGACAGCTGTCTACAAATGCTAACCGCATTGAATGATGGAAAGTTAATGTTGGATGTCGGTATAAACTTATTGTTATGTATTTTGGCCACTTACGTTCTGTCTAAGCGTGTATTTTTGATGATATAGAAACTTTTAACGTGGCGTTTATCATCAGAACATAGTCTATACTTTTCATCAATAAAATCTTCAAGTTGGAAACACAAATGTTTTCAACGCCATCTAAAGTTGTCCACCGAATATTACTTATAAAAAAGCCGAAAGTCTGGTATTTAATTTGAAACTTCTAAAGCTAACGACCACTAAAAACTGATGTGACCGACTCTCAACCATCGCTTCCCAGTCTTAAAATTGATTAACTTTTTGTGCATTTGTATTAATTCTGTGTGAGTATGCAACACTTAGCTACCAGTAAATCTGTCAGCCAATTGGTAAATATGACAGAGGCCCTTCAGTTGTTATCACTTTTTGAGATTAACTACCGAGTTAAAATAAAAATGTTTAATGACTTAATTTTGTTTCTTCGTGTCAAAAAGTGGTAAATTAATAAACACGATTCAAAAAGAAGGTCTGTAACTCTCGGCTTGCGCACTTGCAAATGGAATTCAAAAAGCAATGCCAAACGATATTTAAATATACATGTGTGTGTTTGTGCTTGCGTGCTTGGAGTATATGTGACAGGGTAAAATCAAATTAATTTTATTGTAGGTTGTATATATGAAATAAAGATACATTTTACTTGCTTGTCTTGTTTATTGAACTCTTGTATTTGTGCTGTAAACATGTGTTGTTTTGTATTTGTGCTGTAAACATGTGTTGTTTTGTATTTGTGCTGTAAACATGTGTTGTTTTGTATTTGTCTACACTTGTTATGTTGTCCTGTATTGTATTATCCTGCTATTCTCTTTACTATGCTCAGTCAGGTGTTGTGGAGTTATCTGTCCACTTGTGGTCACTTCCTTTTGGTCAGAGGTTTATTCTGATTGGCTGATTTAAATCTATTGTTTTGGAGAAGGTTCACATAATTTTCTGATGGTCAGATGTTTTTGATTTGGCTCTGCTGTTTTGATGATTTGATACAACTTATTTTACAAAATATCATTTAACAGACATCACACAAGGTAAATATTAATATCAATACATCATACAATTAACAATTTCCATAAATTCTCATATGTCCATATTAATCCCATTTTGGTCTTTGTCTCTTGTAAACTATTCTTTGTTTCTTTTAATATTACTAATTTTATGGATGAGAGCTTGTGTAAAAGTTTGAATGGATGAGGCTGTTTTTCATAAAGCCAGTGTGAATGAATTCTTCCCTTTTAATGGTATTATGTTACTTAAAATCGGCTTCATTATCCTTTGTAAAATATCATATATTATAGCCGGTTTATAGATAAGGTTGTAGAAATTATGTGTAAATTTAGTAATCCATATGCATGATGTGTTTTGCCCATTTAATGTTATTTTCGTGCAGGTATTTATAAATCTCATTTGCGTATTTAGGAGCACGAAAATGTAGATCAATTGTAGACCAGTATAGTCTAAGGACCACATCCTTGTAAGATATTTATTATTATTTTCATATTCTTTCCAAATTCCCTTTATTGTACAGGATCAATATGTTTTCGGCTAAACTGTCTCTTGTTTTTTCTACATTCTTATCTTATCATGTGAGTCCAAGTGCTTGTTTTCTTTTTGTGTAAATATTACAAATAGCCGATATACACTTATATCTTCCAATCCATTTTGTTTAAAACATATTTTAATGTTCCGTAGTGTTTAGATAAAAAACATGTTGTAAATCAATAAGTTTGCTTAAACACTTGTAAATTTGTAATTTGTTTTTGTGAGGAATTTTCCCGGCAAAAATGTTTGTTTATTAATGATGTCACGTCCATGTAGAAATGCATTGTGGGACGGGTTATACTATTTTGATGTCTCTGTTAATCAGGTTATCCATCCGTAAATTTATGTACTTTGTTCCTATTTGTAAAACAGGGATGGATTTAGATTAGAAGGATTCTATACCTATAAATAAATATTTAAATAAATATTGATTTAAAATGGCATTTGGTGTCAATCTTTTGTTTTGAACCCAACTGTAACAAATAGCGCCCACGTAGTAAAGGTACTTGATAAGATCAGGTGAAAAGGTATTTTGGTATCCCTTATCAGTAATTGTATAATATTGCACATAGTTAGTACGGATATAATATGGTATAAACAAGTATATATAGTAAAGTTACATGATCTAAGCCTAAGGTGTAATACAATTTACAAATACTTATACATAATATTATTGCATTATATATATACTAGCGGAAAAAAATAACTGTGCATCAATAAAATTTATAATTACGCTATTATTACTGAATGTATAAATCTTAAAATTTGCACAAATGGTAAGAGTATATACCTCTATTATATCGCCCGGTCATTGCATCAATTACCCGTGATTTTTACGCTTCATGCGCTTCATGCGCACGGGTCGGTTTTCACGCAGTTGTCGCCCAGCATTTTAGTGTGACAATATTTTAAGAACAATTTACTGTTGTTTCTTTGTTTGGACACCAGAAAAGCAGGTTTATTCGGTTGAAAGCTTCCATAGTGTAATGCCTAGGCTAAATGAAAATGATCGCCTCCGCCCAGTTGGTATGCTTGAGGCTGGTATGACTCAAAGCTTTGTCACTAGACATTTTGGTGTCCACAGAAACACTGTTTATGCTTTATGGAGACGATACTAACAGTTTGGCACCACTAGAGACCGCCCTCGTTCAGGACGTCCACGCGTAACGACACGTCAGCAAGACAACCACTTCCGGCTTGTGCACCTCCGGAACCGTTTCTAAACTGCCAGTACTACTGCCCGGAGCATTCCTGGACTACGCCAAATCAGCCTTAGAACAGTGCGGAATCGTTTACGGGGAGACATATTCACCCACGACGTCCGGCAATCCGTCCAATTCTACAACGACGTCATCGCACAGCTCGTCTTGCATGGTGCAGAACACCTTTACGCTTTAATCGACGAGACTGGGCACAAATTATGTTCACTGATGAGCCCAGATTTCACTTGGACAGCAGTGACGAACGCTCCAGAGTGTATCGGCGCATTGGAGAACATTTCCATGACGCGTGTGTAGTGGAACGACGTTCGTTCGGTGGGGGCAGTGTAATGGTTTGGGGTGGCATCACAGCGAATGACAGAACTCCCTCAGGTAGTCATCGACGGGAATATGACCGGTATACGGTACCGTGATGAAATCCTACAGACCCATGTCATCCCATTCATTCAAGGACAGCAACGTAACGTCACTTTTCAGCATGATAATGCAAGACCACACGTCGCACGGGTTGCAATGGATTTTCTAGCACAGCATAACGTTAATGTGTTACCGTGGCCAGCCGTTTCAGCCGACCTTTTTCCAATTGAACACGTATGGGATGAAATGGAACTCCGATAACATCATCTGCCCAATTAGCCTGTTACATTGCAGGGGTTGACCCAAGCGTTAGACCAGATATGGAACAACATCTCTCAAGCATTCTTTAGGCATTCAACTCTATGAGGCGTCGCTGTCAGTCCTGTGTCAATGCTAATGGTGGTTACACACGATACTGATCTTGTGAACTGACTTTTACTATCTGCTTTGTTTCTAGTCCCCTGCGTATGAAATAACAGTATCTGTAACCTTTTCAATGACACGAATTTGTATAGCAATATCTAATAAACAAATACGAAATTATTCATTGCTTTGCATTTTCAAATTATTTTATAATCTCACATTTCAGTCATGCACAGTTCTTTTTTTCTGCTCGTATATTTTGTAGAAGGTACATATAATTTGCGAAAGCCATAGAACACATTGTAAAAAATGCAACTCCGAGAAAACAACGAGCACTTGAAAGTATTAAAGTAATAGACAGTTATTCGAAGGTAAAGTTAAATTTTCTGGAGAAATTTGCAAATGTTATCAATGAAACATTGAAAAAAATAGGCATTTCAAAAGAGAGTATTTGTTTATGTTGTCCAGTTTAAAAAAATACAAACTGCAAAGTGTTGCATCCAAAATTTTGGGTGTAAGAGCTGCTAACTTAAGCAAGTATTCCAAATCTGAAAACATCAGTCGGAAAAAGAGATCAAATGCGGTTTCTGCTGCGAATAAAGAAATAATTGAGAATTTTTTTCACCAGCCAGATGTATCCACCACTGTTCCAGACAAAAAGAGTGTTACAAAATTAGGCGAGAAAAGAGTGCAAAATCAACCTATGAAAACTGTTTTTGAGGATTTTAAACATGAAAATCCTGGCATGAAGATAGGATTTTCAACATTTGCGAGTCTTAAACCTAAAGCTGTTCAAGCAACAAACAAACAACCCTGGTATAGTTGTTTATGTGACATATGCACAAATGTAGATTTAAAGTTGGCTCCAATTTTTTCCCTTGCGACTAGGAAAAGAGTAGATTGTGTATTATCATTGATTAAGGACCGTTACAAAGCTTTGAATGCAACTCTTTGTAACTTTGATGGTAAATTTGCTAAACTGTAGTGCATAGATAGAACGTGTGGTGATTGTAGCTCGGATCATTTTATGAACAAAATGCAACCTCTTCTGGAAACATATGGTGCAGAAGAAACCATACAATTTACAAAGTGGGAAAGGGTTAAGTACACAAAAAGAGATGGAAAAGAAGTCACCAGAGTAATGCCAAGGTCACATGAAAAAAGCTTAAATTCTGTCATGATGGAATTAACAAGTGAACTAGATGGTTTAGCCAAACATCTGTTTGTTGCCAGGTGGCAACAAAACCAATTCTCATCTTTAACAAAAAACTTGCCCCAAGATTGGGTGGTGCTAAATATAGATTACTCTGAAAATTACAGCTGTATTTCTCAGCATGAAATTCAAAGTGCTCACTGGGGCCATGAACAAGTAACATTGCCCCCTTCAGTAGCCTATTACAAATGCCAAGAAGAAAATTGCGACTCGGTGGTTCAAGAAGCTCTTATCTTTATATCAGATGATTTAAACCATGACGCAAATGCAGTTAATATCTTTGTATTAATTGCTAACAACCATTTGAAAAGTAGAATTCCAAACATTGTGAAGGAAATACAGTTCACAGACGGCTGTAGTGCCCAATATAAATCGCATTTGCCATTTTGTG
Source organism: Tegillarca granosa (assembly GCA_029721355.1). Taxonomy (NCBI): domain Eukaryota; kingdom Metazoa; phylum Mollusca; class Bivalvia; order Arcoida; family Arcidae; genus Tegillarca; species Tegillarca granosa. Next base: position 31,770,088 of record CM056602.1, on the reverse strand, counting down.
ACATATCCTATGGACAACAAGATAATGGCTTCTCTGTGGAGCGCCATTATTACGGTTCCAGACATGGAAAAGGTCCGTCCGATGGCGCTGGAGCAGTTGTGAAAAGCTCTGCCCGAAGAGCAGTCAATTGCAACAACTTGGTAATAAATAATGCATTAGATCTTTTTAATTATGGGAAAGACAATCTAACCAAAGATGGTAACCATATGCATTATAAGCGTACCCTTTTTTTTGTTAAATCAAATGAGATAGAACGAAATCGTCTTATGAGAGCAACAAAAACATTAAAAGGCACAAGAAAACTACATAGCATCAAATCTGTTGGTGAACCTCAGAAAGTCCAAGTTAGAAATCTCTCTTGTTTCTGCACATCATGTTTATGCAATAACTTTGATTTATGTGAAAACAAACAGTATGTGCAAAAATGGCAAACTGTTGTTCTGAAATCTGCGATAGCTGCTGAGCCTGTTAACCAGGTTATGCCTGTTCAAAATGAACAACAGGATCAGAATAGTAATGACAATGAAACTGAAGACACAATGCCAATGGAACAACAGGATCAGAATGGTAATGACAATGAAACTGAAGACCCAATGCCAATGGAACAACAGGATCAGAATGGTAATGACAATGAAACTGAAGACCCAATGCCAATAAATACAAGTTTCCAGAAATACCACCAGATGAGATCCAATTATTATTTGATATATTGGAAACAACTGTAGAAAAAGAAAGGTACATGCATCTTTTTATTGCTCCATAACAAAGTTGTTAAGGGAATTTAGTCTGCAAGTCATTCAATCAATCACTGCCTGGGTTCGAATCCCACTCGGGCAGATCTTAGTGTGTGAAAGTTTGTCAGTTTGCTTGCCAAAGGTCTATGATTTTCTTTGGACACTCCGGTTTCCTCCACCATCCCAGAACTGACCGCCTCAAAATAAGTGAAAGAATCTTGACTGGGGGGTAAAACACCATTACTTAGCTCATCTCAATCCATCAGCCTCAACGTTCTGGTCCAATGCAGTTCATTTGTTAAACCACATTAATCAATCAACCAGGTCAAGTTTTTATGTCTTGCAAGTAGAAATGAAATGAAATGAAATGAAATGAAAGAAGTATTCTAAATGGTTTACACCACTTTGTCCCAGTTCGCATTAGAGGCCGCGGTGGCTTTGACAAATTCATAGTCGATCAAATTTGTATTAGCTGGGCAAGGTCTGTATATTTAATTTCTTCTAGCCTTTCTAAGTTACTAAAAATTGCTAGTGCCAATTCAATGAATTCACAATTCATTGAATGAACATAAGATCTCCAAAGTTAATCTCATTATAAAATTTGTTGATAATAGGGAACCATATGTAGAGGGAGATTTTGTATTGGTAAAAATACCAGTAGGCAAACGCACTAAGGAATATACTGCAGAGGTATAATTTTGCTTGAAGAAATTTTAGTTAATTTGAATGTTGATTATTCTGTATATTCATGTACATTGTCATTCAAAAATAACAGCTCTTGTTGTATTTCTTTGATAATTTGAATTTCATACATTTGTTTGGCCATAAAATAAAATTTAATTTTAAAACCATTGGAAAATCTTAAAATTTCACATGCATATATATTTATTTATGGATGCCAGTGTATGTGATTTATTGTTGTTTATTTTGTCAAATTTTTTAATTTTTAATTGGACAAAAAAATTCAATTGGTTTATGTTTCCTGACCAGTGCAGGGCTTAATGCTTATTCAAGTTTGTTTGTTTGAAACTTTTAATCCTTGATCATAACTTTCTCTCCTTTGAGCTAGGACTTTCATATTTGGCAAATATATTCCTTGTTACAAGACCTTCCTGTTCATACAGAAAAATTAGACCTCTTGACCTTGATCTTTGAGGAAAAAAATGCAACTTTATATATATATATATATATATATATATATATATATATATATATATATATATATATATATATATATATATATATATATATATGCATTTATACATGTTAGGATGCTCATTTATATTTTGTCAAAATTTAATAATTAAATAAGCATTTTTGTAGAATTTAGACTTTTCCTTACAATATCTACAAACTGAAAGAGACAAAACTTTGTAACTGCATTAGATATATTTTACAGTTTAATGTGTTTTTTTGTGTTTTAATAGATCAAGGAGATTTCTGCTAATGGCATTTTGCTCCAGTATATGTGTGAGGACAAAGGGATGTATAAATGGCCAGCTAAGCCAGATTTATCAACTGAAGATCCAAGTAGCATTATAAAAAACTGAATCCACCAAGATTAATTGAAGAATTAAGCTCAACATGAGTCCAGATTTTCAGTTTTGAATAACCATCATATTGTTTGTGGTTTTTTGTTCAGAGACTTTTATTTAGACATTTGTCATTTCAGACTGTATTTTCATTGATCATGTTTGATCTCTCACCAGTGTGTTCAAGTTAAGATTTAAACTACAATTTTGTTTTTGGATTTTTTGTTGTAATTTTCCAAACAATTCAGAAAATAAATTCAGAGACTTTTATTTAGACATTAATTTTGTCATTTCAGACTGTATTTTCATTGATCATCTTTGATCTCTCACCAGTGTGTTCAAGTTTAGATTTAAATACAAGGTGAATCAAAAAGGTCAAGGTCCTAATTTTTGACTTTCGCCTTTTCTGCTATGTATTGGCCATTATTGCATGTAGCCATACATGATTTGTACAAATCATAATGCTACCGTGCCTTATTCAGTTTGCCTGGTACTTTGATGGCAGTTATTAACACAATAACAACCATTAATCAAGTGTTCAATGTTTAATTAACATCCCAGTCAAGAGTATGGTTGGAAAACAGAATCATTTAAATTGTTTTAAATAATATTTTAAACAAGATGAGCTATAAAAATATAAAAACAAAATTTATTTCTAATCAATAATAATATAACAACTTGTTTCTGCGTTCAGACAAGCAAGCTGTTGCTAAGTTGTCTGAATGGAGTGTAGTTACAAAATATAGATAAATATCAAAGAAATGATATGATATGAAAAAGTATAAAGGGGTAAAAGAGAAATTGTCTAAATACAGATTTATATGTTACGGACATTATATGTTTGACAGATTTTTAGTCAATTGTCAAACCATAACATCCGTATATTCGTTCTTTTTCAATGATTATATTTGTGGCAATTCCATCATTATTTCCTTATAATAAGCTTAAATCTGATTAAATTTATGCAATAAGTTTAAGGCTATTTGCATATAATTGGAAATTGTTTTTTTTTGGAAACTTTCTTTTCTTCATTTATTTAGTAACGTCCGTAACCATTTTTCACAGGTTCTGCAATAAAACCGCTCAGCATGATTTGTTAATTATCCTGTCAAAAATGTAAAACACTGTTTCTGAAACAAATAAAATGTTTTCTTATCAATAATAATGGGAGTAAACAAATATAAAAGCCTTGTCAATTTTTCAAATGTAACGTCCGTCACATTATTATAGCCCCTTAAATACCTATTGCTGTAAATTTTTCTATGGGTACAGTTATGTTTGTATTAACAGAAATGACAAAAAACATATTTAAACATTCAGTTCAGTCAAAAAAAACACTATTATTGATATTTTTAAAATCACTGTTCTCTGTCACACCTTTATTACTTGATATCTCGGAAGTACCCATATACTATTTAAACATTAATATTTTTATTTGCCTTGTGAAATTCCCATTGCTACAAGTATAGAGCCTTTATTTTTATATTGAATATGAACGACAAAAACCTTTTCACTCCGTGTATGAATGCATATAAAATGCAATACTGAATCCGAAACTACAGTACCATACATAAACAAACAAGACTGCTATGTTATTTTTGTTAATATACGAGACAAGCTTGAAAAACGCATTCAGTAGGCAGTACTTTGTGCTGTCAGAAAATATACAATTTAGCAAAATTTTCAGGCGTCTTAATTTTTGAAATTTATTTAAAACTTAGGTCTGTTCCCTCATGCAAAACATTCCTTAGCTGGATTTGGTTTCATGTAATTTTGGAACTTTAGATTCATTATATTTCAACTGTTTGGCTTATGTTTTTTATCTATCAAACTTTTCGGCCCCTAGTGTCACTGATGAGGAATGATTTTCCGAAATGTGCACATATGGCACATCTAAATTAAGCAGGTATTTGTTATATATTTACTACCCCTGAGCGGGTACCGCTGCTGGTGGAGTGAAACTCCCCGAGGGTATCGATAACTCAGTAGGCAGTGCTTTGTGCTGTCAGAAAATATATTATTTAGCAAAATTTTCAGGCGTCTTAATTTTTAAAATTTATGTAAAACTAAGGTCTGTTCCCTCATGCAAAGCATTCCTTAGCTGGATTTGGTTTCATGTAATTTTGGAACTTTAGGCCCCTAGTGTCACTGATGAGGAATGATTTTCCGAAATGTGCACATATGGCACATCTAAATTAAACAGGTATTTGTTATATATTGACGAAATTTTTAAGAACGATTCAGTGGTTAAATTGCACAAAATAGAAGTAAAGAAATTAAACAAATAACATTTTTATAACATAAATAGACACCTGACTGATATTCTTCGTAATATTGACATTGTTAGAGACAGAGTTTAAATAATCAATGGTGTTTTTGATGGCCTGTTGAAAAAACGGACAAGAACTGGTCTGTCCAACAAACCACAAAAAATTCTTGAACAATCAGATCTTATATAATTTTCTTCCTTCCTTGACAAAGCTGCAACACCGCTTATTATTTTGAGACAATGGATGTAAATTTTAATTGAAATTAGATTCACGAAACAAAGCAGAAAATCGCAAGGTGGATTTAGAACCCATCCAAAATATGTCTCTGAAACGTATGTATGCCACATTTAGTGAAAATTGTCCACGTACTTCGTCTGTTGATCGGAAAAACTGAAAAATCAGCTACATTCTTTTCAATCAATATAACAGGAATACAATAGCAACTCCTCAAAACTATAATATGTGGTTTAAGAAATACAAAACTCCTTGCTAAATTAAACTTAAAAAGATCATTTTCTACCTTGAGAGATATTTGCATCAGGCGTAGTGAATAACTATACACATCATTACTTAAATGTATAACGTTAATTAAAATGATACCGAGTATGAAGCTCGACACATAATGTCCATGTCCACTCACATGAGTGAATCTCAACCTACCAATGTCGACTTTCCAGAAAAAAAATATCTCGGTTAATCCCTGTGTACGTTCACATATCCCGGATCAGATTCAAAACCCACGTGCTTGGCCATGAAAAAACATCCCCTTGCTAAAGTTTCCTCCGTTTCAGATTCATAAATTTCACTTCCAACAAATAGCCAGCCATCTTTCAATGCAAATAACGCAAATGACTTCTTTGCAAATTCTCACTTTAATCTTGCACTTTTTACTTCCAAAATTGAAATGGCGCCACACGGGTGTACCTATCTTTTGACCGAAATATAATTTACAAATAACAACAAATTTATTGTTGATATTCAAATTTTAATTTATGATTTTATATCCAAAATTTAACAGATGTATCAAGGCAATGCGGCCCATATGACAGTTTGAGGCAGCTTCTCTACGGTCCATATACTTTTTTGAGTTTGACTACCCAGTCCATAAACTCATATGGACCGAAAATGCCATTAACTATTTGTAATGATTTATACCCCAAAGAGAAGTTACATATTGTCTTCATACTTTTACATAAACTAATTTTGACTGACAAAATTCAACACTTTACTTAAGTTATACTTTTTACAAATTAACATTGTAAAGTCATATATATATATATATATATATATAAAGTAAAAACTGCCTTAGCGGTCACCTGGAATTAACGGTCACCTGCCGATAGCGGTCAGGTTGAATCCCGCCCAATGAATTTTACTATATATTTCACCTTAAATAAACGGTCACCTGCGAAACGCGAAACGCGGTCAGAGGCCACTAATTTTGTGACCGGCAGCAAGGAAGAACCTGGAATAGACGACCATTTTGCTTTGATGGTATCACGTGATAATTGTCACATGACTTGGTAATGTTGTTTATGATGCTATGTTAAGCTGATTGCTCAGCAGTATCGCACTTGTCGAGTAGATTTATAATTAAAAACAATAAAATTATTTGAGAACTATTCATTTTCTTTTTCTTATTTCATGAACATTAAGCATTTAAACACTTAAAGAAAAAAAAGATGTTATCAAAAAAGCGAATCCGGATTTTCATCCCACAAATAAGCGGACGAATTTAATGTCGGACGAATGCAAATTTTGAATATTGTACAGAGATAATTCGGATTTATTGAGAATTTCGAAAGTGAAATAAGTCAAGACAAAAAACGGTGAAGGCATATAACCGGTAATGATAAAATTAATGATTTATGCAGGGAGTGGTTTAAAGATGCTTTAGCAAAACGTATCAAAATAACCGGTTCATTAATTATTTAAGTCTGAGATTTACAAACGATTTAAATGAAACTGATTTTATAGCTTCTAAACGTTAATAATTTTATGAAAGTAAAATTGTTTTTATTTAGAAATATCACCTTAAATTAAGACGGACGGTGACAAGTAATCCTTCTTTTGTTATCTAAAACCTTTAATAAAAATAACAATAGACTGTATCCGCTTGTTAATTGACATTATCAAATATATATACGGCTTCGCCTGATTAATCACTTAATTTTCTCCTAATCTCTCTCTCTCCCAAAATTTTATCAAAATCCATAAAACAGAAAACAATCACTGATTATTTTGCATGAGATCTTTATTATGTATTATGTTGACAAACATTTTATTTCATATCTCATATACATTATATATATATACAGTAAAACTTCGATCGCTCGAACGTCGTTGCCTCGAATACCCCGGATAACTCGAAGTCATCTGTTGGTCCCGACCAATTTCCTATTATATCCTATGTAAATAAACCTCGATGGCTCGAACTTCGTAACTCGAATACCCCCGCTCGCTCGAACAATAAATATTTTTCAAAAGTATAAAGTTAGTCAAAATTCAACTTCTTTCGCTCGAATACAGTTTTTGCCAGAAATACATGTGGTCCTGGTCATTGTAAACAAAACACAAGCTGAAGCCATATACAGATTTCATCAAAAGTAATAGAGTGGAACGAAATGATTAATCTAGACAGTTACCTAAAAATAATTAATTATTAATTAACCTACTAAGAGAATGTCAATATGCTCAGTTCTTTAATCTCATTAATCCGATTACGACACACGGAAGTGTTTGATCGCTATTTTTAAAACACCTCAGTCGCTCGTACCTTATAATTGAACATGAGGATTCTGTAATTTACATGCCCTTGGAATATGTATAGTAATGTGTATTATCGTTATTCCCCGTGATTAAACGACCGGTAATGATTGTGTTTTGTATTGTTTTTCTTTAAAGCATTTCATGTGCAAAAGAATAAAGTAAGTTTATTTTGTATCATCACCTGTTGAAATTGAAATAAAGTGCCATATTCTAATCCCGTAGCCATATAACATCATGCGGCAGATTGCAGGTCAACGTGTAATTTGAAATGAATTTTGTATTTCAATTTGGACATGTTATTCTTTTTTACTTATTTTTTTTTTTAAATATTTCGTGATAAATAATGGATTTTTAATTCGGACTTTTCATAATTTGACCTTTTAGTTTATTTACATGTAAAACAAATTTAAAGATTCTTTAACGGTCGGTAAACATGACAACGTGAACCTCCAATCATATCTCGATGTTCGATCGCTAGAACCCCCCGATGGCTCGAATATTTAGTCGAAGTCCCTTGGACTTCGAGCCATCGAAGTTCTACTGTATATATATATATGAAATGAAACATTATTTAATATAGATAAATGATTAAATTCGGTCGTTTCCTTGAAAGATATATTCTGGAAAAACAACCTGGATTAAAAGGTCACCTGTCTTAAGCGGTCACTTTTGTCCTGTCCCATTAGTGGCCTGTGTGTGTGTGTGTGTGTGTGTGTGTGTGTGTGTGTGTGTGTGTGTATCCTTTACATTAAAATGAATAATATGATTCAATATTTAAGTCCATTGAACAGTACAAGAACTATATTAACACTAGGGGAAGTATAAATTTTAACATGGACAACAATACGGAAAAAATATACCGTATCGGCCCAGAAAGCCAGCATGTAAACCGGTTATATTGGACCGGAACACCCCAGTTGTTTTCTATTGGTATATAATATTCTCAATTTTGCTAATACAAAAATCAAGAAAATTATCTTAAAATTACCAGATAACACTTTAAGTTTTCAAACCAAAACGCCCCCACACCAAATTTTTAAAATAGTGAGAATTAATAATGTGTCGTTCTCAGTCTAAAATGTACGCTTTTATTGGCTGTTGCGTCTTTTGGACTCCCACCAATGTGCATGTGTTAGAGATGGGTATTTTTGAGTCAAAAACTTTAAATATTTAAAACAAAAAACTATATATATATATATATATATATATATATATATATATATATATATATATATATATATATATATATTTAACGAAACTATAACTGACGCGCTTTATTCAGATTGCTTGCAACATTTTTGCATTGAACATCACTTTTTTCACGAGGAACCTATTGCTGCTATTGTATTGTGTTGTGAGCGACTTATGCTCTATACTAATAATGATTTAGTACATCACATGGACACTAAAGTTTATAGTACAGATAGCCGCATTTGTGAGCGACTCATACTCTATACTAATAATGATTTAGTACATCACATAACACTATAGGTTATAGTACAGATAGCCGCATTTGTGAGCGACTCATGCTCTGTACTAATAATGATTTAGTACATCACATGACGCTATAGGTTATAGTACAGATAGCCGCATTTGTGAGCGACTCATGCTCTATACTTATAATGATTTAGTACATCACATAACACTATAGGTTATAGTACAGATAGCCGCATTTGACAAATAAAAAATCTTACTTTTGCCATGGTAATAAAAATTCATATCTTGTTGTATCATATCTTTATATTTATATCTGCAAAAAGAGATGTCAAGTTGTTTACAAACGGCAAACTCTTGAAGGGGGAGATGACCAGGTTGCATAAATATGTTTGTAAGAAAGCAAACAAACATAATTTGCCTTAGTATAATTAGATAACTTTAATAAGTTCTTTATTTTGCAACCAGTGACCAACAAAGACTCCCATTTCATATTGACCAAAAAAAAATCTTTTCTCTGAAAAAAATATTCTTTTCCGTTTATGGTATCATTTCAAAATTTTAAATTCGGAAATAAAACATTTTCAGTTCTTTTGTCCTGTTATTATTATGTCCTTCATCGTGTTCGTGAACTGTTCATGAACATACATGTATAAGGTATAAATGGCAGCGACAAGGGAATATTTTAAATGTTAAATCAAGGATATTGCAAACCTTGGCTTATCAAGGTCTTTAAAAGTTTTATAGCCGTCAGCACAATATTGTTGAAAAAAATAAAGTCATTGTACCCGAACGTATATAGGATATCTTTGACTTACCATAGTTCCATGTTGCTTTCAATACTAGATTTTGATATTGACGGGTGTAGCTAGCTAGACAGATACCCGGAACACCCGGTCATACTTCCTTGATGGAAGTTCAGTTGCAAGTGTATAATCGAATAGACCAGTTTTCAAAGTTTTACTTTGTTTTTTAGGATTGTGATTTGGACATGACATGTTTGTTTTTTATGCTAATAAAACAAACATACCAGTCCTTGTCCAAACCAGAATCCGAAAAACAAAGTAAAAACTTTGAAAGCTGGCAAAATTAGTTAAACACGTGAACTTCCATCAAGGAATCTAAGAGATAACCTTATATTTTCGACCAACCAATTGCATATTTTGTGGTCTTGCACTCTCTATAAACTCTTGACTGTTCTTTTAAATAGAGACATCATAAAAGTACAGTGGGAAAGAAAATTCTAAAAAACTGTTAATGCATGTTAATAAACTTTTAAAAAAATCGAAAAACATAAAGACAAACCAAGATAAAAGATTTTGAAAAAAAGCAATTAATGTTATTTTTATTATAAAACCAGGGAGACAACTCGTTTAGTGTATAATATTTTAGAAAGAACAGAAACTAAAAATATCTATGGCATACTGCGACTTTTTGACTTTGAAAAAGCCTTTGATTCCATAGAATGGTCGTTTATTGAAAATTCACTTAATTTTTGTTATTTTGGTTTTGGCCAACTCAATCATCCAGTGGTTTCAGGCTAGCTTTTTATACGGATATAATTAGCTGTACTCAATACAATGGTCATTGTTTTAGCTTTTTCGAAATTAAACAGGGTGTCAGACAGGGGGATCCACTTTCCCCGTATTTTTTTTTATTATTACCGCTGAATAACTTCGTGCGGCAATTAAACAAGACCTAAAATTAAAGACATCAAAATAAACGACTCAGAATGTCTTATAGGTCAATATGCAGATGACACCAGCCTCATGTTGGATGATGATTCTGAATCTTTCAACTCTGCTATAAAATTAATTGAAGACTTTAGCGACTGTTCCGGTCTGACAGCAAACTTTGACAAAACAGAGGCGGCATGGATTGGGCTCGAAAGGGGTGTTGTGAGGAACTTCAAACTGAAAAACGTATAAAGTGGAATCATAATGGTTTATTCAAACTCCTGGGATTTAAATACAATTTACCTGCAAATTCAAATTACATGGATAATTACACTTAAGAAGTAACTGCCTTCAAAAATGTGCCCCCCCCCCCCAAAAAAAAAAAATAAATAACAGATAAAATACAATCATCCATTTTTAACATTATATGGAATTAGAAAATAGACAAGATAAAACGAAAAATTATGTTCAATGATCGTGCTGGTGGTGGACTTCGGGTTTCCCCTATCCAATCTTTTTATTATGCACTAAAAATGACATGGATTGAAAAATTGATTAATCCGTTAAATAATCCATCTTGGAAATGTCTCTTGTAGGATATGCTTGAAAAATTGGGAGGTGATAAAATCCTTTTCATAAAGAAAATGAGTTTACTTGAAAGTTGTCTAGGATTATATTTTTAGAGAGATGTTTTTCAAAACTGGGCAAAAGTAAATCAGTCCCTCACAACATCCCAAAGTGACATAATCTCTCAAACCCTATGGTAAAACCCTGATATTATAATTGAAAAAGAAAAAAAATAAAAGAAATGATATTTTTCAGGAATATGGCAAAATGTGGTATTTTTTTCATTGATGATATGATTGATGAACATGGTATTTTTCTGAGTTGCAGGGAGTGTAACAAAAATATGGCTCTACTATTAATAATGTAAGCTATGCAGGTTTAGTAAATGCTGTACCCAAACAATGGAAAAATATGTTAAAAAGTAATGTGTTTGATAAAATTATTTAAAACGATAATATACAACAACTAAAAAGAAAAGACAAAGTCACTAATTTTTTTACAATATGTTCTTAAAGCCAATTAAAGTGAAACCTCTTAGAACACAATAATTTTTTTCATAAAAAACTGAATGTCCAAATACATAAAACAGTTTGGAATGAGATATATGAATTACCTTTTATCATAATCAGCGACTCAAAGTTGCAGTCCCTGCAGTTCAAGATAAATCATAATATTATTTTCACAAATGATCGACTTTTCAAATGAAACTCTCATCCCAAACTATAAAACAGCGTTGCAACTAATCAAAGACTACAGAAATTTAGAGATGTTTTCATTATATATGTTAAATTATAAAAAAGCTAATAATATTCGAGTCATGGGAGTTAATTAATTTATTATGGATATGAATGAATAATAATGTCGATTTTAAAACAGTTTTTTTATATTTGTGACATGTGATAATGTATGGAAGATTAAATAAAAAGTAATGTTATTATAAAACCACAATTAAGGTAGTTCCCGACACCAGAGGCAAAAAAATTTCCCCGAAGTGGGATTTTCTGAAAATTTGCATATGCATTCCTTAGGATGTGCTTTAAAAAATAAAATAATAAATAAAAATACATATTCTAGGTTCTCGTTTTTTAGTATGGTTCATTCAACCTACCCCACTTTTCAACAATCATTTCCAATTTCTAAATATCCCAGCAGGTTACTTTCATGTTTGTTATTAATTCAACAATGATTAGATTTAATAAAACAAATTTTATGATTTTAATCAATATTTTGATAAAAGACGTGCAATGAAGTCATATACATAGCATTTAAATAATAAAAGCATAAGTTTTTATAACAGAGTGTGCAAAAAGTGACTTGAATTTTATCGACAGTTAATCAAAAAAAAAAAAAAAAAAAATATCATATTCTATAAAATCTGTGATTACGTTTCTTTCAAAAACTGCACAAATGAAGCTTGAACCATATTCTGAAATGAATGCAAAAAGATATGCTTGGGGTTCTTGATTTCGAGATATGGGATGGATTATCTCCCCTAACCCTTATTTTATTTAATTGCTATTAAAAAATTCAAACAAAAAAAAAACCAATGACATGTTTAGAAAACTATTTGAGTATTGAATTTTGTAAAACTTAACAAAGATAAGTTTTGTATATTCCAAAGACCAAATATTTTAGTTAAATGTTTGATAATTAACTTTTTAATGTGTTTTTACTCCTTTAAGAACGATTTACGATTTCCCGATTTTGTTTTCCGTTTTTAAAAAACTATTTGCATTTATAACTACAGATCGGTTGTTTTCTCTTGTTGAATAGAGTTACTTCTCTTGTCGGCACTTTAACATAAATGTCCCGCCCGGTTAGTTTTTGATCGAATAGAAAATACATTACTTTAGCATAAACCTTCACATTTTCACACGCCGCCGCCGACACCGGAAAAGTAACACCTAAGTCTCGCTTTATGGCGATGCCAGCCTCGACAAAAATTGGAAAGTTAACAGAAAAATTAATTTATCACGTATGTCGTATAGTTCGACATGTAACGTGAAGTGAGTGTCGTAATTGAGGTGTAAGTCCTAAGACGAAGCAGAAAATGAAAAATCAATCGCATCTTTATTTCAATCTCACTAGTGTAGATACCATACACATATTCTTAACATTTACGATTATTTAGAGACAGAGCGTCATCTATATTTTTTTGTGGAGTTGAATGAATTAGCGACAGTCAATTCATACGAATAAATAACACAATCAGCAAGCAAAAGTGCACAGTTTATGCCTATTGCTTTAAGTTTACTGATAAATAATTCTTAATGGCTTTCATTGTGATCGCGGACGTATAGAAATAAGGACAATCGCTTAAGATAGACATTGTTAAGAATATATGAGTCAACAGGAATTCTTAATGCTGTTAAGAAGACAACTAACAGTCTTACCCTTATGTAATGGATATGTGTTAATGTTTTAATAGGGTTGTGTACCTATCTCCTTTTACATTGTTACCCTTAAGCCGGATGAAAATATTGAAAAAGTTTTGTTTAACGATGTTACTGAACTTATCCCTTGCTTAATACATTTACGTTTAAACTGCCCTATATTTTGCTGTATAGTACATTTTACGATTCTAGTCTTTGTTGAATAAATATTAGATAACTACATTAAAACATCTTATGTGAAATCGTCTGTACTTGACAATTCATAGCAACAGATGTAGTCCCCTGGAAAAGGGCATAACATTTTGAGGTCTAGAATTAGTACAATTATAGGCCAAGAATTTGACGGTCAAGTAATCTATAACAAGGTGACATGAATAATAACTAGGGGTTTATATAAGTTGTCAGAATGCTTGCCGTCTGTACCTTTTACGATAAAACACTTTTAAGGGCTAACATCTCAACCACTGGATAAACACCCCCTCCGAAAGCAATTACTTTTTAGCTTAGGATTTTAATTTCTAATTAATCCTGACTTGAAGAGTAAAGCAACTCTAATCTTATTTTGTAGAAAACATTTATTTATTAAATACATTTGTGTCATTTGAAAACTCGAATAAAAAAGTTTTAGTACTTGGTAACAAAACAGTTTCATTTTGCTGTAAGATTCAAGTAATGATGCATTAAACACTGTAATACAAGTTATTACATATTCAACTTTAATTTTATATATCAAACAAACTTGTTTAATTGTAGATATTTCAGACGTAGCATACTTAAGAAAAGTAAAATTTAATTTACGAATTCTGCAGGAGATATGTGACATATCCTTAAATGACAAATATGTGACATATTCGAGACCGTAAGGGTCTTTTTTTCTAATACTCCAGGGACGGTCTGAAACTCTTTTGATAGAAAGTAAGGGCAAAATCATTTATAAAAATTTGAGGCCCTTGAGCTTTCTTTTGCTAATACTGCATTAATTGTACCTAAATAAATTTGTTGAAAATTGATAGAAGTATATAATCTTAATCTAAACATTCTGAATTTAGACAATTTATTATATTATTTATTTATTGGTGTATTTCAGATTTAACTGTGATATCTAAATATTTTCAATTGTATCAAAATGTAGTAAACATGCAATGTGTAAAATCGTCAGGTTCACAATATGATTTCACTCTCATTTAAACACAATCAGATCTTGATTAAAACCTTTGATGGATAGTATTTTAAGATACAAAGTTAAAGAACAGACAGCTTTTTTAATAAATTTTTAATTTTAATAAAAAAAAATAAATAAAATAAAATAAAATAAAAAGAATTATAATCAATTTTCTCTTAAGGAATCTATTTTGGAACAATTTTAATTACTGAGAAGAATACAAATGTCTGTATCACTTGCCTGGATTGTTTAATATACCTTGTATATCTGGTCCAATAAATCATGTCGGCATGGAAACAAAGTACCATTTAAATAGCAATATAAATCACGTGATGTATTACGTATATATGCAGCAATTCTGCTGTATCCACTTCTTGTCACAACTAAAACATCACACTGACTTAATATTGTTTGTTCAAGGAAAAGCTTCTTCATTCCTTCAGATTCATTCCTGTATCCAATTTGATCGATGTGAATTATTGGTCCGGGAACATCAACATATTGAAATGGATACCTCTGCTTTGCAAAATGTTTTATTTCTAATGAATCTGAAGCTATAAATATTGAATATTTTTCACGGTTTTGATATATATCAATAAAGTTCCATATAATATCTAATTCTTTAGCGTGTAACTTCGGCATAATGTCCGTTGGAATTGTTGGGTTTCTTCCCATTCGCATATGCGCACAAACTAGTTTTCTTCCTTTTATCTGCTTTTTGTGAATTTTGTTCAGTGTCTCTTGTAACGAATGTTCCAGTTTAAATAGTAGTGTAAGAATTGAATAATATATTTCACTATTTGACATAAGCATTATATCTGGATATACTTTCATAGCATTATAATGATTCCGTAGTGAGGGTACAAAATCAAGATTTCCCCGAAAGTAGATGACATCTTTCGTATAAAATTTTTCAAAGTCAAGTCCAGGAATGCTTGCTTTGAATGCGGTACTTTGCATGGGAAAATGCATATGTGTAGACAATCCATTTAATTTAGATTTTGGTATATACCAATCGATTTTATTGGGTTGGACAAATGAAATTATGTCCATGGGTTTTGTGTTATTTATTCCAAACGTTCTATTGGTCAAAAGTGACATCAAATAAGCGGCAACAATTCCTTTTTGCCTATCACCAAGACCACCGCAGACGCCTGAACACTCGTATATCATATACCGTTTGGGGTTGGAATACTTTGGAAGGAATCTTTCTTTATTTATTTCCAGTCTTGTCATTTTTTACATATAAAAGCTCATCCAGTTGCGACATTTCCGCTAGTTTGACTATTTTCACAATATTAATATGTCCATTCAAATGATATAAATAAAGTGTAATGAAAGCTGGAATGAATAAGACGGCAACTTTGAAACAATTAATCTGAAAATAAAAAGCTTTGTCAATTATTATGATTGATTATTTATGCGGGTGTGTCGAAGCTAAGAAACTCAACTGCCGTAATAGAACAGAAATCAAGAATACATGATCAAAACATTATTAGAAAAGAAAACTTTATCTACCAGACTTCCCTTAGACTTTATTTATCTACTAGGTTAAAAAAGTCAACTGTTAAACACACAATAATTAATTATGAAGATGTTTGAATACAATCGTACACCCGATTTATAATGTTACCGAGGCACTATGTTCAGTGAAAAAAAAATAATCGGAAAAAAAAGGAATTGAAGAACGTGGCAATTTGCATTTCGAACATCTTTTTTTAAAATTAAATAATTTAAAAATGTACGATTCAGCAGAATATTCAACCTTCTTTAATTTTGAAATTTATTTAAAACTAACATTTGTATGCTCATGCACAGCATTCCTTATCTGGACTTGGGTTTATATATTTTGGAACACTTCAGATTCATTATTCTTAACTGTTTGGCTAATGTCTTTTATCTATCAAACTTTTCGGTCCTAGCGTCACTGAGTGGGAATGAATTTTCAAAATATGCAAATCTGGCACAGCAAAATTTAACTGGTATTTGTATCATATAATTGTTAAGAGGTTATTAATGTATTTTTGAACTACGTATACATTATTCGATGTTGTAAAAAGTTGTCAAATCATTGTCTAGAAGTGTTTCATATATATATAATTCTCATTAATTAAACTGTTTGATTTTGTTTATGTATCAAACTTTTTGGTCTTAGTGTCACTGATGAAGAATGACTTTCCGAAATGTGCACATCTGGCAGATCTGGTACATCAAAATTTAACTGGTATTTGTTATAATATATATATATATATATATATATATATATATATATATATATATATATATATATATATATATATAATAATTATTATTATTATTATTCATCATATAATGTAATCATTTAAAAGAGTCAAATTGTTTTTACATTATAGAAAGAAATATATATTAATTTTAATTTAAGATTTTAGTTTTAGTTAAGAGTTAAGATATAAAATGTTAAAACTTACCCGACCCATGTTTTGTCAATGATTCTTAACAGAAATATATATATTATTTCAATATGATCTTTTCCATAAGGGGTTTCAAACTTCTATTGTGAAAATGTAATTTGCTCTATAATACACACTGACTGTTTTTCAGTCATTGATTCTTTAGGGTTGTTTTTATTGATTTAATGGCCATATGTTGTTAGATTTAAACGTTTTATGTTGTGTAAATTAATGTTCATTGATACCAATCAATTATATGCATTGTTTATATCAAGATTGTAATTACCAAAATTTTGATTATTTTTATTTGAATAAAAAAAATTATTTCGTTTAATTTTTAATTTTGTACATTTTATTGTCAATGACGGTATCAGTATGTAACAGCTCAGCAGCAGATAAAACACATACTCATTAGCCACTTCAAGATTTGATCTGTCTTATCATAATAGTAAAATTTATAGAAAAGTTTTCAAACTTTTACACGTCCCGCTTCTGGGTATATTTTATGATTTGTGAGATAAAAACATGAAAATTGATTATTCACGAGAGGAGGCCTTTTTCACTATATCACCTTTAAGCAATTCAGTTATATTCAAAATGATGCTAAAGCTTTGATTTTTAACAAAACCACTGAAACAAAACAACATGCCTTAATTTCGTAAAAGAAAGCCTGCTTTATACCAGCATTTTTATACTTGAAAAGATGTATATTAACATTAAGTTAAAAGTCATGAATCAGATTAAAATGTACATTTTTCTCGCTCCTATACAATACGTTTAAACGATCGTTCTGGATAAAGGACTGTTTTTTGCTGGCTGCAGTTAATTACATGTTTACCAAGCTGCTTTGTAAAACTAGTGCATTGCATTTGTTTTACTAACCAATCTTTTCTTTATAGTTTAAGAGTATGGTCTTGCATTATGTATTCAATGTGGCAAATAAAACACAAACATACCAGTCCGTGTCCAAATCACAATTCCAAAAACGAAGAAAATGTTTTAGAAACTGCCCAATTAAGTTACACATGTACTTTCATCAAGGAATTGAGACAGGAAAGATAAGCAACTCCTGTTTAGCTAGCGCACTGAAAAACATACTAAATTAAGCGGAGATGATATCGCATATTTTAGAACGTTAAATATTACAGCCAGTTTCTCTAATATGTTTTCCTTTGGAGTATTGATGTCAAAAAATTATTCCTAAGGCAACCTACTTTTTAATATTTGGGAGATATGTAAATCATGACCTAAACGTTCTTGTGTGAACATCACAAAATCCTATAACTAAAACCATGTAAAGGCCTTTTAATCAAATATAAAAAGACACTACAAATACAAATGTTCTTTAACTGCAAAAAGTAATAAAGCAGGTAAGAAGTCTTTTAAAAATAATGGACTGAGACATATTTACTTATACAACGTCTTAATACAAGAAAATGTTTTGTTTAATTATTGAAATTTCGTTAGGTATATAAAACATTGGAATAATTGTCATCCACGTCTAGGACAAGATTTTATAGTTATATAGTGGTAATCGGATTTTGGAATAAAGGGAATTGCAGATTTTTGAAAAAAAAAGCCAAGAAGACAAACTTTTAAAAACTAAGACTTTATAATCTGATGGAAAACTAGGTGATGAGGTAATATGATCTGTTGGCGTGCGCGCTTTACATGTCCCATATCATCAGTGTATGTTATAAATGTTAATCAGTAACTCCCGTAGACAGGGAACAACTTCATTGTTAATGAAGCAATACAAATTCCTAGAATGGTTACGAAGAAAAGCTGCCATTACTCCGTAACCACTTCTCGTAAGAACGAGAACATCACAGGAAGTAAGAATCATTTGTTCTAGAAATACTTTGTTAAATTCGGTTTTTGACCTTTGACCTATGAGTCTGTCATTATATGTACTATATTCCCTGGTGTATCAATTATCTTTTACCAAACTTATGTCTAGCAATATTTTTATTTCGTTTGAGTCGGATGCTATAAAAAATTTGTAATTGTGACTGACGTTAAAGTTGGCAAGACAATTCCAAATAGGACCGAGTTCGTTAGTCCGAAGTCTTGGTGTTTGATCATTTGAAAAAGTCGGATTTTTTTCCCATACGTATGTGAACACACATCAGTTTAAAATGATTTGCCTGTTCGTTGAAAAACCTTTGTTTTTGTGTCATTAGGAATTCGGATGGCTTGAACAAAATATTAAGGATATTTAAATAAATGTCACAATCTAGCAATGAAATCAACCACGGTAAATGTTTACTTGTGTTGCTATGGCGCCGAATAGCTGATACGTAGTCAAGGTTACTTCTAAAATAGATCACATCTTCTTTGAAGAGTTTTTGTAAATTTCTTTCTGATAAATTTTTTTTGAACTTCCTGTTACCCACAGTAAAATATCTGTTGAAAGTATGATCTCTCAGTTTTGAAGATCCTATTTTCCAGTCAATCATATTAGATTCTAGATAGTTTGACAAGTTTAACGCCTTCTGATGAATTATTCCAAATGCCCTGTTGGTTAACAAAGCTATTAAGTACGACCCAACTATTCCTTTTTTGCGATCAGCTAGACCTCCACAACTTCCCCTATCACAAACATAGATAAAATATCTTGTGTTATTTTGTGTTGTTAGCATTTCCTTCAATATGTAAGATTTGTTTAAATGACATGTATATAGATTTCCGTTTTTACACAATCACGTAATGGTCTGATTTCTTTCCATTAGATAATTTCCATGACCAAGAAAAGTGAACTTATAACAACACAAACCACGAAGTCCTGAAAAAAGATATTAAACTAATATAACAAACTGGATATAGAATCATTGTGAAAAAAATTATTTATTACATAAAACAAAATCGTCCCAGAACACTGAAACAAATACAAGGGAAAAGCGATAATATTAACATGTAACAAATAAAGAGATTAGGAAGCTGAAACATGGGATGATACGTCTAACATTAGTTGTTAAAACATAAACGAGGTAGCTCATATGTAATGTGTTTACCATTGTACGTAATTGTAGTTATTGGTACAAATTCAGATATAAAAACCCCAAATTTCCCATTCATTGATCCTATGGGTTATAATTTCAAAAAGTCAAGATGATTCTCAAAAATCAAGACTTCCGCCTTTAGAATTTTGCAAACATAAAATCGGAATGGTGTTTGCTGTGTACCTCTAAACAAACATGTTTTATAGAAATGAACATGTCGTTTCTATACATACAAATATTTGCAATTTTGATACAACATCAATTATTTAAATAATTTTTTTCTCTCGGTATCCTTTGCTTTTTTACAGGAAGATACATTGTGACCGTTTAAATCGAGGAAGTAGTGTATTTAATATACAAAATTAAAGAAAATTAAAACAATACATACCCTTTTCATAATGTACATTGTGCATTCCTAGAATTCTGTCTAACCCATAGATATATCTTCTTGTTTATGTAGGTATTTTGTTTTGAAATGTTTTACTCAAACTCATCAAATGGATTCGCAGGAATCTTTTCTTCCACTGCAACAAGAATCACATTTATTACCACTTTATTGCATGTCAAATAAAATATATTCCAACTTTTTAAGATAAAAGATTTCAAATTTCTTCAAGAAATATTGCTTAAAAATTTAAAATATGAGTTGTTATTATAATTTTAATCATGTTTCTCTTAATTCAATACGTGATTATGACTACATTTTTATTGCTTTTGATAACCACATAATTATTTTTTATTGAAACATCTGATTTAAACTTACTAGCACACTTTGGAAGCTTTAAAAATTGATGTTTCTGAAATTTAAAAAATAGATGTAAAACCAGATTTCGATTCAAA
Source organism: Tegillarca granosa (assembly GCA_029721355.1). Taxonomy (NCBI): domain Eukaryota; kingdom Metazoa; phylum Mollusca; class Bivalvia; order Arcoida; family Arcidae; genus Tegillarca; species Tegillarca granosa. The sequence goes on along the minus strand of CM056602.1, from coordinate 31,749,280 downwards.
ATAAACTTCATTCCCTTTCCCAAGATAAAACATTAATAAATTATGTGTTTCTTTCACATAATTTTAATAATCACAATTATATTGAAAGAAATATCAAATTTTGACACTGCTGGTCCGCAACCTCATAATATATTCAAAGTTTAGGCATGCAGTGTTCTTACATATGTAATGTGACATATGAAGTCATAAACAGTGTATACGAAAGAAAAGTCCGTGTAATTTCATAATCTTTTACGATCCAGTGACTTAATCTGAAATAAATAACAAAAATACCTATTTATTTTTTGTTAACTAATGAAATGCTTTTTTTTTTTTCAATGTGTGCATAATATGGTTTGTTTACAGAGATCAAAGAGAATACCAACATCTCTGAACCCAACTAAAATATATAAATATATATTAAGTATTTAAGCTGAATTGACTAAATCCTGCTTAGCTTAGAAAAATCCTAGGCATTGTGCATGCGTCTATCCATTAATACTCCCCTGTAACAGCTGACCCAAATACATTTGATAAGAAAGGTCCATTGTTAAAAGGAAATTGAAATTTGCTCGACATGGTTATCCAAAATCTGCCGTAACTATAAATACAAAAACGAAATATATTTTATAAATTTAATATTTGAATCATTTACAAATTACAAGAATTACAAGAGTGATAAATAGAAGGTAGTATATAAGCATTTGACATCATGAATGGTGTCGTGCACTTACAACACACTGTTAACTTCATATATAAGCCTTGTCCCTAGTAAATGACTTTACTGAGTTCTACCAAATTCTTAAATACTGCTGCTAACGTTAACTTTCCAATAAAATAATAATAAAACATTATTAATGCAACACCTGGGGGCAAGCGTTATGTAAACGCTTGTTATTTATCGTGTTTACACGCTTCGATACGTAAATTTGAAAAATAGATTTGTGTAATAAGCAGAAGTACATCATGCCCATGCACTGTGGATTACGCTGGAAATTACTAAAACCAGTGACGCCAGGTGGCAGACAAGACCAATTAATACGAAATCGTCACGTCACAAATAGTAAAAAAATCAAAATATGATTATTTACAATAAAACAATAGTAATTAAGTGAGTAGTTTTTTTTATAAAATCAAGTGAGAATTAAACTCGAAAATTTGAAAAAATCCGTGTAAAAAAAGATAAAAAGAGGCCCAATAGGGCCTGTATCGCTCACCTGACACACATTTATTTTGTTCTTTGCTTTTTCTTTTTAAATATATCAAATCAGAAAAACGTAAACAAACTCAATAGCAATATCTTTATTTTCTATTATTTCAATAAATTTTATAAATTTCCTTTCAATTGACCATGTTCTTTCAGAGAAAAAGATTTGTGCTTAACATAGACCTTATTTGCATGTTACATAATTTGCAAAAACGAAACATTGTACAGAAAAACACGTTACATATGTTTAATACCCGGCATCTATTTCTATGGTTTAAATTGCAACATAATCAGTAAATAAATAAACCCGTAATTGCCATTTATAGGTTTTTGCTATTTATAGTACCAGCAACTATTTTGGATTTCCGACAGACATGTTAGATACAATGATGAATCTATACCACCCAAGGACCTTTCACACTCAATTTCCTTTCAATATGCCATGTACTTTAGAGAAGATTTTCAAACATATCGGCTAAAATAGATCTTATTTGAATATTGTGTAGTTATTGCACAAACGACAAATTGTACAGAAAAACACGTTATGTATGTTTTATACCCGACATCTATTTTCTGTGTTTTAAATAGCATTTAAAACCAGTAAATAAATAAACCCATAATGGCCATTTATAGGTTTTTGCTTTTTATAGTAACAGCAACCATCTTTGATTTCCGACAGACATGTCAGATACAATTTTGAATCTATACCACCCAAGTACCTTCCACACTCAATTTCCTTTCATTTGGCCATGTACTTTCAGAGAGAATTTTCAAAGATTTCGGCTAAAAACATACTTTATTTGCATATTACGTAATTATTGCAGAAACGAAAAATTGTACAGAAAACATGTCACATATGTTTTATCCCCCGACATCTATTTTCTATACACTTATATAAATCCATAATGGTCATTTTTAGGTTTTTGCTATTTATAGTAACGACAGCCATCTTGTTTTTCAGACAGACGCGGACCCAAGTTTTAATCTATACCACCCAAGGACCTTCCACACTCAATTTCCTTTCAACTGGCCTTGTACTTTCAGAAAAGAAAATTTTCAAAGATTTTGGCTAAAATAGACCTCTTTTGCATATTACGTGATTATTGCACAAACGAAAAATTGTACAGAATAACCCGTTACATATGATTAATTCACTGACATCTATTTTTTTATGTTTCAAATTTCAACAAAATGTGTACATAAATGAATTTGTAATGGCCATTTATAGGTTTTTGCTATTTTTAGTAGTCATCATGTATTTAGGACGGAAATGTCGGATACAATTTTTAATCTAAGAACCTTTCATACAACTTTCATTTGAATTGGCCCATTGGTTTCAGAGAAGATGATTAAAGCTTACGGACGAACGTACGCACGCACGCGCGCTTTACCATGACATGAGCTCACCCTGACTTTGCCAGATGAGCTAAAATGATTTTAAAAAAAAACTTAAAAATAAACGATGGATGTTGAGGCGATCAATTTCCAATTATATTAGAATCAACTGCCCAATTGATGCCGATATCCCTGGATCGAATTTTACCAAAGCTTGATTGGAATCAGCTTCGCAGTCCTTGTGCTAATTCGTGCAGTCCTAAAACATTTACTTGAATCTACATACAACTGTATAATGGTACAAAGGGGAATAAAAAAAGCTAGGAAAAAGGAAACAAGCTGTCAAACAATCTAAAATACAATTGACAATTTCTCTGTATTTTTCGCTCAAACAACTGCTAAAATGTGCAGAAAAGATTCTTGGAAAATATGTCTTCAAGATAAATTTTCGCACTCCATAAAATACAGTTTGACATATGGAATGTAGAATTAAAGGTAAAGTTTCCACCGATAATGTTAAACACCTGAAATTAAATAATAAATTTTTTTCGTCTCAAAAATCGTCCCAGCTAAATACACTTCGAAATTTTAAAACCATCAAGATTCAAGAGCAAAATATATTGCCTTTTAAGTCTGACAATTCTGAGGAATACAACGATATATGTTCGTATGAAGAACTTTAAAATGCACTTTCCAAAGCATGTGATATGGCAGTTGGTTCTGATGATTTCCATTATCAACTTAAAAGTTTGCCTCCTCAATGTCTTTTAACTCTATTAGATATCTTGAATGATACAATGTATTTTGCAGTGCGATTCTTCTCCATCAGCTTGGCACAAAGCAATAGTAATTCCTATTCCTAACCCTTGCAAAGTTAACTTCGATCCATCCTTATATAGATCTATTGCCTTAACTAGCTGTATTTGTAAAACCACGGAAAGGTGATTTACAATAGACTCGTTTATTATCTCGAGTCTAAAATCTTCTCACTCATATTTATTGCGGTTATGAGCGCAAGAAGTTACTTTTATCACTTAGTTTTCATGGAATCATTTATTAGAAATGCATTTATTTATAAACAACACGCGGTCTCAATATTTTTGACCTGGAAAAGGCATATGATACGACTTGAAAGTGTAGTTTTCTTAAAAATCTGCATTACAAATGCCTGAGACGCCATACTCCTACTTTTGTTTAAAAATTACTCGAAAATCAAAAAAGTCTAAGTTCGTTTAGCATTCACCTTCTCCGATGTCTTCGAGCAAAAGATGAGGGTCCCTCAAGGTAGTATTTGTACTCTCCGTTACTCTTTCTAGTATTAAAATCAACAGCTTATCAAAAGTTTTAAATAGGAATATACAGGTATCTCTATTCGTGAATGATTTTGCCATCTCCTGTAAAGAGAAGCTCATTTATAAATTATGCTATTGTAAGGCAACTTCAGCACTAACTAGTAAATTACAAAAATACTCACAGGAAAACGGTTTTAAGTTTTCTAAAAACAGAAACTTGTTGCATACATTTTAACAACAAATGAAATATGTTTAATGACTCGGGGCTTTACATCAATGAGAGCCTTATTGAAGTGATAAAAGAAGCTAAGTTTTTAGGAATCATATTTGATTCGAAATTAATTTTATCCCACATATGAAAAGACTTAAGACTAAATGTCTAAAAAAAATTAGATATTTTAAAAGTTTTATCCAATACAAATTGGGATGGTGATTAACCTACATTACTTCATTGATACCGATCGCTTATTAGATCAAACATTGATTATGGATCTATTATTAGCGATCTGCGCGGAAATCATATTTAAGAGACATTGATGCAATCCATAACCAAGGTCTTCTTATTCGTATAGGAGCTTATGAAACGTCTCCAATTGATAGTTTGTATTTTGATGCTTATGAACCTCCATTGCATTTTAGCGCAGTAAACTTTCTCTGCAGTATGCTACAAAATTATCTGCAAATTCATCTACTTTGGCATTTGATTGTGTTTTTCAACCTCCATATTAAGACTTCTACAATAAAAAGATCAACGCTTTTGCACCGCAGGGTATTAGTTTAAAACCATAAATTGAGGAAGTGGCTTTAAAGCTCGATCTAATTAGAAAATTAACAGATAATTCACATTGGCTTCTTAATAAAGCAGAAGTCAATCTGGATCTGGTGGAGTAAAACTCCCCGAGGGTATCCATAACTCAGTAGGCAGTTCTTTGTGCTGTCAGAAAATATACCATTTAGAAAAATTTTCAGTCGTCTTAATTTTTGGAATTTATTAAATAACTAAGGTCTGTTCCCTCATTCAAAACATTCCTTAGCTGGATTTGGATTCACATATTGTTGGAACTCTAGATTTATTAAATTTCAACTGATCAAACTTTTGACCCCTAGTGTCACTGACGAGGAATGATTTTCCGAAATGTGCACATCTGACACACCACAATTTAGCAGGTATTTGTTAAATATTTACTACCCCTAAGCGGGTACCGTTGCTAGTGGAGTAAAACTACCAGAGGGTATCCATAACTCAGGAGGCAGTACTTTTTGCTGTCAGAAAATGATGAGGAATGATTTTCCGAAATGAGTACATCTGGCACATGAAAATGTAGCAGATATTTGTTATATATCTCACAAAGTATAAAAAGTCGAAAATAAATTGACCAGCAGGAATTGGCTGTCATTAAAGTCAACTATTAGATTTATTCCTGCTCTGCTGTTATGAAAGAATTCCAGTATAATCTAATGGATCAAAAGATGTTGGCCGGTTAGTCTCTGCTGCCATTGTTGCTAGTATTCGTAATCCCTGTGAAAGTTCCATATTTAAAGCTAAGGCTAAGCAATTCTTGTTTACAATACATTTAAAAAATTTGAACTTCCTACGGGTAATTTTTCCAGTGAAATTTAATTTTTATAAAATATTATCCAGTTTTTTTAACCAATTTTCTTTGAAAAAAAGGTGGTTTTTGTTAGTTAGGTATTATTTTTAAAATCTTCTCTCATCTGTTCAATATTTAAGTTTTAACAATTTCTAGCCGCGAATAGCTACAGATAACGCTTATGCCACTCTTATCAATAACTTATTCACTCACTCTTTTAAAAATGATTTGTTTAGAACACAGAATCAACAATGTTTCCTTTCTTAAATAAATATTTGTTGAAGAAAATCCTATACATATATTTGGTTTTAACTTGGACTGTTATTTCTGTGCTTGATATTGAGTAGGGAAATTTATATTTCACAGCTTTTTTTAGCAAGATAAATTTTCGTGAAAGATTAGCCACTGCCCTCGAATGAAGGATTCATTTTCGGAAATTTTTCTATTGATTTTTGCAAGTTTAACGACTTTAAAAATGATTCAGAAGTTTGCATGTCCTCATTTTCACTTCCTCTTTATAGAAAGTACATTATAGGAGTATGACTTTGAAATCGTTGCTGCAGCTTTATTCTAAAATTCGTTGTGATAAAATACATGCACCTATATTTAATGTAGTGTTGACCTGTCAAATTCAAGCAATAATATATCAAATTAGTGAAGAATCAGTAACCGTTCAAGCGTTAAAACTTGATGAAACTACAAAATAAGCTGTAAAATTAATGAAGTTATCGAGGTGTTGTAGGTTCGTGCACCAAAGTTTCATTTATTTTCTTTAAAGATCAACATAGTTTATTATGACACTTGATATAATATCAAGTCATTGTCTGACTATAGAGCACGACGACGTCAACATTCGAAAGACTGCTGTGTGCAAATTAGTTTATTCGGTAGCATTAACAGAAAATAAATGGTTTAGCGTTATTTGTTTATATGGATTAAGGTAAACCATATGTAACAATATACATATCGTTTCAGAAATTTCAAAAAATTGGAAAGTTTTATAAATCTTTAGTCCTAGGTAATTCGGACGAAGGTCATTAGTTATCTTGGAATGTATCAATTATTTCACATCAAACTTCAGTAGTATGGTTGATTACCTCATGCTGCTTTAACAACCATTTACTGTATAGTGCTTAACGTGCAGCAGATTTTGATCAGATAATCTGGGATAATACATATAGCCGCCCAGTGTATAATTTCAGTTGATCTTAATTACATTGATTTATACATAGAATAACTTGACAAATACATGATTTCTTCGAAACTTTATTGTCGCTTGTGTAATGTCCATAAACGGCTTACAGATACGCACAACTGATATGCCTTCACATACATACAAACATACATAAATACTCAGGACAATCACTTTAAAAAGAGGAAGGGAGAGCTAAAAAGAAAGAAGCTGGAAAGGATGTAGAAGTCTGCGGCAACGCAGCATGCTCCCCTCCTTCACACCACCACACCATATAACCACAGGCAGATACCAGCACCATTATTCTGGAATAAAAGATATTGAAACCTCCACCATGGAGTTCCTTTTCATTTACCCTTATGAAGTTTTTCTTACAAACAAATATTATGTTACAAAGAAGCTTACACATATCCATCGATCTGAAATAGGTTGACTTTGAAATTTAAATAAAATAAATAGAAAAGCTAACGACGGATCAACAACTCGACTAATAGCTAACGAGTGATCAACCGCTCGCTCACTCACTAGCTTTCTCGTCACCTCGTTAGCTAGTGGCTGATTGAGCTGCCGAGGGGCCGAGACATAGATAGCTTCTAGACTACTTGCTATCAAAAGCTTGACCCCTTGATGGCGAATGTCGGCAGCTATTCGTTGGCTAAGGTTTTGACAGGTTTGTTTTGTATCTGATTCAATTCATCGCAGCGTTTTAAAGGAAAGATACCCTGGTATACGTCACGATTATTTTGAGACTACGCCGCGTATATCTTACTGAAGATCATCCTTTTTATAGAAGAGGAAACCAAAATCAAAACGTTAAAATCATTGAATAAAAGTTATCAATAATATGAAGTTTTCCAACATAATAATCTTGATAAACATGTGAATAACGTCTAAAGTTTATTTAAATAATACCATACTAGAAATTAAAGGCTTATATTTTAATCATTAAATAGCTAAAAGTGCAACAGATGTTACTGATTGTATCAGCACAATATTAAAAAATCTTAAAGACATCACGAAATTTATATAAACAAGAGATAAGCTTGAAGAGATGTTTTGTTCGAGATATTCTTGTATGATGTCAGATAAAAGTCGATTATTCGAAATTGATTTTCAGAATATAAAGAAGAAAACAACTGTGCATTTTTTGGGGTGTAGTGGGGTCTCGGCGTCAACTTCTCATTCAAGCAGTTTTCTTACAGATAAAATGTACATATTGTTACACATTTAGTAGGTAAAGCCATTATTTTTAAACAGGGTTGCAACTAGTTCCAACACACAATCATGTGTTCATAAAATTTACGACGACTATTCATTATTATTTTATTGACCGCTAAAACTTTACATGTATTTTATTGTGTGTACTCATACTAGACCATCATATACGTAATCATACGTTTCACAGAAGACCATTGCCGTATGATGTATTTAAACTATCCGTGTGTACTCACAAAAGAACACCACTTCGTGCACTCACAGAAGATCATTACCATATGATGTATTTAAACAAGCCGTGTGCTATCACAGTAGAACACCACTACGTGAACTCGCAGGCCATTACCATATGATGTAAGTAAACTAGCCATGTGTTCTCACAGTAGAACACCACTTCGCGAACTCACAGACCATTACCATATGATGTATGTAAACTAGGCGTGTGTACTCACAAAAGAACATCATTACGTTTACTCAAAGATCATTGAAAATTGTTGTTACACTAGCCGTATGTACTCACGTGGTTATCAGTTAACTCACAGTAGGCAGTACCTTTGTTGCAGAAGATACTAACATTGGACCGTTGTTCTATGAACTAGTTTTAGATCATAATTATCAACACTGTAGAACATTATCATTGAAACTCATGGTATATTTTCTATCAAAGAACCATAACCTTATGTACAACACCTACACATACTATTTTTTTGAAAAATGTTATTTATTTAGTTATTTATAAATTTTTGTGGTTTTCAACGATATTATACGAATAAAAGATGAAGATGATTTACAGTGTATACCCTTTACAAATTTAAATTTGAAAATATTGTGAGCAAGACTTGTTAACAAAAATACTTAAACCTTAGTGTCGCTTATAAGGAATGATATTCCGAAACGTGCACATATGGCATATCACAATTTAATAGGTATTTGTGTTATATATTTACTACATATGAGAGGGCACTGCTGCTGGTGGAGGAAAACTCCCCGAGGGTATCCATAACTTAGTAGGCAGTACTTTGTACTGTCAGAAAATATACCATTTAGCCGTCTTAATTTTTTAAATTTATTTAAAACTAAGGTTTGTTCCCTCATGGAAAGCATTACTTAGCTGGATTTGGATTCATATAAATTAAGAACTTTAGTTTTTATTTTCAACTGTTTGGCTTATGTTTTTATGTATCAAATTTTTCGGACCCTAGTGTCGCTGATAAGGATGCAAATATAGCATATCAATATTTAACAGGTATTTGTGTTATATATTTAGATAGGCTATATATATAACAAAAATACCTGTTGGATGTGCCAAATTAGGGAATATGTCAATGTCGATTTTAGGACATTTACGATTTTAATTGAATTTTCAATGTCATATTGTTTAGTGTAGGTTTGTTGAATAAAAGAAAACATTGTCTCATAAAACTGAGAGAAAAAGGAAATGTACACTCAACTGATTAAATGATTTAAAACTGAGGTAAAACCAGGGGAATCATAAACAGCTTTACATAAGACATCATTGGAACAAAAATTTTCAAAAAAGACATGATAGATGTATTTTAAAAAATAATTTGATTTTTTTTCGGTTTAGGTAATTATTTTATGAAATCAATTTGCGAAAAAGAAATGTGTTTAGCACTAATGATAGGTCAATAGTTTGTCATTAGAAATGACTCCAAAGGCTGTAGTAGTCAAGCTCGAACATAACTACCCACTTTGTAGTATATGTAAATCTCTTCAGGTAGTATTGAAACGTGGAAAATAATAGAGCATAACTAAAAAACGTGTACCTTATGAAAATTAATTGAAAAAAATATGATTTGAAGTAGCAAAAATCAGATGTTACAAAATTTAGAATCCAGGTACCAGATGTTTCTACGAGTGTTTTATTTTTTTTATTCAATTAATTGGTCAAAAAAAAATCTTGCATTAAAGTTTGTAGTGAAATCAATGTTGACAAAGTTAAAAAAGTTAAAAAAAAAATGCATGCATAAAATTTTATCAAACTATAGCACATTGTTCAATTAGAAGTGAAATTCATGTTGAAAATTACAAACAAAAAAAAAAAAAAGAAAAAAAAGAAAAGAATTTTATCAAACTCTAGCACAGTGTTGAATTATGAAGTGAAATGTATGTAAAAAAAGTAAACCAAAAATACATTGAATTTTATCAAACTGTACCACATTGTTATAAAACTATCAACTTGATAAAAGTATGTTTATTTGTTGAGATGTTTTGAAATTGTGTAAATAATTGATAACCCTAATTAAGCTTCGAACATATACATGTGAATTACTGCCCAATTAGCCATAACTATTTAGTACTTTCAAATCGAAGATTAGACCCTTCACTATACTAAAACAAAAGACACCTAAGTTTGGGAGCATTTTTAATTAAATCTCTTACAAAATGAAAAAATATTTGAGACGAAATCTATCTATACATTGTTGATGCAAAACGTTCAAATGTTTCAAATCGCCTTAAACAAGAAGGTGTGACGGCAAGCTCAACTTATACTAGAATTAAGATCTTGTGATTGTTTGCAGCAAATATATCTATATGGTTATATACATGTAAGTTTATTTTAACAATATAGTCCGTGTAACAATCTGGCTGATTTGTTCCATTGTACTACATCTTTTTATATCGTCCAACAACCTGTTGACAATTTGGGCATACATGGACCACATCTTTACAAGCTGGCACGCAAAATGGTATTAGACAACAACCAAGCCAAAGAAAAGGAAGAAAGAATCTGTAAATATATAAAGAAATACATTGATATTTGTTTAAGAAAGTTGATATAATAAAGTATAAAAACAATACTAAGGATATGCAAAATCACTGATTGTCGATTGAATGAAATCACACACACACACACACGCACACACACACACACACACACACTATCAACTATTTAAATAAATGCATGCAGATGGTCTGTTACATGAAATTTCAGATAAATGTTAACGATTACACAACATGATTTAATAAAAAATATATGTCTTAAACAAATGCATGTAGATGATGTCAATGACCAAAACACACACACACACACACACACACACACACACACACCATATTGAGCAATTTTGGAATAAATTCGAATTTGTATCAGTCCTTGATTTGTGATTTCATCATTTTCTATTGTGGATTGTTTTGGAGACAATTGATAAATAAAATCCAGAACTTCCCTAACGTTACCAGTCTCGGTATTTGAAACTGTCAGTTACACTGATATTAAGAGGACTAGTTGTATCTCTCCTAACATAATACGAACAATAAGTGAGGCCGGGGCTCCCCAAGGGTAAGCAACTCCTGCCTTAATTGAGAATACAAAAAAATGGAACTGTGATAAATCAAATATAATCAGTGTAAGTTTGGATACAATGACTTCATACTTATCAAAAATATTGTGATGACGGCCATAAAATTTTTAAAGGTAAAAACAAGAGCACAAAATGATATTTTAAAACCTCGACCTTGACAAAAACTTATAATGCACAAACATCATGCACATTTTTATATTATATTTTCTATGCTATTTATTTTTGAATAAGTTATAAAGAGAGAAAAATGATACAGATAGATCACAATCTAATTAAAAACGAAAACAATGGGTCTTTTGTAATATTAAGTACTGACAAAAAGCATGTGAAAACATCAATTACACCTTTATCCCCTGTTCATGTGGTCATATCGTGAACAATCTATAGATTTATAATAGGTCGTTCTCGATCTGACGGCACAGTTATGTTAACACAGGTGAGTCTGAACTACATAAACATGTAATTACGTCATAATCATATTTCATTTAAATTGCACATACACAAACTCAGGCTTTATATATTTTAAACATTACTTTGTTCTTTTTTTAAAAAAAACTAACAGCCCACATGCTACCTATCTATGAAACAAAACATAAAAACACTTTTAAAATGTAATTTTGTCGATTAAAAATACCCCGGGACTTTCTGTATTGTACATGTAAATTTTTAATGGCGCGTACTTTGTTTAATAAAAATTGCCTAAACTAAAACTATAACAATATATTATATAAAACATACGTAGATAAAAAAAATCATCACAAAATAAAACATTAAATATAACACATTAAATCGTTTAGGTGCGACGGTCATAATAAATAAAAAGATTGTAAATTTATAAATTAAACAAAAACGAATCTCATATTATTATAGTACTATAGTGTTACAGATGCACTTCATCCTCAATTTTTAACATGACATTATTTACATCTTAATCTTGAAACAGTTTACGAGTAGAGCGGAGTAGAGGAATGGTATGTAATGACCCAGTCAAAAATATTTTACTTATACCATGCGGTTAGTTCCAGAATGGTGAATGAACCCGCCGAGAAATTTAAACCACATTTTTTCGACAGCAAGCAAAACTAAAATACACGTATTTTCTCACACTAGGATTTACAGAAGCGGGATCCAATCTAGGCGATGAAAGGCTTTGTGATCCGTAAGCGCTGGGTCACCTAGGCTCCAGTTTAGAACATTATTTGTGTCTACCGAAATCGGAGAGTGAACCGCTCCTTAACTGACATATTAAACACCTGTGATATCTTTTATGTCTGTTTACATGTTATGTAGGTTTCTGTCGAAAAATTATATTAAAACTGTCTTTACTTTAAAAGTTATAATTTGTATTAAACCTTTCATTAGGATAGTAGTATTTTATTGAAGACCTTTTGCTTATATTGCCATCAGATTGTGATTGATTTTAAGTAAGATTAATTAACGTTTCATCTATGTTTTATATCGAAGCGGTCACTTCTTGGATAGTTGTAAAACCAGAGTTCCCACTGAAAACCACCAACCACTGGCACGAGAACTGACACTTTCTCATACTAGGGTCCGTCTAGTGACTGGATAAAATCTTTATTTCTTACAAAAGTAAAACTATAACTTACTTATTTAAGTGAAATAAAGACACATTGTTATGTGTGAAATAAAGTCAACATATGAGTCATATGTATAAAACCTTTGCTTGTATCTTAACAAGGCAAGCATTTTTCACTTACCTTTCCTCTGATGCTTTTTGGGTTGAAAAAGGCAGTGAAAATGTAGGGTGGTTTAATTCGGGCGCAAACCTCAGGAAAGACATTTAAGTTCAGTTCAGTTAAGACATTAATAAGAAGTTTTTATAATAAATTTGCTAAAACTAAATCAATATCATACCCAACTAGTATTAAAACAAAACAGGCAATCCAGGCTAGGGTTCCAACTTCGCGAACAGTCGCCGTAACAACGTCGGCATGACAAAAGTTACATGTAAAACGAACCGGAGATTCGAGAAATGTAGCTCCCGTTATCGGCGAAGGTTGAGCTGTAACAACTACAGTATTCGGTTGTCCTACAATAAATATAAAAGTTAAATTGATAAATGATACGGATGGTTGGTACTATCCGTACTTTTACCACCAAAATTCTTTTTAAGAGTAGATACACTGAAAGATAAATTTGATATATCAAATGTTAAGAATTCCTTCTTGTGTTTTATACCTCTATAAAGGTAGCATGTTGGTTTCAAAATTTTATTAAAAACAGATAACTTAATCATCATCGGTCTGGATAAAAGCCTAAGAAATCCGGTGACCTTTGAAAGACAGGTATACATAATATCGCCATGTTTAGTCGCTAACACCCAGATGTATATGTAACCGATATGATCTCATATACTAAAATTACTTACAGTTTAGGTATATATATATATAAAGTGTATGCGTATGTGCAAAAGAAAGAAATTGTCTATTACATTTATTAGGAAAAGATAAAAGCATTAACTTTTGATACGATTTCCATGTATAAAATTTACGAAAACAAAATTTTATCAAGATGCAGAGATTATTAAATACAGATTCACTTTTAGACAGACAGGAATCTTACCTTGATATACTGGTGGTGGTTTAGCAGCCATTCTCAAATGAACTTAATTAAAAAATTACATAGCATATATGGGAATTTTAAATTATGCTTACAATTATGACCTCTTTCTCGACTGTTAGCTTCTCTATGTGTTAAATGAAGCGTTTTCTTTCAAGTTAAACAAGTTTAATTTTAGATTTGATATTTAAAACACTATGTTAACCGAAAAGACATATTTTCAAATGAGTAACATACTGTTTTTTATATTCGACATTAACATTTAAAAATTTACACGGAAACAAAAACATGTTTTAAATTAATTTATTTTGCAGTTTAAGAATTTAAGGGATGACATCAATGTCTCTACCTAATAAAGTTTTCTTTCCCTTAAATTGCAATAGTATGGTGCATTTTTTAATATGAAAGCTCGTAGAGACACTTGTGATTTTGACCTTTGTCATCTGTTTTTAGACATTTGAGATGCTCTACAATTAGTCATCCATATTGAATATGCACGACCTTAAACCACAAACACCATTTCTAATATTAGGGATTTGAATTAAAACTTAAGTACTCAATATCAAATGCACTTGTCCTGACATCAGGGGTAAATTCTCTATCTATAATTTAGAATTTTAATTTATAATATGAACTGGATCTTTCAGGATTGATTTCTTTCTTTTTTGCAATAAGTAAATATGTTTAGTGTATTTTGCTTTCAAGTTTTCAACAACATAATGAGAATATTTTCCTTTAAATTTATTTCTTCGGATAAACGTTTAAAGAATTTGAAGAAAAAGCTTGTATGAAAACTTTGACGCATAGATTTAATCGATTTAGATTCATTAAAAAGGCAGAAGTGAAAATGTCCCTCAGGAAATCCGGCATCAGTATGATGTAAGATATTGACATTTTTAAAGCCTTAGTTCAGGCACATTTATGTGCAAGTCAATAATATTACGGCGTTTTTATATAATATAGAATTTGTCCAAGAGACTCAAAGCTGACAACAATCCAGTTAGTTAAAGCTACCTGAAAGATACAATGTACGTTAAAACTAAGACCATGCTACGCACGCCATTGATTTGAAATCATTATAATAATGACGTTTAGTCAGGTGAGATTATAAACAAATCGGTAAAAATCCATAAAAAGTGATCTACTATTACTAAGAAAATTACTAGAGATGAAAATACCATTCAGCAAATTTTCAGTTACTTCAAGATGTAGTAGGAGCTTTAAAATAATTCAGTTTATTATATTACTGATTTTACTCAGTTTTGATTGGCTAAAACATGATAAGCTGAACTGGACACATCGTTATATTCACCGCACAAATCTGCACGTGAGGGAAGTATAATGATCCAAATTGCCCTCGAGGTCCATAAAATAGACGACGTTGATTTTCCATTGTCCAAGAATAGAACCAATCAAAGCCGTCGTAAGCTTTTTATAAGCCAATCAGAATTGATCTACTTTTAAAGCGTCGGATCTCATTGCATTTTCTGAAAATCATGACGGACATAAACAGAAGCTGTTACCATAGGGTGAGCTTAATGCACAGAGCAGTGTATATGTGGGGGGGGGGGGGGGCATTTTCTGCTTCTCTGAAATTTCGCTGTTGTATATTAAAAAACGTTTTTTGTAAAATTTGTGTTGAGAAGACAGTAAGTAAACTAAATTTCAGCAAACGTATTAAAACTATCGATTTATTAACAATACATCGATAATAATGATAATAAATAACGCTTGTTATTTAACTAATCAAGCTTTTAACAATTTGTTTCTGGTCAAAAGACGCAAAATCATATGCATTTCTTAGTATTCATTATTTTCTTAATGATGTATATATGCATTGTGTAGCATCCAAGTATTATCTTAATAGATGTGCTACTTTAATTGCAGCAAACTTTGTTCCATTCAAAATATTGTTTAGTGGGTTTATTTTATTCTATGAAGGATTACAAATAAAGAGTAAATTGTAAAGCTATACTCGTTAATTTTTGAATGATAATAATATTAATATAATGATTTATTTATACTTTTAAAAAAATCAGCTGTTGTTTTACATTTGTCATTGATTATTTTGTAATTTACACACAAAAAACAACAGCTGTTTCTAACAATATTGCATTACTATACATACAATTTTCACAATAAAGTTGACGATTGATTTTTGTTTTGACAATTTTAATTCTCATATTTTCTTGAGCTCAATAACAGTCAGTATTTTAATTTTTATCTTCAAATAAAATTAAGGCGGAAATTAATTTTATGTTTTATCTATACGCCATAAACCGTAGTGACATCCCTTATTTAACGTTTGGTTACTATAACATTTTTTTCAAACTATAGTTGGTCGTAAGCTCTTAAAAAAGATATTTGTACAGTGTTACCAGATTTGTATTTATAAGATGTACCATTTTTTGTCTATGTTTGACGTGACGATTTTGCCTGATGTTGATATTTCAAAATTTTGATTGGCCGTGTGAAATTTTCATTTCTCCAAGATTAAGTGCTTTTGCATTCATTTAGACCATAAATCGCAAAATCACGTGTCTACGTGTATAAATATATTTAAAATACATCACACAATCCGGAACTACAATATCAAAGGTAAACAAACAAGCCACGTCACAATTATTTACAAGGCTAAAAAGAACATTTACGAGATTTTACAAGATTTGTTAATTTATTTACCAATCAAAAAGCGCTAGCGCGTTATTACGTTTCTTTGCAAAGATTTTGTATTTACATTGATAGTGAACATAATTTAACAGTTCAATTGTTAAAAAATTACACTTTTTTCCGATTGTGGTATGTAGTTCAAACTTCTCCGTGGGTTTTTATTACCTTCTTTAAAACAACTTATTTAACTCTAAAGTGAATATATATTTACATAATAAAGTTATATTTATGATTAGGTTTATTAAAGTTTAAATATAACAAAATATTCTCTTCTTCTTCAGTTTACTTATAGTTTTAAACTCATCTACATCACAATTCTTTTTTTGCTGTTGTTGTTGTGTGTTTGTTTGTTTTGTTTTTGTGTTGCTTAACCGACTCCTAATATTTGTTTAGAAATGATTGGGATAATTTGTATTCTTGCTCATTGTTAATTTTTATTGTTTTTGTGTTTGAATGTTTTGACTTCTTTTTTAGGGGGGTGGTGTTAAGTAAAATTTCATATTTTTATATTATGACCTGTAATAACATTGATTTTGAAATTGATCTTCTGGGTCTTTAAAATATAAATTTACCACTTTCCCTTCTATTTGAACAAAAGTGCAATATTAGTATGCACATACTATTGGTTCATCAATGTTTGTCACATAGATATTTTTAAAAAACTTCTTTTATTCAAAACTTTACTCATAAAAATAACAGTAAGACAAAAATGACCTAACCAAATTCTTTTTAATTGAAAAAATCCCCTCGGAGTTTTTTTTCTGTACAATGAATAGGTTTTGGTAAAATAAAGTTAAAACTTAATGACTTAAAAGATCTAATTGGGTCTCACCAACGATTACATCAGAGTATTTTAAAGTTAATAAAGGTCGAATGAGTTAATATTCTATTCTTTATCAAATCGAACATGTTATGGTTTATATAACAAAATATAAACACAAACATCAAGGTGGAAAAATAAATAATTATATTGCAAAAAATACATACATTTGTGGAAGATTGAGAAAAACAGAGATACCAAAAAAATGCTTACACGATACTGAACAGAGAAAATTAACAGATTCAAAACTGTGTGGAGAAAACAATAATAATAACGATAATGCTTTTCATTAGAGAAAAATATGACTATAACATGAAAGATTTTATTACATAGAGTTGTTAAGAATATTTAGAGATACAGTAAATATATAATACAAACACCAGTTAAATTTTAATGTGCCAGATGTGCACATTTCGGAAATTCATTCCTCATCAGTGACACTACGACCGCAAAGTTTGATACATAAAAAATATAAGCCAAACAGTTGAAAATAATGAATCTAAAGTTTTAAAACTATATCAATCCAAAGTAAGAAATTTTCTAAAATTACGGAGTTGTTTTACATTATTGATATTTAACAACCGGATGAGTTTGTGGGTGCTAGGCTTCAGTCAGTATTAAGGTTTAAAATTATTGCCTAAATTGATAATTAACTGGAAATTCCAATTTAAAGTGGTACTCATCTTCAGTAGTTTCAGTACAAAATTTACATAATCTTTCATTTCGTTTTTGTTTTTGTTTTTTTGCCTGTGTACTGGCCTGTTTCAACAGTCAAACAATGTGAGGATAACCTGAATTTTGCTATAACCATTTTGTAACAAACTGGAATTGATTTTCTTACATAATATTCGAGTAAAATGAATACAAAGTACATCTATGCAAACCACATGTCCTTACTTCATGGTGTTAAGTTTCAGAGAAATATGAAAGAAATTTATATCCAAAAATGTAACAGATAAAGTTTAAAGAGTTTTGATTTTTTTCAAGTAGAAACATCTAGGAAAGAGCCCCAAATTAATAATAGGATGTTCATTGTTGTTGGGAATTTACAAATGATGGTTATTATGAGTATTCAAACCATGACATTTTATTATTGTTGTAATCTAGGAAGGTGCCTAAGGGATGTTTTAGACATAGTAAATTTGTTATTTTGTAGAAAACATTAAAACAACATAAGCAAAGAAGTAAAGAATCATCTTTTAATAAGTCTGGTTATTTCCCCGATTAAGTCAGTAAATTTTACATAGATTTCTGATATTTTTGAATGATTGTGTTTAGATACATAATTTTGTTCTCCAAATACGTAATGACAAATAATTATGGACTGAAAGTACGATGTTGTCAAATAATATAGTACAGTTCTATACTCAGGAAAAGTCCCCTAGAAGTCGTTTGATACCGTTATACAATCATTTTATTATCAGAACCTGTACTCAGCTTGGAACTAAGCAGCTGACAATCTGTTTATTATCTTGAGCAGAGATTGTATATTAACCAATTCAATATATTCAAGTAGATGAATAGGTGGGTAGACATGGAATCTGCATCTTCTTTTTCAGGAATGCGTTGCTGGGATTCAAACAAATACAAGACGTCTGTCCAGAGGAATCAGATCTTTTTTTATCTAATCTGTAACTAGACCAACCAACATATCAATAATTTGTGAATGACTTCATTTCAAAAGACATTATTCGAAAAATCAAAAAAGTGATATAATACTGTCATAAATATAGTTCTGCATGCAAACAGGATTTGTCTCCCTTACACTGGAGCAGGTCTATGCACCCGCCAGGCAACAAGACTGTTAATATTGTTCCATGAAGTGTTTTGAATGACTTCCTTACTAATGTTTATGGATTAACTTTCAAAGTTGTGGGCGATAACGACTTCATGATAGTTTAACAAACCGTTCACTTTTTCGCCTATTACTAACTAAAGTAGAAATTTTTCATGTGAGCTATATACCTCGGCATCATCTCCATCTAACGTTGTGACTTTATCCTTTGATAAGCAAACCTAAATTTCCTACACATCGTCTCATATTAGCATACATATGTAGATGTAAATGTACATAGTTTAGTCAGAATTCATTGTCAGATATAAAAGTTATGGAATGGACATAATTTTCACCGGATAAACAACAGACAGACAGACAGACAGACAGACAGATGTGGCGATTCCTATAAACTCTCATCAAACTAAGTTCTCAGGATGTTAAGCTATACGGTTTGATACCGATGGTATTGTTATAGTAAATCAATTAAAATGATGTAAAATATACATGTAAAATCATCAAACAATAAAAAATATCACTGAAAATCACAAATTTAAGTAAAATTTAACATTTAACAATTTACTTTATTGTACGAACTCAATTACACCATTGAAAACTTGTATCATTTATATACCGAATAAACCCATTGATATAAATAGTAAATTATGTGTGAGAACTTATGAATAACTAAGAAAAATCAATTTTCCAAAAAACTGATTTAATTATTTAGTATAGTTATCAATTTCTTCGTCTTTTTTTCTTTTTAAATATAAAACACGTAAATTTACACACATTATTGAAGCAATATTAAAATTTCACACAAGTTAAACTTAAACTACATTAGGGATTTATTCATCATAAGTACAAGATTATGAGACTTTACAACAATTAAAGTAAATACAATTTTTGTACAAATTTGATTGAAATATTAAAGTCATCCAGAAGTGAGCTTTCAACCCGAGATCCCTCAAGAAGTCAAAATTCCAGGTCATGTTCTGGGTACATGTAATTATAAGACACATGGTTACAAGTTAAATTATTTGTACTACTGTGAATAAGATGACCACGTGGAGTTTCCAGATTACATCCGGGCCATTAAATGGGTGTACTATGATGTATGGGTATATTTACGTGCTACAGCACATTGAGGAGCAGAATCACAAATAACACTCAGCGTAATTAACGACGTTGTCATAATAATCTTTGTTAATATGAGAACTAAAAATTCCTTGTTTCATGGCTTAAATAAATAATAAATAAATAAACGTGTTAGTAACACATTATACAATGATAAATTCCTCTGTTCCTACTCAAAAAGTAAATTTGTTGATGTTGGACATATAAATATTAAAAATGAAACCAATAACACTCATTTTTATGCCATCACCTATAAATTCAGTTAAAATTAATAATAAATTGTTCGTCAACATATGTGATGGCATAATACCGGTAATGTTGATCATAAAATAATCAAGGTTTTTTGTATATTTCAGTTCTATTGATAATTATTAGATGTGTTCATTATAAAATTTAGTCACGGTTTTCGATGTTTTCATTATTTCGTAGACCTTTCCAATCTTCTAAGACAATCTGTTGTACCGTCCAACCATTTGATTACAATTTGGACATGTATGTATAACGTCTTTTAGAGAAGGGATACAGAACGGTATGAAACAACATCCAAGCCATAGAAGTGGAATTCCAAGTCTAAAAATAAAATTATAAACAAAATAAACATTGGATGAAACAGCAGTTTGACATTTGAGTAAAATCGTAGGACAAAAGAACGAATGAAAAAAGTACATTTGATCATGAGCGACAAAGTATTTAAGCGACAGATTTTAACCCATCTGAGCGTACACGTCATTTTTTCATGTACAGTGTAACCATGATGAAAATGAGTCAGGTGAACATAGTACGGTAAGTCAAGAAATACAATGAGATTACAAATCGAGTCAACATGTTCATAGCAAATATATAACAAAATACCTGTTACATTTTGATGTGCCATATGTGCACATTTCGGAAAATCATTCCTCATCCGCGTGATACTGGAGGCCGAAAAGTTTTATAGGTAATTAAAAAAAACCAAACAGTTGAAAATTAATGAATCTAAGGTTCTAAAAATATATTAATCCAAATCCAGCTAAGTAATGTTTTGCATGAGGGAACAAACCTTAGTTTTAAATAAATTTCAAAAATTAAGACGGCTGAAAATTTTGCTACATGATACATTTTTTGACAGCAAAAAGTACTGCCTACTGAGTTATGGATACCCTCGGGGAGTTTTACTCCACCGTAAGCGGTACCCGCTCAGGGGTAGTAAATACATTACAAAATAACTAATTTATTATTTTTCCAGAAAACTTTTTGGCAAAATTTTTGAAATTTAGGACGTATTGTGAATTCATTTTAATATTCTAAATAAGAAAGGGGTATAACTAAAGAAGTTATTGTGTATATATTTTCTCGGTTATTTAACAATAAAACCCTGATCTGTTCATAAGTTCATGAGGATTCCTGACACAATATGGACGGAAGGAAGAGACAAAGGTTTCGGGCAAAATAGATAGACAGACGGAATGACTAAAAACAACAAAACAACATACACTTTCGTATTAAGCGGTGTACAAAAGACAGTTTTGAAAATACCAAATTTTTCATATATCCCTAAATTTAAGATACAGTAACATATAACCACAAAGCAAGTAATCTCAACCTAATTTTGATCCCCCCGCGTTAAAGGTTGGACAATGTACAACCCTTACCCAATCAATAGAATCATTCCACAGGCAAGCCATGTCAAGCATTCCCGTCTCAAAACTCGTGGCTGTTACTATATCCGCCGAACAGTACATACATTTGACCGGAACCGGAACATCTCTGAACATCCGGGCTGGATTGGTATACATTGGTACCGGCTGTGTCGTAACCACAACTGGAGGGGGTTGTTGAGGACCTATTTGTTAAAATAAAGCAGACGTACACGTTTTCTTCTTTTTTTATCATTTATGTGTATTAAATGTATAATCCAAACAAAAAATAGATAAATAAATAAATAAAAAATAAGAAATATTAATAATAAAGTTTAATTTTTTAAAAACCTTTAGTCTCGATATTTTAGAAAAGTGCATCATCGTTGTAGGTCCCTCGTTTCAGGGTAGGCTGGAAACGTTAGAGAAGTATTACTGTTCGGAATACATAAGCAAGTATATGTTTCTTCAACATTGTCTATTGTTGGTAACGTGTTCATATATTACCATCTCATTCCAATAACTTTTTATTACTTCCCTTTAACTAAATCGGAGTAAGAAAGTATCTCGCTTGGTCCTGTCGCTGGCTGTTTTTTTTTCCATGAAGGATTTGATGTACTTACTTTTAGATCGAGTGCCTAATAGAATTCAACCAAAGTGGATCAATTTCAATACAATGATAAATAGGTATTATTATTATTATTATTATTATTATTATTATTATTATTAAAGATTTTTAAGCCTCGGTGGTATCTGTATAAGAAACTTTGATAAAATATATAATTATTTGTAACAGGAAGGAGAAAACACGAGGGAAAACAATTCGTCACATAGTGCTGAGAATCCTAATCGGTTTTCGGACAAAAAGCGTTCTACTATATTGTTAATGGTTCTGGACTGTAAAGGCTGAGTAATTAAAAATATGAAAAATAGAGAGGGCCATGAAGGCTCACTCAAAAATAATGTGCATGAAAGCCTTATTATGTAACCTTGACCTAGCATTTGCCTAGGGGATTATCTGAGCATGCTAATAGCGATTGTACTAATGTTAAGCTTCTGTTATGTTGACAAGGTTTGTTTATAAGTTTATTTAATAACGTATATGGCAAAAGCTAAATTCAACTCATTACCATAAATATACATTCTAAGGTATAAACTATACATTAATAGGTATTACATAATTTATACACATGCGAATATAAACATAACGTTATAACATTATTATATAAAGTTATATATATGTATGTGTGTATGGATGTGAAAAGTATTGCATTACAGAAACTCAAGGTCTGAGCAAATGTGAAGAAGATTGATCTAGAATTGTAATTTTTATAACGCAAATCAGGTATTTTATTGTTTGACATAGTGACCTATATATTGACACAATATAACCTATACCACAACTTTAACTAAGGTTTATGTAGGAACATTTTAAGCAAGTTTAATTTGATGAAGTTTGAATAAAAACTATGGCCCAAAGAGAGTGTCATCATTGTTTTCTACGAGAAGACTTAGTAAACTACATACACGTATATATATATATATATATATATATATATATATATATATATATATATATATATATATATATATATATATATTCTACCAGATTTTCTGGTCGGATTTTTAAGCCTTGTGGTAGAGCGATGGCTCATCACCCAGAAGGGCTCGGTTTGATCCACAACCGGGCTCTCGGTGAGGAAGTGTTTTTTTCACACGTTTCCTCCCTCCTGTTACACCAGATAAAAATAAATTGTGCTAGAAACTAAGGACGGATACCTTAAAAATAGTTTACTTTCAGCTGTGTACACAACTATGTTTGTTTACAGTGTAAAGTCGATTTAACTCGGTTAAATTTTATATCTTAAATGACGCATTAAAGTTATCAAAATTATTCATGCATTTTAATACAAATACCTGTTTGATAGGGCGGTGGCGGATCCTGCTGAGGTGGCATTTGTTGAACAGGATAAGATTTCCCTTCTGACATTTTTCTGATTCTTTTAAACTGTTAATTAGGATGTTTATTCTCTAATCAATGCCGGATTTCTCACCGGAATATAAGCTGATAATCGTTCTCTTTACTGACACTAAACAAGTCGCGTCACACAATGTAGGTCAAAGTTGACACGTAGAATATAACAAGTTGCATATCGGGTATGTAACATTGCGTTTAAACACGAAATTAAACGTGAAAAAAAATCTAAATTGGAATATAATAACTAAAAATAACATTTAAGGCTTATGTTTTTAAAAATAAAGTAAAAAATATAATAATAATAATAATAATAATAATAATAATAATTATAATTGCATATGTTTGTGATGTTGTTATTTCATGTCTTTCACTTATTGTCGTCTGTGTTTTACCTGATTTCCTTCGCCGTCTGTGATAAGTATATCAATGTATCAATGTATATAGCAGAAAATATTTCATGAAAGATGTATACCTGCTTCCCTCAGTTCCAGTTATTGTTCAACATAACAGCTTTTGTTAAGCATAACCTCTGTCAATGGAAGATAAGCAGATCTAATATGATTGTTTGTCTGATTGCTCTCATTTATTTATTTACTCAAAAATGGTTTCCTTTCTTTTTGATTATTTTCAAAATTAAAAAATTATCTACCTTATATTCTAATTTGTTACAAGCTCTGCAAATTATGTTTTCATGATTAATGTTTAGATATGTCCAAGTCAATTTCAAATGGCTGGTTTCTGATTTTAATTTAGTAAAATCACAATATTTATTTTTCATTTTGTTATATAGAAATAATTTATTTTTATCGTTTTATTTTCTGTAATCTGTTTAAAAATTCAGTTTCAAATGCATTTTTTTTATTTTTTAAAATGTCTTGTTATTTCTTGTTTAAGTTTTCCTCTTTTTGTTTATTTTTTGCTTTAAAGAGAGAATTCGTCTATCTATAATATATATTAATAATTTGATATCGTTGTTAATTTTTTGTTTACAATATAGAACGTATGTGGTGTATATGGTACGTCAATTGATGCAAAAATATGTAAACCCAAAATGCGTGTCATATGGAGCATTTGGCTATTTCTGGCCAGCGTTCTGTAATACATTATAGATCGATCTCCGTGATCAACGTGTCTATATAATATATATAACAAAACTTTATAACAAAAATACCTGTTTAATTTTTATGTGCCATATGTGCACATTTCGGAAAATCATTCCTCATCAGTGACACTAGGGGCCGAGAAGGTCGATAAAAAAAAAAAAAAACAATTGAAAATTAATGAATCGAAAGTTCCAAAATTATTTGAATCCAAATCCAGCTTAAGAATGCTTTGCATAAGGGAACAAACCATAGTTTTAAATAAATTTCGATAATAAATAAATAAATAAAAATAAATAAAGAAAGAAAGAAAGAAAGAAAGAGGTAAATAAATAAATAAAGAAAGAAAGAATAAAAACGCTTCTATTCTTTTAAAGCCTTTGCTAATGTTTCTAAATGAGTTGATATTTCAAAGCAATTCTTAAAACTTAATTTCCTTTCGAAAATTTGGGGAGAAATTCGCAAAAACACTATGGAAAATAGCATTTTCACATAATTTGCTGAAACTTCCTTCCGATATAGCTTTTAATGGCTAAAATCCGTTATCCGTTTTCAAAATCCAAATCTAAAACCTCGTATCATTATTTTCCACCTGACTTGTTGTTCTTTCTTATGGATATTCAGTACAGAGATTTCATCGTTCATGCACTAAGTTATCTAGTTACGAAATGCCGAAGAATATGTTTGAGATTTTTGAGATAAAAGTTGTGGAATGTGGCCGACTTTTTTTAACGTAGGCAAAACAAATTGGTGTTATATTACCATATACAAATGAATTTAAATTATTATTTATAGCACAAAACAGATTAAAAATTGATTAAATATTAAATGGTGCTAAAATTCATCTGATTCACTGCCAATAAATTACTTGTGTGACGTAATAAATAGCAAATATATACACTTTTCTAGACATATGTGCCCGAATAGACTAACGCAAACGCTTTAGGCTAACTGCGTCTTTAACTGTCCAGCTTTGAATCCCGCTCAGTCATATCATAGTCTTATAGGGTTTGGCAGTACCTTTGTCAAAAATCTGCTATTTATTCCTGATATCCCTCTACATATAACAGGAAATGTCTCACTGAATGCGAAGTATAACACCAATGGACCTTTCTATCTGTTTTACTAATATATTTATGTATATGAAACACGGTCTGTATTGAATTTATCTTTATTATCAAACTACACGTAGGTAACAGCTTATAAAAAAAGTCATAAATTAAAATATCAAGAATGTAATTTTCGTCAAATCTCGGTCAATGCCGCCACGTCTGTACGAGTATGCCGAGATTAGCCGAGAAATGCCCAACAGTGAGTCATAGACTCTTTGTATTAAAAAATAAGTTTTAACAATTTTCATTTTCATTTGACAAATAAAATCGGAATGCAAAAAATAACATATTTCACATGATATTTTTGATTCTTCAAAAGATCTTAATCGATCCTATTTAACAGTTTAAAACACATAAAGACAAACATACATTATGCAATTATATCAACATATTAATTTGTATACACTATTTATTTGTATCTCTCTTCTTAAAGCGAGTTTATGATTTTATGTCTTTTTATATGCGGCAAATATTTATTTTGAGCCAGCTACTGTACATTGGAATTCAAAACAACAAAGAAAGCAATGAAAACTTTTGGGAAATTTATAAAGAATCATCACAAAGAAAAAACAATAAACACGTCGATGTTTCTATGCAGAAAAATGCACCATAAGAAAAATATAAAAAATTACACTTTTCCTAAATTTGAGAAAAAGGGTAGAAGATAACAAGAAGAATAACACGCATAGCAAGAAATAACGAGGCAAAGTATTATAGTAAATGTTTACTGAATATCTAGCAATTAAAAGCATAACCTAACCAATTGAAAAATTCACTAATTGAAATTCTAGTAATTTATAAAACTCGGGCACTATGCCGTCGTCTATTATTTCAAATTCAGTTGAAGATTTTTAAATTTCATTTTCATAGGTAAATACAGCCTGTTTTAATTAAACTAAATATGCAAATAATTTTTTAAACCAAATGTAAATGTTAAAAAATACATAAAGCAAAAATCTATCAAAAAACAAAGCAAACGATTAAAACATGATAGATAACAAATATAAAAATAGCACGAATCTGTGCGTATTAACTATTGAGTTAATGAAGTTTTAACTCTTTCAACAGTAATCACATTGCATCCTTCACGTATTGTTACATCCTGTTAAATCTTCCACATTGGTTCCTGCAGTTTGGACAGGTATGTACCACGTCTTTACAACCATTCACACAGAATGGTATTAGACAACACCCAAGCCACAAACTAAAATAAATGATAAAATGAAATATGATTAATTGATGTAACAACCATTCCCACAGAAAAAATCATCATCATCATCACCAACACCAACCCATATCACAACAACCACAACCAAGTCATCCTCATTATCATCCTCATCTACACCAGTCATTTATCATCATCATCATCATCATCACCATATCAGAACAACCACAACCAAATCATCCTCATTATCATCCTCGTCTACACCAGTCATTTATCATCATCATCATCATCATCATCATTTAAAAACAACCACAACCAAATCATCCTCATTATCATCCTCATCTACACCAGTCATTTTATCATCATCATCATCATCATCATCAATCAACATCATCATCATCACCATATCAATCAACCACAAGCAAATCATCCTCATTATCATCCTCATCAACACCAGTCACTTTATCATCATCATCATGATCATCAAAAAACGAAGCAATTTTGGAATAACGCTAAATCTATTTTTGTTGTGTTTTAACGTCCAGTAGTTAAGTTGTCTTATGAGCCACGTTCTCTCATTAAAAACATGTGTCATGTTTTAAACAAAGAACTTCGGAAAAGAATACAACTAATAAAACTTGCATGTGTTTGTGGTACATTAAAAATTAAAACAATTACAAGTCAACCACCAATCAATGTGTGAAACAAATTATGTAAATTACAGATTTATGTCAAAAATGTATCAGTCCTACAAAGAATTTAAAAATTTTTTTGGTCTTTAAAAAATTGTCCCTCCCATCATCCAACAATCTGACAATTGTGGGTTGCCCATTTGAATCTCTCTTCACATGTTACATAAACAGTGACATATGTTGTTCTTTGTACGTTTAGATCACTCTTTGTGTGTTCATTGCGTATCGCCTTGGGTGACCAACACAAAGTCGAAACCTGTTTGACCAACAGAAAAGACACAGAAATAAGATTACTAATTTGAAGATATTATTTATACTCACCCAAAGAACGCCAAAACCAAACATATAACCCATGTGAAAGTTCCGGTCTCGTACGTGGTAGAAGTCACTATGTCAGCCTGGCAACTAGGGCATTTTGTTCGGACAGGAGACTCGCGATAAACTACAGCATGGATCATAGGCGCAGGCTGGTACACAACTGTGTGTGTAGCAGTTTGTCCTAAAATGAAAAAAACATTTAAATTCAAAATACTTTTAAATAATGATGTGTGTAGTAAAAACTCGTCAATAATAGAAAGCCATTGCTCAAATATGCTTTTTTTTTCTTCGGTAAAACTAGTTGTCATTTTTCGTTTGCAGTTTTGACCATGTCAACACAGGTCGAACCGTATTCCGACAAGCGGTATTTTTCGCATCATGTTACATGTATATTGAGAAGAAGATGGTCAGTTGTGCTTTTCTCAATATTTCGATCGGACAATTCCGACATTTCGCTTTGTTTCAAACCAGGAGGGAGAACAGCACTTCCATGTACATTCAGCATCGAGCTCTCAAAGAATTTAACACTAGAAACTTACGGTCAATTGTATTTAACCGTTGTCCTATCCTGTACGAGGCGAGAGAGCTGTGATCGGGCTCTTTAGAACACTCAGTGATCATTATATTTGGGGCATATATATATATATATATATATAATATATAATATATATATATATATATATATATATATATATATATATATATATATATATATAATTTGGGTAAAAAAAAGAATAATATTAATTATGATTTGGTACTTACCTGGATAAGCTGGTGGAGGAGGCTGTTGCTGCATGGTCTTTAATTCCCTTTTGTAAACTTGATAATGCAAAAATCAAAATTTAACGGTATCGGTATTGTGCAATCGCGCACTTATAGGTGTACTTGATTGTGACTATTTGTGATATCAGTTCTTAAAATAGATTTTGGAAAAGGTTATAGATATTTACTCAAATACGATTATGCAGTATTTTACATTTGAATATGTATAAATCTAATTTTCCCCAAAGATAGTTATCGATTATTTTTTAAAAGATTATAAACAAAAATAGATCTTTTAGAACTCTTGTGTCTATCAGTCGGTTAATGTAGATGCAAAAATGACAATATTTACGTATTTGCTATGGTAGCCGTTCAACGTCAATGCACCTATGCTTTACACTATATAGTTTTCAATGTACATTTAAACATAAAACGTGACGGAGACCATCGATTAATCAATGAAAATGAATTAAATATTGGCCTATTTCAGGTGTCAAAAAAGGTGTCGCTTGGATGTTGACATACATTCCCAGGGTTAGTTTTATTCGGTTTTTATTTAAAAAATTTACAAAGAATGTACTTAGAATTTATTATGAAAAGAGCATTTAAATCTGAACATTGGTGTGTTTAAATTCAACGGAGATGCCATGTGCTTAATGTATTATAACTTAACGTACTGTTACGGTATTAATAATTAAATAAATATTTTACAAGACCTGAAAAAAATTCTAGTACATGAATGTAACAAACTTAAAAGAGGTCTTCAAAATAGCACTTTAAAATGCTTGAAAACGATGAAATCTTGGAATTTGTAAAAAAGAAGAAGATATAATTAGAATAAATAAATAAAAAATAAATGAATGAATGAATGAATAAATTAATAAATAAGTAAATAAATAAATGCATGAATAAATAAATAGGTAAATAAAAACATAAATTAATAAAAAAAAAATTTAATAGATTATTTTAGAGTTTTCAATTAGACAAGCTCCATCGCAGTCGTATAAACTCTCTTGTAATAAAAAATCAAAAAAATTCATACGTGAGATAAAAACTGTTTTTGTTTTTTTTTTTTTTTTTTTTCAACACACTGAAACAATACTTGAATATATAAATTTTTCATGATAGAATTACTTGAAAATCGTTGGATTAGTCCGAATTTTCTCTCTTCGATCATTAAATATGACAAGAAAAGTGGTTAAAAAAATCCAATTTTTCTTCAACAATATATAAATATATGGTAAGAAAAGTAGCAAAATATTAAAATATTTCTGAAATATTTAATTCATTGATATAAGATTATGGGCGCACTCGAAAATTTTACGTGAAACGGGTACCTGAGCGTAAGTAAATTGTCGGGGTTTCAGGGCCATCGATATTTTGCTGTTTAGTTTAAACATATTTATTGTCTAAATGTACAATACAAGATAAGATTTATATATATGTATATAATTAGGATTCTGGAACAAGAGATAATCTCTTATATTAACCAGTCTCCTGCTTCATTAATTACTGATATTAATAAATATGGTCGATGATCAACTTAAATACAATAGAGAATAGAAGACGTAGTTTAAGATAAATATTTGCTGTTTGACAAGTGCTACATTTTTGTTATGTTTAAACTTAAATAAATTTGTAACTTTGTTTGCATTGTATTGTCAGTTGAAAAGATCTTGTTCAGGAAGTTCAGATTTTGGGACCTTATAAATATGAGATCACGTGTACCAACGCAATAAGCTTTGGTCACCTAATCGGTTATGTAGGTCATCTATTTTCGATTCTATTGATTTTGCCAAATATTGCTAGATTTCGAAATTTAAGCTTTAATCATATAATCACAAATATTGCGTAAAAAAACTGATAATATAAGTCATTGCCAAGTTCAATCTTTAGTTTAACCGATCAAACAAATTGCTACCTGGTTTTATGATTACACAAATTATATAAGTCTATGATAATATATCAATATTACAACGTGCTAACATATCAATAGGCAACGTATCGATTATCAATACACACAATTATTCATGTTCGGACAGATAAATTTTAATATCAATACAATGTATTTAAAATCCAAAGTGTTGAGTTTATATTGCTGATATAATCTAAAAGTTCCGTAAACCCTTCGTTTACACGGTTATCAATGTTTTCAGATTAAGTGACACTTTTGTAATATTTTTAATTTTTTATTGTCATTTTTATCCAAAAACTACATAAATAATTTTTTCATGTTAAAGTTCTAGAAAATAAATTTTATTTGCTAATTATAGAAATTTGTTCGGAGAGCTCTTTCGAAACTTTTACATATTGTAATACGATTCACTTTAATTTTTTTTTGTGAAAGTTTTTATTGCGACTTAAGTCAAGTAAACTCCATTAGTTTTTCTTTTTTTGGAAAATAACAAAATGACGGAAAAGCAGAATCCGGCTTACCCCCCACCACCACCTGCATATCATCCAGGTTAGTATAGGTTGATTTTCTTCATTTTAATTCCTCTAATCCAATGAGCGATTGGACGATTAACTTGACCGTGGACATAATTTCGGCCTAATTTAGAATAATTTGAATTAATAGGATTTATATAGATTATGTACTTAATCACACATTTGTCCACTTATAATTAACAATTTACTTGAACGGACAATAAGTACTAACTACAGTTACTTCTTTGTTAAGATAAAGTACAAATTATAGTGTCACACACACACACACACACACACACTCACACACACACACACACACACACACACACACACCAAAATCTAGTGAACATAAAAAAATATATTATTTATATTACACTAATAAATTATTTTCATTTATTTATTTATTAAAATTTTAAAGAGTATGAAATAGAAAGAAAATAGGAATGTACTATATTAGTACGACTCTTTTAATTTTATAATGGATACAGGCAAGTCTTGTTGGTTCATTGTCTAGTAAATTAAGACTCATTAGATATGTGCGTATTAACGGCCCACAGGTTGTGAAATAAGTGGAATAGATAAATGAGAACTCTCTTAACAACTAGCCGCTGAGTATCAATACCACGACACTACAACTCTGTACACCAAGTCCACTGCCTGTTCAAAGTCGGAGATTTAAGAACTAATTTATTAATGAATCTGTACATTTGTTCCGTATTAATGGCGTCGACTGTGCCAAATACATGTTTTAGTAACAAATTTCCATTTTAGTCATTATTCATATCTGGTTCAATATAAATCGTGAAGTCTTAGATACTGATCATTAGGAAGACATGACTTAAAAAACCACAATGTGTTTCGTTCATAATAATCTATAACTGAAAAAAATTAAGTTAACATTTAAAGAAAAATCTTTGTCTCAATGTTTTGTTTCTCGCAACTTGATGTACTCCTTCTATTGCCGTCTATGTAATATGTTGTAACTTGATGTACTCCACCTATTGTCGTTCATTTGTGATGTTGTATTTTGATGTACCCACCTATTGTCGTTCTTTGTGATGTTGTTGTATTTTGATGTACCCATCTATTGTCGTTCTTTGTGATGTTGTATTTTGATGTACCCACCTATTGTCGTTCATTTGTGATGTTGCAACTTGATGTACTCCACCTATTACCGTCTATGTGTATGTTGTAACTTGATGTCCTTTGCCTTCTGCTGTACGTTGTGATAATGTAACTTGATGTACTCCTTCTTTTGCCGTCCATGTGTTATGTTGTAACTTGATGTACTCTCTATGACGGTCTATGTGCGTGTGATGATGTAACTTGATGTCTCTCTTCTGCTGTCCGTTTGTGATGTTGTAACTTGACGTCCTCTGCCTTCTGCGTCCGTGTGATGTTGTTAAGTCCTATGACTTCTGCTGTACGTTTGTGATTTGCAACTTGGTGTCCTCTGCCTTTTGTCGTCCGTTTGTGATTGTAATAATGTCCTATGACTTCTGCTGTACGTTTGTGATTTTGCAACTTGATTTCCTCTGTCTTTTGCGTCCGTTTGTGATGTTGTAATATGATGTCCTATGACTTCTGCTGTCCGTTTGTGATTTTGCAACTTGATTTCCTCTGCCTTCTGCCGTCCGTTTGTGATGTTGTAATATGATGTCCTATGACTTCTGCTGTACGTTTGTGATTTTGCAACTTGATGTCCTCTGCCTTTTGTCGTCCGTTTGTGATTTGAAACTTGATGTCTCCTTCTATTGCCGTCTATGCGTTATGTTGCAACTTAATGTCTCCTTCTATTACCGTCTGTTTGTGATGTTGTAACTTGATGTAATCTGTCTATTGCCGTCCGTTTGTGATGTTGTAACTTGATGAACTCCGTCAATAGCCGTTCGTCTATGATGTTGAAACTTGTGTTTTTCAGCCTATTATTGTCCGTTTGTGATGTTGTAACTTGATTTCCTCCGCCTATCGTTGTCTGTTTGGGATGTTGTAACTTGATTTCCTCCGCCTATTGGTTGCCGTTTGTGATGTTGTAACTTGATGTATTCCACCTATTGCCGTCCATTTGTGATGTTGTATCTTGATGTTCTTCGCCTATTGTCGTCCGTTTTTTATGTGATGAACCTGATGTACTCCGCCTTCTGCCGTCCGTTTGTGATTTTGTAACTTTGATGTGCCGTATTTTATGACTCTGTCTATGTCCTCTGTTTTGTGTGAGGTGTATTTGATGACTCCACCTACTGCCGTCCCTTGGTTGTACCGTTTTTATTACTCTGTCCATATCGTCTGTTTCTGTGAGGTGTTTTTAAGACTCTGCCTGTGCCGTATTTTATGACTCTGTCCATGTCTTCTGTTTTGTTTGAGGTGCATTTAATGATTTGATAACTCTGTCTATTGCCGTCCCTTGGCCGTGGCGCCTTTATTACTCTGCCCATGTCGGTTTTATTACATGTAGTTGACATATTATTTTTAAGTACAAATTTGATAAATGTTTATGGTAACTTGTAAGTCTACATCCATCATTATGAAACTTCAATGCAACGAATGACTACAAATGCTCCTTAACAAACAATAATAATAACTTTAAACAAAAGCACAGCAAGTTATTTAATTGTTAATTCAAATCAGAAATTTCGTGAGTTGATTACAATTGTTCAACACTTTATTTTTGACCGCCTGGGTTCGAATCCCTCTCGGACATATCCTAGTGTGAGAAAGTTTGTTAGGTCACTGTCGAAGGTCGGTGGTTTTTTTCCGGGCACTCCAGTTTCCTCCACCATCCCAGAACTGACCGCCTCGAAATAAGTGAAAGAATCTTGACTGGGGCGTAAAACTCTATTACTCCACTCCACTCCATATTTTTGCTGAAGTTTTTACGAATATGCGGAAGAAACTGTTAAATGTGTTATTCTTACATCATTGCAGTCTTTGGCTGTGGGTCTAGGACCACAGCGTTGATTGATTGTGTAAATGTCGCTTTCGTCGTGTCATCAACTTTCAGCTGTTTTTGATGCTATTTGTTATTAGTAATAATCTATAGTATCAATCTAAAACATGCATGCACGTTATTTGTGAGTTAAGTTTTTTTTTTTGATCTGCAGTGTACTACTGCAAACAAATGGCGATGTAAGTTCACTCGTCCCCGCAATGTCGCAACATCACAGATCACTTAGTTCATTATTAGAGGACAACATGTAAAAAATGATATAATCTTTACTTTGTGTTCGACAACAGCAAACCGATGAAGATTAAGCATTTTAGGTTTTAAAAGCTTAAGAATAAGGCCATTGATTTCATTGTTTCTCTGTTCAGTGTTCTAATTTAATGCTTTTTCTCTTATTGCAATTTAGTTCCTGTGTATATGTGTGGTTAGTATTGCTTTATGGGTTATATATTATATTTTAGGACAACCGCAGCATTCAACGACAGTAGTGTACCAGCAACCAGCCTTCGTCGCTGTGCAGACATTTAGAGAATCTCCCGTGAGAACCAAGTGTCCTTCTTGTTCAGCAGATGTCGTGACCTCAACAACTTATGAAACGGGCACCTTCACATGGGTTATATGTCTCGTTTTGGCCTTCTTTGGGTACTTACTAAACTCTCTCTCCTTCTCTCTCTCCTTCTCTCTCTCTCTCTCTCTCTCTCTCTCTCTCTCTCTCTCTCTCTCTCTCTCTCTCAATCAATCAATCAAAATCAAATTTATGTCATTACAAAGTAACTTAAATTTGGCCTTTTTAAATTTTATGTTTCAGCTTACTTAAATATCACTGTCTTTTGCCTTTTAACGAAAACACTTGACCGTTTAACTGTCTAGAAATGGCTTTTAAAGAACTTTAAATTTTCTTCATTCTGATTGGCTGAGGTTGCCTTTACTTCGCTGTGATAGAACTGCATACTATATGAAATCACTCAAAAACAAAAATCACCGCTCGTAAAGCCGTTGGAGGGTAATATGACATTCCAACAGGGTGGAACTAAAATTAGATTTAGGGAAATCCAATGATTTTTTAAACTTCAATTTTCATTGGATGATATTTTGAAAACTACCAATCAGAGTAATCGTTTTATAAGTAAAATTGACCTTCACATGACGACAGTTTGTGACATGATAGCGCTAAAGACGTCATTTACTCAAGAAACTTTTTCCCTCGTTTCAGTTATATACAGCCCATGGTCTTTTCTGTTGGATTGAGAAAACCTTGTACTAACCTCATCAAAAGTCAATAACTGTGTATTAACTTCCTTTGCCGTGCAAAGCTAACGGATTAACGTTCCTACGGTTTTATGACTATTTTGCTTATTTCGCTAAAAGGTTATTTCACTATAAATGTGATTTCTAGACAGTTCAATTATTATTTTTACAATTTTTATTTTTTAAAGGTTATTTTGAATCCTGAAATAAATTTTTACGACCACACTTATGTCATGCAAATTAAGTCTTGAAACAGCACCATAAGCATTTCCAAAAAAAAAAAAAAAAAGAAAAAGAGAGAGAGAGAGAGAGAGAGAGGAGAGAGAGAGAGAGAGAGAGAGAGAGAGAGATTATATTTTAATAAAAATCGAGTTGTCTTAATGGCAATTATTGCCCATAGAAAATCTTTTGGTATCAAACAGAGTTTTATTGTACAAACATATGCAAATGTAAAAATGTAAAAGTATAGCAAATAATGTCACTTTTTCAGACTTTGGCTTGGGTGTTGCCTGATACCGTTCTGTGTAGACGGATGTAAAGATGTTGTCCACACATGTCCAAACTGCAGAAACCAGATAGGTCGTTTTAATCGCATGTAGTCCGGAAAACCTGGAGGAAGGTCCCGGATATGTGAAACTGGAGGAAGATCCTGGATAAAAAGAATTCTCTATGACATATATGAGTGCTCTATCTTTTTTATCTATCTTTTAGAAGACCTTTAGTACTTATATTCTACACGTAGATTGAGCCTAACTGCTTTCAAATTCTGTAAGTACCGGAAAATGTACATGCATATGATCAGATTTATTCTTCTGTGATGCCTTAAAATGTACATGCATAAGATCAAAAGTATTGGCTAAGTTTTCAAATGAAAGAAGACTCCGAAGAGTAAAGAGAGATTCGGATAAAGAAACAGAAGCTCTGATAAAGAAACACAGACTATCAAAAATTAACAGACTCGAAGAAATAAAAAGAGACTCTGGTACAGAAACAGAAGCTCGATTTAGCAACATTTGAATGTCGCTGCTAAAATAATGAAAACACTGATAAATAAACAGAGCTTTTGGAAATTTTAATAATTTTCACTTCTAAAATAATAGACAATGGATATTTACGCCAATATTTTGGGGATTCTTTTGTGAATATGAAATGGTCACAAAGGTGAAAACGCACAACAAATGAAAAACTGGTAAAATCATATTGAAGGCTGTTGTTAATGCTTGGCATTGGAAAGTGCAAAATTGTTATTATTTTTTCTATTAAAAATTGTAGAATCTAAATTTATTATTTTTCTATTGAAATTCGTTAGAATTTAGAAGGCTTTCGGTGTAGTTGTTACGTTCCATCAGTAGTCTTTTGGCCATTCATCAAATACTATATTATTTGACGGATTATTATATATATAATATTTGTTGACTTTCTCGGTCTAGTCAAGATTAAGTGGATTTGAGTTGAGTTGAGAAATGGTGTTTAACGTCTCAGTCAAGAATATTTCACTTATATCGAGATGTCGCCAGCTATAGGCAAAAGAACGAAATGCGCTGATGGCATTATTCACCAGGGTTCTTTATCGAGCCACGCCTGTCGTGACACGGGACCTCATTTATTTTAAGTTCCCATCCGAAAGAACCGTGACTTACATTTCGTAATGCCGAGTGCTTGGCGAAAGAACAGTCACTACCCACTTTTAATCTTGGGAAGAGCCGGCCGGGGTTCGAACCCACGACCTTCCACTTACGGAGCGAGCACTCTACCAACTGAGCTACCGCAGTGAAGAAGACAGTTTTGATACAACTTCATATACAATACAATCTGTTTGTTGAAATCTTGATAAAACTTCATATACAATACAATGTGTTTGTTGAAATCAAAATTAATGGTTCTGCATTGTACACTTTTGAAATATTTTTTTACACAAAACTATGGTTGGTTTTGTTGTTGGATAGTGTTTTGCGTCTAATCTCGAGTGTTAATCATACGAAAACAGTTGCATGTGGTGCATAGGTTTTGTCACATATCTTTGATCTGCTATGTGCTAATGCGCACTTATATCGACCTTTAATGTGCTAGTTCAGTCATTCACAATGTCGCAGATAAACATTACAGACCACTCGATCGATTAAACTAATACTGAGCAAACCAGGCGGCATAATATAGTCTTACTGGTTGGCTCTGTACCAGTAAAACGACACAATTTTAATTAAAAATCTTATTTTGTTATCTATACTTTAAATCGGTACTACACATGTGAAAAGAGGTGACCCAGACAGTATGATAACGTTGCGCCAATGTTGGTCCAACATTCGTCGTAACGCTGGGCCAATGTTGTAAACTTACGTTGGCCCAACGTTGTTGCTGTCTACGGTAGTAAAATGATGGATTTTTTATGTCGCACTTAAACTTGACACTTCTTACATCTGTATGTTTATATAGGAGAACGAAGGGTGCAAAAATGATCGCAACCAATCAGAGATCTGACATGCCTGGCAGTGTGGTCTAAAGCGCGCGCTTACGGATCATAGCGCCTCTCACCGCCTGGGTTCGAATCCCACTGGGGACAGATCCTAGAGTAAGAAAGTTTGTCAGTTCGCTTGTTGAAGGTCGGTGGTTTTCTCCGGGCACTCCGGTTTCCTCCACCATCCCAGAACTGACTGCTTCGAAATACGTGAAAGAATCTTGACTGGGGCGTAAAACACCATTACTCCACTTCACCCCATTTATGTCGCAGATAAACATTACAGACCACTGGATCGATTTAATAAACGCTGAGCAAACCAATAAAGGCGGTGTAGTCCTACTGGTTGACTCTGTCATATACCACTTTTTGAATTTAATCATAAAAATACATTCAAAAAGTGCCATATGACAGCTCTGTACCAGTAATACGACACGAGTTTAATTAAAAATCTTATTTTGTTATCTATACTTCGAAACGGTACTTGACATTTGAAAAGAGGTGACCCAGACAATATGATAACGTTGCGCCAATGTTGGTCCAGCGTTCATCATTACGTTGGACAAACGTTCTAAGTGCAAAGTGGCAACACGATGGACCAACATTGTAAATCCAACGCCAACGGCCACGCTACGGAACAACCATATTCTAACGTTGGCCCAACGTTGTCGTGCTGTCTACGGTAGTAAAATGATGGATTTTTATGTCGCACTTAAACTTGACACTTCTTACACTTAGTACTAGAACGATAGAGGAAAACATCGGTCAAATTGACAAAATTCCATACCCTAGAAACTGCTTATTAAATCAACAAGAGATACTGTGATCTGTAGTCCATTGTCACAGTCACTCCCACTACCTATATTTTAGTAGGTCTTAACTCATTGGGGATTTTGATTCAGTGGGATGTTTGAGTCCACAGAATGTTTTTTTCACTCATCACTGGATGTCGTTTTGTTATTATACCCAGTGCTTTACTAAAGACAGAAGTTTTATAATCATTTTATCATTCTTCAATCTTGTCTTTATATGTATACGCTTTCTTCTACTTCAGATAACAAGATAAAATAAATTGATCAATAATCGATTTCCTTGACTTGTGTTGGATATCGGTTCTAACCAGTTGAGTGTGTGTTTCTGCTTCATATATTTAATTATTGTAAAAATTGTCAAAAACTTGAATATTTAACCATAGTAAAATTTCGACTTTAACATTCGCCTTTATTAACAACTTGTGTTTCTATACTTAGTATTCGTTTATTTGTCACAGTCAAAGATAGCAAACCCTATTGTAAATTAAAAGATATCTGTTTTGTATTTGAAGAGTTCCGACCGTAAAACGTGGATTTTACTGTCGCAAATTGAGGTCTACCTGGCGACGCTTGGTTATCTCCATTCTAATGCAAAATAAATAAAATATAATATAAAATCAGTTTAATTGATTAAAATCCCCACTCACTCCACTGCGTTTACATACGCATCACAAAATCATTAATATAGACCGATGTGGTTACGCCAAAAATATAGTTCTATCAAGAAAACACTTGATTTCATTAATATAATAATTTTATTGTTTGAATTTATATTGATCCATTGATCCGTTTCTATGACAAAATTTGGCAATACGGATTCGTCGAAATTATCGGAGCCCGTCATTTTTGTTTTGTAAACAAAAGCACGTGTACACGTTAATATTTGCATTAGAATATTTTGTATGCCCTGTGACAAGAAATTGTAGTACTAAGTATCATTCGGAAGTACAACGTACGTAATGGGTGTAAACAATTACAGCTTGAGCAAAAGATAAAATTCAAAAGTTTTAGTGATGTAGTAAAATGAGCAAACCATTACACGTAACTATAGTGAAAATATTAATTGGTCAAATATGAATGGAAGATTAGAAGGTGACATTGAGGGTAATTATACGTTTCAAAATAAACGTGGAATTAGTGTTATTGATTATTTTCTATGTTCTCATTCAAGTTTGGATTATGTAAAAAATTTTCAGGTGGGTGCTTTTAATATATTTTCAGATCACGCCCCTCTGTTATTAACTTTAGCATCGGGTTTAGATAAGCCATTATGTACTTGTGATAAAACAGATAAAACAAATAATACTTCATTCATATATAACTGGAACAATGGTAACATAGATAGCATCACGGATAATTTGGTAGAATATATTGATAGTCTAAATAAGGTCAAGGCCGATATTCATAGTGATAGAGATAGTATTGACAAAGTTATTGAAGATTTTACAGACATTGTAAATAATATATTTAATAGTTGTAAAATACCTGTAAAAAGTAACTCAATTTGTTTGCTACATTCTCAAAAACATAAGAAAGTATTTGATGATAAACCCTGGTTCAATGATAGGTGTAAATTTTTACTTAAGGAATATAAAAACGCATTGTATTGTTTCAATAATGAGCATTCAGATAGAAACAGGTTAAAATTAGCTAATTCTAAAAAATTGTATAAAGAAACAGAGAAGAGGTTAAAGGCAATTTACAAACAACAAGAAGGTAATATGCTATGTGGTTTAAGAAAATCCAACCCAAAACTATTTTATAGAAAATTTAAGAAAAGAAAATTAACAGTGTCGAACAAGTTGAGTGTTGACGATTTTTTCACTCATTTTAAAAATAGTATACCTTTTAGTAATGAAGATCTTGTTAATAATGTAAATTGTAACAATTGTTATTATGAAGAGTTAGACAAAAATATAACTGTGCAAGAAATGGAACATACTTTAAAAAAAATGAAGTCAGGGAAATCTAGTGGTATTGATGGTATATTGAATGAGTTTTTAATACATTATAAAGATATATTTTTACCAGTTCTGGAAAAAATATTTAACGTTATTTTACACACTGGTTATTTTCCTGAAAGTTGGACAAAAAGTGTTATTGTACCTGTTTTTAAAAAGGGTGATATACATGATGTTTCAAATTATAGAGGTATAAGTTTAGTCAGCCATGTAGCTAAATTTTTTACAACTATTGTGAACACTAGACTTTTAAAATGGAGTGAAGAGTACAATATTATTACAGATGCACAGTTTGGTTTTAAAAAGGGAGTAGGTACTACTGATGCAATTTTTGTTTTGCATACACTTATTTCAAAGTATCTTAATAACAAAAAGAGGTTATATTGTTGTTTTATTGATTTTTCTCGTGCTTTTGATACAATTAATCATAGCAAATTGTGGTTTAAACTTGTAAAACAAGGTATTACTGGTAAACTTTTAAATACTGTCCAGTCAATATACAACTCTGTCAAGTCATGTGTTAGATTTAATGGTAAAATTAGCGACTTTTTCAAATGTAATACTGGTTTAATGCAAGGAGAAGCTCTTTCTCCTCTTTTATATTCACTGTTTGTTAATGACATGGAGATGGAATTCATTAGAGGTAATTGTAACTCAATTGAACTACAGTCTATAAATCTATTTTTACTTATGTATGCAGATGACACAGTACTTTTTTCAGAAACGGTGTCTGGTCTGCAAAGTATGTTAGATTCATTACATTGTTATACTTCAAAATGGAACTTAACAGTAAATATCCAAAAAACAAAAGTTATGGTTTTTCGAAATGGTGGTAAAATCAAAGTTTGTGAAAAGTGGTTATATGATGGAAAACCAATTGAGATTGTAAACAATTTTATTTATTTAGGATTATTGTTTAATTATAATGGTAAATTTAATTCTACTCAGAAATATTTAAGTAGTCAGGGTCGTAAAGCAATGTTTTCCCTTTTATCAAATATTAAGAATTGTTGTTTTAATATTGAAACACAGTTATCTCTCTTTGACACATATGTTAGCAGTGTTTTAGGTTACTCGTGCGAGTTGTGGGGTTTTGACAAATCTGTTGATATAGAAAAAATTCATTTACAATTTTGTAAAAAGTTATTATGTGTAAGAAAAACAACAAGTAATAATATGATTTATTTTGAACTGGGTCGTTTACCATTACAGTTTTTCAGGCAAATAAGAATTATAAAATACTGGTTAAAATTGTTAAAAACTGATAATTGTATTTTGCGTTCATGTTATAAAGAGTTATTGTGTAGAATTGATACAAATTGTAAATTTAATTGGTTAAGAAATGTTAGAGATTTATTATCAACGATGGGTTTTCATGATATTTGGTTAATGCAATTTGTTGATAATGAAAAACTATATTTGAGTGTTTTTTCTTCTACTTTAAAGGATAATTATATACAGAATATGCTTGAATATTTTGAACAGTCCTCTAAGTGTGATTTTTATAAGTATTTAATAGATACTCATTATTTACAATATTATTTGAGAAAACCAATTCCACTTAAGTATCAACAAACCATTTGTAAATATAGACTCTCTGCTCATGATCTTTTGATTGAAAGAGGAAGGTATACAAATATTGAAAGAAAAAACAGA
Organism: Tegillarca granosa; assembly: GCA_029721355.1. Lineage (NCBI taxonomy): Eukaryota > Metazoa > Mollusca > Bivalvia > Arcoida > Arcidae > Tegillarca > Tegillarca granosa. Next base: position 31,706,912 of record CM056602.1, on the reverse strand, counting down.
CTGTGTACATGTCCTTTAAATGTTGTTGAGGATGTATTCCATTTTGTACTTATTTGTCCTTTTTATAAGAATGTTCGCAAGCAATATATTAAACCCTACTTCTGGACCCGCCCATCTGCTTTTAAGGTAGTTCAACTATTTGGTTCCTGTAATATTAAACAATTGTGTAATCTTGGTAAATATCTATTAGCTGCTGAAACGGTTAAACAAAATATATCACAAGCTTCCTTCCATTAATATACTTTATAATACATGTATTGCTTCTGATAAATGTCATTCACAATGTATTTGTAAATATGTATTAGATGATTTGTATTTTTGTATTATACGCCATGCTTAATGCATTTATTTATTATGTAATGTAATTTAAGATGCTGATGAGTTGTAAACTTAAAGCAAATAAATTATTATTATTATTATTATTATTATTATATATCACGTTAACGGATCATTGCAGGGATCTACTAATTAATTAAACGTCCATGAGTCATGAAAAGAGACTGGACTTTTGTAAATAAATAAATAAATAAATAAATAAATAAATTAATAATAATAATAATAATAATAATAATAATAATAATAATAATAATAATAATAATAATAACAACAACAACAACAACAATAACAATAATATATTTTATTTCAGTGTCATATATCCAAAAAAAGGAAAGAAAAAAAGAAAGAAAGAGAGAAAGAAAAAAACACATTTTTAAAATACAAATGTAACGAACTTCATTTTCATTTTTTTTAATATCCGTTCAAATGTGACCTGCGAGACACTACATAAAAATATTTTTTAGAAATATGAAAAATCATCTCTTTATATTACTTAAAACATATGGAGATTTTTAAAAAGTAACCCAACACATATTTAACATTATACCATGCATATTAAGGTCACAATGTCCTAGATCTATTATTAAACTGTTTAAGTAATTATTTATGGCCTAGGTTTTGTTAGAACATACATGTATATAAATATATACTAACAACATATACAGTATGGATATAATCCGAACGCTAAACATGATACTCTGACGTCACAGTGGCTACCGTACTTAGTGATATATTCATATTGATCGTGTTCTGCTGACGGAATATAAACGTTTTTAAAACATCTTTTTTTTAAAAAGATTAAATTTTTGTAATTTATGTGTATGAGTTAACGTATTGTAAAATTTTCTCTCAATATTGTTTTAACGATTTTAACAAGGATGATAAGAGTGTATATGGGATCTTCCGAAACTCTCAAACGATACAAGTAAAATACATCTACAAACCAAAGTGTTCAAAAATTTCAAAAGAAAAAGCTATATCTTAAGTTTGGCAAATTCAAAAAATGACTGATCAGAAAGGTGTACCACCTCAGCCAGTTCAACCCCCGCCTCCTCCAGCATATCAACCAGCACCCCCGGGATATGGACAACCACAACAAGGTAAGGGAAATAATTAACTTTGACAATTTATGCAAGCACTGTTTTGAAAACAAATTAACAGTTTTATTGGAGAGTAAGTAATATTTGATATATAACTCAATGTAATTTTTTATTACGTGATTGGGTACTAAAACAACCACTTTCTTGTTTAATAATTCCATTCATAAAAAAAAAAATATTTGAAGAGGTCAAACCTACACTGATTATGTGGGAATCGTCTATGTATAGTCTCCGTATTAATTTGGAATTAAGAGAATTAAGCTTAACTTTTTTAACAGAACTTAATCAAATTTGTATTTATTTACAACTCAAACGCAAAACATATCCTTATATATGCCTGAATAATATATAAAAAAAATTTAAATTACACATATATAAAGATTAAATTTTAAAAATATAAACAATTTAAAAAGATCATTCTTTTGTTTAAGAATTGGACAATACAAGTTGGTCGGTTTTCATTTCTTTTTTGAATATTTCAGTAAGGTAATTTATCAATTACTGTAAGTTGCCTATGTTATTTTTTCACCCGGTATCTTGAGATATTTCTTTTTCATTTAATATTCATTTTTTCTATCACAGAAATACATATTGACACATGTCTAGATACGGCAAATAAAATATTTTTAAAAAATGAATGAATGAGTGAGTGGAATAATAAATCGGTGAATAAAAGAATGAATAAATGTACGTATGAATGAATGGATGGACGAATGAATGAATGAATGAATGAATGAATGAATGAATGAATGAATGGTTAATTTATTGAATGAATGAAGGACGGCATTAATGAATGAATGAATGAATGAATGAATGAATGAATGAATGAATTGGAAAATTAAAATCTCAACGTATGGTATAGTTTTTTATATTAATAAATCATAATAAAAATATTAATTTAGCCGCTCCGTTTTTTTCATTTTGCACAATTTAAACTGCCAATTTAGACACATACTTCAAATTACACGCATTAAACTAATTGTACTGTGTCTCATAAGTCTTCTAGAAAGCTAATTAATTAAAATTTATGGCACTAAACATGTATATACATATCCATGTAATTGTTTTCAAAATACATTTGTATCGTTCCAGTTCACAAACTTTTATTTACTGTCAAAATTTGAAAAGTCACAAACTATTACGATTGATCTTACATAGATACGGTCCTACAATAGAAGTAATTAGCGAGTTCGGAATAAATGTTATAATTCCATTGTTTAGTTGTGGTAACCAATCTAAACAGTTGTGGACCACAGGTTACGGACACTTAATCGAATGTCACTTGGCCGACACGACAATTTGGTCTGATTTGATTTAATGGGGTTTTACGTCCCAGTCAAGAATATTTCACTCATTTCGAGACGTCACCAGCTGTAAGGTCTCCTCTGCAGAACCTATTGATTTTCATTTCTAAATACCGAGTTTTTGGCGAAAGAACAGTCACTACCTATTTTCAAGTCTTGGTCAGACCCGACCGGGATTCAAACCTCGACTTCGAACTTAATATGCGAGCACTTTACCAACTGAGATACCACACGGTGGTAGTATATCACACACACACACACACACACACACACACACACACACACACACACACACATGTACACACACACACACACACACACACACACACGCACACACACACACACACACACGTGGGGGACTCCTGTAATTTTATATAAAGAGGGTTTTATAAATTAGGTTCTTTTTTTCGGGATAGCATTGATTCTAATGTGTTATAACTCTGACTTCTATTTTCAGGATAACAGTGATTCTAACATGGCATAACTCTGACTTCTATTTTTCAGGATAACATTGATTCTAACATGGTATTACTCTGACTTCTATTTTCAGGATAACATTGATTATAACATGGTATTACTCTGACTTCTATTTTTCAGGATAACATTGATTCTAACATGGTATTACTCTGACTTCTATTTTTCAGGATAACATTGATTCTAACATGGCATAACTCTGTCTTCTATTTTCAGGAAAACATTGATTCTAACATGGCATAACTCTGTTTTCTATTTTCAGGATATAATACTACAACCGTTGTGTACCAACAGCCAGCTCCAGTTCTTACATTTCAAAATTTCAGAGAAACACCTGTTCGTATGAGATGTCCTAAGTGTCAGAATGACGTTGTGTCTTCAACATCCTATGAAACTGGAACGATTACCTGGGTGGCTTGTCTTGTTATTGCTTTTATAGGGTACGTTTCCAAACAAATATGGCCGATTTTGACCGTGACTGCTGTATTATATTCAATTCAATATTTTATTAACGTCTCACCTTTGAAACATTATATATACATTATATATTAAAACATTACGTATTAAAAAGCCACTCTGTACAGAATTATGAAAGACGTTATATATATAAACATTATTTACAACTATAAATAAAATCACTTCGTTTGTTCAAAATTAACGCACAGGTTTTGACACATATAAACATCACATTTTGTTGAGAAAATAAATTTCTCATTTTTTTTTTTTTTTTTTTTTTTTTTTTTTTTTTTTTTTTTGCATTTGGTAAAATATTAGAATCACAATGCAGTTCAGACGCCTTAAAAACAACTCTTCTCTAAAATCATCATAAAAAGGACAGTTAAGAATTACATATTCCTCATTCTCCACACAATTTTTGCAGTAAAAACAGAGCCTTTGCTCAATCTCAACGTTTTCATACCTCCCAGTTTTTATACTTAGGGGTGCAACACCGCACCTAAACTTAGCAAAAGCTGGTCTATATTTAAAAGGGAGGACAGTTTTACAATAAAATTTAGTATTAAAAGTGGACTTAAATAATCTATAGGTACGAAGCTTGTTTCTACCCGACCTATTTTTGTTATTATCTAAAAGAGATGCAAGCCAGTCAACCTCAATATGTGTACGTCAGTGAATAAAACGCAAAAACATCGCAGTTGTGTTAATCAGTACAAATTAAAACCCTGGTTCTCAGTTTTACAGAATATATATATTTTTTCAATTTTCGGTTTTATCAGATTGCGAAAATCGGACTGTAATTTACGGGTGCAGATTTGTCTCTTATCCAGGCATATTAGGTTTCAGCAATAGAACTGCGGATGACCAGGTCCATATGAAAAGCTCAGTTTATAGATTATAAATTATATTATATGTACATGACCTAAAATCACGGTCAAGGTAGCTCAGCCTTTACTAGTACCGTTGTAATGTATATAATACATATATATTGCATGTTAATTCTTTATTTCAAATCTCCACATATCCTGTCATAAAGTGTCATATAGATTTTTAAATAGACTAACATGGTTGCACGAATGTTCGACAATGATCACGTGACTGACATTTCAGACTCGAGACAAGGCCTTTATATTTGCTTAAATTTTGTTTGTTTAGTGCCCATGCCTAAGGTACTATTTATACATTTTATTCTATATTGTAGCTTCTGGTTTGGATGTTGTCTGATTCCATTCTGTTTGGATGCATGTAAAGATGTTGTACATACTTGTCCAAACTGCAGATCCCAGCTTGGACGTTACAACAGAATGTAACTGACTAAGTGAATCAATCGGAATTATTGTGATAATGATAAAGGTGACACCTTGTTAAAAGGCTGGTCTTAAAATCAAGTCTTAGCCATGCAAACGGACTATTTGAATAAAAAGTATTGTGTTATTTTCCATTTATATTTTTATATATCAAATGTCCATACTGAAAAGCTAATATACTATACTTATTGTTTTCATAAATTTATGATATAAATGTGTTATTTTTATACTATTTTTTTAAATTTCGTATTTGAATTTTAATTTGTATACCTTCGTTGCGGTATGACGGTTATTCAAATGGTACGAATTGTGCACTATTACTCATCATTTACATAAGACCGTTGGAGTTTTAATTACGGGATGCTCTATATACAGTAGAACTTCGATGGCTCGAAGTCCACGGGACTTCGACTAAATATTCGAGCCATCGGGGGGTTCGAGCGATCGAACATCGACATATTGATTGGAGATTCACGTTCTCACGTTTACCGAGCTTCAAAGAATCTTTAAATTTGTTTTGTAAATAAACTAAAAGGTCAAATAATGAAAAGTCCGAATTAAAATTCCATTATTTATCACGAAATATTTTTTAAAAAATTCAAAAAGAATAAAATGTCCCAATTAAAAATACAAAATTCATTTCAAATTACATATTGACCTGCAACTGCCGTGTGATGTTATTTGGATACGGGGTTAGAATATGGCACTTTATTTTAATTTCAACAGGTGATGATACAAAATAAACTACATGTACCATAAAGAAAAACAAAACAAAACACAGTTATTACCGTCGTTTTAATCACAGGAAATAACGATAATAGACATTACTATACATATTCCAAGGGCATGTAAATTACAGATTCCTGATGTGCAATCATACGGCACGAGCGACTGAGCTGTTTTTAAAAAAGCGATCAAACACTTCCACGTGTCGTAATCGGATTAAGAGATTAAAGAACTAAGCGTATCGACACTTCATAATTAGGTTAATAATTAATTAGTTAATTAATTAATATCTGTCTAGATTAATCGTTTCGTTCCACTCTATTACGTTTGATGAAATATGTAATATGGCTTCAGCTTGTGTTTTGTTTACAATGACCAGGACCACATGTCCTTCTGACAAAAATTGTATTCGAGCGAAAGAAGTTGAATTTTCACTAACTTTATACTTTTGAAAAATATTTATTGTTCGAGCGAGCGGGGGTATTCGAGTTAACGAAGTTCGAGCCATCGAGGTTTATTTACAAAGGATATAATAGGAAATTGGTCGGGACCAACAGATGACTTCGAGTTATCCGGGGTATTCGAGGCAACGACGTTCGAGTGATCGAAGTTTTACTGTATACATATTTCTGACAAAGAAGAAAACTTGATGCAAAAGATGCACATCCGACCCGCATCCAGACAGGCATTTGATTTTTACTAAGAAGTGAATATGATTAAACGCATGCTTTATAAATATTATTTCTCTTTATAATTGGCGGTGGCCGAGTGGTTTATAATTTGACTGTGATAGGTCTTAATCCAAATAAATTACCCACTATGATAATCATTGTTAATATTGTATCTATTGATTTCTTGCTTAATAATGTTGTTTTTAATATAAAATGTTTTATTAATTTCATAATTGTTTTATTAATTATGCTAAATTTTCAGACCAAATTTGAAACTTTTTGACTGTCAATTCACAAACAACACATTTTAAATTCAAATCACGCTAAACATCTGTTTTGAGTATCAAAATGCACTGAACATCTCTTATGTCTATCAAATCACACTGAACACATGTTGTGACTTTCAGATGGCACAGAACACGAGCTATGACTGCCACATCACACTAAACACCTTTATGACCGTCACATCACACTGAACACCTTTATAACTGTCACATCACACTAAACACCTGTTTTGACTACCAGGTCACAATAAACACCTGGTTTGACTGTCAAACACACTGAACACCTTTATGACCGTCACATCACACTGAACACCTTTATAACTGTCACATCACACTAAACACCTGTTTTGACTACCAGGTCACAATAAACACCTGGTTTGACTGTCAAACACACTGAACACCTTTATGACCGTCACATCACACTGAACACCTTTATAACTGTCACATCACACTAAACACCTGTTTTGACAACCAGGTCACAATAAACACCTGGTTTGACTGTCAAACACACTAAACACCTGGTTTGACTGTCACATCAAACTGAACACCTGTTTTGACTGTCAAACACACTGAACATCTGTTTTGACTGTCAAACACACTAAACACCTGGTTTGACTGTCACATCAAACTGAACTCCTGTTGTGACTCTCAAATCACACTGAACTCTTGTGACTGTCAAATCACACTGAACACCTGTTTTGACTGTCAAATCACACTGAACACCTGCTTTGACTGTCACATCAAACTGAACTCCTGTTGTGACTTTCAAACCAATCACACTGAACTCTTGTGACTGTCAAATCACACTGAACTCTGGTTGTGACTGTCAAATCACTCTGAACTCTTGTTGTAACTGTCAAATTACACTGAACTCTTGTTGTGACTCAATTTATACTGAACACCTGTTTACTGCAAGATCACACTAAACATTGTTACACATTGTTGACGAACATTTTTGCAAGTTTTTAATGTGATATAGAGTCTGATCTGATTAATAAAATGTGTTCTTAGTCAAAGACAGGTTATCGAGTGACATTTGTGACCTTAAGTTTTTCAAGTGCCTAGTGTGATATAATAGTGTAGCAGGTGTATATTTCAAGATTTTCATCGCCTCTGGTTTGAATATTAGGATAAATTCCTTCGATATTAATGTTTGCCGATCTATTCTTCCATTTTTAAAACAATACCTCGAAAACTCTTACATTTAAATGTTTTCGTTCGAGGTTAGTAATTGTTCTACAGTTTCACTTATAGTTTTTCTCTAAAGCAAAACAAGCCGGTCTCCCTTCTGACACCAGTTGGTGTAAGAAAATCCCGGGTTTTCGATATTAGAATTGTTTTGACTCTACCAACAACCGTCGGCCATTCGGACTAAAAACTCTTTGTATATGGTCTTACATTCCAGCAAGATTTCTTTTGTGATCTATGTCTCGAACGTGTCGCCTGTATGACCTGGCGACATCCTAACTTATTATCAATATGGCGTGACAGTGCTACAGTTGCCCATTGTAGTCTAAGTCTAAACGGCATTTTGTTTTTCCTGGCTACACCCTAAGTAATCGTCTAACATATGATCAAAGTCTCAAAGGTGTCTTATATGACCTGGCAATATCTTTATTTAGTATCAATTATTATTATTATTTTTTTGATTGTATTAATGGGGTTTTTATCTCCTAGTCAAGAATACTGTAAATCAGGAAATTAATGCAAACAAAAAATTAATGCAAAAATGTGAAGCCCGTTTCATCGCAGTAATTTCTTGTCGCATTTACTAGTATTTTCCGATTTCTGTATGTTTAATGTAAATTGAGTTGTCTCCCTTAACCGGAAGTTGTTATCGTTGCTGATTAATTGGAGTACTTTCTCATTTAGCGGTAATTTTTGCTGTATCTTTCTTACTGGGAATTTTGCTACAAGTAGAATTGAGGTTCATACATCATTTTGAATCTTGACTGGGGCATCAAATTGACAGTACAGTGATTATAAGTAACCTTACACATTCTAACCTCATGAGTCGAAAACGAAGATAAGGTGCACACATGCTGACATAGACGTCCTAATTATTTTAATAAAAAAAACCAAGTGTTATATTTATGTATGTTTTTTTAATAACACGTTTCATTCTTCTGATAATTGTAAGATAAAAGATGGACAAAATTTTAATAAATTTGAATTTATCCGGCGGCAACTCGCATTACTTTCTTGACGCATTAATTTCCTGATTTACAGTATTTCACTTATATCGAAACTTCACCATCTATGGGTGAAGTGGCAGAAATTTTGCACTTTTGAAGTGCGGTAAGGGCAATATGCATGGAGGGTTCTTTAGTATTATTAGCTGAAACAGCCGAAGGTTTACAGAATACATCAGTCATTTCCTTTGTTTATTGTAACAAATGAAGGTCAAAGGTTAATACTACAAAAACAAACGTGATTGTATTTTGTAAAGGAAAGTTAAAACTTAAAATTTGATTTATTTAATGGTTTACACTGTTGATTTCTACTGTTACCTTGTGTATTTTAATTACAATGTAAAATTTACCGTCGCAAAAAAAGGCTGGTTGATCAGGCACACAGAGCTATGTATGCTGTTTTAAATAAAATAAGAAATATCTTATTCGTGTTGATTTGAAATTAAAACTTTCTGATATTATGATTTTACCAATTTGTAGCATGAGTCAGAAGTCCGAGGTTTTGAAAATGTCAAAATTGTCAAAGCAGCTTATGTTTAATATGCATAAAAATAATTCAACCAGTGTGGAAGCTCAGTTGGAAGAGTGCTCGCTCCGTAAGTTGGAGGTCATGGGTTCGAACCCCGACCTGGTCTGACCCAAGACTTGAAAGTGGGAAGTGACTGTTTTTTCGCCAAGCATGGGAACTTAAAACAAACGAGGTCCCGTGTCACGGTAGGGCTGGCACGATAAAGAACGCTGTTGTATAATGCCATCAGCGCAACGCACAGGCAAATTTCTGCACTTTTGCCTATAACTGGCGACGTCTCGATAAAAGTGAAATATTCTTGACTGGGACGTTAACACCATTACTCAACTCATTAAAAAATTCACATTGTTTCCATGGTTGAAAGTTTCAGAGATAAAATTAATAATATAGTTTAAGGATATATATAGTTTTAATTCTCATAATGCTGTAGATAATAAATGGTTAAGGTATGTTCTTAAACGATCTTTATGTGATCAATTTGTGCAATCTTGGTCAAATGATCTACACCATTCTTCTTAAGCTCAGTTTTATAATAGTTTTAAAAGAGATTTCAAATGTGAAGATTATTTTTTAGACTCGATACTTTTTTCCATCTTCTGAATTTGTAAATTCATGACTCAAAAGCAACATGAACTTTCTTTTAAACTGGAAGATGGTGTGGGTTAAATAGAAAAAAAGGATCTATCCTCTATGTACTTCTGGAGTTGGTGACGAAATGCATTATTTGTTTAAATGTGATTTTTTTCAGAAATGTCGGAATAAACATATTGCAAATTATTATACAAGGTATCCTAATGCAGAAAAATGTAAGGTTTATTATCTTATTGTAACAAAAAGGTATTAGATAAATTAGCAGTGTTTTTGAAAACAATTTTATGTATAAGGATTTAAACAAATATAGATACTTAATAACCTGCATTTAAATATGTTAATGCTATATTGTATATATTGTATATAATGTCTGAACTGAGTATAGCTCATTCTGTCAGTTTACTATTGTCATGTTAGTATTTGAAGGTATATTATATTAACACCTGATGTACCACATATGTGGCTCAGTGAATAAAAGAAAGAAGAAGAAGAATAAGAAGAAGAAGAAGAAGAAGAAGAAGAAGAAGAACAAAAAGAAGAAGAAGAAAAAGAAGAAAAGAAGAAAGAAAAAGAACAAATAGCGTGCAACGCCTCAGTGCCGTGACACGTGGAATCGGTCTCCTCCGAAGGACCGTTTGACTTTCATTTCTAAATGCAGAGTGCTTGGCGAAAGAACTATTTTAAAGTTTTGGTCATATCCGGTCGGGGTTCGAATCCACATATGAGGTTCGATTACTAGTATGGTATTACGGTCCAACAAGTGTACAGTGTGATCTAGAAGGTACCAATTGCCATCTGCAAATTAGTTTTGCGCTATTTAAATACTTTGTCGAGGTTTTGAAATGCTTCTCATACTTTCTCGACACAATGAAACTTGTCGTGCCCTCGTCATCAGAACAAGACTCGTCTCTCATACAAATCCTTTGCAATCATAAAATATAAATAAAATATGTTTTTAATTCTGTTTACAATGTTAAAATCAGACATTATTATTAGGTGTTGAATTGTTTTACAATAGGTAGACATAAGGTTGCAATTGACAGAATAGCAGGCCATGGTGACTTTTTAATGTTCTAACATGGATGTTTTGGAAGACGAATATTTTGTTTTACTTGTTTGCCCAGCATATAAGCATTTATTTAAATTTTTCAAGAAATATTTTGTTACTGGTCAAATATTTATAAATTCATTCAATTGATAAATTCCAAAAAATGTCTTAACTCCGATAAAATTTGCAAAATTCATTTTTATGCAATGTCACATACAGAACTCGTATCACAAAATGTTTAGTCTTTTAGTGCTTACTGTTTGTTCCTTCTTGAAGTTATGTACATGTACTTAATTTCTAGCCATATTATATAATATGCACTTTACTTTGTATTTGCTATAAGTTTAAACTTGATGCAATAAAGTTTTGTTGTATTGTATTGTATTGTATTGTATTGTATTGTATTGTATTGTATTGTATTGTATTGTATTGTATTGTATTGTATTGTATTGTATTGTATTGTATTGTATTGTCTACGAGTCGTGTAAGGCTCTTTGGGACATCTTGCAAGATATCACGCAAGTACTGTTTATCTTTGCGATAATTTCATTGGTCAACTCAAATAACGTATAAGAGAAGAGTTAACAGGGAATTTTTCATCATGGTTCATTATTTTATATTATTTATTTTACTTCACTCAAGTCTTCGTTTTCAAAGCGAACATGTCACATCCTAACCAAGTATATCCTAGCCAACCTGGATACGCACCGCGTAAGTATTACGTTTTGTAAAACATCATAAAAAAACGAATACGCAGAAAAAATGGTAAAATTATTTTTTTCTATCATTTTCCACCATTTTTCAGTTTGATAATTAATCAATTAATTTTTCAGTTTGATAATTAATTAATTAATTAATTAATTAATTAATTAATTAAATCAAACTGATAAATTTATCAAACTAATAAATTTATCAAACTGATAAATAAATAAATAAATAAATAAATAAATAAATTAATAAATTAATAAATTAATTAATTAATTAATTAAATAGTATTTTATAAATTTTGATTTTATAAATTTAATTTATGGGTTTTTTAAATGAATTTTAAGAAATGAGTACTATTTAATTGTCATCCAACCTATTTATTTATTTATTTATTTATTTATTTATTTTGAACTGATTTCTTAACTGTTTTTGAATGAAGTTTCTAAAACAAGTACACGTACACGTTTACGTAACCTTTATAAATTACAGATTTGATTTGTTGATAGAATAGTTAACCTTTTTTGCAATAGACAAAGTAGTCGTTGCATATTTAAAACTCTTTTAAAGTTATCTGAATGTTGAAATAGTAAGTTTCATATCACTCTGTTATATTTAAATCAAAATAGCCTCAAAAGACTAAAAGAAAAAACAGTTATGGGATCATTATAATTACACTCGGGATAAAATGAGCGTTTGTTGTTTAGTAAGTGCTCAATCTAACTTGTCATTCAGAAAAAAAACCAACTTTTTACTATAATTAAACTGTTTCTCTTGTTATGTATATTTCAATAGGTAAATTATTGACATACTAAAACAATTTACATCATATTGTTTGGAATTTAAATTGATTAGACTAAGTTCCGATATGAGCAAGCTAATGGTAATCTTAATTTATAAATAACGAACGCAGGTAATGGGATTAAAAAGGTTGATATTATTTAAAACAAATTAAACGGATTCGACCATAAAAGTACTTATTTGATAAAAGTACAAATTTACATAGGATAAATGTCCGTGTATATTTACCGTTAGTCCGTTAACAAAAGAATATTTAGTTATGCCTCAATGACCACTGGTCAAGTTTCAAGTTTCTTTATTTCTCATACTGAAGATTATCAATACAGAGAATATATATACAATACATAAACATAAATACAATACAATGCATGTGCAAGAAATTACAAGACAATATTTGTTTAAATAACTAACCCGGAGGACTGACCCTCTTATTAATGATTTTAATAAATTTACATAAGTTATTCAATACAGACAGTTTTGTGACTGAAAAAAGCTGATTAAATTTTAGAGTATTTGGTCTATTACGAAAATAAAAAGGAATGTAAATTTTGCGTTCTGGAGAGAAAACATTGCAATTCGTTATATAGTGAAATTCATCTCCAAGTTCTTTGCCACACAGATTACATAGTCTCTCATTTCTAAGTACATTTAACCTTCGACCTGTTTCTATTGGTAATTTGTGACTGGAGCATCTAAACTTACTTAAAATAATTTTGTTACATAAAGACAAGTTAGATTTCAAGTAATATGGTAATAAAAAGTTAGAATTTACAAATAATTTATATGATAGGCCTCTAGAAGAGTTATTACATTCACTTATCCAATTTTGTAAATACTGGTCACATAATCTTTGTTTAACACATTTTACTAACCATACTCTATTAGAAAAAGTCTGAGATAACCATACATTATTAAGACCACACTCATAAAATATTGATTGTACATTGGATATCCAATTTGAATTATGTCCATTCGAAAATTTTTTCAATAATAGATTGTATAATATTGTTGTATATTTTGATTCTTTACAATAAATAACTCTTGACCAATAGCTGACAATTCTTGTTTTTACAAATACACTAAGTGGGTATCTCCCTAACTCTCTATAGACAATAAAGTTAGGTGTACATTTTTTAACATGTAATATTAATTTACAAAATTTCAAATGAACCCTTTCTATAACTTCTAAATTACTAAAACCCCATACTTCACATCCATAAAGCAGAATTGGCATAACAACTTTATCAAATAAATCTAGCTGACATTCGATTGACAGATTAAAACGTCTTGCTTTTTTTATAACCGTGTACATAGCTTTTGTAGCTCTATCGGCTAAATATTTCTTTGCAGTTAAAAATGATCCACCTCTAGAAAAAATTATACCTAAATATTTATATTCTTTTACAATTTCTAAAACTACATCATTAAAAGTAAATATCAAGTTTTTTGGTAATCTACCCTTTGAAAAAACAACTACTTTAGTTTTATCAATATTAACAGTTAACTTCCAATCCTTACAATATTGAGAAAAACAGTCAAGTTGATGTTGTAAATCGTCTTTAGATTCAGACATAAGTACTGTATCATCTGCATATAACAATAAAAATAACTTTAAAAATACATTCAATTCAGTTTCTAGCTCATCACTTATAGACGTAAGACCTAGTACATTATTATTACAAAAATAATTTTCTAAATCATTCAAATACAATGCAAACAAAAATGGAGACATGTTTTCCCCTTGACGAACCCCTGACGTGCATATGAAAAAATCTGAATTACAACCATTTATACATATTCTGGATTTTGTACCGTTATATATATTAACAATTAAGTTAAAACATTTACCTTTTATATTATTATTCAAAAGTTTGTACCACAGACCGTTTCTCCATACTTTATCGAACGCTGCTTTAAAATCAACAAATACACAAAACAATTTTTTTTTACTGAGATCTATTAATTGAAATAATGTGTTCAGAACAAAAATATTATCTATTGTTGACTTCTGTAGATCAGAGTTTTGTTTTGGGATAGCCATTGTAGATATATGTTTTTGTTTACGCGGTTTCCAATGGCTATCAGTGTTTTCTAATAAACAGGGATTCATTTTTATGTAATTGTACTGACATGTCTAAAATAACAATAATTTGACCAGTGTTCACTGACTATTATTTTTGGACTAAATGATCAATAAGCCGAATAATATTTATTGATCTTAAGAAGTATGACCCATTACGTGAGGAAGATAATAAATTATTTACAAGTTTTTATATTGTCTGTATGACCATTGGAGTTTCTATACAATTCTGATATTAAATTAACGAAAAAGGTTTACACTACGGAAAACCCTCAGTATTAGAAAGGGGCTTGCGCTTTAGGTTCGAATATTACTCAATCAATAAAAGAAATGTTATAAACTAATTGTCGGCCGTACATGTTTTTCACAGAACACCCCAGTTAAATCTACTATTCATGACAGTCAAAATAACTTGGGTGCAACCATCACGCTTATATCATTGGTATTTTTTCGACAATGTTAAAAATCGGACATGACGTTCCATGGTATTTCATTAAAATCAATCAATCAATCAATCAATCAATCAATCAATCAATCAATCAATCAACTATTACTAGCTTGATAACAGGTAAATATTTCATATTTCAGCGCCTCCAACACACACGACAATTATATACACACAACAACCAGTTCAACAGAATGTCCCCAAAGTCAGTTATGGTGAAGAATCGGTACGTTCAAACTGTCCAAACTGTCACCAAGATGTTATGACAGAGGTCACTTATGAGATTGGAAATATGACCTATATAGTAGCGATTATCTGTTGTATATTTGGGTAAGTATATATATACAAATAGATCATTTCTACATGTATTTATTTAATGATTGATTTAACGGGGTTTTACGTCCCGGCCAAGAAAATTTGACTTATATCGAGACGTCATTAGCTATAGAAGTGAAATATATATATATATATATATTTAAAAAAAGAATAACAAGAACTCAGTCAAAACACATCAACTTTGGTTAATAGATAACAAAATAAAATGTGATTCAACAGCCTAGTTATTTATAATTACCCAAAAAATCACGATTTTATTATCTTTTACGACCGGTTGCCATGAAAACAGGATTTTGAAATTTATGCTTTTGGCATTTTTTCTTTAATTTGGCAATAGTATTCTTTAATTAAGCAAAATTTCGAGGAAAAAAAAAAAAAAAAAAAAAAAAAAAAACTCTGAAGGATGCGATTTCCAGGTGAGTTTGGTCCTTACAAGGATTGACTAAATATTTAAGTTAATTGAACTAACAAATGAACTCCAAATGGAGTGCATGAATGAATGAATGGATGAATGAATGAATGGGTGGATAAATTTATGGATGGATGAACGAATGACTGAATGAATGAATTACCAATCTGTTGATTTTATTATTTATCAAATCTTTCTTTACAGGGGTGTATTCGGATGTTTCCTAATTCCATTTTTCCTTAACGAATTTAAGGATGCAGTTCACACGTGTCCAAACTGCAAGACGCTTTTAGGAAAATACAAAAGAGGGTAACAAATCTGGGATCTGAAGACAATACTGTCATATACCATTTTGAAATTTTATTATTCAATATATTCAAAAATGGTATATGATAACAATCTAGCTGTGATAAATATTTCAAAATTAAAGATTTTTTTTAATTACGGAAGAAGGAAGTATAAGTCCAAATACCGTGAATAAACAGTAAAACATGATGTAAATGACACTAATGACCTTATAATCTATAAAAGTGAAATTTTAATATTAAAAGGACATTTAAGTAAATTTATTGTCTCCATTGCTTGAATTACTGTTTATAAGGGAAGAATAAGCAGTCATTTCTAATGTGAGTTAACCGGGACTAAATCCTGGATACTTTGCCGCCATTTGATCAGTCAAATTTTGGGATTATAATCAGTCTAAAATTCATACACAGGACATCAAACTAAAAGTGAGAATAAACTCGGTCATTTTTGCCTCAAAGAATTGGATTTTTTATACAAAATGAAGCTATTATTTCCTTTATATATGTAATAATATAATATATTAGTTATTGATCTGTATTTATTAAATTATTCTTTGTTAAACTGATTTTAATTGTTGGATATGTTAAGAAGAATAAAAATTTATCTTTCATTTTACTGTTTAAGATATAGTCGTGGTGATTTTAATTTATTTTAATTGTTTGAGCTTCTTCTGATGGAAACCCGGGAAAAATGAAAATAAGTATCTTTTACTTTGATGTAAAATCGTTGAGAATAATTTTAATCTATCTCGTTTACAAAGTTTACTAGTAGAAATTAACTGTTCAAGCTCCGCCCATGGCAGACCCGTGACTAATGAAAAATGATCTTTTACTTTGCTGTATTATTGTCGGGAGTAATTTTAATCGATTTCATGAACAATGTTTACTTTTGTTGAAAATAAGTGTTCGATCTCCGCGAGTTCCAGACCTGAGACAAGTGATTGCTACTTTTTCCAATTACTCAGCTTTTACAAAGTCAAAATGTTGTCTATCAGCTGTTGCATTAAAATGGTGCTTCATGTCAAAGTCATTGGCGGATTTAAGAGGGTTGGGTGGGGTTGCAGGGGTTGCAACACACCCCTTTTAAAATTCAAAATAGACAGGAAGAGAAAAGGTCCCCAGAAATACATGTATTAAAAATTCATTTTCGTCTGGGGCTTTGAAATGGACCCCAAACAGGGCTCTGCCTTTTACCTGTTGTGGGTCTTTAGCGGCCACACGACTCCTCGCCGCTGTAGTCTCGAACCTTAGAGACTTGCATTATCTGCTGATAAAATACCCCCCCCCCACCCCCATTTAAGTAAAATTCTGGATCTCCCCCCCCCCCCCCCCGAAAGTAACATATACATGAAAACAACCCGCTCTTGCAATGGTAAAAACACATATTTTATAGCCCTGGATTTTTTTTTACTAGTATCTTAAAGGTGAATGTAAAGTCAAAAACATGTATACTAAAATAATTTTCATCAATTTTAGAGAAACGATTGGAGTTAAACTATTAAATAAGCAAAATATATTTATTCAAAATAAATTGTCGAGAGAGATTGTCTTCTGCAAAGTTCTGAATACTATAAAAATATATATTCACAAATTTGAACAAGAAAAATAGGTACTAAAAACTAAAAGGTAACTTAGCATTTGCGAAGAAACGTGCACGTGTATTTTGTGCTGAAATTAACAACATTTAAAAAATAAACACTAGTTTATTAATAAACAAATCGTGAGCTAAATTCCAAAAATAAGCTTTTAAATATCATATGGAACATTGATTTTTAAAAAAAATAAAATGTTGTCATTAATCTGAACATTATTTCAACGCTCCAAAATTTATTATTCAAGACAAGCTTGTTATATAACCTGTATTTAAAATTAGAAACAATTCTGAGCTGCAAATAAAATTAAGAGTCATTCTGAAAACACATCTAAAAACGTATCTTTACTATAAATTTCATCATCTTACGTTTTAAAATTTTGAACTATTTTTAAACACATTGAATGGTCCATCCCCCCCCCCCCACACACACAATTCGTGTTCAAGTACCCTGGATTTTTCTACTAGGCGAAGCATGTTCTTAGTGAAGTGAAGTAAAGTAACGAAGACGCACCGGTCAAGATTATTTTACATATATATTGGGGCAATCAATACTGGGAAGGTGAAGGAAACTGAAATATCTAGGAGAAACCACCTTACGTTGGCCAAGTCAACTAACAAACTTTTTCACACTGGGATTTGCGGGATTCGAACCTAGCCGTAAGAGGCAGTGTACTTTAGACCACTCAGCCACATAGACCCAACATGTTGTACCATAGAAAGCAAGCAACAATAACAAACTTTGTAAGGAATCACACTGTGTGTCAGCCAAACATACTGACTTGGTGAGCTAGCACCTTAACAAAAAGTCGATCTGCCATTGCGCGCTAGTACAATGCAGTCCGTTCTAAAACAACTTAGCGGCGGATGGTTGAAGTGGAACGGAACAATACAAACTGAAACTCCTTGAATGCGGCACGTCGTGCAGCCTCGGACCGACCAACATGGAGAAAAGACGTCCAAGCCTTTGTGTCTCCTAGCACTAAGAGAATTATATATATATAATTATATACCTAGCGCATATCAAACATACGCGAATTTGTTCCTAGATTAATTCCTAGAGATTAATATCTTACTCTTGACGTGAATAGCTGAAAATTGCTGATGCGGCGTGTCAGTAAACAAAGTTACAACCAGCCAACCACCCAACCAACTAACCAACTACTCTTCGTTTGATTTTTCTCTTTAAATCTATTACGAATTATTTACGAATTAATTACACAGAGATACTCTTTTTATATACCCAAATTCTGAGTCATCTCCGCTGTCTTTTACGTTATTTCCGTGATCGTGAAGGTATTTACTATCATTTTACAACTATCGAGTCATTTAAAATAAAAACAATGATCATATTTCTTTGAAAGTATCATCGATTTACCACAGTATGCAATTATAATATAAACACACAGAGCAAGTGTTTTCAAAATCCAATCAATATTTTCGAAATTAACATCCGGAAGCCATCAACCAATCAATTAACATAACATCTACATATATATTCACAAATCAAGTAACTCAAATTTATTTTCATTAAATATCTGTTACGCATTTATCAAAATAAATTAGCATGCATTGAAGAAAATTTCTAGTTATGACAATAAAGATCCTAAAAATCACATTTTTGTTTAAAAAAAAACGATTTGGTGCCCAGTGTTAAAACGGTGGTTTTCATTTGAGTTACAGCAGAAAAGGGTAACGTAATTTAATGGCAATAGTTCCTGTTCTTCTATGTTCTTTACAATGTTGTCCTACTTCCCGTTTCGCTTGCTGAAGGTCGGTGGTTTTCTCCGGGCATTCCGGTTTCCTCCACCATCGAAGAACAGACCGCCTTGAAATAAGCGAAAGAATCTTAAGCTTGACTTGGGCGTAAAACACAATTACTCCACTCCACTCCTACTTCCCGTTGTCGAGAACTCTGTTTCTGGTTATAAATGGCTAAATTATTGATATCAGATTTCAAATTATATAACAATAATCATTAATATAATTGCAAAATGCATAAATTAATCTCAAGTTCTTGCTGAAATATATATATATATATATATATATATATATATATATATATATATATATATATATATATATATATATATATATTCCTGTTTTGTCAGTGGTTTCAATTTGGATTATCTTTTCCTGTTTTCTCGTTTTACTTGATATAGCTTTCAAGTCAGTATTTTCATGATGGTGTTTGTTAGACCTGTATATGTTTTGAAAAAGATTAAAACAAGAGCTTAAAGAAACGTCAGGTGTGTTATGTGAAATCTTCTTGTTATCTATCTACTGGACTTTAGTCAAGGCTTTTGCGTTTCAAGTTTTCTTTTAAAAATATTTCCTCTGTGCTACATTACTATATATGTTTTTATGTACTGTTACCATGCCTTATGAATAATAAATATAATCATTACAAATCTGTATAATAATAATTTAAAAATTGAATTTTAATAGTTCAGTATAGCTTATGTTACTTTTTTCACCGTTCAACTCTAAAATAAAAATTTTCAAGCCATTTTCTCTATCATCGGTTCCGTGTTATGTTTTATGTACCGTGTTGTAATGTCCTATGTTGTAAATTTACATAATCAGCATTGCCCGTGAGTAAGAATTATTTTTGGTTTAATAGTCTCTTTTTCGCTTTTATTAGCTACATTTGAAACGTTTGAAAGGTCGCTGATTTTATTTGATTTGGTCAAATAATGCTCCATAGTTTAGAGGAAACTACGCAGAACAGAAGACACCGGAAGTGTCAATGACGTGTTCATGAATCTCTAATGAGTTTGTAGAAAAAACAACGGTGAAATGATCGATTGGAAAAGCTAGATTTCTGAGTCTTACCGTAATTATATCTGGCAATATGGTAGGTTAATGTGTATGTTACGCGAATCAGAATGTGTCTTTTCGTAAAATAGCCTTAACATATTGAATATGCATCCGACTTGACCCCACCCCTTTCTTTGGGCTAAGTGCTGTAACCGTTACAAATTTCTTAGTATAGACCGATTATCATCACACAATAGAAAATTGATTTTTTGCTCCACTTGGGATGGGCATTTTTTCTGAATAATCACACAGTAACCCGTTACTACCAAAGAATTTTTTGTACGTCACAAAAGTTAAGAATTCGTCTAACATCACAGGGGCTTGTATTGATTGATTATTCCCTTTTTCTGACAAATACCCTCTTTCTGGCAGAAACCTTCTAATTTCTTCCAGGGTTTTGGCCAGAAAGAGGGTATTTGTCAGAAAAAGGGAATAATCAATAAATACAAGCCCCTGTGCTAACCTTTGTCAAAACTCTTACTGTAGTCATGTTTACTGCCTATTTTAGGCTTGACGTAGCACTTGTTTTTCAAGGTTTCAAATACTGAAATAAATAAAGTGTTAATCATGCTGTATACAGTCATAATTAATGAAAACAAGGTGGCTCAGTACCAGAGGGTCAATTCCATTTTCTGACATTGAATTCATGTCACTTTTAAAAAAACTTTATTTGAAATTTATTCTTTATAACATATGAATTGAATGATATATTGTTATTTTACACTTAAGTTGTATTGTGGAAGCTGTTCTTGAATGGTGGGGAATATTAGACATCCTAGAATAAACTTCTGAGCTTTAGCAAGGAAAATGACAAACACAAAGATCAGAACTTAGACAGTTAGAGACACTTTGGTATTATTGGTGTTTAACCCTATGTTGTTGACTATTTGGTCACCTTGTGCCCCATTATGTTTTCCTGTTTTATGTCTTACCTGTTGCAGTTTATTTCAAACTTTCAATTACTAAGTTATTTGCATTCTCTGACCAGCCACAGGTGGGGTTCTCTTTAGAAATGTCTATGAAGCAATAGATTTGGTCTTTAGTTTTCAGACTTGTCCCATACAATATTTATACTGTACAGATCAATTGAAAGGCTTAAATCGCAAATCCTTGGGTTTGAAAGTCACTGACAGAATCATTTTGTTATGCTTACCCACTTAGCCATGCCCTCCTGTTATACTGTAGGTCTTATTGTATGAGGTGGTGGACACAAAATCAGGTGAGCAACATGAGTTCAGGCATCTGTTGAGATTGTGAATCTTGATGATCATGTGGTCTAAAGCAGAGTGCCTTCTTTGGCTAGGTTTAAATCCCACTCGGGTCATATCCTGTTGTGAGAAACTATGTCAGTTTACATGCCGTAGGTACTTTGGTTTCCTCAACCACCCTGAACTGTATACATGTAAGTAAAAAAAAATCTACCTTGTTAAAAGTCCACATTTACTCCACTCTACCCAGAACATTCATATACAGTCTAACTTGTGTTAGAGGCCACTTGTCTATAACGGTCATACCTTTTTCCCCCAATAAGTTTTGTTCTTTAATTCACCTCCATATAGCTGTCACTGTCAAATGCAGACAGCAGCCAACTTTCTGTAGCGGCCATTTGTAATGTTTACCAAACTTCGTCAGTTTCCGGAAATAGTAGTTTAAAAAAATTCCCATAATGCAATCCTGTTTATATGTATCTAAGCGGCCATATTGAGTGAAGCTTACATCCCGGTTAGACACTGTCAAGGTTACAATATTTTTTATAATTTCATTACATGCGATTGGTTTGATGTTTTTGCGCCATGGCTAGTAAACGGAATGTCTTGACTATAGAACAACGAGTGGAAGTGATAAATAAATTAGAGAAGGAGAAATTAAGTGCAAGAAAACTCGCGGAAGTTTACGGTGTTGGTAGAACTCAGATGAATTAAATATTAAAAAGAAAAGCAGAGGTATTGTCGGATTATGAAGCGAATGTTTTTTCAGAGAGAAAACGCATGTGCCGTCCTACAGCTAATGAGGACATCAATCCCTTAGTTTGGAAATGGTACCAAGATGCCACTTCAAGACACATCAACATTACTGGGCCAATGCTCCAAGAAAGAGCTCTTGTCTTCGCAAAGGACTTAAAACTTGATTTGTTTAAAGCATCAAATGGATGGTTAGACCCTTTTAAGAGTAGGCACAATATTTTTGGTGGAACAATGAGTGGTGAACGCGGGGACGTTGATAACTCTGTAGTTAATGACTGGAAAGCTAAACTACCTTCTGTTTGCAATGGATATGCTCTGCGGGACATATTTGATATGGATGAAACTGGGTTGTTTTACAGGGACTCTGGTAATAAAACCCTGAAAATAAAAGGTGAGGACTGTGCTGGTGGCAAACGATCTAAAGAAAGAATTACAGTAGCTTTGTGCTCCTCAGTGACAGGTGAGAAAATTTAGCCATTAGTTATTGGAAAATCTAAACAGCCACGATGTTTTAGTCATATAAAAACTGACTCTCTGCCTGTTTCTTATTTTGCAAACAGTAAAGCTTGGATGAATAGCAGAATCTTTGAAGAGTGGTTAAACAAGTTTAACAGATCTATGTGTAGACAAGGTAGACATATTTTGCTTTTTTTAGACAATGCTCCGTCACATCCACATGTTTCTCTAAGCAATGTGAAGTTAGTGTTTCTTCCAGCTAATACAACTTCAAAAGCTCAACCTATGGATGCTGGAATAAACCAAGCCGTTAAACTCAAATACAGAAAAATACAGCTGAAACATGTTATAAGTGAGATGGACAAGGACAAGAGTAAATCTGGATCAGAGCTACTAAAAGAAATAAACATTCTGCAGGCTATCTATTGGATAAATAATTCCTGGAAAGAAGTTGACCAGCAAACAATTGTTGAATGCTTTGCAAAATGTGGGTTTGTAGACTTTAGAGGTGATAATGGACTTTCAAGTTTTGATGAAGAATTTGATGATGATGATGATAATGTGCCTCTTTCTGTATTAGCCATGTATAAGGAACTCTTCGGGTGTGAGTTTAGTGAACTGGTGCAATTAGAAAGTGATGTTCTTACTTGTGACAATACAGAGATTAACTGGGGCTCACATGCAAGTAAAATTCTGGAGGAAATAAACAGTGAAAATGATCTGTGTAGTGATGATGGTGATGAAAATAAAGAAAATGAATCTGGACACATTAAAATTGTCTCATTATCTGAAGACAAAAACATGCTGCAAAAATTGAAGGACTTTGCTATGTTTCATGGAAATTCACACATGATAACATCAGTTATGGACTTAGAGGAGTGTACTTCTCGGTTAAGATCAGACAGTTGTTCTCGTCAATCAAAAATTAGTGACTTTTTTTAAAAAGTAAAAAGATTAAATTATATTTAAAATTTTTATTAGTGGTAATTTAGTGGATACTCTTTGAATATTGATTGAATGTGAACAATTTATTTAATTTAAGTTTAATTTGTTTAAATGTGTGAATATTGGAAATTTAAAAAGAGGTAAATTGATCATTAATGGTCTTTTTTCAATGAAAGAATAAAAATTTCTTTTAAAAAAGCTCATCTTCAACCCGTTTGGAAATTTTTTGTTTTATTGTTTGTGTAATGAGTATTTGTTACATAAATAGTGGAAGCCATTTAATCTACAGGTGTACATGTATTTGTTTTAAATGGACAAGTGTGGGAGCTGAATGTCATTAATTATCACATTTTGATTGAAACTAAGGAGTTTGTTTGTTTTAAATAAACCGAATACTAGCATCACTTCTCAGGTCATGATAATTGTGATTTGTTGTTACGATGTGTTTTAAAAGAAAAAAAACTATGATGTAATTTCAGTATTGATAGCGTTACATTTGTTTTTATTTTTGTTTAATCTGTTTTAACAGAGCCTTAATTATGTGTATGTGTTTTATTGTTTGTATTGCATTTCATTAGTCACTGTTTTGTTTAGATAGTAGATTATGATCAATAGTAGCTAAAAATTAGTTGAAGATAATTTATTATGTTTATTTATTATTTTATTTTATTTTTTAAATTATGTTGTCATTTTATTTTATTTTATTTTATTTTATTTTATTTTATTTATTTTATTTTATTTTATTTTATTTTATTTTATTTTATTTTATTTTATTTTATTTTATTTTATTTATTTTATTTTATTTTATTTATTTTATTTTATTTTATTTATTTTATTTTATTTTATTTTATTTATTTTATTTTATTTTATTTTATTTTATTTTATTTTATTTTATTATTTCATTTCAATTCATTTCATTTCATTTCATTTCATTTCATTTCATTTTTATTATTATTATTATTTATTTTATTTTATTTTATTTTATTTTATTTTTTTTTTATTTTTTATTTATTTTTTTTTTTTAAATAACACCATAGATAACTTACTTTAAATCAATAGTTGCTAAGACTTAATTTATGTATGACAGTGACCCTTTATCTAGCCAGGTGGTATAAGGGGTTTGTAAATTCCTGGAAATGTTAAATAAATTGTTATTTTTATTTAATATCATGGTTAGTTCTTCATTTATATAAGAAAACATTTTATAGTTACCTTAATTTAATTTAACTTTTGGTACGGAAATGAAAAAAGGTTCGAACGGTTCATTTTTGATCATCCTTGATAGAACTTGTCTATCAAGGCCACCTGTCTATAAAGGCCACTTTGGCTGCATCCCTTGAGTGGCCTTTATAGACAGGGTTCACTGTATTTGTAAAATATACAAAAGTATAAAGAAAAATATAGTAACACAGTCTTAAGATTTTTTTTTGTTTTCTAGATGCAATTTATGTTACTGTTCAGCCGTCAAGGCAAGTTACGACTACAGAAATGGTATGCTGCATATACAGAGAAGCAAAAAAAGAAGACAGTCAGGGAACTTGTTACTCTTGTTTTGTCAAGGAAACCAAAAATGTGTAGTTTTCTAGAATGGAAAGATCTCAAAGTTGTTTATAAAAGGTAATTCAGGGGACAATATATTACAATTCAGGGGGCAATATATTGCTGACAAACAAAGCTTGTTATAAACTAAGTTTGTAGGGATTTATAGTAAGAATACCGTACTCTGTCGGTCTTCTGTCTTTTTGGGCTATATCTTCATAAAATTTTAAAGAAAGTTAGACCAAGTATAAATATATATCTTCTTGAGGTCTTTGTGCAAAATATATAAAGAAGGGGAAATAATCTACATTTACAGATTTATGTCTCTTGGTGAATTAATTTACAAAGGTTATTTTTTCCTTGTTAATTAAAGAATTCTATAAATATTTATAATTGTGTTAAGTAATTGGTATTGATTTGATCAGTTGTGCTTTTCATGGCAATTGTTCATGTTTACTGTCATAAAGTAAGTGGTGACAAGAAAACTTTTACATTTGTTTTGAAACACATCACATTATTGTAGAAAAATATTTCTTATTCATGAATGGTAAAACGAAAATAAAAGCCATAAATTTTATATTTGGAATTTGAGCTGTATATGTAAAGACATGAAATATTGAAAGATTGGAACCTTTAACATTTGGAGGAAAGATAGGACAAAAAACTTAAAAGGTTTAGATAAGAATTGCAGGACATAAAACATTTAATTATGAGTTCTGATTTGGAACTGTGTCATTTTCGTTTTAGAAATTATAAACTGCCAGTCGATTTTTTGCTGTGCAAAAGAGTCTCATGATAATGAATTATTGATATAATTTCAGATATGCCAGTCTGTATTTTTGCTGTGCAATAGAGTCTCATGATAATGAATTATTGATATAATTTCAGATATGCCAGTCTGTATTTTTGCTGTGCAATAGAGTCTCATGATAATGAATTATTGATATAATTTCAGATATGCCAGTCTGTATTTTTGCTGTGCAATAGAGTCTCATGATAATGAATTATTGATATAATTTCAGATATGCCAGTCTGTATTTTTGCTGTGCAATAGAGTCTCATGATAATGAATTATTGATATAATTTCAGATATGCCAGTCTGTATTTTTGCTGTGCAATAGAGTCTGATGATAATGAATTATTGACATTAGAGGTTATACACAGATATGTAGAGTTATTAGATAAATATTTTGGAAGTGT
Source organism: Tegillarca granosa (assembly GCA_029721355.1). Classification (NCBI taxonomy): domain Eukaryota; kingdom Metazoa; phylum Mollusca; class Bivalvia; order Arcoida; family Arcidae; genus Tegillarca; species Tegillarca granosa. The sequence continues at coordinate 31,680,298 of CM056602.1, read as the reverse complement.
GAGTATTTTACTTAATTCTTTTAGTCTTTTCTTTCTAGATGTGCAAATTAAGACATATAATTACTACATGTACTTTAAATACTAACATCAAAGTGTTCATTGTGGAGTTTCAGTGGTCAAGTGCTCTAAATTGCAGGCTTATAGATCAGAATGCTATTTTCTGCCTAAAATTGAATCCCACTTGTAAAAATTCTAGCTTGAGAAAGCTTTGTCAGTTTACCTGCCCAAGATCAGGGGTTTTCTCCAGACATTCACCTTTCCTCCACCATCTTAGGACTAACCACCTCAATGTAACTGAAAATTCTTGATTGGAAGTGTACAACACAATTACTCAACCCAATACAAACCATTTTTTAGGGATGTTCACAATTTTAATGTTTATATTGTATTCTTTGGTCAGCTACAAGTTGGAAAACTTGACACAAGAGTGATCATAAAACAACCTAAAACAACTGTAAATTTGATTTTAGCAAATTTTATTTTGGATGTGTTAACAAGATATGTTATGGTATAGATGTGAGGTTTTTACAATGATTGACATACACAAATTTATGGTGTAATTTTCTATATTACGCTCTTATTGTTGACTGCCTTGTTGTCAAATTTGTGGATACCTTGTTATTAACTTTTTTTGTTTTGACTTATTCATTTTCATTTCACCTTTATCAAATACAGGGTCCTTGTGGCCAAGTGGTCTAAAATGCACGCGTATTGATCACAGCAGCCCTTATTGCTTGGGTTCGAATCCAACTCAGGACAGATCCTAGTGTGAGAAAGTTTGTCAGTTCGCTTGCCAGAGGTCAGTGTTTTTCTCTGGGCACTCTGGTTTCCTCTACAATCTCAGAACTCACTGCCTCAAAATAAGTGAAAAAATCTTGTTTGGGGTGTAAAAAACCATAACTCCACTTTCCTTTATCAATCAAATCACATACCTCAGTGTTCATATGAGCTCCTATGTATATTGTTAAAGTTTTTATAAAGGAATGATATTGTGTTTGTTAAACCGTGTTTAAAGACTTTATTTGCTGACTAGCCATGTTATATAAACAGCTTTAACCACAAAGCTCTATGTAATTATATTTTTTAAATCATTCCTCTATACTTCCCAGGTTTGTGAGTTTGATATACATGGTATTTTAAATTTTGCGAAAGCCTACTTTATGCTAGATGAGTTTTTGTTGCTTGGTGAAGTCCAAAAAACTAGTAATTTTTAAAAATCTTTCTTTATACTTTCCAGGTTTGTGAGTTAGATATAATTTTTAATTTTGAGAAAGCCTACTTCATGCTAGATGAGTTTTTGTTGGGTGGTGAAGTCCAAGAAACCAGTAAAAAGAATGTTTTGAAAGCCATTGCTGCACAAGATCTTCTACAAGAGGTAATTAATTTATTTTTAGTCCTTCCTTGTTTATTAACATATGGATCTGTTTGGTAAGTTATTGTTAACACAAAGTTGTGTACGACTGTTATCACATAGCAACATACTCCATTATGAAATATGTGCAAGAATGTTCTAAATATAAATCTTCTTATGCCACACCCCTGATATGAGCTTGTGATGTCCATTTTTTAAAAGTTTTGGTTCAAGAATTTGGATTGACAAATATTATCATTTTTGGTTAAAGTTTTTAAGCTGAATATGTAACATATTTAGGGGGACAACATGTTTCTATGATTTTCATTTTGGTCCTAATATATGGAATGATAGAAACAATTAAGTGTTACTTCCCAGGTTCTACATTTAAGATATTACCATATTAACTCTGCTATGGAGTGCAGTTAAGTTTTTGTCGTCCATTACCACCAAGGTGGAGAGGGCCAGACATATTAATTATATTGGTATATATAAATATATTTGATTTACATGTATCCTTCTTGAAGCATATATAAGTAAAACAATAAATTATCTGGATTTTATGAGTGAAAATAAAGAACTGTTCAGATACTCTGAACAAATCCTTGCTTCCATTTACCTCATATAAACTGTTTTCAGAATGCTTTTGTATGCTTATTGATTGTTGCTTGATTTACTAACCTTGTTAGTCTTTGTCAAACTTAGGCTTATTTTGATAGTCAGAATTTGACCAATACTTACATAGAAACAACAAAACCTTGTTTTTCACTGGAGACTAATTTTTGAAACTTTACATCTAAAGAGTTCATAATAGTTTTGATTTAAAGTTAATTATAGAGACGCTTACAGAAATACAAATGGTTGTGATTGTATGACAGTCACTGTTAACACTAACAGCATATTATAATAGTTGGATTAAAACTTTGTCGAGTTCTTTGATTCTGTTAAAGTTGAAAAATTGGGCACAGAATTGATCGTAATGAAGATGCATTTAAGTATAAATTTAATCATTACAAGGTTTTATTTTTAAAAATTATAATTGAAAGGTATTAATGGTTTCTGATTGATTTTTATTGGATAGTTCTGAGATTAATGAATGAGTGTATTTGATTTTAGGTCTATTTTCCAGGTTATGATTTGAGATAGTGGGCGGGGTTTTTTACAGTGATTGACACTTGGAATTTAATGTAGGAATATCATCACAAATAGCTAAATCACTAGAAGGCCTAACAATCAAACCTAGATCTATATGAGACCCCATTTTCTTGACCCTCATCATAAGAAGGCCCTCTAATTTGATCCTGTTGTAAACAAGGCCCAACAATTTGGCCCTAATTTTAAAGATGACCCTATAATTTGATCCTGTTTTAAAGTAGGCCAATAACTTGGCCTAGGTTTGAAGTTTGAATGATTGATATTCAGACATACTGTACACAAAGCTAAGATGATTCCAGAAATAAAAAAAGTAGTGACAGCCATAGATTAACATACATAGGTTTCACATGAAAAACAGCATTTATTGAAAGAGTTATTTCCCCTTTACTTTAAAAAAATCAAACAACCAGATGCAAAATTTGTATCTTATGTGTACCATTAATACCTCCTAAAGTGGAAGTTGGACCTCATTATTTAAAAAGTCTGTCTATACTGGTGTAATAATTTTTTAATCTCTTGTTGTAGTTATAATATCTTACATCATGATATATAATTACCAGTTTTCTGCATTACATATTTAGCCAACCTTTATACATGCCTTCCTTCCTTGTATTAAAAAAAATGTGATGGATGTGTTCTTAACATAGATATTTTTATCATTGTTAATGTCATTGGTTTTTGTTTCACCTGAAAAGTGTATGATATAGCAGTCATAATATAGTGATTGTCATTATCTTAGGCAAAGTTGATACAAAATTTCTTAGTTTTAAAACAATTGTCAAAATTTGATGTGAAAGGAAATTTAATCTTGTAATATGGAATTATCATGTGACACTGCATATAAAAAATGGCAGATAGATGATCCGAGTTTTTAAGTCTTTAAACCTGTGGACAAAACAACATTTTTCAGGCGAGACATATGATCTGCCAATTTCATTGTTTCATTAGAAATGAATATTAACTAATAAATCAATCATGCAGCATGTTAGAATGCATGTATAAACAAAATTATATATAACTAGTTCAGAGGTCAGTTGACTTTGATGACACATGAGTATTTTCATACACAGACTTATACATGTATATAGAACATGTCACAGTGCATGTAACAAAGTAAATCAGCTGGAACTAATACATGTAATACTGAATTCTACTTATGTTTATATCAACATAATTAAATTTAATTGAGCTTGTTTAGTCATGTGTTTTTTTTTTCCAAATAATTAATGTTGATTTTGAAGTGGTTATCTCACAAATTGTAACCAATCATGACCTTGTAAGTAAAATATTGAATTATATGCCCTCAAGCGCTGTCCTGATAAAGGTGACAAGAATAAAATGTCACTTTTTTAGATGCATTAAACAACATTACCACACACGTGAACTGTTTAGTTTACTGGAGAACAGAAGAAAATTTAGAAGCCATAGTGAAACCAGAAAATGAGAATGCATAACTCACTTTTTTGATTTAAAATTTACTTAACATTTGCATTTTAATTTATGTGTAAATGAAGTGAAAATAGATTTTCAAACAAGCAGTTATAATGATTATATATATGTTCAGTGCAACAAAATTAGGCAACAAGGATATAAAATGCATAAGAGTAGATGAATGTTATTGTTATTGTTGTTGTTGTTGTTGTTGTTGTAATGTTTTTGATGTCAGATCAGTAATTTTTCAGCTATTCACAACAAAAACGAGGTTATTCATCTCTGTGAATTAATCTAAAAATAAGTTCTTGTATCTGTGTGATGTGCGAGTGTGTATTATGGCCAGTTGTGTACTGGTGCACATTCAGGGTGACTTTTTGGTAAGGTGCTAGCTCACCGAGTCAGTTTGTCACAGACAACCATACCACTCCCCCAGTTCAGTGTCTTGGCACCGAGTAAACTAGTCAATACTCTGTCCTTCTGATGGTGAGTGCCAGACAAGGAAGCAAAATCTCAAATTATAAAGTCTTATGTATGACCTGACCGGGATTCAAACCTATGACCTCCTGCTCTTGAGGCTGATCCACCAAGGCAGTCCGGTAGATAAATGTTAATTTATACATACTTATTGACTTACAATTTTTCCTTTCCTGACATACAGTTTTTGATTTAATAAGGATCAGACATAATAAGGCAATTGATTTTTTAGTTTCGTTATAACCGGTATCTACTGTATTATGTAATAGTTATGTATTGATGTTAAAGCTGCATTGAGTTTACCAAATTTCTGAATATTTTTTGATTTTCTAAAAATATATTTTTTTAAAAGTAAATATCTTCTAACCACGATCCGTAACATTCATTTTCTAAAATTTTATTTCTTTTAGCTGTAAATAAACGGAATCCTCTGACCGGTTGCAATTGGTCAGTGTTCTACGATGGTAATTATGAGCTTGGAGCATGCGCACAGATGTACGGAAAAGCCTAGAATCGAAAGTGAAACATAACAGATTGCATTAATTGTCCTTCATTAATATCCAGATGTATTTGAAATGGTGTTATTTTTCCCTTACTAAGTCACAAATGACAAATTCAACGAAGTTCTGTGTTTAATTTATCGTATTTCAACATTTTGAAAGTTGTGTTTAAATGACCCGGGTTTTGATGACGTAACCATGTTCTAATATTAGATCCCAAATGCTGCATCTTGCTGGGTAAATACTGTAATTTCTGTATTTATTCGAGCTTTTATCGTTGAACCAAATGTAACTTGTTCATTAGGAACATCATTTATTAGATTAGCACCGTTTTATTTTTTTTTGGAAAACTTAATGCAGCTTTAATGTATTTTAGTACATAAATGTTGTGTCTATGGTAAAACCATTGTATTATCATTTGATTGTTTGTGGCGTTGTTTCGAATCGGGGCTTTTATTGTAAACTTTGTCATTACTTATGAAATGAACATTTTCGTTAAATAAAAGTATTTGTTGTTTTTGGGGGAAAAAAACTTGATAATGGTTAAAAAAAAATTTTAATGGAGTAAAAGTTTTAATTTTTGTTCAGTAACAGCTTGCCTGGCTGATATTCAAAATATTTTATCATTTGTTGTGGATCCTGATTTCAGCTTATATATTTAGATGTAATGGCCAAGGAGTAATATAATCCAGCTTTGTTAGAGCCTGTTCCACCTTTGTGAATGATGCTTTAGTCTTATTGTATAATAAAACCTTCTCAAAAACTATTTTTTGACTGTATACATGAATGAAATGTAAATTGTTCTTTTGTGAGTTCACTTTATATGAGCACAGTCCTTGGAAATTCAGTGTTGTAGAGGTTTATGCTGGGAATGAATTGGAATGGCTTTGTTTTAAAATTGCATGTGTAGCATGTTAATATTTGATAATAGTATCTAATTTTAATAATAATGATAGTGATAATGACAATGACAATTTTGAAACAAAGCAAGTATGCATCTCTATTTATTATCAATATTGCTTATAAAATGGATCTCATCATAGATGACACTCAGTTATGAACTCAATAACCACTAAAATTTACTATATTTATTTCAGTTCTTCAGATCACAATAAAAAAAAAAAAAAAAAAAGAAAAAGACATTCTGACTTTCTGACTTATTATATTTCAACTTTTTTTTTTTACATTCTTAACTTTCTTTTTTTTTTTTGTAGAAAAATAAATTTATGAAATGGTTAATAACTCAAGCTTCACAAAAACTTTTTTCAACATTCAATTGTTGTGATATAGCTCTTTTTTTCACAAAATGAAGCCAGTTTAGATTGTTGAATTTATTACTCACTTTGTGGTAAACACACTGTTAGTACTTTGATTTGTGTGTGGTGACGGTTAATTGTTTCAAATTGATATCAGTGAGATTTGTTTTGTTTTTGTAAATATATTGTATATATATTTTGTTTATTTTGCAAGGATGAGGCAATTGAATCTGCTCTCAAAGAATATGGATTATGCTAGCTAATTGTGTATGGACAATCAGATGGCGAGTAGCTTCCTGCACAGTTCGTTTTAAATGGCTTTTGCCCTAAATTTTAATGAAAAATATGCAATATAAATCGAGATACAATAGAAATTATTGTTTGATGCAAAAAGATAAAATTTTGTTTATACAAATATTTATTTGTTCTTTTTAAACTTATTTATTTTAAGAACTATTATTTTTATACAAGGAAGGAACTTTTATTATTCTTTTTTAAAAGGGAGGTAATTCTGAATACAGTAAAATGTTTTGATATTTTTTTGATCTTGTGTTTTGTAAATTTAGTGTTTGTATGTATTAATGTCAAACTAAATATGATATTAATGTTCTTAAAAACTCAAAATCAAATTTTAAAGGAAAATCAGATTTCAGAATAGCAGATTTAAAGTTAAAATTTCATTAGCACAATTTCAAAGCATTTTTTAAAACTTGTTAGTTGAAAATTCTAGGAAGGTTTTTGTCACTTTAAGCAGGACCAGCTTTATTTTGATTTAATTACTTTGTAAGATTTTCAAAGACATCTTGCCAGAAGGGCTGACTAAAATTATCATAGGTGTTTAATACTTTTTTTTTTTTTTTAAATCATATTTGTGGATCTGCAGAATGTCCTACATTTTGTTCACTTGAAATCCATTGCTTTGATCTTTTGATATTCAAAAAAGAAATTGAAAATGACTACTTGCCTCTTGTTCTATATCACAGAACTGACAAAAAGATAACAGTAATGTTTATATTATATTTAATAAGTTAGTATGAAAAAATTAAATTAAAAAAAAATGAAACTGAAAATTCTTTACTTCAAAAAAAGATTAAAAAAATTAAATTGAAAAAAATTTAAATTGAAATTTTTTTACTTTAAAAAAAGATTTAAAAAATTAAATTGAAAAAAATTTAAATTGAAATTTTTTTACTTAAAAAAAGAAAGAAAGAAAAAAAGCAAGAAAAAATGTGTATATTTTTCATTCTTATTTATGACAAAGCCTAAATTTATTAAATAGTTTCAGTAATACCATTTTCTTCTTACAGTCTCGTGGCATGATGTTTACAGTATATGTATTATATATGTATTTACTTACCTTTGGCCTGTTAAGTAGTCTGAGATTGCTGAGTTTAATCGTAATGTTTCACTATGAACTGGACACATTTTTGCATAATATATTTGGTGATTGAGGTGGCATAGTTGTTAACAGGTTAGATACCAAACTCAAGATGTCTCAACATTGTGTGTCAATCATGGAAAAGTGCCAGTGTGAAAGTTCTTTTCCAGTGATGAGTCCATACTGTTTGACTTAGTACCAGTTCAATAAACTGAGTTGTCTGTGATGTTTAACTGGAACATACTGGGCAAAAGCATCGGTATTCTAAAGATCCCTGTAAGTGTGCATAAGTACAATGCAGAGCAAAAAGATTTGCACACTTACACATACAAAAACTTGACATGTTTTAAGATTAATCTTCAAGACTAATAGAAATTGTCTCATTATGAATTTGCATGTATCTGTAAAACTGCTGATGTAATGGAAATCAACATATAACCAACCAACCACATTCTATACCACAAGTAACCTAATATGTTCCATATATCAAGTTTGTTTTATGGCTTCCAATTGTGGTTGCAAATTAAATCTTTAAATTACGACTTATAATCAAAATCAAGCATTCTTATTGAGAATGTTATTTACAATTAAATGTGTAAAAGATGAAAGTTGTTTTGACCAGTTTGGCAGTTGTTATTTTCCCATTTTGTCAAGGTTTTTGTTTGTAAAATCCCTAAATTTCCAATTCTGTAAAATATTTGGAACCAAGAATCATGCAGTTTTATCATACGACTGGATCCAATCAAAGAAAATGAATAGTGACCTTAAGCCATTAGGCTAGCTTAAAATCAGTGATATTTAGCATTTGAACTAACAACTGTGTGTGGCTTTGTAAGTATTTCATAGGGAACATCCACATTACTGCATTATAGCTAATTATGTGTATGTTTTCCTGCAATCTTGTATCTCACAATAAGAACAATGAACCTCTAAATGACCTAAAAGACTCTGTCATTCTTGCAGTAAGGATGGATATTAAGTTAATTCCTGGCATTAGTTTCCAGTGTTTAAGATTTAAGTGGGCAAATTTTGAAGTGAATGTTTAAAGCCTAGATTGGTTTTAGGTTAAGATTAGGCGTGCAGTTCTTCTGACAGTAAGGTGGTCACAATATAGAGTTTGGCTGGCTTTCAGCAAGTTTGTTTCTGTACAGCGGGATAGTCTTCGCAATCTCAGACTATTACAAGGTTATTGTGCATATGGTTGGTTGTATACTTCAGTCTTAAAATGCATGTTGTTTGATTAATATATCTTTATCTTTGATTCTGTGCATTGATTCACTTTTGAAAAATGAATATATACATGTATTTCCTTCGTTGTTGAATAGTAAATCCTGGTAACAGAACTGGTCATATGATTAAGATTAGTCTGTTATATTTGATGTTTTATATTAAGCATGGTTAATAATCTAATAAAGTCATACACAAATTATGAGAGAGAGAGAGAGAGAGAGAGAGAGAGAGAGAGAGAGAGAGAGAGAGAGAGAGAGAAGGTATAAATTCAATAAAAATATCAAAACGAAATAATAGCCATTCCTAATTTTTGGCCTTTTTCATTGAGAGAGAGAGAGAGAGAGAGGGTTGTTTTTGTTGAAATGTTGAATCTTGGATGATAAAAAAGAAATATTAGCCAGGATTTCAAAGTTTTCTGAACGTTATCCAAGACATAGTATCTTCAATACTCTACCTTTTATGGTCCAGTCTAGAAATTTAGTCTTTAAAAATTTTAAAAATTTCCTTTATAGTAAACTAATGATATTGTTTGAGTAGTAGCCATATTCACCATTTTTTAACATTGATAATTCAGTTATCAAATTTAAATCAAGTTCATGGTAGCTTTGATTGAGTTTTGATTTTTTTTTTAAATTTCTAAAAAGGAGAAAATACAAAAGACAATAAAAGAAGTAACTTGAATCTTAAATAATCTTTAATGTTGACTAAAAAATATTATTGAGGTTTAGATATTTATACCAAGGTATGTATGGTAATAATTTCTGTGTCATGAGATCCATGTTTAATTTGAAAGGTCCAGATTTATGAAATGATGTTAGAGTTGTTAAAAGGATCTGCTGATGTATTAGTATCTGAGTTTGTTGTCTTCGTTCCGCTTCAAATAACTAAAATTTCGACATTTGATTATTTGGATAATCCATATAGTCCATTCCATATGGTTTGTAGTTTACATTGGATTAAATATTAATGTATAGATTTGTGTTATGTATAATCTTAATGTTTGACCACTGTTTCTAATTTGCTAAAAGGTATAATATTCATCTAACAAGGTGCTTGCTTGGAACCAAGGAGGTGCTTGCTTTGGAGCTATAATGCATTTGTATCTTAGTATACGTGTATGATCATACAGAGTACTATCTGGCATATACATGTATATAATTATTATTTATGTTTCAATTAACAAAATTGCATCACACTTTTCATTCCTATAATTTGCAACAAAACATGCATACATGCAACTATTGACTAGTTCTTATAAAGTGGTTCAAATAGAGCCTCCACTTTACATGAGTCAAAATAGAGTACCCATTTCACATTGGTTCATTTAAAGTATCTACTCAACACATTTCCAAATACAGCATAAATTTCACATGGTTCCAACTACATGATTTAAGTCACATGGTTCCAAATAGAGTTCCAATTTACATGGGTCCAAATAAAGCATTATGTTGAAATACTGTAGATCAAAATAGAGGATCCTTTTTATAATATCCAAATAGAGAGTCCAATTCTCATAGCCCAAATAGAGCATCTATGTACTTCACTTATGACAAAATAGAGTGTCCATTTCATGTAGGTCTAAATATAGCATCCACATCATAAATGTCCAAATAGAGTATCCACTTTAAAATTAACCAAATAGAGTATCCACTTTAAAATTGGCCAAATAGAGTATCCACTTTAAAATTGGCCAAATACGGTATCCACTTCATGTAGGTCTAAAATTAGTATCCATTTTATAATGGTCCAAATAGACTAATTGAGTAGCCACTTCCTGTGGGTCTAGATATAGTACCCACATTACATATTGGTCAAAGTAGAGTATCCACTAGATAGAATACAGTAACCACTTCATAACATTCACTTCAAATAAAAGTATCCAGTTGAAATGGTTCTACATAGTGTATTTACTTTACACAGGTCTTAATAGATTGCCCACATAACATGGTTTTCAAATAGAGTGTTCACTTTGCATTTCACGGATTAGCCTTGAAAAAGTCATATTGTATTTACAGTGTAAAGTACATGAAATAAAAGAGTGCTGAATAAAAACCTTTTTTCTGATAAAGCACCTTTTTTAAAGAAGAAAACAGGGTGGGTGGGTTACTCTGTTAAACAGTAAAATATAAATATCGTTCATAACTAATATGAACTAGAACTCTAAGAAGATTAGTCAAACTGGGTTAAATAAACCATCTGGTTGTCACACTTAGGAGTGGATTGATTGATTGGGTTTTATACCCCTGTCAAGACTCTTTCACTTATTTTGAGATGGTCAGTTCTGGAATTGTGGAGAAAACCAGAGTACCCAGAAAACCATTGATCTATGGCAAGTAAACTGACAAACTTTCTTGCACTAGAGTCTCATGTGTTGGATTCAAAAACTAGGCAATGAGAGTCACTCTATAAGTACATGTTTTAGACTACTTAGCCACTGAGGCTGCTTGTCAAACTTGAAGAGAGCCAAATGATCTGTCAGATGATTCAAAATTTTGTTGAAACTGAAGTTGGTATATACCATTTGTTGGTTTCTGTAGCAAGCAGGTTTTATGTAACAAAAGCTGCTAACCCTGTGCACAACCCTCCTCCTTTCACATTCTGGACTTGGGACCAGACAATGGTGGAATACCTTGTACATGTGCTTCTCATAAAACATTTTTAGAAGACTGACATACTCTCTATACATACAGTAATTAATACACATAGTGTTTGTTTACTGTATTTTGTCAGCAATAAGTCATTTATAACTGAAAATCACTCGTGGGTATCCTGCAATATCTTTGTAAAAGGTTGAAATCAAAATGTCCCTGCAGTATTATAGGGACCAAATGTGGGCAATGTAAGATCATCATTTTTTGTATAGACAATCATTTTTACATATAAATTCCTCGTTGTCAACACTGAACTTTATATAGATATTTTGGTATGATAATCAATGCTGTTCCATTGTGATTTTTAGTAAGACTTGATTGGCTTAAGTAAACATTAGTAAATACGAAAATATATTTAAGATTATTTCGATTTTCTATGAACAATTTTTAAGTCACTTTTATGAACATTATGGTACATAAAAAACATTTAAATTATTGACTTTTATTCACTGCAAACTAGAACTTTTTAAATATATAGTAATGTAGGCATTCATCAATAGTGTTTGTTGATGTTTTCAGATAATATTTTCCGAGCAGGGTGATGTATCTGTCTGAAATCATCTCCCTGCTGTCATTTGAGGGATATGATTTATAAGACCATGTGGTATGTTTTAACCAATCAGTATTAATACTGAGAAGCATTAAAATAATAATTTTTTTTTGGGTCATGTTGTTCACTGTGAATGTTTTTGAATAAACAAAGCAGATTTTGAGCTTTTTCTGTATGTATTTTTAATATTTTCCTTTCCATTCAGAAAATAAATGAAATTTCATTTTTAAATGATTTACCGTTTTTGAAATATGCATGAAAAAGCTAAGCATGGTTATGGTCCTCATATTCTCATTTTGGTAAAAAAAAACAAAAAAACATTGGCTTGTTTAATACATGTACATTGTATAATATACATTTATTCTCTTGCAAGAGCTTTTGGAGATCTTTTCTGATGTGTCTAAAACATAAAGATCTCAAATTTTTAGAATGAATCACTTAAATTGTTTTACCAAAATAGTTATGTCAAATGTTGATATCATTCATTTTCAGATAAATTTAAGTTTTTTAGTTCCTGTGAATGAAAATTCTATTAAAATAATGTTCATAAGCTCAAACAAAAATTCTTAGTCAACTCAAATTAAACATTTTATTTTTTTAAAGAATTTGACAAAACTGCAGCACATGGTTTGATAAAGTTAACTTGTGAGGTGAGCATGTGTATTTTGGTGTCATAACTGCAAGTATTTTTAGCTTGAAATGCTATCAAAGCTTCTTGATCCCTCAGTCCTTCTCTGTCACATAGACATAGATCAACATGCAGTTTAATTTACTGCCAAAATAAACATGATTTACAACAGCCCTTATAATAACAAAGAATTAAAACTTAAGCCAAATTGATAGACTGTTTGCACTGGGGATTACCAGTGTCATAAAATGTGATTTTTTTTCTCTTAAATTTGTGACAGAATGCGGCACTTGGCAATTTTTTGGGAATTTATTTTTTTTTTTTCAATCAATCGGTAATTATCTAGTGATTATACATACTAAAGCCATTGATGGATCAGCATGTGTCACTGGATAAACAAATTCAGATAAGCACATTGGCAAAATACACAATAATAAGAAATGTAAAAGTTTGTGAGCATAAAGAGACAACCAAATATTGACACAAATTTAATGTATCAGAGAACTGTTGTTTACAACTTTATAACTTAATTCATTTGTTTTCATTTCCATTTGGTTTTGAAAAAAAAGCAAGATCAAGCTGTACTTGCATTTTAGAGTCGTCTGCAGTGAGTTTCTAAACAAAAATAGCTTATAAATAGACATTGCAAAAAATTAAGATAAATTTTACTTGAATGAGTTGCTTTGAAAATCACCACGGAAAAAGTTATCATTTTTTTCATATTTTCATTAAAGAATTTTCATGATTGCAGTTAACTGCGACACATTTTAACTGTCATTAACACTAGGATCATTAGCTTTTTCAGCATTGAAATCATGAAGTTGCTAGGCAAGGATAAGATGCTTTTTCAGGGTTAAGAACAATTGGTATGGACATAGATCAAGAAAAAAATCATTCTCATTACAAAAATAATATTTTGAACAGTTTTCATGATTTTAGAATAGTTTCAATTATTTTTGAATATTTTCATTAATTTTAAATAGTTTCCATCATTTTGGAATAGTTATCATTATTTTAGATGTTGCTTTTTCATCTGCTTTATTGGCTTGTTACAGACTAAAAGACTTGCATTGTTTAGCACTTTCACTGTGAACAGTATGGTCCAATATTTATATAACATAAACCAGTTAATTTATATATTTTAAAATGGTGAATGAAATCATACTACAGTAAAGCATGAATTTGAAGACATTTTAACTAATATTCCTCTTAACCTATGGATCATTTCATTATTATTTTTTTTTTTTTGCATTAAACAGTTTACAAATTGTTCTGCAATACAATATTAATAATTGCTTTCAACTCCCAAATAACAGTTTTGTGGTTTTGGCATTAAAATTTAGTTTTGATGGGGAAAAAAGTTTTATGAAATACATATTTGGTTTTGTCAGCAAATAAATAAATGGTTTGCAGTTAGAAATTTCCTAGTTGGTGAAAGAGCTTTCGGGGATTCTCATTTTCATGCATTTTGAAAATGTTTAGTTTCAATATACCTTTTATATAACCTAATAGGATAATGCAGTATTATTGATATGCTTGTTTAAATAGAAATTATATAATAGTCATTTTATTTAATGAATTTATCATAACTTCAGCTTTGATTAAGAATTGCTATATTTGAAATATGGTAGAACTTTGCTAACATTTATATAAATTATTCCCAAGTGCCAAGGACACAACTTCTGAATCGCTCACTAAGAGTACTTGGTTGTCCTAAAGTCTTTACAGATGGTAGAACTTTTATCATTTCAATATGAATTTTTCCTAAGAACCAAGGACTCTTTGGACTTGCTCACTGAGAGTACTTGGTTGTCCTAAGGTCTTTACAGATGGTAGAACTTTTATCATTTCAATATGAATTTTTCCTAAGAACCAAGGACTCTTTGGACTTGCTCACTGAGAGTACTTGGTTGTCCTAAGGTCTTTACAGATGGAAGAACTTTTATCATTTCAATATGAATTTCTCCAAAGAACCAAGGACTCTTTGGACTTGCTCACTGAGAGTACTTGGTTGTCCTAAGGTCTTTACAGATGGAAGAACTTTTATCATTTCAATATGAATTTTTCCTAAGAACCAAGGACTCTTTGGACTTGCTCACTGAGAGTACTTGGTTGTCCTAAAGTCTTTACAGATGGAAGAACTTTTATCATTTCAATATGAATTTCTCCCAAGAATCAAGGACTCTTTGGACTTGCTCACTGAGAGCACTTGGTTGTCCTAAGGTCTTACAGATGGTAGAACTTTTATCATTTTAATATAATTTCTCCCAAGAACCAAGGACTCTTCTGACTTGCTCACCGAGAGCTTTTGGTTGTCGTAAGGTTTTTACAGATATATTTTGTTATTCTCAACCTTCATGATACATTTAAATGAAAACTTGAGTCTTGTACGCTTTAAGTTAACAAAGTTTTACTATATGTATATACATTTATTGTTCTCTTAAAAAATTATTAAGTTCATAAATTTTTAAATAAAAATTTTAATTGAAATCCGTGTTTATAAGATGCTTAATGATGAATGATAATGATTGTAAGATTCGATGAAAAGTTTAGAATCTATGGTATTTTAATTGTTCAAAACCTTTGTTATCTAGTTTTTGGAAAGACACCTTTGTTATTTGTTTTTTTTTTTAAATCTTTGTTATTTTATTGTTTATAAACCTTTGTTTTTTCAATTTTTTGAATTTTTAATTTAATTTTAACAACCCTTTTTTTTGTTTTAAATTTTGGAAAAACTCTATATATAATTTTTTATTACTCGGTAATTTGGAATTTTAACCCATCAACATTATTCTAAACAATCTAAACATCTTGTATATTTGTATGAAGCAATAATAGAAATATAAGAGTCATTTATATACCTCACTATCTGGTTAGCTCACCTGACCAAAGGTCATGTGAGCTTTTGGCATGGCGAAGTGTGTGTATGTGCATGTGTGTGTGCATGCATGTGTGTGTGCGTGTGTGTGTTTGTGTGTGTGTGTGTCGTTAACACATTTTCGACTTCTCCTCCAAAAGTACTAGACAGATTTCAATGAGACTTGGCCAGAAGCATGTCTGTGTCGGCAATTCAGATTTATTTGTAGCATTGCCATGGCTATCAAAACTAGGTCATGGTGACCTAGGGGTGCAAAAATTTTTAAAAATCTTCTTCTCTGAAACCAATGATGGGAGAAAAAATCTGATGTGATATTTGGCTTCTCTAGGTATTAAACCTATTGTTTGTTCATTTTGTGAAATTCAGTCAAAAAATGGGTTACACCTTTTTGTGTTTAATTTTAAAAATTTCGTAAAATGGCTTTAAAGTGTTATAACTTGACTATTTGAACAGATATTGACATGGGGTTTTCAGTTTTGACTTTTTCCTGAAAAAACCTTCAAAATTGGGTCAAGGTCAAAGTTCAAGGTCATGACCTAGTTTGTAATTTTGCAATTTAAGGCTATTTTCTTCAAAATAATAAAGATATATAATATCAAAACATTGTTAAAATGTTCAGCATGAAAAAATTTAAAAAGATACAAAGTTTGGTAACTTTATAATAATGCATGTAGGAGTTGTTGCCCCTGAAATGTTATTTTTTGCTTATAAAAACTAAAATTGTTCAGTAGCTTGAAAACTATTAACTTTTTGCATAGGCATATATATTAGAATATAGTAGGTATTACCATGACGATCATTTTGATATATGACTTAAGGTCATTCATTCAAAGGTCAAGGTCATACCTGCATAAAAAGACTGAAATTCAGTGGTCGCGCTGTCGGTCGCCAACGTCGCAAATTGCGATTTTTTATGATTTTTGGCGATAAAAATCGGCGCCTGGCGATTTTTTTGGCGATTACAAAAATTATCCCACAGTGGTCCCCAAATAAAAGAGTCTTATCGGCACGTGTCGAAAAAATACAGTGTATACAGACGACAGGTATTAACAAAGGATTTACTTGGAAGCCATGTAGAAAGATGTGTTAAAGACGGCAATTAAAGTGATTAGGTAGTATGAAAGAGTTAATTATACTTTTAATTTGTTACTGTAATTAATTAGTTTACGACCATATACATAGTTAGTGGTCGTGTGTCTCTAATGTTCTCTTGTGTATCCAAGCGCGGTGTATATATAGAATCTGTGAACTATGTCGGCAAAATTTTCGAAAAATAAACGTAAAAATCACAAAGATCCGACAACACTTAAAATGGACAGCAAAATGACGAGTTTTCAAATACTTAAAAAAAATCTTTCACCCGTTATCATGGGTAAACGTAAATTGGACTTCACCGCAACCCAACAATCTAAAATTGCAAAATTATCGTCCTTCGGTTTTGGTTCTGATAGCAATGTTATTGAAAATGTGCAGATGCAACAAACACCAGAAAAAAAAAAAGGAAAACCGGAATAAGTTGTTCATACTTCTAAAACGCCTAGTACACGTAAATTTATGGACACTTGGAAATTTGGACGTTCATGGCTTGGGTACGATCACAAAACAAAACTTATGTACTGTGATATTTGTATCTCGTTTACAACTGGATGTGATGTCTTGAAAAGGGAAAGCGTTATAAATTTTTCTTCTTAATAACCAGACCGATTAAAATAACGTATGCAAATTTTATTCATGATCGTGAGGTCAGATCCGGGTCAGAGTGAAGGACTAACTAAATGAATGTGGGTCAACGGCATTTATTGCAGCAAATCACGATTTATTTTTTAAATATAAATGGTAAAAATTTTCACTAATGCCATCTTTTACGTATTCGGTGTTAATATTGTTTTTTTTTTTTTTTTTTTTTTTTTTGTTGTTGTTGTTGTATGTAAGGTTAAACTAGCAGTCAATCAGAACTGTCGTATCATGATGTAATATTAGATCTAAATATAGAAAAATGCGTTACTGTATTTTTAACATCATTTGGCGATTCAAAAGCATTGTTATTATTATTTAGATTATTTTCGGAAAGTAAGCGTAAATTCAGAATATTTTAGTGCTTTCCCATTTTAATTTCACACATGATTAATATTTTCAGGTGACAATAGTCATGGTTTTGCCGTTAACGTTTCAAAAAAAAAAAAAAAAAAAAAAAAAAAGACTTTTAAATGATAGATAATTCGTGATTTTAATTTCTTACGGGGAGCATTGGAAGCCTGTGCATGCATCTGTTTTTGCATTTTTCCTGAATGATTGATGGGGGTTGTTTAAAATTTCAGTGCATGCATTTTATTCTGTCAGGTAGTGTTAAATAAAACTAAATGTATTGGATGGTGAATAAACAAATAAATACAAATTTAATTGCGTTTTTATTCTTCATTTTACAAACAAGTTGCAATTAAAATGCTAAATACAATCTGGTACTGAACAGAGGCCGATGGTGAATCATTTTATCTTCTGGCTCCAGTTTCCAAAAACTGGCGACAAAAATCCACAACTGGCGATTTTTTTGGCACCTGTTTTTTAGGAGCCAGAGCCACCCCTGAAATTGTTAATTATCTTGGAAACTATTAACTTCCTGTATGGGCATGTATATTAGAATATTGTAGAAAATTGATTTGGCGATCATTCTAATGTATGTTTCAAGGTCTTAGGTTTAAAGGTGAAGTTTATAGATGCACAAGAAGACTCAAATTTTTAATTATTGTGAAAACTATTAACTTTTTGCATAGACATATATATTAGAATATTGTAGGTATTGACATGACAATCATTTTGATATATGACTCAAGGTCATATGTTCAAAGGTCAAGGTCATAGGTGCATAAAAAGACTGAAATTGTTAATTATCTTGGAAACTATTAACCTTTTGTATAGGCAAATATATTAGAATATTGTAGGAATTGTTATGGTGATTATTCTGATGTATGATTCAAGGTCTTACGTTCAAAGGTCAAGGTCATAGATGCACAAGAAGACTCATTGTTAATTATCTTAAAAACTATTAACTTTTTGGCATGTATATTGGAATATTGTAGAAATTGATATGGCAATCATTCTGATATAAGATTTAAGATCTTACATTTAAAGGTCAAGAACATGGATGCATAAGAAGACTCAAATTGTTAACTATCTTGAAAACTATTAGTTTGTATAGGCATGTTAATAGAATATTGTATGTATTTTTGCAAATGATTTTGGCCATATCCTCAGGTGAGTGTTTAGGCCCATAGGCCTCTTGTTTAATCATATTACAATGCTTACTGCTAATTTTCATTAAGTGCAAATCATAATAGACAAAATTTTTAACAAAAGCAAATCATGGAATTATTTACATCTTTCCACACATAAAACAATTAACTACAGTTAGTCTTTTAAAAAGTTAAATATTGTCTTTTGCAATACCATGGATTATCCAAAATTAAGTTCTTTGTAAATTATTTCAGTCTTATTTATGGTAGTATAAAAATTCTAATTTGATGACTTTGATAATTGGAAGCCAAAATTTTCAAGTCTTATGCACTTACCAAAATTTCACGGTATATTATTACGATGGATTAGGTCATATATTTGATATTTCATGTTCTCTGAGTCCGCGAGCATATACCAAAATTTCATTATGTCTTGGATTTTTTGTCGTTTTCAAATTTTACTGTTTTACTAATATTCTATGGAGATTTTGTTAATTCAAATTAACCCTGTTAAAAATTATTTTGAGATGTATGAATTCACACACCATTTTAAATACATTTATCTTGTAGAACAGCTAGTGTAAAGATGGAAATTCTAACTTATTTTATTCTGTTTCAGAATATATTCTGTAATTGTATATATATACCTTGTGTCCTCCACTTGTAGTGAAATGCCAGTCTTCATATCACTTCCTGATACACACTGTACATGTATCCTATTCCATATCACCATTCTTAGTAAAAGCCAATCTGGAAAGCACCTTCAGTACTTTGATTCTTTAATTCTTATCCTCTTATTGTAAATAAATTAAATGAAATCATTTTTAGTAAAATTAAGTGAATTAAATCCTTATTACCATATGATAATTTTGTTATGAGTATTTGATTAAAGAGACTGATTCTCATATTTGGTAGTGAAGATTTTCTTTAAGTATTTCATCCCTATGGAAAGATCAAGTTCACACATTTCCCCTGGATTGTGTGACATTGTATTTCTTACTTATATGTAGGTATAGTAAGTATCAATTATTATCCATTCATTGTGATTAGGGCTATTTTTTATGACTGTTGAATTAAAACACATTAGAGACAAATACATGTGTGTTAAATCTTGATCATAACAAGTTGTTTTTTGTATTATTGATTTAGGAGCAGAAGTTCTTTCTAAAAAGTCTGTATAACCATTTGTAATTTTTTTTTGTTAAATTTTAATTTTTTGAAACTATTTTTATTTTCTAAAAATTAATAAATTTATTTTGATTAAAAAACTCTCTTTCTTCTAAATATACATTTACAGTAAATATGAGAATTTCTATGACAACTTTTTACTTATTATTTAAACAAGATATCATAATTTCTTCATAACTGTATAAAATCTTAATTTGTCTTTGAAATCAATAAGCATCTCTATAATTGAAAAAAAAAAACTATACACCTGTAATTATATTCCAATCTTTCTCTGTTTTGAATTTTTCAGCAAGATTGTTTATTATAATAGAACAGATCAGATAACTTTTATACTATGAAAATTAATTCAAAATTATGGACTCGTTTAAAACTTAAGAAAATGCTATTATAACTAATGTTTAAAGGGAAATATATTGAATATTAATACATATGACATTGTTTATATATATAAAAAAATTACATTAAAAACATTTTTACCATAGTCATACATGTACAATGCCGTATGATGCAGACATGTACAATACCATATGACACAGACATTTACACTCTTAATAAAACAAGATAAATATTTATTAAACTCTGAAACTGTTTAATAGACAAGAAAAATATAAAAATCAAACAAATTTAGAATGGATCTACAAATTGTTGTAAAATAAGAAAAATATGTTTCTACCTTAAAAGTACATTTCAAAAATAATGGTAAATGTTTAAATTAATGTATGCAACACACACACACACACACTGTTGCATAAAGGAGATAACATATGATAATATCTTGATGTAAAGACATTAATCAGTTAAGGCATAACTTATGTTTTAAAATTTGATTGAGACAAATTCTTATACAGCACTTGATTAAAACTGCTAGTTCCCTTAGAGTCGTTCATTCATTGAAGGTGTAACTATTTAGTATTTGAGTGATAATTTTCCTGAAGTACAGTTTACAAATATCGCTTATTTTAGAGTAACTTTATCTTGTATTTTGAACATACCTTCATTGTAAGGAGTTAAAACATTTTTCTAATTTAAGATTTTGTAATTAAATCTGACCCTTTGGTGATGGAAAAATAACAGTTTTTTTTTTTTTTTTTTTTTTAGTTTTTGATGATAATCTAACTTTTTGGTTCAGGATATTGATTTTCAATTGCAGCAATTCGTTTGTCTCATGCAAGAAGTTTCAGACTTACCTGTAACTCTAAATTTGTTGTTGCCAGATGATAAGTGGTGGCAGTGATTGGATATTTCGATAATGATTTTGTTTACTTTTTGGTTAAAGTTTGTCAGCTGTTTTTTGTTGTGTATTAATGAAATGCATGCTGCATGAATTTTATCTATTCAAATTTTTATTAAATTTTACCTCCTTTTTTTGCCTGTAGGAGGAGACACCCCAGGGATTTTTTGAAGACCACGGCTTGGGTTGATGGTTTCAGCATGGGCATGTGACCGAGACGTAACATCCTTCGTCGACATTTAACATCTTCCTGTGTTGTCTTAACCTATATTATAGTTATTATAGATATATAACTAGAAATTATATGTGATTGTTTTTTTTTTTTTTAATAATAATTAAATTAATTGAAATCATGGCATACTATTTACCATATTTTGTAAAAATAAAAATTTAATTGAAATAAGTTTTGAATCCAAATTTTTTTTGTCTTTTAACTAGTTTCTATATTGGGGGGGGGGGGGTGGCAGAATAAGGATAGCATTCCATTGTTTCTTTTAACTCTTTATTTAATTTTAATGATAATAATGAGTGGATAAAGTAGCCAAGATTTTAGACACAGTAAGAAAACAATTACTAACCTGAACTGTAAAAGATATGAAGTCCTGGAGACTTCATTTATTTGTTACTGAGATAAAATGTAACGTTTTTTGTATTGCAATACTTTTTTTTCTGGCAATACCTTTTTCCCCCATTTTTATTATAAATAAGAAGAAAGAGATATATTTTGCCACTGTTAGACATGGGGAAAAATAGATCTGTCTTTGGACAGAAAGAATGCTTTGAAATTCAATTATGTAGCTGATAATTATATATTTATTTGAAAAATCTTATTTAAAACCTTTTTTTGTGGTACATTCAGTTTTAAGTGTAGAAAATTTTGGAATTATAATTATTATTATTATAACTTTTTTTGTATTTAATACCTAATATTTTAATGGCATATTGTGAAAAGATAATACTTAATTGGAATTTGATCATGATATACATGGATAGAATTTATAAATGTACAATTAGGCTGCTAATAAAAAAAATATGATTTTTAAAATACAAGTTGCTAATGAAGATGATATAATCTTCCTGTGAACATACTTGGCATATGAAAGTCAATCTTTGTTTTAAAAACTATAAAACAGAGAAAGATAATTTTCTTAAATAGTCCTACCAAATAACCATGATATTTGAAAACGAAATAGGTTTATCAGTGTCACTATAAAATACATGGACAATAATTTCATGTAAATATGGTTCTGTTTAAGAACTGTACTGTCGGTCCAGAACAATACTATTGAAAGTAAGATATGGAACTAATCATAATTTGAAACGCCTAAGGAAAATAGTGGAAGTAAAAGGTGGTTTAGGATGGTCTTTGGAAGATACTGATGACTTCATTTTATTGTTGAGCCTGGCAACGCCATAAGGGGAGACTTAGGTGTTACTTTTCCGGTGTTGGCGGCAGTGGGGCAGCAGCGTCGGTGGCGGCGTGTCAAAATGTGAAAGTTTATGTTAAAGTCCATATCAACCAGGCGAGACATTTAATTCTGTGGAATTCTTGTATGATTTACAATGTGCACTCAGAAAGAGTTGCAGAGAACAAACATCTGATCTTGTTATGCATATTGATTCATTATCAAATTGTTGCCAAATGTCCAACTTTGTCCAGATAAAAAACAAATTGTGAGGTCATTTTGAAAAATATTCATGGACTAAAATTCTAGAAAAATGAGAGATAAAAAGATAGTTCTCACCCCAAAAACATTCCATTTATAAATCATTTTGTTGCTATATAATTGCTATAGTTTATCTATATCATAGAGAAAACTGAATCAACTGTCTGAAAAAAAGTGAAGGGTTATATCTGATTGGTTTGTAACAAGATATGTGAATGAAATATAAGAAATATAAAAATTACGTTGTTTTAAAATTTATTTTCTTTCAATGAGTACATTCCATGATTTTTTTTTCAAATTCTGAGCAATGACAAACAATCATAACATTGGATTTGTTTAATTTTGTGCTTTTATATATATAGCTGATTTTCATTGATTGTCTTCGTTTTGTGAACCAGCATTGGCATTATTGAATTAATTTTTTGAACTCAGTTCAGCTTAATAAACAGAGCCAAGCTTGGCTTTATGAACTCAGTCCAGTTCTGCTCTATAACTGTACAACTAGTTTAGTATTGGTAAACTCATAAATTATATGAGCCAATTATGGATTATTCACTGACATTTATGATCAGTTTAGCTTTGTAAATCTAACACTTTATAGTCAGTTTTGCTGCAGAAACAAATTACTGTTCTGTTTTTCAGATATCAGAAGGTAAATTCAGAAAGTTTGTAGTAACTTGACATGGTTTGAGTTGTATAATTTTGTTCTTGTGATATATTTTTTTAAATTTGATTTTTAATGGGTTCATGATTGGTTTTTGCAGGTATACTTTTGTAGTTTTATAGATAAAATTTGTTTTTGTTGTTTTTAATTAGGATTCGAAATGCATAAATCATAAAAGTGTTTAATGAAACCAAAAAAGATAAAAGCAAGTTGTTGTCCAGTCCAAATTGTAAGAAATGTAAGAAATCCCATGTTGAAGATCTAACCCTTAAACTTAACAGAGTTACCTCTAATTCACACTTTTTGACAGAGCATTCAATTGACAAAGTTATAGTGATTTAATTTTTTTTGTATTCTGTATTTAAATGCTTTTATAAAGTGCATGACATTGGTTATTGTTTATCAGAAGATAAATTCATTCGTCAGCAAACTATTTAAAGATGGTAATTGTAGAATATGATTCTGTTTTCATGGAGTTGAATTCATTGTATATAACCAGACACTTTTAGAACCCATGGTTTTAAAATTAGTACATTGAGGAGTCTGGAATATATATACTAGTATATATACATATACATATATATATATATATATATATATATATATATGAGAAAAAAATATGATATTGTTGGATTCAAATAGTTTGACATTTGAACCTGACAAACAATAAATAAAATCAAGACAAATGAATTGAATGTTGTCATTATTATGTCATAATTGGAAATGTTTAATTTAAAAATTCATTCCATATTATAATTGTTATGTAAGTGCTAAAAGTGAATTTTAAAACAATTTTTGTTTTGCTTTATTGAAGATCTCAAATAAAACAAGATTATGATAAAAAAAATTAGTCTTGGTTGATGTTTTACACATAGACATGATTTATAAAAATGGTTAATGCAACAAGTGGACTTTGTTGTCTGTGTAAGAAAAATAAATACTGTTTTAGTATTTATTTTGGCTGTGTATTAATATTTGCGCTTGTGGTGTTAAATTAATTTCTGCCAATATTAATAAATACACTTCAGCATTAATTTTAGCCCACTTGTCTAAAGGAAAACCATGACATTGCCGATATTAATACAGGCTAAATGTTTGAGACCTTAGGGAGCGCCAAATATAAACACGCTAATGTAAATACTTATACAGTACATATAACTGTTTTAATGCACATATTGTATATCAGTATAATTCCACCCTAAAGCTAGTACCATTGTGCTTCACTGCACACAAGATAAACGCACGAACTACATGTAATTGATGTGTAGAAGTAAATGGGAAAATCTATTTTAGTCTTACTTACAGTTTAAAGCACTGTTATAAGATAGTATACCAATAGAATAACAAGTCTTACAAAAGTACCCAGACCCTTATTTAACCATCTATGGTTTTGTTGAATGTTGTGCCAAAGTTAAAAAAAATAAAGATCAAGCAACCTTGTCTAAGATGTAAAAGTAAATTCTAGTTTGCTGTTACTAGATCTATAACTATACAAGTTTCTAATAAATCACGCCGCATGATCAGTGTTCGATACTCTGTCAAGACACTGCGAATAATCTCACAAAAACTTATATCATTTCTTATAGACAGTGCATGCTAGCCTGTTAAGGCGGTACTCATTAGCTTACCAAAGCACTGCTCACCACCCTTTCAAATGCTTAATTCACTTCCCAAGCATTACACTGCTCATTACAAACGTCCATTTTACATCTCGTAGGCACTGTTCATTAGCATGTCAAGGTAGTGTTAATTATTCGATTAAAACATTCTGTCAAGTCAGCACTCGTTACTGTGAGAAATCCTTATTAACTAGACAATTCCAGTCAATGCAGCGCTCATCATCCAATAACGGCAGTGGCGACCATTACGCTATCAAGGTAGTGCTCAGTGCTCTGTCAATGTCAATACAGCGCTTCTTACTCTGTATAAACAGCATTCATTATTCTATATTGAGAGAGTTCATTACTTGTTCACCACATGTTGTTCTAACAATATAATACTTATTAATCTTTAAAGACAGCGTCCATAGCTCAATAAATACAGCACCATTGTTCTGGCAAGGGAGTATACTCGATTATTTGCCAAGACAGCGTTCCATATTTTATCAAGATCGCCTTTGAGACCACTCTAAGCTTCAAGACAGGTCTTATTACTCCATCAAGACAGAATCCAAAATTCCTTCAAGGCAGCGTGAAGACAGCGTCCATTACTCAGTCAAGAAACGTCCATTACTCTATCAACACACCGGGCAATACTCTTTCAAAATTATACATAGCAGTACCGTTACTACCTATGAGGCAACCCGAGGCAGTTGCCTCGGTAAAAATTTAACCAAGTGCTTTTCTCATAGAAGTGATATGAAAAATCCAAGTTAAACGATAGACCTATTAATGACATTATATGTAGATTGATCTTCAATTCTTGCCTCGGTTTTTAAGGGTCCAGTTACGGTACTGCATAGTCTGTCAAGAGCTTTTCTGGTAACACAATTCTAGTAAACATTCTTTATTTCAGTTCAGGTTTTTTATTTGATTGTAAAGAATTCTTGAACAGAAAAAATCATAGCAATGCTTAGCATTTGTTATTATTAGTATTAAATATACAGCTAGTTATCGATCGAGTCTAATGTTAGACAGAATAAAACGAAGATAAAAGGAGTTGAGAATCGGAAGCTGCGATCAATATGTAATGGTGCTGAAATAAATCTCTGAGATTGCTTTTTGAGTACCATCTATATGAGTCTTATTTGAACCTTGTCATAGGCTCCGACTCGTAGGCATTGGTTTGAGTACAGACAAGTATGATTTTAGTTCGTTAAATTATGGACGTTTTGCTACCTCCTTTGCAAATAAATGCAGACACCTCATTCAGCAGCGAAATTATAAACTCCAAATTCACATGTGGCGATCAATCAAGTCCTACTTAGCAATAACCATAGCAACCTAGAACAAACAACAACAAAACACAAACAAGTATGATAACCTTGAGTTTCCAAACTCCAGCCTTACTATATAAAAACTCCACTGGATAATATCTAAATGCTTGAATATTGCCTTAGAAAAATAAGTAAATAGACCAAGAAAAATAGACCGATCCAAATAACTTTACTTTGTTATAGGGGGCCTCGGTAGCCTGGTGGTCTAAAGCACGCGCTTACGGATCACGTTGCCTCTCACCGCCGAGGTTCAAAACCCGCTTGGACAGATCCTTGTATCAGAATGTTTATTAGTTTTCTTGTCGAAGGTCGCTGGTTGTCTCCGGGTACTCCGGTTTCCTCCGCCATCCCAAAACTGACCGCTTCAGCATAAGTGAAAGATACTTGACTGGCATGGTTAACACTAATACTCAAATTATTTTGTTGTATATGATAAGGTTTTTTCAAAACAAGGTCGTAAGAACTCAATTATCATTTCTTTCTATTTTCTTATTTAAGCTTTTTTAACGAAAGTAAAAGTGCAATATAAAATATTTTAGACAAAAGGAACCAATTTTAGCGGTATAACAAAGCATAGAAAAACAACAAAACAAATGGTTCGGGAAAAACGTACAGATACTAAGGTTATTGTTGTTTTAGAAGTTCTTGACGTTTGGTGGTAGACGGTGAAGAACAAGCACGAATTGAGATCATTGTTTACTTATCTTTAGGTGGTAGACAAGGAAAATCAAATACATATTGGGATCATTGTACTAAACTCCCGCTATTTGGGGAAAATAAATATCAGATTACTGTTTATTAACTCTCGACTTTAGATGAAGATAAGGAAAGAAAAACGTATTTTGAAATAACCCTTTAAACTACCGAATAAGTTGTAGAAAATTACCTACAAACACATATATAAAAAACATGGTTTAGATCTTTAGTATTAGAAGGGAAGGCAAACACATGTTAGGATTTTGTTGAATCATATTGTTGTCTAGATTGGGAACAGCATATATTATGGTAGACACGAGACCAGACTTTTGTTTGAAGCCGAAAGCAAACGTTTGGGCGACAGGTCCAGCATAGCTTATGCTGACTTTAAATTCAGACTGATGTTATAACTTTTATTTTTATTTATCATTTACGATAATGTATGATGTTATAATTTTATTATTTAACTTTTATCAGCATTGTAATAATTTATTATTGAATTGATTGATTAAATGTTGTTTTATGTCATATTAGCGTTTTTTGTTGATGAGAAATCTTTAAAAAGGTTCATGTGGTGCACGACTGTACAAATGTTTCTTATCTGTATTGCACTAGCGCCCTCTTGTGACAACATTTATAGTGCTAGTACATTGGCACGAAATGTGGCAAACCACTCAGCACATTATACTGGTACCAAACAAAACCATTAAGGACTTCCGACAAGTGGTCGTGGAAGTTTACTTCTTTTGTCAATATTACCTAGAATAGTAAACGTATTGCTTGTAAAATGCAGAGAAATTGACATCATAGGTCAAAGTTCGCATGAAGTTGACTGATCGTAGAGGGGGTAACATAGAAAAAATGGACTTGTCAATATTTTTTTTATATACAAACATTTAAATTCCTGAATTTTTATTGCTTTGATTTATATGGAGATTTATCGTTAATATCAACACTGTGTGTTAAAAACCAGCTTTGTATGATCACTGGACTTCCTGACAAATGTTATATGTAAGGCTCAAATAATATCGTTCCTTTGACAACGTTTGTATCTTTTTTTCATCATAAATTGCCCATTCATAAACATTGACGTTTAAAGCACTTCTCTGATCAAGTTTGTTAGTTCCCCAATGGTTATGATAGTGTTTGTTTATTTTAGGAATCTGATGAACCAAAGGGATTTTTAGAAGAGATGGGATTTACAACAGGGTCGTAACAAAAGAATATCATCAGAGCTCAAAAGAAGCACCAACCGGAAACAGCATATTTAAATTTACTGCATTTATTTATTATACAAAGTCACTTATTTCTCTGATTAGATGGACACTCTGCTATTGTTGTAACATACTGAGCATGTTCATTCGTTTATGTTAATTTAATTTTAAAACAGAAACAGGTGTTTTTATAATACATTAGGTCTCATTATGTGCCACAAATTCGAATTTTCTAAACATTTCATAAACTAAAAAACTCAATATTTTGTCCCATTGTCATAATTTTACAGTATTATATTTTAAAAAAAAGTAATAATTAATGTGAAGACACCTTGTCATACACTGTAGGTGATTATGTGGAAGCTATCGTTTACCATTCAACAGGGTTTCACATTTGCAATTTGTATAATGCTTCCAACCATTCAACATTCCAGATTAATTTTAAGTGTCACAATTTTGTTTGAAAGGGAATTTTGTCAGCATTAAGATCACCTGCATCCTAATTTTATAAACATTTTTGTAATTTAA